>CM022300.1:268000189-268600189 GCA_011799875.1 Thinopyrum elongatum | reverse complement strand
TGTAGCACACAACACTCTTTCATCAGTTATTCAGGACCAACGACAAGTTCAGATTGCCAGCAACTATAATTCCTCTGTGCAATAATTCTGCTCTGAGCGCAATTATTGCCATGATGCCAACATGTAATTCTCATGGCATTGACGGGACTTGGGCCGAACCACCTATAGATCGCGTGCAAGAGTGGTTTGATACTTTAGTGGAAAAGGTCGTCAGGTAAGAACCAGAGCTCATCCGTCCCACCACTGATGAGGAGGTGGCCCACATCATCAGTAGGGCAGAAGAGGCAGGGCTAGCCAAAGAGACTGGCGGCTCTGGATCTGTGGCAGCTGACGTTGCTGAAGAAGGGGTGCCGAAAAACATCATTAGTGATTAAGACGCGGTTGCCGAGGAGCAAGGGGACGTGGTTATCGGGGGGCATGGTGATGAAGCTGCCGAGAACCCTACTGATGCGGACACACCCGAAGAGCAGCTGTATAAGGAGCCCCTTTCTCCGCCAAAGAAGCCACACGTCCTCCGAAGAGCTGTCTCCGGCAATCCAGTGCATCCACCTTCCTCAAATGATGAGGTTATCGACAAGAGAGCAACCAGCAAGGCTGCATCGTGGCAAGGAGCTTGACGACAACCTTCTCAATAGCAGCCAACGCGCTGCACCTCTGCAAGGCGTGCAGCTGCGCCAGCAATTGGAGCGGCTGGGTCATCTTGACCTGCCGCTTCCGCAGGAACCAAGCACACAAGGACTCCCACCCCACCTCCCTCCTCTAGTCCTGGACCCGGAGTCGAATATGACATCTTTGTCTTCAGCGAATTCAAGGAGGAAGAAGAGTAACAATTCTTGCTCAATCCTGTCATTCTTTAATCCTTGCTTCGTTGATCTGATTTGCTTTGTCTTGATTTGTTTCCACAGGGATACAGAAACACTGGCGCAGAGGGTGGCGAAGAAAGAAAAGACCACATCTGGAAACGAGCCACCTACAAGCACCGTGGCTGACCCAAAAGTTGTAATCATCAGCCCAGAGCGCAGTCCACAGCGCAGCCCCCAGCGTGAGGCCATTACTCATTTCCCGCTGGTGAGTGTTGGTGTAGAAATCTTCACTGCTGACATCAACGAGCATGTAGGAGAAGCGCGGCACAAGGGAGAACACCCAAAGACAAGTCTTGACGTGTCGCCTTCGCCAACTACACTGCCCGAAGATAGCTCTCCGGCAAGGGCCTCCACCGATGAGCCTGTTCGCGTCGAAGAGGAGCCGGCAAGCACGGGTGCCGGCAGCCACGCGATGACAACTGATGTTGCCGGAGGAGAAGAAGTCCCTCCTCAATAGTCACATGCGGGTAATCCACTTGCTCTTGAGCACTTTTTTTCTTTATTGTTCTTGTTTTCTTGAACTTGATCTTAAATTTGATTTGATTTTCTCCTTCATCTTTAGATCCTCCCTCAACAAATGACATGAATGTCGATATTGACGTTGAGGGGATTGCGAAGGGCGCCATTGCTGAGGCCGACAAGATTGCCATTGACAAGGCCGCCAGGGCTGCACACGAAGACACCGTCAAGAAAGCTGCTGAGGAGGCTGGCAACGAGTCCACAGAGACTACTGACGACATTCCTGCCGCAGGAGCGCTTGGCGCTGACCCGTTCATGAGGGCGTCAATTGCGAGCAAGGCTGTTGTCGGGAATCATCCCTTGACATCCGAAGCACCTCCAGCAAGCAGATATCTCAAGGTCGGTGACAACTTGTTCATCACATCCCAGAAATGGCAAGCACTGTGGCGCCATCTGAAGGGGGAGTTTTGATGATGATGTCATCGCTGCTGTTGGGCTCAAGATTGTTGATGAGCCACGCGCCAGCAGCAGCGGATCTAAAGAAGAGCAGCTCCTTAAGGCTATGAGCGACAATTTCCAGAAGCTCCACGCACTTCACCACAGCCGGATAGAGAGCTTAGATTCCAGGGCGGCAATCATAAGAGCAGCAGAGGCAGACTTCCAGAAGCGTGTCGAAGAGATGCAGATCTTGTACTTTGAATCCCTCCAAGAGCTAACGAACCACCAAAAAGAGTTGACCCAAGACTGGGAGAAGTTTCTCTTTGATAAAGCTGATGCCGACAAGGCACAAGAGGAGGCCATGCAGAGAATAGCAGCAGAACATGCTGAATTGAGAAAGCGCAAGGTTGGGCTTGATGCTCATGAAGAAGACCTTGCTGCTCACCAGGAAGCACTTGCCGCCATGCTGCGCACCAAGGACGAAGAGTTTGGAACTCTTGTTGGTGTCCACACCATCACTACCCCCGGTAAACTTGTACGCGAGGCAACCTTCTGTCCTTTGAGAAAAAGAAAGGAGAGAAAAATAGGGATATGGAACCTTGACGATTCGTTAACATTTCATACAAAGCAAGTGCAAGACACCATCACATACAAAATATGCACAATTTAACATGTAAATTGACAAGAGTTGTGAAACACTTAGCCTTATTTCACTATGCGCAGGGTCTGCGCTTGGCTTTGTACAAAGGATTACATGCCTTGCCGGCAGACTTGTACAAAAGGTGGTTGCCAGGCGGCCCGGCAACCGCACTTTATGGATAGAACTTGTGAAGATGCTCAATATTCCATGAATTATGCACAGTGGTGCCATCTTCAGTCTCCGGATGGACTGCGCCAGGTCTGGTGACTCATACTACCCGATAAGGACCTTCCCACTTTCGTGTCAACTTGTTTAAATTCTTGGCGGACTGGATCCAACGAAGAACAAGGTCGCCTTCATCAAGGCTTCAGGCATTAACTTTGCAGCTATGGTAGCAGCGCAAAGCTTGCTGGTAACGTGCAGCATGCACATCAGCCCGAAGACGATCTTCCTCAAGGAGCGTAGGGCCATCTTGCCGCAATTGCTCTTGCTCAAGCTCATCATAAGCGAGCACTAGAGGTGACCCGTACATGAGTTCCGTGGGGAGCACCACTTCTGCACCATAAACTAGGGAGAAGGGTGTCTGGCCAGTGGCTCAATTTGGTGTCGTTCTGAGTGGCCAAAGAACCACTGGCAACTCATCAATCCAGCGTCTTCCGCACTTGTGCAACTTGTCCAAAGTTCTCGTTTTGAAGCCTCGCAACACTTCAATATTTGCCCTTTTCTCCAGGCCATTCCTCCTTGGATGAGCAACCGATGCAAAACAGATTTTGCTGCCAAGATCTTGGATGTACTGTATGAAGGCGCAGCTCGTGAACTGTGTGCCATTGTCGGTGATGATCCTATTGGGTACTCCAAAACGGCAAACAAATCCCTTGAAGAACTTGACAGCTGACTGTGCTATCACCTTCCGCACTGGCTCTACCTCAGGCCACTTTGTGAACTTTTCGATTGCAACGTACAAGAACTCAAAGCCCCCGGTAGCATGGGGAAAGGGGCCCAGTATGTCGAGCCCCCAGACCGAGAAGGGCCAGGAGAGAGGGATTGTCTGAAGAGCTTGAGCTGGCTGATGTGATTCCTTCGAATGAAACTGCCACGCTTCACACTTGGTTACAAGTGCAGTTGCATCATGGAGAGCAGTGGGCCAATAGAAGCCGTGCCAGAATGCCTTACCGACAAGGTCTCCTGATCCTATGTGAGAGCCACATATGCTTACATGTATCTCCGCCAACAAGTTTGTCGTGGTATCACACGGCCACCTATGGGGCCATCGGCCGCTTGTGGTTCGGCAAGGGGGAAGAGCGCATTGCACAAAGAGCGAAAAGCATAGAGCAGCACGGCAACGATGACATGGGCAGTTTTACCCAGGTTCGGGCCGCCGCGAGGCGTAAAACCCTACTCCTGCTTTGGTGGATTGATGAAAGGACCGTGGTGGAGACGCAGCGCTCTAGCCCGGCAAGGTCGCCTCGGGGCGAGAGAAGCTACACGTGTACGAGCGTACAAGGGTCCGAATCCTTTCTAAGGTAGCCACGGCCCTCCTTTTAAAGGTCAAGGGGTCACCACAATAGCAAAACAGTCATTTTGCACTGATTAGATAGCCACAGTGCTATCATACCTAACTCTGCAGACAAGACATGGTGCATTAAATGCGTCGCTTAGTGTCACATCATGGCATAGCCCGACAAGCCTTGCCATGCCATTCAGCCACCTTTTCGCCTACCCGCATGACACGTCGCCTGGACGGGTGTCATTTAGGGATGATCTTCCTCAGAAATGGCCTGCCACGTACCAAATAACAGCCACTTAGTCACTTGGGGTCTCGACACCGCACCGATGGGTGACTTGCGTTGCTGTGAGGTGGAGCAGTGGAGCTTTGGCGGGGTAATCCACCCTTGGCGTCCCCGGCAAGCCTGTCGGGGGAGTCTTGAGGCTTATCTTGGGGTAACCTCGACCCCGCCAGGCTCGCCTGCCCGGTAAGGGAGGTTTTTCCTTAGTGATATATTGCTTGTTTGGTTGGTCTTGGTCTTCTTGATCCGCCCTTTGATTTCTCAAAGAGCCATCTCTTCTGTTTGGCCTTGTCTTGAATGTCGTAACCTTGGTGCAGTTTGCTCTGTTGCTGTTGCGCCGGAGATCTACATGTCCGGGCACAAGTCAGGGGGAAACATACACCCCTGTTTGTGTACCCCGACATAAGCCCCCGGGCCTGAGCCATACGTGTCGCTGGGACATTGAGTTAGGCCCCAAAACGGTGCACGGACACATCTTGAAGATATGCGCTCCTCTAAGCAACCTCGCATACCGCCACCCCGAACTCAACCTTGCTGATTGCTTCAGGAAGCTCCCGGCAGGTGCTGATGTTTCTGCCGCTGAGAAGAAGGTTGCCCTCTACGCTGACAAGGTGCTCTACGTTCCCAAGGCTCAATAAGGCCATCAAGCACAGCTCCGAACCATTCACATTGGTGTTCCGCCCTGTAACAGAACATTATGCATGTCCTGTGTTTAGACATTGTACTTCTTTTGCTTGTGCTGAACTGGTGTACTAATTAATTCTGAACACATGCTATCCCCCTTGCGTTTTATCCATGGATGTTTGTATGGTTAGTTTCTTTTTATGTGTTTTGGCTGCCTACCGGTAGCATACTGCCGCGATTGCTGCGAGGAACAGGTCCTTAGCGTTTGGCTGGCAAACGTACATCCCGGCAGGCTTTTCCTTTAGGAGCCCTTGATGCAGCCACCCGCTCCATGAGTAGGCTCGGAACAGAGCGAGGGTGTAGGCAAACCCGTTAAGGTGCCATCACACAAAAGGCTTGACCATATGAAAGAACATTGGTTTCTGGGGGTAGGCAAATGCGAATTCTGGATCTATAAAAGAGCAATGATCACGTGAACTTAGCTTTTTGCTCACGCTTTTCTCCCTTCTTGGTTGCGGTTGCTTGCCGCGTTTGCATATCTTGGGCGGATGGCCCTTCGCGTGCCACTATCGGACCCTCGGCAAGGGCCGGAGGGGGCCGCAAATCTCTTGCGGGTGGTAGGACTTGGCATAAGGTTGGGCTGGTTTCGCCCTCCTTCCACTTACACTTTTGACAATCTTACGGCGGTTGGCACAAAGGTCACGCTGATGCGGACGGCCCTACCGGAGCGTGCTTGCCGGGGCATCAATCAACGGATTTGCACCGGCGCTATACTCAGGATTCTCCCTTAGCAGGGCAAATGCTGAATTGAGTTTCGCGCGGGCTCATCGACGTTGGCAACGCTAAAACCCAGGGTGGCTCGATTGTCGACAAGTGAAAGCGGTGGAGGAAGAAACCATGTACCTTACCACCTCGCTCTTTTCCCCGAACGGGGCACGCACAGTGGCCGCGCTGCTCGAGCCATTCAGGGTCACCATGCCATCGCTGTCCCTCGTTTCCGCCGCCGCTTGTGGGCGTAGCGGAGATAGATGACGGGAACTGGGCAAGGCGACGGAGGAGCGATGTCGCTTCCTCCTCGAGCTGGCGTGTCGGAGGCCACGAACAACGAGGACGCCAACGAAATCGATGGTGATGAAGATGACGCGCTGCTTATACTCTCGGGTTCGCGCAAACGCTTCCCCCTACCTGGCACGCCAAAGATGTCGTGGTATCACACGGCCACCTATGGGGCCATCGGCCCCTTGTGGTTCGGCAAGAGGGAAGAGTGCATTGCACAAAGAGCGGAAAGCATAGAGCAGCATGGCCACGATGACACGGGCAGTTTTACCCAGGTTTGGGCCGCCGCGAGGCGTAAAACCCTACTCCTGCTTTGGTGGATTGATGAAAGGACCGTGGTGGAGACGCAGTGCTCTGGCCCGGCACGGTCGCCTCGGGGCGAGAGCAGCTACGCGCGTATGAGCGTACAAGGGTCCGAATCCTTTCTAAGGTAGCCACGACCCTCCTTTTATAGGTCAAGGGGTCACCACAATGGCAAAACAGTCATTTTGCACTGATTAGATAGCCACAGTGCTATCATACCTAACTCTGCAGACAGGACAGGGTGCATTAAATGCGCCGCTTAGTGTCACATCGTGGCGTAGCCCGGCAAGCCTTGTCGTGCCATTCAGCTACCTTTTCGCCTGCCCGTGCGACACGTCGCCTGGACGGGTGTCATTTAGGGATGATCTTCCTCAGAAATGGCCTGCCACATACCAAATAAAAGCCACTTAGTCACTTGGGGGCTCGACACCGCACCGATGGGTGACTTGCGTTGCTGTGAGGTTTGGCTAGTGGAGCTTTGGTGGGGTAATCCGCCCTTGGCATCCCCGGCAAGCCTGCCGGGGGAGTCTTGAGGCTTGTCATGGGGTAACCTCGACCCCGCCAGGCTCGCCTGCCCGGCAAGGGAGATTTTTCCTTAGTGATATATTGCTTGTTTGGTTGGTCTTGGTCTTCTTGATGCGCATATGTAGGGGTACACAAATAGGGGTGTATGTTTCCCCTGACTTGTGCCCAGACAGGCAGATCTCCGGCGCGACAGCAACAAAGCAAACTGCACCAAGCATTCAAGACAAGGCCAAGCAGAAGAGATGGCTCTTTGAGAAATCAAAGGGCCGATCAAGAAGACCAAGACCAACCAAATAAGCAAGATATCACTAAGGAAAAACCTCGGGCAGGCGAGCCTAGCGGGGTCGAGGTTACCCCAAGACAAGCCTCAAGACTCCCCCGGCAGGCTTACTGGGGACGCAAAGGGCGGATTACCCCGCGAAAGCTCCACCGCTCCACCTCACAGCAACGCAAGTCACCCATCGGTGCGGTGTCGAGCCCCCAAGTGACTAAGTGGCTGTTACTTGGTACGTGGCAGGCCATTTCTGAGGAAGATCATCCCTAAATGACACCCGTCTAGGCGACATGTCGCGTGCGCAGGCGAAAAGGTGGCTGAATGGCATGGCAAGGCTTGCCGGGCTACGCCACGATGTGACACTAAGCGGCGCATTTAATGCACCCTGTCCTGTCTGCAGAGTTAGGTATGATAGCACTGTGGCTATCTAATCAGTGCATAATGACTGCTTTGCCATTGTGGTGACCCCTTGACCTATAAAAGGAGGGCCATGGCTACCTTAGAACGGATTCGGATCCTTGTATGCTCGTACGTGCGTAGCTGCTCTCGCCCCGAGGCGACCTTGCCGGGCTAGAGCGATGCGTCTCCACCACGGTCCTTCCATCAATCCACCAAAGCAGGAGTAGGGTTTTACGCCTCACGGTGGCCCGAACCTGGGTCAAACTGCCCATGTCATCGTTGTCGTGCTGCTCTGTGCTTTCTGCTCTTTGTGCAACGCGCTCTTGCCCCTTGCCGAACCACAAGGGGCCGATGGCCCCATAGGTGGCCGTGTGATACCACGACATCTGTGGCGCACCAGGTAGGGGGGCAGCGCTTGCGCGAACCCGAAGGTGTGAGCAGCGCGTCATCTTCATCATTGTTTTCTTCATCAATGGCTTCATCATCCATGGTGCCCAAAAAGAAATATGGTGCTTCAGCTCACCCGTCTACCTCGAAGGCTCCCTCGCATGCGGCCACTAATGCCATGGGGGCTGCGGGGGAACATGGGAACACCGACGCCAAGGGGAACATGACCGGCGCAAGCGGCGCCATCACCATTCCCCCTGTGGCCGAAGGAGGAGCAGGAGGCACCGGAGGAGGGCGACACCAACAAAACCCCGGCGGCCATGCTCCACAAGGTGCGGGTGGGGAGAATGCTCCGTCTCCGCCTCCCCACCTCGCCGCACACAGCCGCAGTGGTGGCGCTCGCCCTGATGCGGATCTTAATCACTTAGCTACCCCCGCCGCGGATGCGGTTACAGGGCCTGTGCCACCCCCAGGGCAAGCTAGCTGAGACGATGCGCCAAATGGGGTCATCAACCCCCAAGCGCATCCGCCTCATCATCACGCCGCCCTGGCGACTGGCTCGTGGCGGCGAGAACATGGCGCCGCCACTACAGGCACCATCAGAAGTCGGGCGACGTCGCGAACCGCATTGTCGTCCATGCCAAGCGCCGCTTTGGAGGCCATGGCGCGGGCCCAGCTCTTGTTGAGATTTCCGCCAGCGACCAATCAAATGGACGAGTGGAGGGCCACTATCCAGAGCTTGATTGGTTTCGCTGAGGCAGGAGGATCACAGCAGGCAGGCCCGCCACGGCCTCCACCAACGGCGGCAACGGCCCAAGCCGCTGGCCGCACCGAGGGAGCCGTTCCGACGGTGCAGTCCCCTCCATGACAGCCAGCACAGGGGCTGCAACCAGGGCCACGTGACCAAGAACCCGACGACATATCAATGGCTTCGCCTGATCCTCAGGCACGTCGAAACCAGCGACGGGTCCTGGAAGACAGGCGGAGGGAAGACACGCGCGTCACCATCGAGCGACGCCGTGACACCCACCTCCAGTCTGATAGGCACAATGGCCCCGACGTCGATGAACCCATGCCCGGTGGGAGCGGGTACCTGCCTTTCAAGGTTGGGTGCCCCGCCTTCACTCGTGAGCTGTGGCAAGTCCGTTGGCCATCTACCCGTACGTTCAAACCAGAGATACCAGAAAAGTATGATGGAAGATTGAACCCGACAGAGTTCTTGAGCATCTACACCATCGCTGTTCAAGCTCCCGGAGGAAGGGACGAGAGGGTGTTCGCCAACTACTTTCCTTTGGCACTCAAGCCAAACATGAGGTCGTGGCTGATGCACTTGCCAGAGAACTCCATCTCGACCTGGGCTGATATGTGCCATGATTTTATTGGCGCCTTCACGGGCGGCCATCAAGGACCAGGGCGGCCCAGCGACTTGCAGCTCCTCCCACAAAAGGAAGGAGAGAGTTTGCGGAAGTATATGCAGAGGTTCAGCCGGGTGCACAGGAACATTCCAGACATCCATCCAGCAGCTGTGATAGCTGCGTTCTAGTCCAGCATGCGCAACCGCAAGATACGTTCCAAAATGAACATTTGGTTGCCCAAGACTGTGAATGAGCTATACACTCTGGCGTACAAGTGTGCCTGAATAGAGGAGGAAACTGGACTCCGGCAGGCCTCTCCCGACAGAGCCCTCTGGGGTCCCCGGCAAAGAGGTTGGCGGGAACAACTCCGTTTTACCCGGTGAGCAGCACCCTCCCGCTGAACCACCTGTTCCTATGGTCGAGGCATGCGCTCCCACGAATGAGGAGGTGCCGCTGGTCCTTGTTGCCGAGCCTCAGGCTCCAACTTGGGCGTGGCACATAGTCCATTTCCTCCAAACAAGAGAACTTCCGAAAGAGCAAGAAGAAGCTGAAAGAGTAGCCCGGAGGGCCAGTATGTATCAGTTCATTGATGACACGCTATACAAAAGAAGGCCCAACAGAGTGAAATTGAAGTGCATTTGCTAGGAAGAAGGAAAGGAACTGTTAGCAGAGATACACAAGGGTATATGCGTCTCCCACATTGGATCAAGGGCCCTGGTTGGAAAAGCCTTCCGGCAAGGTTTTTACTGGCCCACGGCCCTCCAAGAGGCAATTGAGCTAGTCACCAAATGTGAAGCCTGCCAGTTCCACTCCAAGAATATCCATCAGCCTACTCAAGCTCTCCAGACGATCCCTTTGCCATAGCCCTTCTCGGTCTGGGGGCTCGACATCTTGGGCCCCTTCCCCCGTGATACCAGGGGCTTTGAGTTCTTGTTCGTCGCTATCGACAAGTTCACAAAGTGGCCAGAGGTGGAGCCCGTGAGGAAGGTGACCGCACAGTCAGCTATCAAGTTCTTGAAAGGATTGGTGTGCCGTTTCTGAGTGCCCGCTAGGATCATCACTGACATTGGCACCCAATTCACAAGCCGCACCTTCATGCAATACGTTCATGCCCTCGGAAGCAAAGTCTCATTTGCCTCTATTGCCCATCCCAGAAGCAACGAACAAGCTGAGAGGGCAAACGCTGAAGTGCTGCAAGGACTCAAGACAAGAACATTTGATAGGCTGCAGAAGTGCGGCAGGCGATGGATCGACGAGCTGCCAGTGGTTCTTTGGTCCCTCCGTATGACGCCAAATTGAGCTACCGGGCAGACTCCCTTCTCCCTAGTCTATGGGGCAGAAGCAGTTATCCCCACGGAACTCATATACAGATCACCTCGGGTGCTTGCCTACGATGAAGTAGCGCCAGAACATCACCGACGTAACGATGCTGTGCTACTTGAGGAGAACCGTCTCCGGGCTGCTACGCGTGCTGCATGCTACCAGCAAGCCCTGTGTTGCTATCACAGCGGCAGGGTTCATGCTCGGAGCCTTGAGGAAGGCGACCTTGTCCTTAGGCGTGTTCAGTCTGCCAAGGGTGTAAACAAGTTGACGCCGAAGTGGGAAGGCCCTTACTGGGTAGTATGAGTCACCAGACCCGACGCAGTCCGTCTGGAGACCGGAGATGGCATTCAGTTGCAAAACTCATGGAACATTGAGCATCTCCGTCAGTTCTACCCGTAAGGCACGGCTGTCGGGCCCTGCCCGGCAGCCACCCTTTTGTACAAGCCTTGCCGATGTTGCATGTAACCCTTTGTACAAAGCCAGGCGCATACCCTGAGCAACAGATGAATAAACAAAGCACTGGGGGGGCCCTGACAAGATTGCATGCATAAGCATATCATGAGCATAGCATGATCATGTAGATGAGGTCGCATGTAGCACTGTTTTCATCTGCACTAAGTTGCAGGGTTCTTGCCGTGGACTTCATCCCGAAGAGAATAAATGAAGGCAAGCCTACACAGCGATCCCCGGCAAGCCAAACAGATAAGTTTCTTCTTACCCATACCTGTTCTGTAAGGTAAAAACTTGTGCATATGAAAACCTCACTACCTTCGAAACATAGGTGCTCCCATCCTTTGTCCCGAACGTTGCTTCAGGCAAGGTGGTCGCATTTGCCTTTGATGGAGAGTGTTCGATGAGGGGCCGGTCCCTTTTTATAGTTTTATGCCCGGCAGGCCTCGCCCCACTGCAGCAAACTAAGGGTACCGGCAGGATAGTTTGCCGGGGGAAACTTGTTTACTTGACCGTATAGAGGCACCTCACCTCTGCATGGACATGATACATGCACAAGTACCTGGAAAGGCTTGTATTTTTCATTAATATGCTGATAAGCAAGTACAGATCTTACAGAGCACAAACATGGATAAAGAAGTTTACATAATTTAGACTAAAGTTCGGCAAATGCCTACATATTTTAGACTGAAAAAAGATAAGTGCCCCGTAATGCCTTTGCTCTGTCCTCCTCCTCCTCGGAACCGCAGGGGGAGACGAAGAAGATGAAGGATGGAGAAACGGGTGTGAATGAGCCGCACCTCTCCGCGTTTTTTTTCCTTTATGGGAGCGAACGTGGGGGAGAGGAGTGCATATCTTCAACGCGTGTCCGTGCACCATTTTGGGGCCTAACCCAACGTGCCCAGCGACACGTATGGCTCAGGCCCGGGGGCTTATGTCGGGGTACACAAACAGGGGTGTATGTTTCCCCCTGACTTGTGCCCGGGCAGGCAGATCTTCGGCGCGATAGCAACAGAGCAAACTGCACCAAGCATTCAAGACAAGGCCAAGCAGAAGAGATGGCTCTTTGAGAAATCAAAGGGCAGATCAAGAAGACCAAGACCAACCAAATAAGCAAGATATCACTAAGGAAAAACCTCCCTTGCTGGGCAGGCGAGCCTGGCGGGGTCGAGGTTACCCCAAGACAAGCCTCAAGACTCCCCCGACAAGCTTACCGGGGACGCCAAGGGGGGATTACCCTGCGAAAGCTCCACCGCTCCACCTCACAGCAACGCAAGTTACCCATCGGTGCGGTGTCGAGCCCCCAAGTTACTAAGTGGCTATTACTTGGTATGTGGCAGGCCATTTCTGTGGAAGATCATCCCTAAATGACACCCGTCCAGGCGACGTGTCGCGCGGGCAGGCGAAAAGGTGGCTGAATGGCACGGCAAGGCTTGCCGGGCTATGCCACGATGTGACACTAAGCGGCGCATTTAATGCACCCTATCCTGTCTGCAGAGTTAGGTATGATAGCACTGTGGCTATCTAATCAGTGCATAATGACTGTTTTGCCATTGTGGTGACCCCTTGACCTATAAAAGGAGGGTCGTGGCTACCTTCGAAAGGATTCGGACCTTGTACGCTCGTACGCACGTAGCTACTCTCGCCCCGATGCGACCTTGCCGGGCTAGAGCGTTGCGTCTCCACCACGGTCCTTCCATCAATCCACCAAAGCAGGAGTAGGGTTTTACGCCTTGCGGCGGCCCGAACCTGGGTAAAACTGCCCATGTCATCGTTGTTGTGCTGCTCTATGCTTTCCGCTCTTTGTGCAATGCGCTCTTCCCCCTTGCCAAACCACAAGGGGCCGATGGCTCCATAGGTGGCCGTGTGATACCAAGATCCGTGTCATCATTGCCGTGCTGCTCTATGCTTTCCGCTCTTTGTGCAATGCGCTCTTCCCCCTTGCCGAACCACAAGGGGCCGATGGCCCCATAGGTGGCCATGTGATACCACCTTTTCGCCTGCCCGTGCGACACATCGCTTGGACGGGTGTCATTTAGGGATGATCTTCTTCAGAAATGGCCTGCCACGTACCAAATAACAGCCACTTAGTTACTTGGGGGCTCGACACCGCACCGATGGGTGACTTGCGTTGCTGTGAGGTGGAGCGGTGGAGCTTTGGCGAGGTAATCCGCCCTTGGCGTCCCCGGCAAGCCTGCCGGGGGAGTCTTGAGGCTTGTCTTGGGGTAACCTGGACCCCACCAGGCTCGCCTGCCCGGCAATGGAGGTTTTTCCTTAGTGATATCTTGCTTGTTTGGTTGGTCTTGGTCTTCTTGATCCGCCCTTTGATATCTCAAAGAGCCATCTCTTCTGCTTGGCCTTGTGCAGTTTGCTCTGTTGCTGTCGCGCCAGAGATCTGCCTGTCCGGGCACAAGTCAGGGGGAAACATACACCCCTGTTTGTGTACCCCGCCAAACTTCTGTCCATCTTCCCGGCAAATGCACTTCAATTTCACCCCATTTGGTCTTTTTCTATGCAGTACATTGTCAACGAACTGGAACATACTTGACTGATGGGCTACTCTTTCAGCTTCTTCTTGCTCTTTGGGAAGTTCTCCTATTTGAAGGAATTAGACAATCTGTTGTGCCCATGACGGAGCTTGTGGCTCGATGACAAGTACTAAAGGCATATCTTCAGCTACGGGAGCGCTAGTCTCAACGATAAGGACTTGGGATCCTACCGGAGCTTGCTTATCGCCTGCAAGCTTGGCATTGTCTCTGTCAACTTCCTTGCCGGTGGCTGCTGGGAGCTCTGCCAAAAATTACTTGCCGGTGTTCAACTTCCTTCTCTTATTCTACATTGTTGATGGTGTTACAGATGGTTGAGTCAAGTGGAGCACAAAAGTCCCTGGTTCCATAGGTAACTTGAGGGCGGCACGTTTTGACAAATCATTAGGGATGCTGTTTTTTGCATGAGGAATGAGCTATGTTTGCAATCCGTCAATGTGCTCTTCCAATTTCCTCACTTCATCAATGTATGCTTCCATCAATGGGCTCTGCTAATCCTTGTTTACTTGCTTCACAAGCTGCGAGTCACCCCTGATAATGAGTTTTTTGATTCCAAGGTCTACTGCGATCCTGAGACTGGCAAGCAGTCCTTCATACTCAACAGTATTGTTTGTTGCTTTCTCCCTAGGAAAGTGCATCTGAACTACATACTTGAGGTGCTCTCTGGTGGGTGCGACAAGCAGCCCTCTGGCACCGGTGCCTCGCAGCAAAAAATCCGCGTCAAAGTACATAATCCAGTCTTGAGTTGTTTCCTTGCCGGGGAGAGAAGTCTCCTGAATCTCTTTGTCTAGCGTTGGCGTCCATTCTGCGATGAACTCTGCCAAACCTCTGCTTTGTATGGTTGAAGTACTTTCAAACTTGAGATCAAAACTTGACAATTACAATGCCCACTCCACAATCCTATTGGGTGCATCTGGATTTCTCAGAATCCTCTACATCGGAAAGCGAGTGATGACGGTGATTTGGTTTGGTTGGAAGTAGTGGTGCAGCTTTCTTGAGACCATGAGAAGACCAAAAAGCAGTTTTTGCACACTAGAATATCTTGACCTAGCCCCCTGGAGAAGAGAACTGACAAATTAAACTGGTCGATGCACCAACTTCTTCTTCGGCACCACTTGTTGTTCTATTGCATCTGCTTGTTCTGCACTAGTCTGTCGGCACCTGGACTTGCTGGAGAAGATTTCTGCTTGTCGCTTGACGGTTTTGCATCTGCTGCTCCTTCCTCTTTAGCATCCCTCTCACCTACTAGTGCAGCACTAAACACTTGATTTGTTGCCGCCAATTATAGCAGCAACGGCTCTTGTGGCTTCAGCGCAACCAGTGTTGGTGAAGAGGAGAGGTGCTCCTTCAAGTCTTGCAGCGCGGCCTCCGCTTCTAGAGTCCATTTCATTGGACTTGCCTTTTTCAAAATCTTGAAAAACATCATGGCGCGCTCAGCAGACTTGGAGATGAACCTGCTTAATGCACCAATGCAGCCGGCAAAACGGCGCACATCATTGACGCGCTTTGGTGCTTCAATTTGCTCAATTGCTTTGATCATGTCGGGATTTGCTTCAATTCCACGTTGAGATACAAAGAACCCGAGAAGCTTGCCGGATGGAACGCCAAACATACACTTCTCAGGGTTGAGCTTCAAATTGATCCTGCGTAGATTTGCAAACATCTCTGCTAAATCTTGTATGAGGGTTGCTTTATCCTTAGTTTCGACCACTATGTCATCCATATATTCTTCCACATTCCTGTGCAGCTGGGGCTCAAAACCAATCTGGCCTACTCTTGCAAATGTTGAACCAACACTCTTCAATCCGAAAGGCATATGTATAAAGCAATACGTGCCACATGGAGTGATGAATGTGGTTTTCTCCTCATCCTCCTTGGACATGAAAATCTAATGATAACCAAAATAAGCATCAAGGAAGGAAAGTAAATCACAATAGGCAGTGGAGTCCACAATCTGGTCGATGTGCGGCAAGGGAAAATGATCTTTTGGACAAGCTTTACTGATATCAGTTTAGTCAATATAACGTCTCCATTTCCCATTTGCTTTACGCACTACAACTGGATTGGCCCACCATGTTGGATGGAGGACTCCCCTGACCAAGCATGCCGCTTCTAGTTTTTTGATCACTTCGGCAATGAACTGTTGCCGTTCCAAAGCTTGCTTCCTGACCTTTTGTTTGACGGGCCGCACATGAGGGCAGACAACAAGGTGGTGCTCAATTACCTCCCTGGGAACACCTGGGATGTCAGATGGTTGCCACGCAAACACATCAACATTCGCCCACAGGAAGGAAACGAGCGCGCTTTCCTATTTGTCATTGAGGGTGGAACTTATAATGAAAGTACCACCCGTGGTGTCCTTCTTGGCAGATACCTTCTTAGTTGCTGGTGGAGCTGCTTTGGGTTTCTTGCTCTTGCCAGCAGAGCTCTCCGGCACGTCCTCAACGGGAGTGCAGCACTCCAAAGATGTGCACTTGCTGGAGTCCGTGTCAGAGGTCTTGCCGGTCTTCTTCCTCTTCCAACATCTTTGTCACCTTGAGGTTGCATATTGTTGGCGAAACCAACAACGGCAAGCACCCGACCGCGGGTGTGCGATCAGGGTGGTCCTCAGCATCAAAGATGATGGGCGTGTTGGACCATTTGAGTGGCTTCTAGGCATCAACTGCTGGTTCTACCGCACTGACTTCACGCACCCACTGCTTAAGTTGGCAGTGGGAGGAGTGCAAGGATGCACCTCCGTCAATGCACATGGCTTCTGTGGCCTTCTGGAACTCGTGCTCGCTGGACTCGTCGTCATCCCTCTTTCTTGTCGTGGCCCCTAGTAGGCTTCTCTTTCTGCTGCTTGGCCTTGTCATGGTGACCTCCTCCGCCACCATGCTTCTTGCCAGATCCTCCGGCATTGTCTTGAGCATTCGTCTTGTCTCACTTCTCGTATTCAGCCTTCTGCTTCTTGGCGAGCTGCTCAACTTGCCGGTAGTCTTGGAGGTCATGGCCTTTGGTACGGTGGATCTTGCAATACTGCTTGCTCGAGCCCTTCGTCTTGTCGGCAGCTGCCAAGGATTGACATAAGGCGCACCCGACAACCTCCTTGTTGGGGCTCTCATTCCTGGCCTTCTTGGCAGTGTTAACATTGCCGGAGCCCTCAACGGCTAGCACTACTTTTCCCTAGCGCTTCCTGCTGCGCTTACGACCCTTCTTCTTTGGGGTGGTGGCAGCGTCATCGCCTTCAGAGTCGACCTCTACGCCAGCATCCTCCCAAGGAAACCTCCTCCCCTCTTCAGCACGTGCACACTTGTCGGCCAGAGCGTAAAGCTCGGCGACGTCCTTCACCTTGTTCATCATCAGTTCTTCCCGCATATTGCGATTACGCACATTTGTGTGAAATGTGATAATCACAGCGGGAGGGTGAATGTCAGGGATGTTGCACTGGACATGGCTGAACCTATGATTGTACTTGCAGAGAGATTCGCCATCCCTTTGGGGTATCACATGCAAATCACTGGCCTGACCGGGAAGCTTGTGGCCCCCAGTAAAAGCACCAACGAATTCATGGCATAGATCCGACCAGGAAGAGATGGAATCCTCCAGAAAGTTCATCAACCATGACCTAATGTTGGGCTTAAGCACCAACAGGAAGTAGTTGGCCAGTATCTTGTCGTCACGTCACCCGCCAGCCTGCACTGCGATGGTGTAGATGCTTAGGAACATCGACGGGTGAGTCATGTCGTCATATTTCTCCGGCACTTCTAGTTTCAAGTTCCGGGAATTGGGCCACTGGATTTTCCACAGCTCACGAGTAAACACTGGGCAGCCCACCTCATAAGGTGGGCCCCCAGGGTACCCTGCCATAGGCTCATATACAGTGGGCCTCGCGCGCCTATCAGATTGACGGCGAGCTTCCCAGCGCCGCTCGATGGTGGTACGAGTGTCTTCTCTGCGCCGTTCTTGGAGAACATGATGCTGGTCGCAGTGAGCTCTTGGATCGAACGACGCCATGGATATATCATCATGGGTGTCAACCCGCTGACTCTACCGCTACTTTTGTCATGGAGGAGACTACACAGTGGCTGCACCGCCTCTAGTCCTTTCGCCAGCGGCGCGCACCGGCGTGGTGGGCTGCTGATGCGAGGGTCCCGCCTACCGCTGTCTGTCGCTGTTGGCAAAGCCAATGAGACTCTGGATAGTAGCTGTCCACTCCTCCGTCTTCTCTACAACAGGAGGAAAATCCAAAAGCAACAGTGCACGCGCTAGGGCTTCTTTCGGCGTAGCTGGGAGGGAACGGTGCGAAGAACGAGAGGTGTTCTTGCTTCTAACGGAGTTAGAAGGAGCTCCATCTCGATCGTGCAGCCGTGGCCTATTTTCACCGGCATGCCGGCGTGCATGTTGGCATGTACATCTTGAGACTGGTGTGCAGGGGCTTTGCCGTGGGGCCACCCGGAACCACCGACGCTGTGGCACTGCTCGTCGAGCGCGACCTGAGATGGCTGCGGCGTGTGCGTCGGTGTGGGTGTCTTGGATGGCACTGCACTCATCCCTGGAGTTCGCCACACCGCCCGCAGGCAGCATGGCTCCATCCTTGGACCTGGTGGCGTGTGGGTTGTTGTTGTTGTTGTTCCCGCTCTAGACCATGCCGCTCGCCTGACTTGGATCGCCAGAACATCGAGGAAGTTGCTCGCCGCCTCCACCTCCTCTGTCACCACCTGCGCTATCGCCTGTCTGTGTTGGTGTTGGTAGTTTGGACATAGACAGACCGGCCACCATGGCACCCTTCTTCTTGGGAGCCATGGCGATGAAGATGATGAAGCTGACGCGTCGACTGCTAAATCAGGTTCGCGCAAGCGATCCCCCTGCCTGGCGCGCCAAAGATGTCATGCGTACGACAATCTATGGGACCGGCAAAGGCCCCTTTGCGGTTCGACTGGGGAGATCAACGTGCACAAAGAGCAGATCTAGCAATCAAAACAGAGATTAACACAGGTTCGGGCCGCTGTGAAGCGTAAAACCCTACTCCTGCTTTGTTGTATTGAATGAATGAAGCTCAAGTACAAGGAGCGCAACTTGCCGGCAAGGTTGCACGGGAAGTGCAGCTACGCGTGTTAATGAGCAAACTTCCGACCTTTGGAAAGGTATCCATGGGCCTCCTTTTATAGGGAAAGGGGTAACCACAGTGGCAAAATGGTCTTTACATAAGGCAAATAGTGGCTATAGTGCCAAATACCTATTTCTGACAGGTTAGGACAAATGCATTAAATGCACCATGAGGTGTCACGCTGTTGAAGCTCCCCGACAAGGATCATCTCTCCTTCTGTGCCATTCGCCAAGCTACCTCATATTACCTTGACACGCTCCTAGGACGGGTGTCATGAAAGTTGTATCTTTGGTGGTGAGCTGACATGTTCCCAGACAGAGCTCACCTAACTACCTGCCTGCTCGACACCTACTCGACAAATGACAAGCTGGTCGCTGAGGTGGATCAGTGGCTAGGTAGTGGGATCTTGCCGGCACGGAGCTTGTCGGGTCTTCATTTGCTTGCCGGCAACCCCAGCCTTGATCTTCTATACTCTCCTTAGTACTTTTTGATCACCTACTTGGATGTCTTCTTTATGACTTTATCAACTAGTCTTGTGCTTGTTCTCAGCCGCCCTTCGGCAAGCCCTGCTGGCAAGAAGGTTGCTACTGCCTATGCACAAGTCCGGGGTACTAAAGGACCCAAACTTTAGTACACCAACAATACTTGATTGTGCATCATGCCATGTTTATGCTTGTTTGTTTACCGTTTTGTTTTCTTCTTTCTGGTTGTCCTTCTTCTTGATAGTATTGGTTACATTGCGGTTACGAGGATTCGTTTGACTATGTTGGTTTGTCTACTTCATGGACTCGATCTTCTTCCAAGAGGGATTTCAGGCAAGATGACCATTACCTTGGATATCACTACTATCTTTGCCTGCTAGTTGTCTCGATGCTATCGGTATGTCTCGCTACCTACCACTTATTTGTCAAGCCTCCCAAATTGCCATGATACAGCCTCTAACATCCACCAACCCAGCAAACCGTCATTTGGCTATGTTACCGCTTTGCTCAGCCCTCTTATAGCATTGCAAGTTGCAGGTGCAGTGCAGGTTGTTCCATGTTGGGACATGGATGTCATGGCATATCACAATATCTCTTATTTAATTAATGCATCTATATACTTGGTAATGGGTGGAAGGCTCGGCCTTTTGCCTGGTGTTTTGTTCCATTCATGCCATCCTAGTTTCTACCGGTGTTATATACCATGATGAGCACTCCTAACATGTGTGGGATTTTATGGGGACCTCCCGAATCATTCGCTTAAGTTTAACTCTTCCAGCAAGGCCCAACTTTGGTTTTACATTTTCCTAATAACAACTAAAACTTGCATAGGGACTTTCAGGACCCCGTGGATAATTAATCAACAAATCGGGCCAGTGCTCCTCATGAGTGTTGGCCCACCTATCTAGCAGTTGGCGGTGCCACCTCGGGGAAACTCGAGGTCAGTTCTCTATCATCCACTATGCATAGACGGTTGTGTCCTGAGACCGAGATATGCGCGGCTCTTATCGGGGTGACGACACACCGGGTGGTCTTGCTGTTTTAGTTTTACCTTGGACAAGTGGCTTGTCCACTGGGATTCCTTATCGTAAGCATCGTGTTATCATGGTGTGAGGATGTTCCATCGAATGCGTGTGGCAATTTATAACGGACTACTTAGAGCACCCCTGCATGGTTAAATCTTTTCAGAAGCCGTGACCACGGTTATGTGGCGACTTGGAAAATTATAATATCCAGTTGTAGAGAACTTGGCACTAAATTCAATTAAAATACACCAGCCATGTGCATAACCGTGACCATCTCTTTTCGAGGGAGTTCGGGAAGAGAACACGGTGGGGTTATGTTTGACTCGTAAGTAGTTCAGGATCACTTCTTGATCATTACTAGTTTGTTACCATTATGCATAGTTTATTCTTCTTACTTTTGTACTCGTAAGTTAGCCACCATACAAATGCTTAGTGCTTGCTGCAACCTCACCACTTAACCATTCCATACCCATTAAGCTTTGCTAGTTTTGATACCCATGGTAATGAGATTGCTGAGTCCCCGTGGCTCACATATTACTACAAAAACAGGTGCAGGTACAAGTAAAGCAATGCATTGACGTGAGAGCGATGCATGTTTGCTTTTTGGAGTTCTTCTTCTGCTTCTTCTTCTTCATCGATCATATGCTGGGATCCCGGTCAGGAGCCTGGGATTAGCAGGGTGGATGTCGTTCTTCTTTTTTGTTTGATTTCATCCGTAGTCGGATCCTACTCTTCTGTATGATGATTGCTATGTATTGATGTATTCATGATGTAGCTTGTGGCGAGTGTAAGCCTTTATCTAGCATTCTCATCTATTCAGTACATGGTATGTTGTAATGATATCCACTTTGCTATGTGCTCGAAATGCGACTTTGCCCCAATCATGAATTCATCATGTGATCGGGATACCATTGCATCTTCGGCGATATAAGTTGGTATCACAGCCTTACCGACCACAGGAGACCCCTTGATTGATATAACCATTGTCGATTCTAGAAAAAAAACTATTTTCTAAATCTAGTTATATATCGGAGAGTAGGAATTCTTTACTCCCATATGCAACAACCCGGCCCCTTACTTGGGTGTAAGCTTCTGTCACTCTAGCCACCCACTATAAGCGAATCATGAACGTATTGCAACACCCTACAGTGGGAATCCTTCATGTGTGCACGGCACGTAAGGCACCATAGGACAGCACCAAAATAAAACATACAACTCAAACCAATCAAGATCATCAATTAACCCAAAGGACAAAAGGAATCTACTCAAACATGATAGGATGGCAACACATCATTGGATAATTATATGTGACATAAAGCACCATATTCAAGTACGGGATTACAGCGGGGTGCGGGAGAGTGGACCGCTGAAAAGAGATGAGGGAGGTGATGAAGACGGTGATGTTGATGAAGACGATCACCGCGGCGATGATTCCCTAGTGGCACTCCGGCGCCACCGAGAGATAGGGGAAGAGGATCCTCCTCCGGCTTGCTACTCCATATCCTCCCCCCAGATGGGGAGAGGTTCTCCCTCTGGTCCTTGGCCTCCATGGTGCCCGGAGGGGCAAGAGCCCCTCTGAGATTGGATCTCTCTGTCTGTTTCCTTCTATTTCTACGTCCCTATTTCTGGCCGAAAACCATTTCTTATATCCCCGGAGATCCATAACTCTGATTGGGCTGAAATTTTGAGGAGATTTTTCTTCGTATATTCTCTTTCTTGCGGCGAACGAAGGGCATCAACTGACCTACGAGGTGCCCACAAGGCACCTGGGTGCGGTGAGGGGTAGGCCGCGCCCAAGTACCTTGTGGGGCCCTCGAGCACCGCCTTGCGTTGATTCTTCCTCCCAAAAATCACATATATTGGATAAAAAATCTCCGTGAAATTTTATCGCGTTTGGACTTTGTTTGGTATGGTATTTTTGCGAAACAAAAAACATGCAAAAAACAGGAACTGGCACTAGATTAATAAGTTAGTCCATAAAAATAATATAAAAGTGCACCAAAACCATACAAAATTATAGTAAGCATGGCATGGGTACTTCATAAATTATAGATACGTTGGAGATGTATCAGCATCCCCAAGCTCAATTCCTGCTCGTCCTCGAGTAGGTAAATGATAAAAGAAATAATTTATGAAGTGTGAATGCTAGCATAGTGCTTAAGTTTGATCAATGTTCAATCACTTTTCCTAGCATTATAAATAGCAACTCATTCTCATAAAACTCATGTTGATAAAGTAGCCATCTATTCACATGTTATGGTTGACACAATGCATTCTCTTGAGACTTAACAACCTATGTTCTTAGTCACCAAACAACTGCAATTCAACTTATTTTCAACAAAATCTAAGTAAGAGTTCAACACACTCAATTATCATATAGTCTTCTATGATTGCTAGTACTCAAAGCATATTTTTAGAACAAATAGCATCCATCGAACACAGAGAAAGATAGGGGCTTAAATGTTTTGCCTCCCAACGTACTTATCATAAAGATAATTGTCAACAATAATAATTCATGATCAAATATATTTGAATGGATATATGTGTCTGGATCTTTCCCCACCACATCATGCTTGCAAACTAGAGAATAATTGAGGTTGCAATGAGAATGAATACTTATTGACTCTTGCATAAAAGTAAATACAGAAAAGTAAAAGATAAGCCCTTCGCAAAGGGAAGCAGAGGTTGTCATGCGCTTTCTATTTTTGGATGTGCAAGCTCTTAATGGAAAGGAACATCACTTTATATTGCCCCTTATGAAAGTAATGTCGCTTTTATTTCTTCACCATCACAAGTTCGTACAAAGCTTATTTTCCTTTCCAATAAAAGATCATACATATTTAGGAGAAATTTTTATTGCTTTTTGCACCGATGACAACTTACTTGAAGGACCTTATTCAATCCATAGGTAGATATGGTGAACTCTCATGACAAGAAACTGGGTTTAAGGGTTTTTGGATGTACATGTAGTATCTCTACTTAGTATGAATTTTTGGCTAGCAAAGGATCCTAAGCAAGCACCACATGTTGGAGGATCCATAACAATATAACTTCTATGCAAATATATCCGAATATAACTCATTACGTTGTCTTCCTTGTCCAACTTCAACTAATTTGCTCAAGTTTGAAAATAATTAATGGGTATTGACAATCATAAAAGATGTCCAAGATAATATATTTATATGTGAAAGTTCTCCTGCTTATACTAATCATTCATGAATTGCTTGTATGACCAATATTGTGATTGTCAAGCACTACTAGGAAAACGGTTTTTAACGATGCTATATGTGGTCGTTAAAGGTCGGATTGTGGTCGTTAAAGGTTATTAATGACCACAATCTGCTGGTCGTAGTAGGCTCCGTCGTTAAAGTATAACGACCACATACCTTTTGAGGTCGTTATTCTTGTAACGGCGGGATGGTGTGTTGTTGTCAATCCCAAGGCAATAACGACCAGTTTTGTCATCGTTAATAATGTTATCATGCTGACCAAAATATGATTACAGACCACTCTTATCACACTTATCCTTCAGAACCACTTATATTTAGTATAAGTATAAATTTATATTCAACGATGTCGTGGTATCACACGGCCACCTATGGGGCCATCGGCCCCTTGTGGTTTGGCTAGGGGGAAGAGTGCATTGCACAAAGAGCGGAAAGCACAGAGCAGCACGGCAACGATGAAACGGGCAGTTTTACCTAGGTTCGGGCCGCCGCGAGGCGTAAAACCCTACTCCTGCTTTCGTGGATTGATGGAAGGACCGTGGTGGAGATGCAGCGCTCTAGCCCGGCAAGGTCGCCTCGGGGCGAGAGCAGCTACGCGCGTACGAGCGTACAAGGGTTCGAATCCTCTCTAAGGTAGCCACGACCCTCCTTTTATAGGTCAAGGGGTCACCACAATGGCAAAACAGTCATTTATCCAACGATTAGATAGCCACAGTGCTATCATACCTAACTCTGCGGACAAGACAGGGCGCATTAAATGCACCGCTTAGTGTCACATCGTGGCGGAGCTCGGCAAGCCTTGTCGTGCCATTCAGCCACCTTTTTGCCTGTCCGCGCGAGACGTCACCTGAACGGGAGTCATGTAGGGATGATCTTCCTCAGAAATGGCCTGCTACGTACCAAATAACAGCCACTTAGTCACTTGGGGGCTCGACACCGCACCGATAGGTGACTTGCGTTGCTGTGAGGTGGAGCGGTGGAGCTTTGGCGGGGTAATCCGCCCTTGGCATCCCCGGCAAGCCTGCCGGGGGAGTCTTGAGGCTTGTCTTGGGGTAACCTCGACCCCGCCAGGCTCGCCTGCCCGGCAAGGGAGGTTTTTTCTTAGTGATATCTTGCTTATTTGGTTGGTCTTGGTCTTCTTGATCTGCCATTTGATTTCTCAAAGAGCCATCTCTTCTGCTTGGCCTTATCTTGAATGCTTGGTGCAGTTTGCTCTGTTGCTGTCGCGCCAGAGATCTGCCTGTCCGGGCACAAGTCAGGGGGAAACATACACCCCTATTTGTGTACCCCGACAAACAATCACTTTATGCATCATCCAACATTTCAATATTAACATCCACATTAATATAGACACAAGAGAACATGAATTGAAAGGATCATAGCCTCTTTTATTAACAGAAATACCAATATTCTGACATACAATTCTGAAAAAAATATCATTTAAGAAATTTGTGTCAAAAGCACTCCTTATATGACCAATGTACTTGATCATATCTATCTAGAAAACGAGACAACTAGAAAATATAATATTTATTAATCTTCAATTGAGGGACACCATCACTGTTTGAACGGATATCATTCTTCATCAGCGATTCAATACCTCCTGATACTTCTATATATCACGGTGGACCATCGGTCCTACAAAATGTTGAGTAGTTTATGGAAGTCAGTCCGTGTAAATAAATTGGCAAAAAGTATAATAACATATAAAATCAATGTATGAGAACAACTTACTTGATCATGTTGGCTTTCATGAGAACTATCACTTAGAGATCAACCAAAACACAAGACGCTTAATTTTCGATGCTTCTTGCACCATGCCATTAACTTTTATTTGAGTACTTGTTTCGCTCACTCGAAAACTTGAAGTTTAGAAACCAATTCAGCCTTACTTAATGCTGGTCCTCACAAATCTATTGCTCCAATTCCACCACCAAAGCCAACTATGAGATCACGCTGCTTAGATGAGTCACATTTCAGCATGACTACCATTTTATCATATCTAAGTAGGAATTGTACACATGCTGTTCATTCTACAAGTCTTCCAGTTAAATAAAGTCTTACATGTTTGGCGGAGGTTATAGAATCAACGAAGGATGTACATTCCTTACATGCTATTATTGGTTGAAATAAAATGGCACGACAAGTCACACTGATCTTATATTGTTCCAAATAAAAAACAAAGAAGTTAAAGCATGTACCATGTCCCAAATTATCTGTCTAAAGGGTTTACTGCCAGATCGATGAAGCATTTTGAGGTTAACTCTGTTTTGGCTGTTGTTTCTCGTGCTCTTTTTCTATAGTAATAGACGATTATATTGTCAGCTGCACAAATGGTTGAAAATTAAGAGGCAACATGAGAATTTATCAAAAATCCTTGCTGTGGAAATGCTCCTTGACAAGCCATTCCCAATCATCCTTTGGAATATCTTTTGGTACCTTTTTCATAGCCTCCTACATAGTCTTCTTGGGTTTCACAAAATGTCGGTGCAAATCTCCATGCCAGTTAATCCAAAGTTTTTTGACATGGTCTCATATCTCATCCTTGTACACATCTATTGCAACGTTCTCGTCAATACTTTCGAACTTGTCCTAAATAGCTTTTCATAAAGCAGAGTATCATAAATAGAACAGTGTAGAAATTCAGGTTATAATGATAGAACTTTTGACCAAACTTTCCGTACTTGACATTTTTCATACCACAAAATTCATCTATTTAATTTCCCATGTCACCGTCATTGCTAACATCAACTTCATCATTCATAGCTACAATATATTATGAGTTACTTGAAGACAATAAAGTGTAGAAACAACTCTTGGTACAGTACATGATACTTAGGAACTCACTTTCAGAATTACCTACATCCCAATTTGTACTAAACAAGATTGGTATATTTGTTGGGCCATCATTTCCATCCATAAAAACAAGAAACCACATTATATCATCCAGTAGAAGATAGCTTGAATAACCTTTTTATGTTTCTGCAGTACGTTTTGTAGCTAAGTCTTACTTTTTCCACAATTCCTCATCTTCCTTTGAGGCCTGTGAGTAACCCTTTTTCTGCCGAAATCTGCTAATTGACTTGATTTCTCTGGCAAGTTCATTATGGCTAGCCAAGTTTCTTAAGTTAACTTGGCTAGCCATAGCGAAAGGCGCATATGTTCGAAGCAAACGCTGCAGGTTAAGAAGACTAACGATTCCATGCTTGTTATCTCTTTTCATCCCATGCTCTTTGTCAAATTCAAGTTGCAACGGAATAAGGTCACACACCTTCCACCTACATATTGTAGATCGACTATCTCTGCCAATATGCCATAATATTCTATTGTATTACCATTATCCCCTTCTTCTGGAAGTATAGCTAACTCATTGTTTTGTGTGCGGACGAGTTTATCTTGACTTTTAACACCATATCTGAATCCATTCATGTCATAGCCAGTAAAACATGTTACATTTTTCAATGGATCATGTGAGGTCACTCTTATGATGATCGTGCAAGCTAGCTACCTATGGAATGACAAATAGCGATGTTAGCATCTTGAGACAGAGCTATTGAAATGTACGTTTGCAAGGACCACGATGTCGCCTAGAGGGGGGTGAATAGGTGTTTTAAAAACTTCTACGAATTTGGCTTAATCGTAATGCGGAAATAAACTAAGAGGATACTTTTCAAGCACAAATCCTAAATACATTAGCTCGACTAAGTGCACCAACAACATAATCTAAACAAGATGAGCACAACAAGGATACTCACTAGCACAAGTAAGTTACACAAACTTACTTGAGAAATATCACAAGATATATCAATAGAACCAAGTATGAATTGCGGAATATAAAGTATAGGCCTAAATAATCTCTACAAGGAAATAGCCAGCACAATATAATGAGGACAACATATATAGTGAATGCAAGGTCAAGAGACCAAAGTAAACCACAAGTAGTGGCTAGGGTTAGAGATAACCGAAGACACGGAGACGAGGATATATCCCGATGTTCACTTCCTTGGAGGGAAGCTAGTCACCGTTAGAGAGGTGGATGTTACCACGAAGGCACACTAACGCCATGAAGGCTCACCCTATTCTCCCTTTGATACAACACCACGAAGGCATTTCTCAACTACTAGTGGTAGACCTTGAGGCGGCCTCCAAACCTTCACAAACTTTCCGGGGGACAAATCACTAGTTGATTCCTCACTGGAGCAATCCTACCGTCTAGGAATCTCCAACCTCCAAGAGTAACAAGATCAAGGGGAAATGCTCAAGACTTTCTCACATCACAAATTACTTCGGTCAAAAGAGAGAGGAGAAGTGGGTGTATTCTTGGATGAAATCTCTCTCAAGAACTCTCACAAATCTCTTCAAGGTCTAGCATGACAAGGCTCAAATCGCTCTCTCTCAAATCCCACCAAAAGCAACTAATGCTATGGAGGGATGGGAGAGGAGAGGAACAATGGAGGAGGTCAACAAATGAACCATAGATCCATGGATAGTGTTTCCCCAAATGGATTGGAGTTTTGAGGCTTGGGGGAGGAGGATAGAGCTCAAAAGAATGGGGAAATCTCAGATCCAAAAGCCCTACCCCGATGGGGAAGAAGGGTACCGTATATAGCGCCCCCACCAAATCTGCCCGTTACGCATAGAAAAACGCAGCCTGGAACCTATGGGCATGCCTGGAACTTCTGGGTTCCCTAATGGGCACAAATTTGCAAACTCTCTGGTTAGCCCAGAACTTTCCCCGGAACTTCTAGCCCACGGAACATCCGGGAAGTCCCGGAACTTCTGAGATCCCTTCGGCCAGATGTGTGGAAACTTTCTGTTTAGCCCAGAACTTTTCCCCGAACCTGCTCGGGACATCTAGCCCTCGGAACTTCCGGGCTGCCCGGAACTTCCGCCCCCTCAGAAAACAACCAGCATACCGAAAGTAAAACATGCATAACTTTTTCATATGAACTCCGATTTTGATGATCTTGGGCTCGTTTTGTAGGTATTGAAAAGCTTCAGGTCCTCACATAGAGAACTAACCAATATCAAACAAGATGGATGATGGAATCAATGCAAGGGTTTGATCATAGAATTTGGGGAGTCCTTTTTCGCTTTGGATATTAGTTTGGAGTATATGATAGGAGTGGAATTGTGTATAGAAGATGTTGACTTGAGCAAATCCATCACGAACCCCTTTGATCCCCTTTTAATACAGCGGGATCCCTATAACTCAAGAAACATAAAAGGGCTACACTAGATAGCTCCTAGAAATCCATTCTTGGTTATATACCTTTTGTGATGGTCGTTGATCCATACAACTACAACCAAAGGAACTAATACCTTTGACTAGAGCATTCCACTTGAGCTTAATGTTGACATATATTCTTGGCTCAAGATGGAAGCATAAGCTTGATCAGATCATTTGATGAAGACTTCAAATAGCTCCCCCATAAGCCATGCGGGGAGAACTTCATTGATCCCATCTTCACATGTTCATCATGTGATCATCCATAAGCTTCAAGCATGTAATACTTCAGGATGGTTATCTTGAACTTGCCCTTGTTAAGCATGATCACCATTACTTGATGTCATCCTCTCATGAATAATAGGAATCTTCATCTTGATTCAAGCCCATGAGAGTCACCTAACCCACATAGATATAGAAAACACATAGTATGGGTTAGTACACATAGTGTAATTGACCATTATGTATGATACCACAAAATCCCATGTGGTACATTATTTGTGCTTGTGTGTTGACCATATTTGAATTCAATCTTTTATCTTAATCTAGGTCACATTTATCTTTGCTCCATGATTCATTCAATCTTCTTATTGCATTACCCATGGAACAAACTTTCATATGTCACTTGATGCCTTTGTTTCTTCATAGGAATTGTCATTCATTATCAAGTCTCAATGCATATGTTTGTATTGATGGATTACATCCTTTAATTCATCCAACATTCTTCATGCATTGCCAATGGGGATTTCCTTCAAATGTATAACTCAATGCAAACATTAGTCCATTAGGATTGTCATCAATTACCAAAACCACAAATGAGGACTACATGCACTTTCAATCTCCCCCATTTTGGTAGTTGATGACAATCTCAACAAGAGGGTTTATATATTGAATTTTAAAACAAGTATGCAACTCAACCGAGGATAAATTATATACTTGAGGTGGTTTTGACAACATCAAGTGTCACAAAGATACTTGAGATTATCAAAACCTGTTGTACTAGCATCAAACACAACATGAGCATTTGATGTTAGCACAACCACAATATATAGAGCAAACTCCCCCACAGTATATGCATGTGTGAACGAACTTTGAATGTCATTGCATATATTGGTTGACATAAACTAGGTGAAGTTTTCTCTATATACAATACTCATCCAGGCAACACACATATATAACACGAGTTGGTAAGCATGAATGACAACAAGCACACTAAGAACACTTATTCTTTAAACCCTCTAAACTTCTCCCCCATTGGCAGCAAATGCCAAAATGGGAAAAATCTAGAAGCCAATACATTATGAGTTCCTCTTTAATGAGTGCATATTATGAAACGTGAGTGAAAATTAAATGTACATATTTAATGATGAAATTTTGAGGAGCTCGGGATCTATAGAATGCAACAAGGTATTATGATATGAAAATAAGCACTCTACATGTGAGAAAAACATTCAAAAGATCCAAAGAACATATTTTGGACAAGATATAATATGAATACCCAAATTGATCATCATGATAAGAATGGGTCCAACATACATTCAAAACACATGAGTGCACAAGATTATATGCAAGCATACAAGCACTCGCTACTCAACCTCTTACCAAGACAACCACCGAATCGAAAAGGAAACAAATGAGGTGACCGCGAAGGAGTAAATTATATCAAGGTAAGATATGAAATTTCTTATGTATAAAAAATTCTAAGTGGACAATAGTAGTCTATGTATCCACAAGGAAACTTGCATACACAAAATAGTCACAATTGATAAGAACATGATATGCACAAGTTGATCCATTATTATACAACTGTGATCCTAGCATAAGACCAAGGCACAAGGCACAAACCACATGGCACAAATTGATCTCATTTGCACAACAATGAATTACTAAGTAAGATAGCAAATACCAAAGCAAATAGAGTGTTCCTGCAATTTCATCAAAATTTCACATGAAGGGGCTTGATATGCAATGAATTACTTAATTGGCACATTTTGGGATAAGTGAATCATGAATATGATTTTATAGATCCCTATTATATGCTTCTTCTCATATGTCTCACCATTATAATAAAGTGTCTTCTAAGAACATGCAAGAAAACACAAATACAACAAGTACTATACATGCCTTGATGCAGCCTACACAAGGTTGACTCTATTTATGTATATGCATGAAGTGAATACTTGTTACTGAGAAAGCATTAGTATGAATTAGTAGATCAATGAGTCATCCAAGTTTGGCTCTAATTCCTTGGTGGTGTCACCACCTTCTTCATGACTAAGCCAAGCACACAATGCTTCTCCATTGTACCTAAAACAATTTGAGTACAATATGGCCCCCAAACTTATTGGGTCCGAAGTAGTTAGCATAACTACAAAACATAAGGTAAAACCAATTAAATAATTCATATGGATATGGATTTGAGTTTCATGCACATCTTAATGGTTAAGGATTTGATGAATTTACCCTATATATTGGATCAAAGAAAGCAAACAAGGCATGAAGATATACAACTAACAAATATGCGTGCACAAGCCTACCAAGATCCAAGGAGATACAATTTGGACACAAGAACACATAAACCACGAATACTCCAATAACACACAAATCATTCATGTTGGCTAAGTTGCATCGATGTGATGAATCAACACATGATCACACACAAAGTTCTACATAAGAACTAAGCAAAGCCCATGAGCATTCCAGATATACATTTCAGACATTGTCATAGGCATATCTTACGGGAGTGGATACAAGATAGTAAAAGCAATGAGATAACCAACTCCCATAACTACACAAAACCAAGAAGACGAACTCGAACAAAGGCAAGTGAGAACACATTTTTGGCAAAATATAAAATGCAAGTTGAAGCAGTAGACTAGATGAAGAATATCATGAAGGTCTACCACATAATTAATACCATGTATAAGAGAACAAAATGGTATTTTGGATCATTCGGTGGAAGATTCCAAAATAAGCACAAGATCATCTATACTAATCACAAGCATAACATGAGAGTTTAGCAATAAACACAATGCTTGGATGGCATATTTTCAACATTCCAATTAGATAGATCATCATGCAAAGTAACAATTGGAATGGCTTGAATCAAATAATTTCCCAAATACAATTGCTAAGAAAACCATGGGGAAAACCGCAAGAATGATATACGCAAACAAGTCCAGAGGATGCACACCAAAAAGGTGTTAACGTAATAGGAAACTTGTTGCAATAGCAAGCCACAAAGATATAAGGTGATCTAACAATATAAATTAGAGTGGCAATCCTCCATTGTTCACAACAAGGATTGTGATACGCACAAAGCATATCACTCCCCCATAATGTGAAAACCCATGTATTATACATAAGAGGCATATAAAATCCAACTAAAGATAATCAATGGATAAGAATTTGAATTTCAAATGAACTTGACATACCACATAGTAACTAGATAATCTTGCACTATAAATACTAGGTGGTATCCCATACACACACACACACACACACACACACACATTTTAGGTTTGTGATGTGCGTAGAGCATAACACTCCCCCATAATGTGATGATCCATTAATATCTCAAAAGAGCCCAATAAGATGCAAGTAAGATGTAATGAAGGCTCGAGACTATACACACAAATATATGACGTGCATAGCAACCCACACATGCTAGATACACAAATCAAGCATACTATGAGGCACAACATATACGAGTTCATGCTCGGTATAAAACCTAAACATGCAAGGGGCAAGTAAATTTCAATGTAGAATATGTAAGTACAAGTTACCGCCTCGAGGAGCATTGGAATGACAAATATGATGATAATCCACTTGACTTGGCTTGGACCATGATAAATGTTGAGAATCATTTTTCTTCATGAACTAGCCAAGTCTCCAATGCCCTCCACACACCTATTGATCAAGTTTGAGCTTGATGGTCCCCAACTAAGTTGGGTCCTAAGAAGTTAGTCACAATAGGCTTGGCAACCCAAATGGTCTTATCCACTTCCAAACCCCTTTGGACACCAACATACTTGGTAAACCAATTGCCAACATTGTCCTTCCTAAGTGAATAATTATCATTGATAATTGGAGGCTTAGAGATGTTACCATTGGGACATGACGAGGCTATGTGTCCCTTCTTACGGCAAATATATCAACATGTACTTCCCCTTCTCTTATTATTTACTTTCTCAACTTGGGGAGCATTATCTCCGTTAATCATGGGTAGAGGCCTTTCTTCATCTCGAGATTGAACATGAGGCCACTTCCCTTGTTGCTTCACACTTGAAGCCTTGTTCTTCAATGGACAAGATCTCACATGGTGACCAACTTTCTTGCACTTAAAGCAAGTAATGTTGGCCGAATTCTTGACTTGATATTGTCTCTTCATGATGTTATTGGACTTCTTATTGGAGATGAAGTCATTTCCACTTTTGTCTTGTGGGTCCTTTTGGACACACAAGAAAGGACACACAAGATCACATTACCACATTTTTCCAAGTCTTTCTTCAAACTAGTGACTCGGGCATGGAGCTCATTAATTTCCTCTACATGGTTAGTTTCAACACTAGAAACAAGAGGACTAGTGGAAGTAGAAACTTCATGGTTAGAGCAACAAGACAAGGTGAGAAATTCATAATGAGTAGTAATAATATGAGAGGTGGATGAATTGCAAGGATTAGCACATGGCAATAAAGCATTTAAAGTAGTTGTGCTAATGTTCACATGAGACTCATAAGATTTTACCTCGGTGACCTTAGCCTCATGAGCTAACTTTAGCTTACTATGAGAGATTAAAAGATCCTCATGAGTGCTTGAGATATTTTCATGACTTTCTTCCAATTTCCCAAAATTGCTTGTTAGCAAAGCAAGTTGAGCACATAGCTCAATATTCTCCTTCAAAATTGATGCTTCACATGAAACCAAGTTAGTAGCACAAACACCATTATCAATATGAGAGGAGCAAGTAGCAATTAGAGGCTTCTCATGAGTTGATTGAAGTTCCTCATGAGACTTAGAGAGTTTTATGACCTCTCCCTTGACACTATTGCATTCAAGGCGAAGGAGCTAAAAATCCTCTTTAAGTTTACAATGAGTAACTTTAATCTCTTCTTTTGAAGACCTCAAGTCACTAAGTGTTTCATGAGCCTTAGCAAAGTTCATGTTCAAGTTGTTCACTTTTAGCTTGCTCGTTAAGAAATAAATCGTTACGTTTTTAAAAGCAAGCAAGAACATCTTGGAACCTTTTGTAAGTGTTATTTTTAGCTCTATGGAGCGTTTTCCCAATCTCATAGAGATTTTGAGTCAAGTCATCATCATCATCCTCATTATAACTATCATCATTATCACTAAGATAAGATGATACCTCGTCATTACCTCTTGCCATGAGGCACATGTGAACCAAAGGGGTTGATAATGATTCTTTTCGAGAAGAGAGTTCTTCATCAATCAAGCGTGCCTCATCTTTCTTGATTTCCTCTACATGGTTAGTCATAGAATAACTAGAGCAAACCAAAGCATTTTGATCATGGCAACACGGGGGAGAAAACATATCATCACAAAATATTTCTTCACTTACCATGTCATTACCTTGTGGCACACCACATGTTGGTGAAGTGGAAGATGTTGAAGTGTCTAAGTAATCAGAGGTGGAAGCAATAGAAAGCTCTTCATGATATAAAAATGTGGAGAGCTCCTCCATTAACTCCTCCCAAAGACGATTATCATCATCAAGATTGGACCCACCATATATTTCCTCAAGTTTAGTCCAAGCCTCATGAGCTGACTTACAAGCTAAGATTGACTTAAACACTTCAAAGGTTACAGTTTGAGGAATGGAGAGAGAAGCCTCACAATCAAAAAGCATATCCTCGATAGATGGAGATGGACCACCCTTTGCAATAGAAATCCCTACAAGAAGAATTCGCAAAACATTTGGACCCATGGCCCAAAAGCGACAAAGCATGTGAATTTTCCGTAAGTGATAATTTGTGCCATCTAAATCAAAGGTGTTATTGTGAACTAAATCACTAGTCGACATCGATACTCCCTAGGCGGTAAAGCCTAATAAGGAGAGACCTTGCTCTGATACCAATTGAAAGGACCATGATGTCGCCTAGAGGGGGTGAATAGGCGTTTTAAAAACTTCTACGGATTTGGCTTAATCGTAATGCGGAAATAAACTAAGAGGATACTTTTCAAGCACAAATCCTAAATACACTAGGCTTGACTAAGTGCACCAACAACATAATCTAAACAAGATGAGAACAACAAGGATACTCACTAGCACAAGTAAGTTACACAAACTTACTTAAAAAATATCACAAGATATATCAATAGAACCAAGTATGAATTGAGGAATATAAAGTGTAGGCCTAAATAATCTCTACAAGGAAATAGCCAACACAATATAATGAGGACAACAGTATATAGTGAATGCAAGGTCAAGATACCAAAGTAAACCACAAGTAGTGGCTACGGTTAGAGATAACCGAAGACACGGAGACAAGGATGTATCCCGATGTTCACTTCCTTGGAGGGAAGCTATTCACCGTTAGAGAGGTGGATGTTATCATGAAGGCACACCAACCCTACGAAGGCTCACCCTATTCTCCCTTTGAGACAACACCACGAAGGCATTTCTCAACCACTAGTGGTAGACCTTGAGGCGGCCTCCAAACCTTCACAAACTTTCCGGGGGACAAATCAAAAGTTGATTCCTCACCGGAGCACTCCTACCGCCTAGGAGTCTCCACCCTCCAAGAGTAACAAGATCAAGGGGGAAATGCTGAAGTCTTGCTCAAATCACAAATTACTTTGGTCAAAAGAGAGAGGAGGAGTGGGTGTATGCTTGGATGGAATCTCTCTCAAGAACTCTCACAAATCTCTTTGAGGTCTAGCACGAGAAGGCTCAAATCCCACCAAAAGCAACAAATGCTATGGAGGGATGGGAGAGGAGAGGAACAATGGAGGAGGTCAACAAATGAACCCTAGATCCATGGGGTAGTTTTCCCCCAAATGGATTGGAGTTTTGAGGCTTGGGGGAGGAGGATGGAGCTCAAAAGAATGGGGAAATCTCAGATCCAAAAGCCCTACCTCATTGGGGAGGAAGGGTACCTTATATAGTGCCCCCACCAAATCTGCCCGTTACACACAGAAAAATGCAGCTCGGAACTTCTGGGCATGCCTGGAACTTCCAGGCTCCCTAATGGGCACATATTTGCAAACTCTCTGGTTAGCCCTGAACTTTCCTCGGAACCTACCCGGAACTTCTGGCCCACGGAAGTTCCGGGAAGGCCCGAAACTTCCGGGATCCCTTCGGCCAGATGTGTGGAAACTTTCTGTTTAGCCCGGAACTTTTCCCTGAACCTGCCCGGAACTTCCGGCCCCCGGAACTTCTGGGCTACCCGGAACATCCGCCCCGGCAGAAAACAGCCAGCATACCGAAAGTAAAACATGCATAACTTTTTCATGAGCGCCGATTTTGATGATCTTGGGCTCATTTTGTAGCTATTGAAAAGCTTCAGGTCCTCACATAGAGAACTAACCAATATCAAACAAGATGGATGATGGAATCAATGCAAGGGTTTGATCATAGAATTTGGGGAGTCCTTTTTCGCTTTGGATATTAGTTTGGAGTATATGATAGGAGTGGAATTGTGTATAGAAGATGTTGACTTGAGCAAATCCATCACGAACCCCTTTGATCCCCTCTTAATACAGCGGGATCCCTATAACTCAAGAAACATAAAAGGGCTACACTAGATAGCTCCTAGAAATCCATTCTTGGTCATATACCTTTTATGATGGTCGTTGATCCATACAACTACAACCAAAGGAACTAATACCTTTGACTAGAGCAATCCACTTGAGCTTAATATTGACATTTATTATTGGCTCAAGATGGAAGCATAAGCTTGATCAAATCATTTGATGAAGACTTCAAATAGCCCCCCCATAAGCCATGCAGGGAGAACTTCATTGTATTCCATCTTCACATGTCCATCATGTGATCATCCACAAGCTTCAAGCATGTAATACTTCAGGATGCTTATCTTGAACTTGCCCTTGTTAAGCATGATCACCATTACTTGATGTCATCCTCTCATGGATAATAGGAATCTTCATTTTGATGCAAGCCCACGAGAGTCACCTAACCCACATAGATATAGAAAACACATAGTATGGGTCAGTACACATAGTGTAATTGAGCATTACGTATCATACCACAAAGTCCCATGTGGTACATTATTTGTGCTTGTGTGTGATACGTCTCCAACATATATAAATTTTTTGATTGTTCCATGCTATTATATTATCTGGTTTGGATGTTTTATATGCATTAATATGCTATTTTATATTATTTTTGGGACTAACCTATTAACCTAGAGCCGAGTGCCAGTTTTTGTTTTTTCCTTGTTTTTGAGTTTTACAGAAAAGGAATATCAAACGGAGTCCAAATGAGCTGAAAATTTACGGTGATTTTTTATGGACCAGAAGAAGCCCACGGAGCATTGGAGTTGGGCCAAAAGAGTCCCGAGGCAACCACAAGGGTGGCGGGGCGCCCCCCATAGGGCGCGCCCCCTGGCTTGTGGACTCCTCGGGAACCCCCCTGACTTGTTTCCGATGCCAAAAATTCCTATAAATATAGAAACCCCCGAAAAGAAACCTAGATCGGAAGTTCCGCCGCCGTAAGCCTTTGTAGCCACGAGAAACCAATCGGGAGCCCGTTCCGACACCCTGCCGGAGGGGGGAACCATAACCGGAGGCCATCTTCATCATCCCAGCGGCCACCATGACGAGGAGGGAGTAGTTCACCCTCGGGGCCGAGGGTATGTACCAATAGCTATGTGTTTGATCTCTCTCTCTCTCTCTCTCTCTCTCTCTCTCTCATGTTCTTGATTTGGCACGATCTTGACGTATCGCGAGCTTTGTTATTATAGTTGGATCATATCGTGTTTTTTCCCCTCTACCTTCTTGTGATGAATTGAGTCTTGCTCTTTGAGGTTTCGTTATGTTGGATTGAGTATTGGATTTGAGAACACTTGATGTATGTCTTGTGATGGGATATCTGTGGTGACAATGGGATGTTCTATTGATTCACTTGATGTATGTTTTGGCACTCAACTCGCGGATTCCCGAGGTGACATTGGGGTAATCTATGCATAGGGGTTGATGCATGTTTTCGTCCTACGTTCTCCGATAGGAACTTTGGAGTGATTCTTTGTTGCACGTTGAGGGATTGTTATATGATCTAGTTATGTTATCATTGTTGAGAGAATTTGCACTTGTGAAAGTATGAAACCTAGGCCTTGTTTTCAAGCATTGCAATACCATTTTTGCTCACTTTTGTTACTAGTTACCTTGCTGTTTTTATATTTTCAGATTACAAAAACCTATATCTACTATCCATATTACACTTGTATCACCATCTCTTCGCCGAACTAGTGCACCTATACAATTTACTATTATATTGGGTGTGTTGGGGACACAAGAGACTCTTTGTTATTTGGTTGCAAGGTTGTTTGAGAGAGACCATCTTCATCCTATGCCTCCCACGGATTGATAAACCTTAGGCCATCCACTTGAGGGAAATTTGCTATTGTCCTACAAAACTCTGCGCTTGGAGGCCGAACACGAGTCTACAAGAAGAAGGTTGCGTAGTAGACATCAAGCTCTTTTCTGGCGCCATTGCCAGGGAGGTGAGTGCTTGAAGGTATATCTTTAGATCTTGCAATTGAATCTTTTAGTTTCTTGTTTTATCACTAGTTTAGTCTATAAAAGAAAACTACAAAAAAAATGGAATTGAGGTTGCGTCATATTATTCATCTCTATAATGTCTTTCTTGAAAATGATGGATCGGAAAATTGTGCTCAAGTGTTAGAAGAAGAAGTCTATAAAATGTTTGGCATAAAATATTTGAATGGTGAGCATGATTGCAATGTTGTTAGTATGAATTCTATGAATATCCATGATGCTAATGATATGCAAAGCCATAAGCTTGGGGATGCTATGTTTGATGAAGATAATATTTTTTGTCCCCCAAGTTTTGATGAGCAAATTTATTACGATGATAGCATGCCTCCTATTTACGATGATTATGTTGATGCAAGTGGGTTTGGAAGAGTGTCAACTCTAGTTAATGATCCCACTATTTTGGAGGGTGTTGAATCTTTTCACAATATTGATAAAAGTGGATTTGGAGAGGTCATGACTTTATTTAGTGATGAATCCACTATTTTGGAAGAGGTTCCAATTGATTATGAGAACAAAGTTGCTATCTATGATGACTATTGTGATGACATGTATGCTATAAAGAATAATAATAACCATGAAACTTGTCATCATGATTTTAATTTTCAATTGGATTATGCCTCACATGATAGTTATGTTGTTGAGTTTGCTCCCACTACTATGAATGAGAAGAATTTTTCTTATGTGGAGAGTAGTAAAATTTCTATGCTTGTGGATCATCAAAAGAATGCTTTATGTGAAAGCTATATTGTTGAATTCATTCATGATGCTACTGAAAATTATTATGAGAGAGGAACATATGCTTTTACATATCTCAATAATATCAAGTTTCCTCTCTATGTGTTGAAATTTTTGAAGTTATGCTTGTTTTGCCTTCCTATGCTAGTTGATTCTTGTTCCCATAAATTGTTTGCTCACAAAATCCCTATGCATAGGAAGTGGTTTAGACTTAAATGTGCTAGTTATATTCTTCATGATGCTCCCATTATGTTTCAATTCTTATCTTTATTGTGAGCATCATTGAAATCATTATGCCTAGCTAAAAAGGCATTAAAGAAAAGCGCTTGTTGGGAGACAACCCAACATTTACCCCTACTGTTTTTGTGTGTTAACATGATTAGGCTACTGTATTAATCATGTTTTATAGGTTTTGTTTAAATAAAGTGCCAAGTAAAGCCTTTGGGATAGTGTGGATGATAGTTGACTTGATTCTGCGCAAAAACAGAAACTTTTTCGTCCAGTACATAAATTCCTTTCTTTTACTGGAACGTGGAAAAATTATGAATTTTTTACAGTTGATTGTTATAAAAATGGTCTACGTTTTCCTAATTTTTCAGAATATTTGAAGTTACATAAGTATGACCTTAATTCATATATTTACAGACTTTTCTGTTTTTGACAGATTCTGTTTTCGATGCATAGTTTGCTTGTTTTCTAGTTTCTATGGCTTATATTGCTCAATATAAATTGTAGAAATGATAGGGTATAGTAGGAATAATGTGAGAACAATTTTGAATCTTGTATTGACAGTACCTAAAAGTGGAGATTTGTTTTATCATACTAACCCATCTCACGAAGTTCCGTTAAGTTTTGTGTGATTGAAGTTTTCAAGTTTTGGGTGAGATATCGATATGAGGAGAATAAGGAGTGACAAGACCCTAAGATTGGGGATGCCCAAGGCACCCCAAGATAATATTCAAGGAATATACAAGCAACTAAGCTTGGGGATGCCCCGGAAGGCATCCCCTCGTTCGTCTCCAACATTATCGGTAACCTTACTTGGAACTATATTTTTATTCGTCACATGATATGAGTTTTGCTTGGAGCATCATTTTATTTTATTAGGATTTGCTTACTGTTATCTAGAGTAATGTTTTGTATCTTTTATTTCAATGAAAATGTCAAGTATAGCCTTTACCATGCTTATTTTGCAAGTCTATATGTTGCTGTTTTGAAAACAGAAAGTTTTCTATCATTTTCTGAATTCTTTTGGAAATTCAGAACATGATAAAATCTTGAATTTTTTTCCCAATATGCTAAAACAAATTTTCTACAGAGTGCTCATTTTTCAGAATTTTTGGAGTTAGGGAAGTATGAGTACAATTGCACTCTTTACAGACTGTCCTGTTTAGACAGATTGCTGTTATGTTTGCATATGTTTGCTTGTTTAATGATTCTATTTAGTATGCAATGTTAAATAATAATTTTAGTGATTTTCTACAGTAGAGAATGATAAGGTGTTGCATTGATTCATACTCACTTTTCTCACAAGTTCTTGTTGAGTTTTGTGTGGATGAAGTTTTTAAGATTTAGGGAAACCGTGATATAAAAGGAATTAAGGAGACACAAAAGCTCAAGCTTGGGGATGCCCAATTGTCGGTGTACTAGAATAGGGGTACCCTAGTACCCCATACTTGTGCACGGGCAGTAGTAGCATCCTGCGGCCAGGCTTGCGGGAGGACAGCCAGAGAGAAGCTCAAGATTATTAAGCCATTCAAGAACAAAGTATACAAAGCAAGAGTTAAGGCCCCGGCAAGAGGAGCTTGCCGGGAGGGACAGCTGAGGCCCAGCCTGAGGTTTGCTATAGCAGAGTACTTGCCGCGGCAAGGTACTTGCCCCGGCAAGTCATTGGCTGCGGCAAGGTATTGGCTGCGGCAAGATAGCAGCTGCGGCAAGGTACTTGCCCCGGCAAGTTACCTTGCGCGGCAAGCTATGGGTTGCGGCAAGCTGTCAGGTGCGGCAAGGTCTTGCCGCGGCAAGCGTTACTGTACCACTGTGCTACTGTGCTGCTCCGGTGCCTCTGCCAGTGTGGCGCTCTGGGTCCTTCCAAGCGTGTGTGGCAGGGCACTGTGTAGACGGCGGTACACTGTAGCTAGCGGTGCAGGAGCAGGTGGGATAGGCTTTTCCCACGTCCAAGACGTCCGGGTACATGTATCTGGACAGCAAAGGCATGGGCATTTAATGCCCTTGTCCCCTGCCGTCAGTGGTAGGTAGGACATGTCATCCTGGTAATAATGGCCTTACTGTAGCAACTTTCCACCTCTACCTTTACTGTTTGCCACCTGTTGGTGACCCCTTTGTGCATATAAAAGGAGGCCCATAGGCAACGTGGAAAGGGGAGAAAACTGGGAGATGGAGAACCCCAGTATTGTACGCAGCTACTCGGTACTGTAGCGCTCCTGGAGCTAGAACAATCATACAGATAATAAACCAAAAAGCAGGAGTAGGGTTTTACGCATCCGTGCGGCCCGAACCTGGGTAAATCTCTCTCGTGCACTGTCGTGTTCTTCGCTAGATTTGCTCTTCGTGCGACCGTCTCTCCCTGCCGAACGTAAAGGGGTCCTTCCCTGGGTCCCATAGGTAGGGGGAAGGGGGTTGTGTGAACCTAATCTAGCGATTTGCGCGTTAGTTTTTGGGCCATCCTCCGCCTTATGGCTCCAAAAAAGAAGACTTCGGCCATCGGTGCGTCTACGTCCAACCCGCCTGCTCCCATGCAGGAGGGTGCCGACGTGATTGCGGCTGCTGGGGGGACTGGAGAGCGAGAGCTCCTATTACCTCCACCTGTCCAAAACCGGGCCAGCAACGCCAATCTTGGCGCTGCTGGGTCTGGGAACGCAGCGCTGCTCGCTGCTGCTGGCCCTGCAAGCTCCAGAAACGGTGCTGCGCGTTCTGGAACGCCTGCGCCGGTTCAGACGCCGCGGCCTTCGCAAGAAGCCCGTGACAGGCAGCGTCCTGACGCCCCAGGTGCCAGGCGCTCCCTGGATAATGAGCTTGCGCATCGATCTCGAGATGCGCGGGGTCACCATACGCAACAACACGTTGGCGGGGTCGAGGTGCGGTCGCCTGGGCATGGAGATGCTCCTTCTAACACTGTTAGGAGTAAGATCATCCCACAGTCCTCACGCCACTCGATACCTCCCTCACCAGCAGAAGCGTTGGCGCGTGCGCGGCTGCTCCTGAACTTCCCTCCACCAGCAGATAAGCTTGACGAGTGGAGGGCAACCATTCAGAGCCTTCTCAGCTTCGCTGATGCCGACCCGGTGCGCGCGGCCGACAAGAGAACTGGTGACAATGCTGTCACCAACAAGAACGGCGAGGGGGCAACAACCGTACACTCCCCGCCCAGACGGCCTCGATCGCCGACACGTCGAAACGACGCCCGTGGCGATGATTCCACGGCGTCGTCTGACCCGCGAGCTCGTTGTGACCAGCGCCTCGTTCTTCAGGAACGCAGAGGAGAAGACGCTCGTACCACTATCGAGCGAAGGAGAGAAGCGCATCGTCAGTCTGACAGACGCGCAGGGCCCGCTGTTGACATGCATGCGCCAGGGGATCCTGGCGACTTGCCGTACGCGGTAAGTTGTCCAGCGTTCACCCGTGAGCTGCGGCAGGTCCAGTGGCCCAATCGCAAGGCTTTCAAGCCTGACGTGCCGGAGAAGTATGATGGCAAGACACACCCGTCGGAGTTCCTCAGCATTTACACCATTGCGGTGCAAGCTGCCGGGGGACGAGACGACAAGATTCTTGCTAACTACTTCCCGCTCGTGTTAAAACGCAACGTCGTCTCATGGCTCATGCACTTGCCGGAGAACTCCATTTCTTCATGGGCGGACCTGTGCCATCAGTTTGTTGGTGCCTTTACTGGCGGTCATCAACCTCATGGCCAGGAGAGTGATCTTCATCTCATCCCCCAGAAGGAAGGAGAGCCCCTGCGCAAATACATTCAAAGGTTCAGCCGCGTACAGTACAACATCCCAGATGTTCACCCCGCTGCGGTTATTAGCGCGTTCCATCAGAACGCGCGTAACCGCAAGATGCGGGAGGAAATGGCGATTACCAAGGTCAGAGACATTGGCCAGCTATATGCTCTCGCCGACAAATGTGCGCGTGCTGAAGAGGGAAGGAAACTTCCCGGTGAAGGTGTTGGCGCAGGGGGGAGCTCTGACAGCGAAGGTACCGCCCCGGCAAAGAAGGGCCGGCGGCGGAACAACAGGAAGAAAAAGGGCAAAGCTGTGCTTGCCGTCGAGCAGTCCAGCGGCAACGGCAGCGCCGACAAGGCCAAAGTCGAGGGCTCCGGCAAGGAGATTGCCGCGTGCGCCAACTGTCAGGCCTTGGCGGCTGCCGACAAGCAGGACGGCTCCGACAAGCAATATTGCAAGATCCACCGCACCAAGGGACACGATCTTCAGAACTGCCGACGAGTCGAGCAGCTTGTCGAACAGCAGAAAGCTGAGTATGAGAGGCGCGACAAGGAGAAGGCCCCAGAAGGTGCTGGCGGGTCCGGCAAGAAGCGCACTGCCCGAGGAGGGCGTCGCGGCAAGGCCAAGCAGCAGCAGGGAGACAGGCCTCCTCGTGGCCGCGACAAAGATGATGATGATGATGATCTAGATGATGAAGAATCCAGTGAGCACGAATTTCAGAAAGCCGCAGAAGTCTTGTGTGTTGATGGTGGTGCTTCGTTGCATTCTTCTCACCGCCAACTTAAACAGTGGGCGCGAGAGATCAATGCAGCGGAACCATCTGTTGACGCCAGAAAGCTTCTGAAGTGGTCCGACACGCCTATCGTCTTTGACATTGAGGACCACCCTGACCGCACAACGGCGGTCGGGTGCTTGCCGATGTTGGTTTCACCAACGATCCGCAACCTCAAGGTCACGAAGATGTTAGTTGACGGTGGGGCCGGCTTGAATCTGATTTCGCCCGCTGTGCTCCGAAAACTTCAAATCCCTGACGGCGAGCTTGAGGAAACTGGTACTTTCCAAGGAGTCAATCCAGGAAGGAGCAAGCCGAAAGGGAAGATCACGCTGCTAGTGACATTTGGTGGCGAGCTGAACTACCGGACCGAGAAGGTCACCTTTGACGTTGCCGATATTCCATTGCCTTATAATGGGATACTTGGCCGTCCAGCGCTCGCCAAGTTCATGGCAGCCTCTCATTTTGCCTACAACGTGTTGAAGATGCCAGGTCCAGTAAGTGTTATCACAGTTCCCTGCGACAAGAAGGATGCGCTTATTTGCGCCGACAAGATCTACCGGGAAGCAGCTGCCGCAACTGCCGCCAAGGAACTTGCCGCTGAAGCTCTCGGGGGGGAGAACAAGAGGAAGTCCGGCAAGAGCTCCTGTGCCCACTCCGGCAAGCGCACCTCTTCGGAGTGCTGCGCTGCCGTCGAGGACGCACCAGAGAGCTCCACCGGCAAGTGCAAGAAGAACAAAGCCACTCCGCTAGCGACAAAGAAGGTGCCCGCCAAGGAGGACGGCACTGGTGGTTCCTTCACCATCAATGCCACACTTGACAACAAATAGGAAAGCGCGCTCGTTGCTTTCCTGCGGGCGAATGTCGACGTGTTTGCATGGCAACCGTCCGACATCCCCGGTGTTCCCAGGAAAGTAATTGAGCACCACCTTGCCGTTTGTCCCCACGCGAGGCCCGTCAAGCAGAAAGCCAGAAAGCAAGCTGTGGAGCGGCAAGAGTTTATTGCGGAAGAAATCAAGAAGTTGGAAGCAGCAGGCCTCGTCAGAGGAGTGCTCCATCCTACGTGGTTGGCCAATCCTGTTGTCGTGCGCAAAGCGAATGGAAAATGGAGGCTTTGTATTGATTTCACTGATGTCAATAAAGCTTGTCCCAAAGACCCATTTCCTTTGCCCCGCATAGACCAGATTGTTGACTCCACGGCAGGATGTGATTTGCTTTCATTTCTTGACGCATATTCAGGGTATCATCAAATCTTCATGGCTGAGGAAGATGAGGAAAAGACCGCATTTATCACACCATGTGGCACATACTGTTTCGTACGTATGCCATTTGGTTTGAAAAATGCTGGTTCGATGTTTGCAAGAGCCGTCCAGATTGCTTTTGAGCCTCAGCTGCACAGAAATGTGGAAGCCTATATGGATGATATAGTGGTCAAAAGCAAGGACAGGGCTACTTTGGTTCAAGATCTAGAAGAAACTTTTGTAAATCTGCGCAAGATCAACCTGAAGCTCAACCCCGAGAAGTGCGTGTTTGGAGTTCCCTCCGGCAAGCTTCTCGGGTTCTTTGTGTCTCAATGTGGAATTGAAGCCAATCCTGACAAGATCAAAGCCATTGAGCAAATTGAAGCACCGAAGTGCGTCAAGGATGTACGACGACTTGCCGGTTGTGTTGCTGCTCTCAGTAGGTTTATCTCCAAGTCAGCTGAGCGCGCCCTGCCATTTTTCAAAATCTTAAAAAAGGCAGGTCCATTGAAATGGACTCCGGAGGCGGAGGCAGCGCTGCAAGACTTGAAGAGATACCTCTCCTCTCCTCCAATACTTATCGCACCTAAACCACAAGAGAAGTTATTGCTGTATCTAGCGGCAACCAATCAAGTGGTTAGTGCTGCGCTAGTAGCAGAGAGAGAGGTGGATGAGGAGGCAGTAACTGCGGCAAGCACGTCCAGCGACAAGCTGGGGGCTCCCCCGACAAGTTTTGCTGCCGACAAGGATTCGTCTGCGCAGTCAGGCGAAGTGATACAAAAGAAGAAAATGGTGCAGCGCCCGGTCTACTTTGTGAGCTCTCTTCTGCAGGGAGCTAGGTCAAGGTATTCTGGTGTGCAGAAGCTGCTTTTCGGCCTTCTCATGGCCTCGAGAAAGCTGCGCCATTACTTTCAAGCGCATGAAGTTACCGTTGTCACTCGCTTCCCGCTGAAAAGGATTTTGCAAAATCCAGAAGCGACAGGCAGGATTGTCGAGTGGGCGTTGGAGTTGTCGAGCTTTGGTCTCAAGTTTGAGAGTACATCAACCATACAGAGCCGAGTTTTGGCAAAGTTTGTCGCAGAATGGACACCAACGCCAGACGAAGAAATCCCAGAGACGACTCTCCCCGGCAAGGAGACAAGCAAAGAGTGGCTTATGTACTTTGATGGTGCCTTTTCGTTGCAAGGCGCCGGTGCTGGCGTACTGCTTGTCGCACCCACCGGAGAGCACCTCAAGTACGTGGTCCAAATGCACTTTCCCAAGGAACAGGCGACGAACAATACTGCAGAATATGAGGGGTTGCTTGTCGGTCTCAGGATCGCGGCAGACCTTGGGATTAAGAAGCTTATTGTTAGGGGAGATTCGCAGCTTGTCGTCAGGCAAGTGAACAAGAACTACCAATGCCCATTGATGGAAGCTTATGTAGATGAGGTGAGGAAGTTGGAGGAACGCTTTGACGGCCTACAAATGGAGCACGTCCCACGTGCTGAGAATGACATTGCCGATGGTTTGTCAAAGCGCGCCGCACTCAAATTGCCTGTGGAACCAGGCACTTTTGTGCTCCAACTAACTCAGCCATCCGTGACGCCATCAGTAGGGCAAGGCAGGAAGAGGAAGTTGGCTTCTGGCGACTACTTCCCGGCAGAGCTCCCCGAAGCCGCCGGCAAGAAGGCTGCCAAAGCCAGCGCCAAAGATGCAGAGGGGCAACTTGCTCCGACAAGGCCTCATGCTCTTGTCGTTGAAGCGGGTGCTCCTAGGCAAGAGGCAAAGGGGCAACTTGCTCCGACAAGACTTCGGGTCCTTGTCGGTGAAGCAGGCGCTCCTGATCGAAGCGCTGAGGAGCAAGATGCTCCGACGAGGCCTTGGGCTTCCGTCGTTGAAGCAACTGCTCCCGACGAGCTTGTTGAAGGACAGCACGCTCCAGCAGGGCCCCAGGCTCTTGTTGTTGAAGTGGCTGTTCCCGCCAAGCTCGTCGGGGAACGGCCGGCTCTGGTAGAACGACAAGCTCTTGCCGTAGGGCCTGATGTTCCCGCAGCAGAAGAAATGCCTTTAGTCCTCGTTGTCGAGCCACAGGCTCCAGCGTGGGCGCAGCAGATCGTCCGTTTCCTTCAGACAGGAGAACTTCCCGAAGAGCAGGAAGAAGGGGAGAAAGTAGCCCGACGGTCCAATATGTATCAATTTGTCGATGACATGCTGTGCAGAAAAAGACCAAACGGTGTGAAATTGAAGTGTATTCCCCGGGAAGAAGGACAGGAGCTGTTGGCGGAGATTCATGGAGGCATATGTGGTCACCACATAGGGTCAAGAGCCCTTGCTGGAAAGGCTTTCCGGCAAGGTTTCTTTTGGCCCACTGCCCTCCAGGATGCAACTGCACTAGTAACCAAGTGTGAAGCGTGCCAGTTTCATTCCAAGCAGATTCATCAGCCAGCTCAAGCTCTCCAGACAATCCCTCTCTCCTGGCCATTTTCGGTCTGGGGGCTCGACATCCTCGGCCCCTTTCCCCGTGCCACCGGGGGCTTCGAGTACTTGTATGTGGCCATCGACAAGTTTACGAAGTGGCCGGAGGTGGAAGCAGTGAGGAAGGTGACAGCACAATCAGCCATCAAGTTCTTCAAGGGAATTGTTTGTCGCTTTGGTGTTCCTAATAGGATCATCACCGACAACGGTACCCAGTTCACGAGCCACGCCTTCATGCAGTATGTCAAAGACCTTGGCGCCAAGGTCTATTTCGCTTCTGTTGCTCACCCGCGAAGCAACGGTCAAGCTGAAAGAGCAAATGCTGAAGTGCTGTGTGGGCTCAAGACGAGAACTTTCGACAGGCTGCGCAAGTGCGGCAAGAACTGGATCGAGGAGCTGCCAGTGATTCTTTGGTCGATCAGGACGACGCCAAATCGAGCTACTGGCCAGACGCCTTTTGCTCTAGTTTATGGAGCAGAGGCAGTTCTTCCCACGGAACTCGTATACGGGTCACCTCGAGTGCTCGCTTACGATGAGCTTGAGCAAGAGCAACTGCGGCAAGATGACGCTGTGCTCCTCGAGGAGGATCGTCTTCAGGCTGCTGTGAGAGCTGCTCGCTACCAGCAAGCTTTGCGTCGCTACCATAGCCGCAAAGTTAATGCCAGAAGTCTCGAGGAAGGCGACCTTGTTCTTCGGCGCGTTCAGTCGGCCAAGAATTCAAACAAGTTGACGCCGAAGTGGGAAGGCCCTTATCGGGTGAAACGAGTCACCAGGCCCGGCGCTGTCCGCCTGGAGACCAAGGATGGCATTCCAGTGATCAATTCCTGGAACATTGAGCATCTTCGTAAGTTTTTTCCATAAGGCGCGGTTGCCGGGCCCTTCCCCGGCAACCACCTTTTGTACAAGTCTTGCCGCTGTTGCATGTAATCCTTTGTACAAAGCCAGGCGCAGACCCTGTGCATAAATAAAGCTTTTGTATTTCGCAGTTTTTGACGATTTCATGTTTACTTTTATTTTGCATGATTATCTGACATACTGTGCAGTGCAGCCTCCCCGGTAAGCATTAACGAGCCGCCAAGCTCCTATTTCTTTATTTTCTCTTCTTTCTTTTTTCTCAAAGAGACAGAAGCTTCCCTCGCGCACAAGTTTGCCGGGGGGGATGGGATAAGGATATGGACCAGGCGTCGTTCAAAGAAACTTTGCCTTGCCGGGAAGAAGGCAGCGGCAAGCAGTGACAAGACCTTGCCGCGGAGAGATCAGCGACAAAGCTAAGTGCCAAAGTTTGAGCAATCAAATTCTTTTTTATTTTCAAGGTTATTTTCCTTGAACGATACTACTCTTTGTATGGAAAACCTGTGCGCGACGGAACCTAAGCGTAATCGGTCGCGCCCTTACCTTGTTTCGAGTCCGCTCAACAACCTAAATGGCTGCACTGAGCGCGACAAGGTTGCTTGCCGGCAGCGGCACCACCAGCAGGCTGCTGAAGTCCCGCACCCAGCACTCGCGGCAATGGTGCGCGCACCGGCAAGTTCCCTATAAGCGTAGGGCAAGTACACACAAAGAAAGAAATTGCTCAAGGGAGATGACATGCATTAACTCCAAAATATTGCAAGTTATATTACAAGATAAGTTGCCGCGGCTTAAACAGATTGTTCTTTAACATGTCTAGCGGCGGCAAGGAGGGAGAAGAATGGGCTCTCTAATTGCGGTGCTCGCCTTCGACTCTCTGGATATGGTCCACCCTCTCCATGATGGGCGCGACAAGGGCCTCTAGTGGCGCGGGGTCGTATCCCTTCGACAAGCTTTTGAAGATGTTGCTGAAGTCGACACCCGGGTTTCTGTATGCTATCTTCACCAACAACCTCCGGAGAACTCCCCGGCAAAGCCTGCGTGACTCGTCGGCCAGTTGAGCCTTGTGATTGACTTGGAGCTGTTGGGGTGCTTCTACTACTCCGTCGAAGAACTCGGCTAGCTTGACGCTAGTTTGCGTGTTCTTGTCGGTGGAGTACCCGAAGTCCGGCACCTTCAGGGCAGTCAGCTCCTTGTCGATGTCCTCGGCGGCGCTGGCAAGCCTGTCTGTGAAGATCCCCACGTTATCCCTGAACTTCTTGTGGGTTGCAATAGCGTCTTGAAGCAGACCCTTTTCCTTCTGGAGCTCTGTCATTAGAAGCCCTTCGCGCTTTCTGGTGGTGTCGAGCGTCTCCTTCAGCGTGGTCAGCTTCAGCTTCAGGTCTGCTCTGGAGTCATTGGCGGCGGCAAGCAGATTGTTCTTCTTGGCTATGGTAACTTGCATCTCCACCAAGGTGTGGGTCACCTTTGCCTTCTCACTTTCAAGCGTTGAGAGCTTGTCACCGTTTGCCTTGAGGGCGGCCTCTAGTCTTGCCACTTTCTCCTCCGTTTCCTTCCTGTTCACTTCTGCAGCAGCGACAGCGTTGGTGGCCTCCACCAACTTGCTGGCGTACTCTTGGGCCAAGGCTTCGATTTCCTTCTGGTGTTTTTGTGCCTGCCCCTGGGTCCGCTCTGCGACAAGTCTTGCCACCTCCTCGTCTTTCTGCTGGAGGGTTTCGGCAAGTTTCTTCTTGCGCTCGGCAAGTTCCTCTTCGTGGGCATCAAGGTCCACTTTCCGCTGGTTCAGATCATCGGCCTGAGCAGACAACTCCTTGGCGGTCTCCTCCTGTTTTTGTTCAATGTCTTGCTTCATCAGGAGGAGGGTCTGCCGTTCTTCGGCCAGCTGTGCCCGCTTGACCTCTAACGCATTAAGAGATCGCGCGCGGACGTCTGCCAAGATCTCCGCGCGCCTCAACATGTCAGCTTTGGCCTTCTCGATGAGCGCCTCCCTGGAAGCTAGCTTCTCCCGTCGGGCGCGATGAAGATTCAGCAGCTTTTGAAGCAGTTGCTCCTCTTCAGACGTGCTGCTGCTGCTGGCGCCTGGCGCATCCACAAGCTGGAGCCCGGCAGCGGCAAGGATCTCCTCGTCCACAACATCCTCCTCGGTTGGCGCTTTGGAGCCCACCGTCCAGGGGAGGCTGACGTAGACGTTCTCGCCGACCCGGATGTATTTGCTTGGCGGAGACGAGTTGGGCGCTGCCGCCTCATCAGTGGTTGAGGGACCCGTAGTCGGAGTAGCGCCTGGCGCTCCTGTGGCCTCAGGGCCGTCAGTACGACCACCGGCTCCCTCGCCGGCCTCCTCAGCAGCCTTCTGGGCGGCCTCAGCTTCAGCAGCCTTGGCGGCTTCATCGGTGGGCGCCTTGGCGGTATTATCCTCGGCGGCCTTGCCGGCCTCTTCGGCAGCCCTGGCAGCTTCTTCGCCGGCAAGCTTGTCGGCTGCCAGCTTGTTGGCCTTGGCAGCGGCGGCCTTGGCGGTCTCGTCGTCGACGGCCCCTGCGGTGTTCTCCTCGGCAGAAGAGTCAATGTTCATTGGCTCCACCGAGGAGGGCTCTGCCAACCCGAGAAGTAAAGCAAAAAGAGCTTCAGGAAGAAATTCAAGAAGACAAAAGAAAGAAAGCAGAAAGAGTTTTGCGGCAAGTGGGTTTACCCGTGTTGAGCTCAGGAGCGGTGGGCTCCCCTCCCCCGTCAACGTTTGTCATTGGGGTGGGGTCGCCAGCGCTGGTGCTTGGCGCTTCGGCGCTTGCCGGCTCCTCTTCGTGGCTCGGCTCGCTAGTGGGAGCCCTTACCGGAGATCTTCTCCTTGGCGGTGTGGTCGAGGGGGGTGGTACTTTTGGAGCACCTTCAGATGGCTCCACTTGCTGCTCCTCTCCTACACGCCCAAAGATGTTAGTGACAAATGCTTGTTCCTCAGCGACCGCTAGCGAAAGGTAGTTGAAATACTTACGCTGGGGGCTGCGCTGGGGGCTGCGACGAGGGCTGGGCTCCGAGCTGGTCGGGATGGTCTCAGACGCTCCCCCGGTGGTTGCCGTGGGCTCATCTTCGATGACCACCACGGTCTCGCTCGTCGAGACCTTAGCTCTCTTCCTTGTCCTCTCCGCCAAGGTTTCCTCCCTGCGGAAGCAAGGCCGGAGCGCGACAAGTGAGGACAGAAACAAAACCTTACAAAGATTGAGGGTCGCGGCAAGGGAACTTACTCTTCCTCGTCGTCCTCTTCGCTGAGAGCGGAAAAATCAAAGTCCGCCTCCGTGTGAGGAGGGGGAGGAGGGGGAGCTGGGCTCCTTGGCCGCTTGGCGGGGGTAGTAGCAGCGGTCTTTGATGACCCTGCTCCAGTTGCCGGGGCCGCGTGAGACGCTCCCGCAGCACCAGCCCTTGCCGCGGTCGAGCGCGTCGAACGGCGCTCCGGCGGTTGTTGAACTTCTTGCCGTCAGCCACTTTGCCAAGCCTGCGAAGGCGTTTCCTCCCAGAGGGGCTGGGGACTCTGACTGCGGTGGGCTTTCGGTGCCCTCCTCGGAAGAGGAGCCCTCATCCTCCGAGCTGCCTGACTCGTCGGCAGGCTGGCTGGCCCGACATCCTTGCCGGGTGCGGCGAGCTCGCCCTTCCGGCAAGCATCCCCTGCTCCGGCAAGGCTCTCCTTTTGTGCCTCGTCGAGCTCCGCCAAAGTATAACCAAAATCGCCAGCTTCCCTGGCGAGCCTGTCCTCCTCCACTCTTCGAGCAATGAATTCTATTTCTTGCTCAGTGGTGTTGCGGACGAGCCACTCCTCCACCCGGACCTGCTTTTCGACCGTGGAGTCAAAGAATCGCCGCACGTCTTCTTCGAGCGGCACGTCCCAAGTTGCTTCAACGCTGTGCGCATTGCAGAGCGGCATCATAGCGATGATTGCACTCAATGCGGAGTTGTTGCAAAGGGGCACGATGTGCTTCGGCAGCGTGAACGCCTTGTCGCGCTTCTCTGGATCTGTCTCTTGCTTGAACAGTTCTCGCATGAAGAAGTCGTGCTGCAGAACTGTGAAGTTGTTGATCAGTCCAGGGCGCAGCCGCATGATATCGGCTGGGTTCTTCCAATCAGAGGCCGGCCTTCCTCTCTGCTGCAGAGGAGCAATGCGGCAGCGGAGGAAGTCTGCGCCAACCATCCCTATGGTGAGCCCGGCCTCCCTGAGCCGTATGATCCTGGTAGCGGCAATCTCCAGCTTTTTGTCCTGAGGATCCAGATCGCTCCAGTCCGTGCCACGCGCTGCTGGGGTCTTGCGAAGCTCACAGTATGGTGGCGGCTCGTCGTCAATGATCCAACACCATTCAGACCGGATTTCTCCCCATCTTGGGCGGAGATCCCCCTTCAGATAATGCTCCTTGGCGCCCAATCTTGAAACGAACGAGACGCCAACAGTGAGAGGCTCCCCCTTTTCAGCACGGGGAGTGAAGTAATGCCTGAACAGCGCGGTGTTGGGTGCGACGCCGACGAAGTTCTCGCACAGATGCGCAAATATTGCCATGGTAGACACGGCATTCGGTGTGAGATCTAGCAGACGGAGATTGAAGGTGTACATGACGTCGCTGAAGAAATCCGAGTACGGTGGGCAGAGCCCGCACCAAAAGTAGCAAGCGAAGAAGGGGTACTTGCTCACTTCGCTCTCGTCGGTGGCTGGGCGAACGCGGGTGGCCGGATGCGCCTTGGTCCTCACGGCCCACATGCCTTGGAACTTGGCCTTCAGATCCGCCCCCGTGAGTGTCGGAGCGAAGAGCGCGTACTTCTGCCTCTTCAACTGCGCCTGGGTCTCCGTCCTTGAGGACTTCCCCGTCTTCCCCTTTTCTCCTTTGGGAGGCATGGCGAAGGCGGAGCTGAGGACCGAGGGAGATGCGGACGCGCGCGGTGGCGGAGGATTGGGAAACCGCTTTGTTTTGGAGCGGAGGAAGAAGAAGGCGGAGATTTGGAGATCGAGAATGGTGAGAGGGGTGTGTGAGTGCTTCTGCAGGTCCCTCCTTTTATGGGGAAAGATGCGGAACCATCCGCCCCTTCGTCATTCGAGATAACTGCGCACGCTTCCCACGCTCCGCATTCAACGCGCGACGCGTGGGAGAGCGTGCAATTAAACAGCATAGAGACGTTTCGGCTTATCCCAGCCACGCGTGCCCGTGCACTGTTTGGGCATGGCCCAACAACGCCCGGCACCGTGTGTGGCCCAGGCCCGGGGGCTCCTGTCGGTGTACTAGAATAGGGGTACCCTAGTACCCCGTACTTGTGCACGGGCAGTAGTAGCATCCCGCGGCCAGGCTTGCGGGAGGACAGCCAGAGAGAAGCTCAAGATTATTAAGCCATTCAAGAACAAAGTATACAAAGCAAGAGTTAAGGCCCCGGCAAGAGGAGCTTGCCGGGAGGGACAGCTGAGGCCCAGCCTGAGGTTTGCTGTAGCAGAGTACTTGCCGCGGCAAGGTACTTGCCCCGGCAAGTCATTGGCTGCGGCAAGATAGCAGCTGCGGCAAGGTACTTGCCCCGGCAAGTTACCTTGCGCGGCAAGCTATGGGTTGCGGCAAGCTGTCAGGTGCGGCAAGGTCTTGCCGCGGCAAGCGTTACTGTACCACTGTGCTACTGTGCTGCTCCGGTGCCTCTGCCAGCGTGGCGCTCTGGGTCCTTCCAAGCGTGTGTGGCAGGGCACTGTGTAGACGGCGGTACACTGTAGCTAGCGGTGCAGGAGCAGGTGGGATAGGCTTTTCCCACGTCCAAGACGTCCGGGTACATGTATCTGGACAGCAAAGGCATGGGCATTTAATGCCCTTGTCCCCTGCCGTCAGTGGTAGGTAGGACATGTCATCCTGGTAATAATGGCCTTACTGTAGCACCTTTCCACCTCTACCTTTACTGTTTGCCACCTGTTGGTGACCCCTTTGTGCGTATAAAAGGAGGCCCATAGGCAACGTGGAAAGGGGAGAAAACTGGGAGATGGAGAACCCCAGTATTGTACGCAGCTACTCGGTACTGTAGCGCTCCTGGAGCTAGAACAATCATACAGATAATAAACCAAAAAGCAGGAGTAGGGTTTTACGCATCCGTGTGGCCCGAACCTGGCTAAATCTTTCTCGTGCACTGTCGTGTTCTTCGCTAGATTTGCTCTTCGTGCGACCGTCTCTCCCTGCCGAACGTAAAGGGGTCCTTCCCTGGGTCCCATAGGTGATCGCGGATTCGTCCCCGACACCAATATTTCAAGAAGCCTCAAGCATCTAAGCTTGGGGATGCCCCGGTAGGCATCCCACCTTTCTTCATCAAGAATTATCGGTTAGTATCGGTTGAACCTAAGTTTTTGCTTCTTCACATGATGTGTGCTATTTTTAGAATGTCGTTTTATTTTGTTTTGCTTGTTGTTTGAATAAAATACTTAAGATCTGAAATTCTTAAATGAGAGAGAATCTTCACATGGCCAATTAATTATTCAACTACTCATTGATCTTCACTTATATCTTTTTGGAGTAGTTTGTCAGTTGCTCTAGTTCTTCACTTATATCTTTTTAGAGCACGGCGGTGGTTTTATTTTATAGAAATTGATGAACTCTCATGATTCACTTATATTATTTTGAGAGTCTCTAAACAGCATGGTAATTTGCTTAGGTTATGAATTTAATCCTAATATGATGGGCATCCAAGAGGGATATAATAAAAACTTTCATATAAAGAGCATTGAATAGATGAGAAGTTTGATTCCTTGCATCATATAGAGTAATATTTTGTTCTAAGTATCGAGTTGTAAGTAAATAAAAGTGTGATGATCATCATTATTAGAGCATTATCCCATGTGAGGAAAGGATGATGGAGACTATGATTCCCCCACAAGTCGGGATGAGACTCCGGACAAAAAAAAGAAAAAAGAAAGAAAAAAAAGAGGCCAAAGAGCCCATAAAAAATGAGAGAAAAGAGAGAAGGGGCAATGCTACTATCCGTTTTCCACACTTGTGCTTCAAAGTAGCACCATGATCTTCATGATAGAGAGTCTCCTATTTTGTCACTTTCATATACTAGTGGGAATTTTTCATTATAGAACTTGGCTTGTATATTCCAATGATGGGCTTCCTCAAAGTGCCCTAGGTCTTCGTGAGCAAGCAAGTTGGATGCACACCCACTTAGTTTCTTTTTGAGCTTTCATACACTTATAGCTCTAGTGCATCCGTTGCATGGCAACCCCTACTCACTCACATTAATATCTATTGATGGGCATATCCATAGCCCATTGATACGTCTAGTTGATGTGAGACTATTTCCTTCTTTTTGTCTTCTCCACAACCACCATATTCTATTCCACTTATAGTGCTATATCCATGGCTCACGCTCATGTATTGCGTGAAAGTTGAAAAGGTTTGAGAACATCAAAAGTATGAAACAATTGCTTGGCTTGTCATCGGAGTTGTGCATGATAATATATTTTGTGTGATGAAGACGGAGCATAGCCAGACTATATGATTTTGTAGGGATAACTTTCTTTAGCCATGCTATTTTGAGAAGACATGATTGCTTTGTTAGTATGCTTGAAGTATTATTGTTTTTATGTCAATAATAAACCTTTGTTTTGAATCTTATGGATCTGAATATTCATGCCACAATAAAGAAAATAACATGGATAAATATGTTAGGTAGCATTCCACATCAAAAATTCTATTTTTATCATTTACCTACTCGAGGACGAGTAGGAATTAAGCTTGGGGATGCTTGATACGTCTCCAACGTATCTATAATTTTTGATTGTTCCATGCTATTATATTATCTGTTTTGGATGTTTTATATGCATTAATATGCTATTTTATATTATTTTTGTGACTAACCTGTTAACCTAGAGCCCAGTGCCAGTTTCTGTTTTTTCCTTATTTTTGAGTTTTACAGAAAAGGAATATCAAACGGAGTCCAAATGAGCTGAAAATTTATGGTGATTTTTTATGGACCAGAAGAAGCCCACGGAGCATCGAAGTTGGGCTAAAAGAGTCCCGAGGCAACCACAAGGGTGGGGGGGCGCGCCCCCCTTGCTTGTGGACTCCTTGGAAACCCCACTGACTTGTTTCCGACGCCAAAAATAGCTATAAATATAGAAACCCCGAAAAGAAACCTAGATCGGAAGTTCCGCCGCCATAAGCCTCTGTAGCCACGAAAAACCAATCGGGAGCCCACTCCGGCACCCTGCCGGAGAGGGAAACCATCACCGGAGGCCATCTTCATCATCCCGGCAGCCACCATGATGAGGAGGGAGTAGTTCACCCTCAGGGCTGAGGGTATGTACCAGTAGCTATGTGTTTGATCTCTCTCTCTTGTGTTCTTGATTTGGCACGATCTTGATGTATCACGAGCTTTGTTATTATGGTTGGATCATATGGTGTTTCTTCCCCTCTACCTTCTTGTGATGAATTGAGTCTTGCTCTTTGAGATTTTGTTATGTTGGATTGAGTATTGGATTTGAGAACACTTGATGTATGTCTTGCGATGGGATATCTGTGGTGACAATGGGATGTTCTATTGATTCACTTGATGTATGTTTGGGCACTCAACTCGCAGATTCCCGAGGTGACATTGGGGTAATCTATGCATAGGGGTTGATGCATATTTTTGTCCTATGTTCTCCGATAGGAACTTTGGAGTGATTCTTTGTTGCATGTTGAGGGATTGTTATATGATCTAGTTATGTTATCATTGTTGAGAGAATTTGCACTTGTGAAAGTATGAAACCTAGGCCTTGTTTTCAAGCATTGCAATACCGTTTTTGCTCACTTTTGTTACTAGTTACCTTGCTGTTTTTATATTTTCAGATTACAAAAACCTATATCTACTATCCATATTACACTTGTATCACCATCTCTACGCCGAACTAGTGCACCTATACAATTTACTATTGTATTGGGTGTGTTGGGGACACAAGAGACTCTTTGTTATTTGGTTGCAGGGTTGTTTGAGAGAGACCATCTTCATCCTATGCTTCCCACGGATTGATAAACCTTAGGTCATCCACTTGAGGGAAATTTGCTACTGTCCTACAAAACTCTGCGCTTGGAGGCCCAACACGAGTCTAGAAGAAGAAGGTTGCGTAGTAGACATCAGTGTGTTGACCATATTTGAATTCAATCTTCGATCTTCATCCAGGTCACATTTATCTTTGCTCCATGAGTCATTCAATCTTCTTATTGTATTACCCATGGAACAGAGTTCCATATGTCACTTGATGCCTTTGTTTCTTCATAGGAATTGTCATTCATTATAAAGTATCAATGCATATGTTTGTATTGATAGATTACATCCTTCAATTCATCCAACATTCTTCATGCATTGCTAATGGGACTTTCCTTCAAATGTATAACTCAATGCAAACATTAGTCCATTAGGATTGTCATCAATTACCAAAACCACACATGGGGACTACATGCACTTTCAACGTGCATATGTATGTACATACACACTTAATTCTGAAATCTTTTGTCTTACCTTCTCTTTGAACCACTAATTGAACTTCTGGTCTTGCATGGTGGTAAATTTTTGCAGTGAACATCCATCTTGACTACTGGAGTACTAACTACACTAATAAAAGGCTTAATTGATATGGGCTTGCAAAAATTAGTTGTCTATGTAGTTAACAAGTTAACCGACCAATCAATACCTGATATATGGTTTAACTTCATCATAATTTCTCAAAATATAAATACGAAATTCTACCTACATATTTAGTAATCAGGATCAGCAACAGTGCATGAAGGACCCGCAACAGAAAAAACAGAGGAAAGTGGAATACCAACCAATCTGCAACAGCAGAGTCGCGTTGGCGAATGGCGATGTGCAGGTGGTAGCGCGGGCGTACCACGGTCGAGGCTACTGGCGACATGCAGGCGGCAACGTAGGTGCATCGAGGTTGAGGCGACCGATGATGTCCAGGCAGCAACGCAGGCGCACCGAGGTCGAGGATACCCGCGACGTGCAGGCAGCAGCGCGGACAAGCCGTGGTTGAGGCGTCCAGCGAGGTGTGGGCTACAGCGCAGATAGGCGTAGAGCAGAAGGGAGATGCAATCTATGGACTATGGAGGGTCGCACGGATTGAGGAACAGAGGGGAGGAGAGGAGAACGAGGCGCAGGGAGATGGGATTCGAACTGATTTTTTTCCTACTAATTACATATTTTTTAGGGTGTCCTAATAACAGATTAAATAGATGTTTGCTGTCACGGAGGGTTATACCTGCAAACCCATCACAACAATAATGACTCAGCTAGTGATGGGCAGACCGATGGTTGTTGAAGGTATTACGTAGGCTGGATTCCAACGTGCGGGGACTCTACTTGACTGTTTAACGAGCAAGAGTTTTCGGGGCACCGTCGTTAATGCCCGTTTTTGTAGTAGTGAAGCTTCAATAGATTTTACTTTCTAAACCCAATGCGAAACTACTACTAGGCATGATACAAGCATATGAAGCACATATAATTTCAACTTTATGATATTCAATTCGTTCAACAATTTACTCTTAGGATATAAGGGAAGAATGAGAGTAAATGACAAACTACTCCAAAAAGATATAAGTGAAGATCAAATGGGTAGTTAAATAATTAAGTAGCCATGTGAGGACTCTCTCTCTATTTTGAAAATTTCAGAACTTAAGTATTTTATTCAAACAACAAACAAATATAAATGACATTCCAAGAATAGTACATCTCATGCAAAGAAGCAAAAAAACTTAGGCTCAACCGATAATTGTTAATGAAGAAAGGTGGGATGCCTACTGAGGCATCCTGAAGCTTAGATACTTCTTGTAATATTATCTTGGGATGCCCTAGCATCCCCAAGCTTGAGGTTTTGTGTCTCCTTAATTCCTCTCATATCACGGTTTCCCAAAATCTCAAAAACTTCATCCACACAAAACTCAACAAGAACTCGTGAGACAAGTTAGTATAAATCAATGTAAAACCTTATCATTCCATACTGTAACAAATCACTAAAATTAATATTTAAAATTTCATACTAAATGCCTCTGCATATTTAATACTCCTATCCTCAAATAGAATCATTAAACAAGCAAACATAAGCAAACAATGCAAACATAACACCAATATGTCTAAATAGAATAGTCTGTAAAGGATGAAGAAATATTCATACTTATTTAACTCCAAAAATTCTAAAACATTACCACACTGTAGAACATTTATCGTATCTTACTGTGTAATTTTTTTAGGATTTTTATGAATTTCTGACTTTTTTGAAGAATTCAGACAATAATAGAAAACTTTCAGTTTTCAAACAACAACATATAGTCTTGCAAATTGAGCATGGTAAAGGCTATACTTGCCACTTCTATTGAAATAAAAGATACAAAACATTATTATAAATAACAAGAAGAAAATCCTAATAAAATAAAATGACGCTCCAAGCAAAACACATATCATGTGACGAATAAAAATATAGCTCCAAGTGAGGTTACCGATAATGTTGAAGACGAAAGAGGGGATGCCTTCCGGGGCATCCCCAAGCTTGGACACTTGAGTCTTCCTTGAATATTACCTTGAGGTGCCTTGGTCATCCCCAATGTTAGGGTCTCACAACTACTTATTCTCCTCATATCGATGTCTCACCCAAAACTTGAAAACTTCAATCACACAAAACTTAACGGAACTCGTGAGATAGGTTAGTATGATAATAAATAAATCATTCGCTTGTGTACTGTCAACACAAGATCCAAAATTGTTCTCGAATAATTCCTACTATACTCTATCATTACGACAATTTATATCACTCAATATAAGCTATGGAAATGCTAAAACAAGCAAACTATGCAAACAAAACAGATTCTGTCAAAAACAGAACAGTCTGTAATGATCTGAACTAGAACCATACTTATGTAAGTCCAAAAATTCTGAAACATTAGGACAACGTAGGCAATTTGTATATCAATCATATGTAAAAATTTGAAAATTTTATCATATCCTAGTGAATTATGGTAATTCCAGAACTGGCGCAAAGGTTTCTGTTTTTGCACAGAATCAAGTCAACTATCATCCACACTATCCCAAAGGCTTTACTTGGCACTTTATTGAAACAAAAGCTATAAAACATGATTACTACAGTATATTAATCATGTGAACACACAGAAATAGTAGGTATAAATATTGGGTTACCTCCACACAAGCACTTTCCTGTAAAACTTTTTAGCTAGGCATTGATGATTTCAACGATGCTCACATAAAAGTAAAGAATTGAAACATAATGGGAGCATCATGAAGCGTATGACTAGCACTTTTAAGCCTAACACACTTCCTATGCATAGGGATTTTGTCAGCAAACAATTTATTGGAGCAAGAATCAACTAGCATAGGAAGGGAAAACAAGTATAACTTCAAAACTTTCAAGACATAGAGAGAAACTTGATATTATTGAGAAGTCTACAAGCATATGTTCCTCTCTCATAATAATCTTCGGTAGCATCATGAATGAATTAATCAATATAACTATCACATAAAGCATTCTTTTCATGATCCACAAGCATACAATTTTTGTTACTCTCCACATAAGCAAATTTCTTCTCATCAATAGTAGTGGGAGCAAACTCAACAAAATAACTATCATGTGATACTTGTTTAGCATAATCAATTTGAGCATTAAAATCGTGATGACAAGGATCATGGTTTTTCTTATTCTTTATATCATACATGTTATCACCATAATCATCATAGATAGCAACTTTGTTCTCATAATAATCAATTGAAACCTCTTCCAAAGTAGTGAATTCATCACTAAATAAAGTCTCCAAATCCACTTTCATAATTATTGCAATAAGATTCAACACCCTCCAAAATAGTGGGATTATTGCTACATAGAGTTGACACTCTTCCAAACCCACTTTCGATGATAATTTCATTCAACTCTAAAAGATATAAGTTAAGTTCATAGAGCATTCTACAATGAATATAGAGAGACCAATATACAAGCTCAAAAATATATAAGTGAAGCACACGAAGCATTCTATAAAGACATACTCAAAAGATTTAAGTGAAGCACAAAGAGCATTCTATAAAGCCATACTCAAAAGATTTAAGTGAAGCGCATGAAGCATTCTATAAATCAACCAAGGACTATCTCATACCAGCATGGTGCATTATTAAAAGAAAAAAAAGCACAAGACGCTTCAAGAATTTTCGCATATCATGTGAACAAAACAAAAACCGGGGCATACCGATAATTGTTGAAGAAGAAAGATGGGATGCCTTCCGGGGCATCCCCAAGCTTAAATGCTTGAGTCTCCTTGAATGTTTTACTTGGGGTGCCTTGGGCATCCACAAGCTTGAACTCTGCCTCTCCTTATTCTTCTCATATCTATACCTCCTCGATCTTTGAAAACTTCATCCACACAAAACTTAACCAAACTATTTATTAGAGGGGTTAGTACATATAACATCAAATGCCATCATGTCCTGCTGTAACATTATTGTATAATTATAATAAAACATTACCCACTATATACTATCACAATTCTATGGCTCCCAAGTCAATGAGGCTCAACAAGATTTCAACCACAAGCAAATAAAGAAACTATAACAGCAATATGTGAAAACATGACAGTCTATAAAGATACAGATGGTACATATACTTCTGTAACTCAAAAAATTCTAAAAAATAGGACAAAATAAAAAAATTGCATAGCAGTACTGTGTAAAAATATCAGAATTTCGCAGGTTCCAATAAAAAATGTAAATTCAAATACTACAGCAAAAGTTTATGTTTTTGCACTGCACACACCAAACAAGCAATTTGAGCATCCTAAAGGTAAATCTTAGCACATTATTCTTATGGTACAGTGGTATATACAAGGGGATAATTATTTTTATGAGAAAATTCCATGAAAAGTTCTACATTATTTCCATGAGCATGAACACAAGTGTTCAAGGTCGACCCTCACTTCTCCAATGCATAACCTTCCAATCGCTTCTCTTTTTGAAGAAGTTTTTAGGTTCCCCTCTATATTTTTTGTTTTAAATATTTAAATGGCACACATAATAAAGTTTATATTACACAAAAGGAGAAAAATACTCCCTAAAACTTTTGGGTTGTCTCCCAGGCAGCGCTTTCTTTAAATCCATTAAGCTAGGCATAGGAGGCAAGTGAGTTTTTTGTATTTTGCATTTTTTAATTTTTTCGTATGTTTCACCCACAACTAAAGAAAGTAAGCAAGAAAACTAAAACAAAAGGAGAAAACAAGCATACATGAAAATATTAACCCCACGCTATTGCTCCCCGACAACGGTGCCGGAAAAGAGCTTGATAATCCCCAAGTGCAAGGAATCATCGCAGCAGTTTCCAAAGATGGAAGTGATAAGTATGGAATGTCGAACCCACAAGGAGCTAAACGTAAGATCAATATTCTCTCAAGTCCTATCTGCCACTGATACGACTCTATGTACACCGAGCGTTTGCTTTCATCTAGACACAAAAAATAAAACTACGTTGTGGGTATAAAGAGGATAGCTTTGCATGATATCGGAGAGCTAAAATACAAAAATAGGTGCTGCCTAAATAAGTTTAGAATATATTACAATATATTACAAATAGAGAGTGTGGAATAATGATGGTACGGTGTGCAGAATTGTCCTAGGCAATTGTTAACAAGATCGGTAATCATTATCATAATTTTATTTGAGGGAGAGGCATGAGCTAACATACTTTCCGTACATGGATCATATGAACTTATGATTGGACCTCTAGCAAGCATCTGCAACTACTAGAAATCATTAAGGTAAACCCAACCATAGCATTAAGTATCAAGTCCCCTTTACTCCCATACGCAACAACCCCCTTACTCGAGTGTAAGCTTCTGTCACTCTAGCCAATCGCTATAAGTGAATCATGAACGTATTGCAACACCCTATATCAGGAATCCTTCACGTGTGCTCGGCACGGAAGGCACCATAGGACAACACCAAAATAAAACATACAACTCAAACCGATCAAGATCATCAATCAACCCAAAGGACAAAAGAAATCTATTCAAACATCATAGGATGGCAACACATCATTGGATAATAATATGTGGCATAAAGCACCATGTTCAAGTAGGGGATTACAATGGGGTGCAGGAGAGTGAACCACTGAAAAGAGATGAGGGAGGTGATGAAGATGATCATCGCGGCAATGGTTCCCCCGGCGGCACTCTGGTGCCACCGTGAGATAGGGGAAGAGAGGCTCCTCCTCTGGCTTGCTCCTCCGTGGCCTCCCCTCTAGATGGGGATAGGTTCTCCCTTTGGTTCTTGGCCTCCATGGTGCCCGTAGGGGCGAAAGCCCCTCAGAGATTGGATCTCTCTGTCTGTTTCCTTCTGTTTCTACGTCCCTGTTTCTGGCCGAAAACCGTTTCTTACATTCCCGGAGATCTATATCTCCGATTGGGCTGAAATTTTGAGGGGATTTTTCTCCAGATATTCTCTTTCTTACAGCAAAAGAAGGGCATCAACCGACCTACAAGGTGCCCACAAGGCACCTGGCCGCGACCACAGGTGTAGGCCGCGCCCAAGTACCTTGTGGGGCCCTCGAGCACCGCCTTGCGTTGATTCTTCCTCCCAAGAATCACATATATTCCATAAAAAATCTCCGTGAACTTTTATCGCATTTAGACTTTGTTTGGTATGGTATTTCTGCGAAACAAAAAATGCAAAACACAGGAATTGGCACTGTCAGTAGATTAATAAGTTAGTCCATAAAAATAATATAAAAGTGCACCAAAACCATACAAAATTATAATAAGAATGGCATGAATACTTCATAAATTATAGGTATGTTGGAGACGTATCACTCACCAAGACGACGCCCATCGCCAACATCATCAATCCGGTGCTGCGAAGGATCTTGGTGGGGAGCTCGCAAGGAGGACGCCCGCCGTCTACTTTGTCACGATGGAACGGAGGACGGAGGCGTGGAGCTCACATGGAGTTTGCCGCCATTCCATGGAGAATGGAGTCGTGGAGCTCGAGGGACGCCGCCAACATTCACTTCGTCAAGACGTCGCCCATCGCCAACATCATCAACCCGGTGTCGTGGAGGATCATGGCATGGAGCTCGCAAGGAGGATGCCACGAACGTCAACATCATCAAGCTGGAGCTCGGAGGCATGGAGCTCATGGGGATGCCGCCACATGCCATGGAGGATGGCGATACGGAGCTCGCTAGGACGATGCTCGTCGTCTTGTTCATCAAGCCGGCGCCATGGAGGACGGCGTCGTGGAGCTCGCAAGGATGCCGCCGTTGTGCCATGGTGGATGGTGACACGGAGCTTGCCAGGAGGACGCTCATCATCAACATCATCAAGCCGATGCCATGGAGGATGGAGGCGTGGAGCTCACGGAGATGCCATCGCATGCGGCGGAGGATGGCGAGACGGAGCTTGCTAGGACGACGCCCGTCGTTTCTTCATAAAGCCGGTGCCATGAAGGACGGAGGCGTGGAGCTCACGATGATGCCACAGCTGTGCCATGGTGGATGGCAACACAGAGCTTGACGGGATGACACTCATCATCATCAAGCCAGTGCCGCGGAGAATGGAGGCGTGGAGCTCGCGGGACGACACCATCGATGTTTATGTCGTCAAGATGGAGCCCGCGACCCGGAGTCATGAAGACGACACATGCCCTAGTGCTCCCGCAACACGGAGAAGAAAAATGGTGCTACATTGTGTTGTTCATGACCCGGAGGAGAAGACGGTGCCATATGGCACTCTCCGTGACCCGAAGCCCATGAAGATAAGGCGTGATGGCGAGGAGGCGATGTGATTTCGCCAACACTAAGTTTCGATGGCCCTGTGAGGCAGCGCCCTTTGTCTTTGCGGACTGCCGTAAACTCAGCGTCTAGCCAAGATGAGGTGCCAACCACACCGGCTATGCTGATACGAGCGTGCGTTGGTTTTGCACCGACGCCGATCACCACCAAGGAATACTCCCGCGAGGCGGACCCCTTGCATACCCCGAAGAAGTCGCTACATAGTCCGAGCCAAGCAAGACCCATGCTACTCCAACACCGACTACATCAATGCTGTTAAAACCGATGAGGCGCGACGGCGAGGGCGAGCGTGGCTAGCACAAAGCCATGTTCTGAGCGACACATGTACCGAAGAGGACACGGGCTTTGCCATTGCCCACACCACACACACCATCATCATCATGCATGGATAACGCGAAGCAAAGACGACGAAGACAACCACATGGCTTAATCAGAGGTATCTCGCGGAGCAACTCGCGGGAGTAATTAACCGGGAGCTTTCCGAGGCCCTGGGAACCAGGAGACCACACATCTCCATAGTCAGGTTGGCCGCGCTAGTAGGCCACGGAGCGCATTCATTTTTTTATGGGATCTTGTAATTTTGTTCTTCCAAAGAGATAAATGAAATACTTGTTTCCTATATCACTTTTCTTTGTGTACTACGGTACACTGGAATGCCCGCACACTTTTCTTTTCCCCGGCGCTAGAGCGAAATAAAACTCACTCTTCCCCTCTTCACGGAGCCAGAATAGTTTTTTGTCGTGTCAAACAAATTGGCACGCCCAATGGGACATGGTTCTCCTCCCATCTTCACTTTTCCGTGGTCGTCTGGATCGTCTTCACTCATCTCCCAACATGCACAACATGCTGCATGATGGCGTCAGCGAGGATTTTCGCTCATCTCTCCTGTGGCAGCAACTCAGAGCCGGTGATGATCCAGTTCAGATCGATGCCGCCCATGGTCATCTTCGAGCTCGACGTCAAGGTCTACATGCATGAAGCCAACGATCCAGCATAGTTCAAAACTATGCAATCGAAGAAGGCATTGGGGCGGAAGGCCACCAATGCGAAGAAGGAGCGTCGCGAGCTAATCCTTGAGGCGCGCACCCTGTTGAAGGAGTCAACAAGGGCGGATATGAAAGGAGATGTGGAGGCAGCTCAACGCCTTTGCACCAAGGCCGCCAACAGGCGGGCTAGTGCAGCGTCCCTCCACACCCCTACCAGGACTACACACTCGGAGCCGCTGACACCAACACCGCGGCGCACCAAAGTAGAGCTTGTCGAGGGTTTGGAGGCTATTTCCTATGACTTGCGTAGGCTCATGGCCAATGCTCGTTTGTCGGATAGCCCTCATCCCCTATGCAACTACAGGAGGAAGTACCGCAAGGTACAATTACTCCACCAGCAGATAGCTTCCCGCATCGCTCAAAGCATGGTGCCGGAGGATGATTGGTCCCTCGGTGCCATGGACCTAGCTAATAAGGTGTTCACTTACCAGAGCACCTTAACCCCTCCGTATGACTTGTTCCCTGGTGATTGGGCATATGAGCCATGGAAGGTCAAGGAGCTGGTGAGACGCGTCATCATGAAGGAGTTCTGGAAGTGGTGCTCACGCAAAGAGTCTATTCTACCAGGCCCTACTGTCTCCCTCAACATCGGTGACACTCGAAGGGGTGCATGGGTGCCATGTCTCCACAACTCGGCGATCGGCGGAAGGTCTCTCCCCAACGAGAATAGGTTTTACGCCCTTCACCATGAAGCATCCGTGCCAGATGATGATGACCTACGGCGAGAATTTCGCCAACTCCAAGAGCAGATGAACAATATCCAGAGGAGGCTCCAAGATCCAACGGCACCAAGTGCGTCGTCGACTCAATCTACAGGAATGATGAGGCATCAAGTCCCAAGCCATCGTCCTGAACATGAGCGCCAGGCTTTGGTGCCTCGGCGACAACCTTCACCAACTCGACACTTCCCACAATGGGGGCATCCCAACATGCCTCTGTGTTGGAACCGATGGTCAAGACGTCAAGACGATGAAAGGAACCCTCAGCCCACTCAACAGTGGCAACCACGGGAACCTTCACGACCGACACTTCCACCACGACCTTCATCACCTCCCAGGCGGGGAGATCGGCCACAGATGCAGCCGATGATGAACAGGACTTCATCATCCACTAGGCGCCCTGCACCAGCACCTCTACCCATGTCACCAGTGCGAAGGGGTGGTGTCTTTCCAATGGAGAACCAGCGCAAGCGCGAGAGGCGTCGGAGAAGCTGCCTTGTTCTTTATAAAGAACTTGAGGACTTAGTCCTTCGACACACCCAGGTATGTTTATGACCCGATGGTGGGGTCATTCAAGAAAATGACAGGATCAAATTTCGCATCTCCCCGACTTGGAGCGGCATGAGCGGTATAGCTACCTGCTTAGCCGTTTGGCGCCGAAACCACGCAAGACGTCCACAAGAGACACTGAGCAGAGGAACAAGGCAGTTCCTCCTTCTTTCCTTCCTCGGAAGAATGATGAACAAGTGAAGGCAACCGCACCAGCACCCCCACTAGAGAACCAGAAGATGCCAACGCCGACGGCCACACCGACGGAAGGCATTGAAGAAGCCAAGCTTACGACCTCCTCCAGCAATGAAGTAGCTTCCGAGGATGCAGCCAACACTGCCCTCCCAACAGACACAACACTTCCCTCAGAGCTTCCTATTGTTCCCTCTGAAAGGATGGACCAAGATGGAGAAGCTCAAGCTCAGAAGGAGGCTAAAAAAGCGAAGGAATCAACTGAGAAGAACCTTGCTATGTGTGGTACTCTTGCAGTGCAGCCATATGAATGGTGATCTCCCCCCCCCCCATCACCGAGGAGTTCAACTATCCTTCGGCAGAAGAGATCGTGCGAAACCAAAGGTGGACTTCCAGAGGACCTTCCTATCGCACCTTGGCCACGTTTGTGCATGGTTCAGGGGTGCGGAGGGGGATGCCAAGACAAGATCATCGATGTCACAAGAAGCAGCAAGATCCAGGGCCACGTGTCTTCCCGTGACAACAGGGAAAGGCACATTGGGTGGAGGAAGCACTTCACAAAATGAAGACATATACAAACGTCACTACAACAACATTATGTCAAGAGTTCCTCAAGACCTTGAAGAACGACGACAAGTTGCAAACTGGCCAGGGGCCAATACAAGGCTGAAATCCATCGCCCGTCAAGGCATGACGGATGGGGTTCCCGGAGATAGCGTTCACCAAGACGACCTTGATGACGAAGAAGACTTCTCCGACTCATCTTCGTCGCCATCGTTGGAGAGTCGTCCACACTCCCCCATTAGCATGAGCTAGCTTCATCTGTATTATCAGATTATGAGGGTGGTGATGAAGACCTCCACACTGCACCTATTCGCATGGTGAATCACGGTGGTGGCCTGGAGGATCAAGATCCTGCTGCCAAGCCACCTGTTGATGGCACTCAGGACCCAAGTGTTGCAAACGCAGTAGTACCGCAAGAAGCTTCTCTAGAAGAACAGGTGAGAAGCCAATGCCAGACGATTGACCAGTTGGCGTCAAAGCTTGACCAGTTCATTAAGCTCATGATGAACAACCAAGCGTCCCTCCACAAGGCGTGCCGCAATGAGTGGTGGATCCGCAAGAGGAGGAAATTCAAGTGGGCCCTCCTGCTAGGGTGCCATTAAATGATGTGCCTCAACACGAAGACCCCAACACACAAGCTCGCCCTTGGGTTAGCCCTGCTGTTTCTGCCAACGCAGCGCCACGTGCGGTTATGCTGAAAGACTTCCACGACATGGTCGGGGATATGGTGGACAAGAAGATGAAGCAAATGGCGATAGATCAAGTGCCTCGCACCTCCGAGAGTGAGCTGGAGAAGCCTTACGAGGCATGGCATGACATGATGGTGTACCCCGCAGGGTGGCACCCACCAAAGTTCCGTCAATTTGATGGAATCGGTGATGCAAGGGAGCACTTGGCGTACTTCGAGGTGGCTTGCCGCGATACAGCGAACAACCCATCACTTCTTCTTCGCCAATTTTAGGGTGATTAACCAGGCCCGCCTTCCATTGGTACAGCCGGTTGGGTCCATCGAGAGTTGGGTAGCTATGAAGGAGGTTTTCAAGAAGCACTTCATTGCCATGAAAAAGGACTTCTCTGTTGTCGAGCTGGTGCAAGTCCGACAACGATGACACCAGTCCATTGATGACTACATCATCCGCTTTCGCAACAGCTATGTGCATCTTGCCAGGGAGATACACCTTGAGGATGCCATCGAGATGTGCGTCCATGGGATGCATCAACATTGGTCACTTGAAGTCTCTTGGTGTGAGCCTAGAACTTTTAGTGCCCTCAGCACGGCGGTGGCGGCCACAAATCTTGAGTTTGAGAAATCACCACATATAATGGAGCTCTATAAGAATGCTAGCGCATTTGATCCTGCCAAGTGCTTCGCCTCGACGTCCAAACAAATCAACAACAGTGGCAGCGTGAAGGCACCAGCCGAAATGAACACCATCAAGGTCTTCTCGATTGCACCACAAGGCCATGTGCCCATCTTAGGTGCAAGAGGCGAACATGCAGCAGGGAGGCAATGCACATCGATGTAGGAGCTCCTCAAGAAGAAGTACATATTCCGCCGTAAGCTCGTCCAGGACATGTTTGATCAGTTGATGGAGCATCAAGCCTTGAACCTACCGGAACCTCAGAGGCCTGATAAGGTGAGGATGACTGATAATCCTTTGTTTTGCCCATATCACAGGTACGTGGGACATGTCAGCGAGGAATGCGTCGCCTTCAAAGAATGGCTCCAAAGAGGTATTAACGAGAGGGTACCAACCTGGGCCCAGAAGCCATCAACCCAGATTACCATGCAGTAAACATGGTGAGCATCAAGTTACCCACTCCTCCAAGTTAAGACACTGAGCTTGAAGAAACATGGGTGCTACTCACCCAAGTTGAAGGCCAGCTATCCAGCCTTGTCCTTGCAACGACACAGGCATCTCCCCTCCAGTCACAAATGACCTCAACTGTTCATGACGAAGAGCACTGGAGGATGGTCTGACGAAGGACGTACCCAAGGAGTCTTCCACCTCGTCTAGCTCCGGTGGTACGTACTGAAGGAAATATGCCCTAGAGGCAATAATAAAGTTGTTATTTATATTTCCTTATATCATGATAAATGTTTATTATTCATGCTAGAATTGTATTAACCGGAAACTTAGTACATGTGTGAATACATAGACAAACAAAGTGTCCCTAGTATGCCTCTACTTAACTAGCTTGTTTATCAAAGATGGTTATGTTTCCTGACCATAGACATGTGTTGTCATTTGATGAACAGGATCACATCATTAGAGAATGATGTGATGGACGAGACCCATCCGTTAGCTTAGCATAATGATCGTTAAGTTTTATTGCTATTGCTTTCTTCATGACTTATACATATTCCTCTGACTATGAGATTATGCAACTCCCGAATACCAGAGGAACACTTTGTGTGCTATCAAACATCACAACGTAACTGGGTGATTATAAAGATGCTCTACAGGTGTCTCCGAAGGTGTTTGTTGGGTTGGCATAGATCGAGATTAGGATTTGTCACTCCGAGTATCGGAGAGGTATCTCTGGGCCCTCTCGGTAATGCACATCATATGAAGCCTTGCAAGCAATGTGACTAATGAGTTAGTTGCGAGATGATGCATTACGGAACGAGTAAAGAGACTTGCCGGTAACGAGATTGAACTAGGTATGATGATACCGACGATCGAATCTCGGGCAAGTAACATACCGATGACAAAGGGAATAACGTATGTTGTTATGCGGTTTGACCGATAAAGATCTTCGTAGAATATGTAGGAGCCAATATGAGCATCCAGGTTCCGCTATTGGTTATTGACTGGAGATGTGTCTCGGTCATGTCTACATAGTTCTCGAACCCATAGGGTCCGCACGCTTAACATTCGATGACGATTTGTATTATGAGTTATGTGATTTGATGACCAAAGTTTGTTCGGAGTCCTGGATGAGATCACGGACATGACGAGGAGTCTCAAAATGGTCGAGACATAAAGATTGATATATTGGAAGGTTATGTTCGGGCACCGGAATGGTTTCGAAAAGGTTCGGACATTTTTCGGAGTACCGGGAGGTTACCGGAACCCCCCCAGGGGACTAATGGGCCTTCATGGGCCCTAGTGGAGAGAGGAGGCAGGCGGCCAGGTGGTGGCGCGCGCCCCCCCAAGCCCAAACCGAATTGGACTAGGGGTGGGGGCGCAACCCCCCTTTCCTCCTTCTCCCCCACCTCTTTCCACTTCCCCCTTCTCCGGAAAAGGAAAGGGGAATCCTACTAGGACTAGGAGTCCTAGTAGGACTCCCCCCTTGGCGTGCCCCCTCCTAGGCCGGCCGCCTCCTCCCCCCTCCTTTATATACGGGGGAGGGAGGCACCCCAAAGGCACACCAAGATTTCTCTTAGCCGTGTGCGGTGCCCCCCTCCTCAGTTTAACACCTCGGTCATATCATCGTAGTGCTTAGGTGAAGCCATGCGCCGATAACTTCATCATCATCGTCGCCACGCCATCGTGCTGACGGAGCTCTCCCTCGTCCTCAACTGGATCAAGATCTCGAGGGACGTCATCGAGCTGAACGTGTGCTGAACTCGGAGGTGCCGTACGTTCGGTGCTTGATCGGTTGGATCGCGAAGACGTTCGACTACATCAACCGCGTTAAGCTAACACTTCCGCTTTCGGTCTACGAGGGTACGTGGACATACTCTCCCCTTCTCGTTGCTATGCATCTCCTAGATAGATCTTGCGTGAGCGTAGGATTTTTTTTGAAATTGCACGTTCCCCACGTACTCCCTCACAAATATTAAGGAGAGTTGATCCAAGTCAATGTCGTCCTCCACCAAGATTTGTCCCTATGTCAGAGGGAGACGAATCTTTCCCTCCTCATGGGCACGTGCTACCTACCTGGGAACAGTTACTGCCACCTGGTTGGTGGCAAGCATCGACAGATGATATTGATAAAGCCCAAGAAGGATCAATGTCCCTCATGGGCATTTCTTCGAGCATCAGTGAGATCAAGATGGGGCCAGATGAAGCCCTGGGCACTACCTACATGACTCCTGAGGACAATTCCTACTACCCCGCCATGCCGTTCGGGTTGGAAAATGCTGGTGTGATGTACCAGCATGCCATGACATGGATCCTTGATGATTTGGTTCACCATTTGATGGAGTGCCATGTCGAAAACATGGTAGTCAAGCCTCAAGATCGTGAGCACCATCCGAAGGATACTCGAGTCATCTTCGAGTGCTCAAGCTGGCGGTGCAATCGAAGCCTTCAACAAGACACTTGGCAAGATGCTCAAGAAGATGGTGACAAGGGGCAGGAGAGACTGGCGTGACCGTCTCTTCGAGTCCTTCTAGGCGTACCGCAATATAGTCCGTACCCCAACACAGGCAACTCTGTTTTCTCTCGTTACAGGAGTGAAGCGGTCGTGCCACTTGAGGTCCAGCTACCCTTTTTGCGGGTGGCTATCCAAGATGAGATCACCCAAGATGAATAGGTACAACTGTGGTTCCAGGAGCTCGACGCCCTTGAAGAGGGGCGACTTCATGCCCTACAGAACCCGAAGCTTTACCGCCAGAATATGGTGAGAGCTTACGACAAGCTCGTCAAGCAACGCGTCTTCCGAAAAGGCGAGTTGGTCCTCGTGCTCAGGCGGCCCATCGTCGTGACGCACAAGACGAAGGGAAAGTTCGAGCCAAATTGGGAAGGACCATACGTCATCGAGCAAGTCCGATCTATGCCCCCAATCAACGGAAGGTTCCTAAAAAAATATTTTTCTTAAAATTTTGTCTCTTTTGTTGCCTTCCGGATTTACATTGGGGATTTTTTTTCTGTGGGCTATCAGATCCATGATGCATTCCCCTTTGCATTTCGTGGATATATCTAGTTTTCCCCCATTTTTATGGACTAAGTCCAACAACAACAGAAATGGTTTTACCCTATCACACCATGTTGTTGATTGAAGTTTTAGCTACCCTAGGATTTTGTCGGAGTGTGTCACAATGTGTCAATTTGCAGGTGGAGCGGCTCCTACACTCACAATGCACGACACATACCAGGCGTATGTTTCCGGAGGCACTTCTGAGTATTGAGACCCGCGCTCTTCATGTTTTTCAGCATGCCTCATGTTCACAGAGGCTCGCGCCCCAGGGAAGACTATAGGAAAAGATCATGGAGGGCTGCCTGACCCAATGCAAGTTGGTTTGGTGCGTAGTCACATGGCAACCCTGGGGTGCACCGTGATAACCCACAAGTATAGGGGATCACAACAGTTATTGAGAGTAGAGTATTCAACCCAAATTTATTGATTCGACACAAGGGGAGGTAAAGAATATTTGCAAGTATTAGCAGTTGAGTTGTCAATTCAACCACACATGGAGAACTAAATATCTGCGGCAAAGTGATCAGTAGCACTGTAGTATGATAATTTGACAGCAGTGGTAACAGTAGCAATAGTAACAGTAACAATAGCGATATCAATTTTATAGTGATTGTAACAGCAGCATCAATGAAAGTAACTGAGCAAAGATCAATATGCGAAAGTCGTAGGCATTGGATCAGTGATGTATAATTATGTTGGATGACATTCATCATGTAACAGTCATAACCTAGGGTGACACAGAACTAGCTCCAATTTATCAATGTAACGTAGGTATGTATTCCGTATATAGTCATACATTCTTATAATAAGAACTTGCATGTCATCTTTTTTCCTACCCTCCCGTGGCAGCGGGGTCCATAAGAAAATCTAAGGGATATTAAGGCCTCCTTTTAATAGGGAACCGGAAAAAAGCATTAGCACATAGTGAATACATGAACTCTTCAAACTACGGTAATCATCGAAAAAAATTTAATTATTGTCACCTTAGATATGCGGATCATAACATGTAATAGATGCATACAACTTGCAAGTTAGATCATGAACACAAATATTCTGACCTATAAGGCTTTTGGGCGACCCGCCTTTCCGAGCGTCCTTCGCGTCGTTGCTTGCCGTTCGATTGGGCCAGTTCGGGTCAACGCTCCTTCTCTGTCGTTTGATTTTTACAGGCGGCTTTGACCTAGCTTTGCTTCATTCACGCAGATGACTGGTGGGGTCGGTGAGGCCTTCCATTGGCTGGGTTAGATTTAGTTGGGTGAGCCAGTCCTAGCGTGTCGCGCGTCTCGTCCCGCGGAGTCCGCGTCGTGCGTCATGGGCGAGCCGCTGAGGGCTTGGCCGGCGCTTATGCACCCAGTTTCTGAGGCTGCGCTTGAGTTGTCCCGATGACTGGTGGGCGGATGCCGCTCCTGGTCCTGCATGTCGGTTGCACCGGCTGCACGTCCCACGGTTTCGGCAAGACTTTCCTTGGTTAATGGCTCCTGCGGGCTGCCCGCGTCGTGCGTAGTGGGCAGTTGCTGCGTCCGCTGCGGAGGAGTGGGCCGGCGCATGCGCACCCGGCATGTGCAGCCGCGTTTGTGCTGATGCGATGACGGGTGGGCCACCGCTGCTCCTGGTCCCGCTCGTCGGCTGCACTGCCTGAGCGTCTCATCGGTTGCATTCATGATACGGTTGTCGCGTGCACAGGGTCGTCGTCTCGGCTGTTGCGCTCATGTGTGGAGCCCCGCGTGCTGGGCGGGTCAACTCTTGCGTACTCGCCTGGTGCACACCCAGCGCTGCGTTTGGCTCAGGTCCGTGCCTGGCCCCATTAGTCGGTCTCCCTTTTTGTTTTCCTTTGCTTGAACAGTTTGCAGGCTTTTAGCTCGTCAGGCGTGATTCGCGGCTGGGAGATGTTCGCTCTCCTACTCTGGATCGTTTGGGTGCTGCAGCTGCAAGTGGGCCTGTTCCTTTTCTTGACCCACCCGTCTGTGACTTGCTATGAATTGGTTCGTGTGAGCTCTTGCTGCTGTTGCGTCGCATCCCGCTTTGGAGAGAGGACTGAGGTGGAATCCTGCGTCGTGGGTTGTGGCTGACGCCTACTCCATGCCACATCACGTCGCGTCTTTTTCTGCGAGTTGTCCGTGACCGTCCCTCCATGTTTCGCCCTCTGGCTGGTGGCCCCTGTTCCCTTCTGGTCCCCGACATCAGCGTCGTCCACTTTAAACCGCCCATAACCCTATACCCACGACGGTGCGGGCGTCCTCTCCCAGCCGCCTCCTCTTCTCCCCCTCTTCCTTATCTCGCGCCGCCCGCCTCCTCTTCTCCTTCCCTTCTACCTCCTCATCGCCTCCCCATCGCTCGCCTTTGCCGACCCTCCCTCTCGCTGTGGCTCTGGATCAGGTGCGCAGGTTGCCGCCGTGGGAGAGCGGGGACAACTGCGGGTCTTCAAGCTGGGGTGGAGGGGCATGAGGGGGTCAGGAGGGCCTTCACAACCCGAAGGCGCCTCCTCCTCCTCGCCGCGTCGTCGCCTGGCCACATCTTATCAGACCATGGGCAGGCCGACGTGAGTGCCGTCGATGGCGGCGGGGCGTTCCAAGCCACTCTGCTTTCCATCGACACCGACGACCACAACGGGATGGATCCAGTGGGTGGTCCACGGCGGCGGCCTGCTCCTAAGTTGCAGGTGAGAAGGTCACATGGCAGTGGTTGGTTTAACACAGGTTTGTTTACTGCCTGCCTTTTTTGTCTAAGCAGCTTCGCTATTATCTTCATTCAATGGCTTGTCAATTTGCTAATTGTAGTCTTCTGATTGTTAGTCACATTTAGGTTAGTAAATCTGAGGTGTGCTTTCTTTAGTTATTGAATCACGTGAAGGCGTTCACTTTCGTTATAGGAACAATCAGTCCGTTGTAAATGTTCACCTTTTTATCTTAATCACGTGAAGGCGTTCACTTTCGTTATTGGAACAATAAGTCCGTTGTAATTGTTCACTTTTTTATCCTAATCACGTGAAGGCGTTCACTTTCGTTATTGGAACAATAATGCCTGTAATATTAAATTATTTGGATAAAAAAGTACAGGCATTTACTTTAGTTACTGATATAACGAGGCAACCATTGATCTCTTTGTTTGGTGGATTATCGGCTAAAGAAAGTTATGGAAAAAATAAAATCTGGCTTACTCTTCCAGTTATCACAGATAGTTACCTTAGTGAAACAGCATATGAAATCCGTGTTGCTGCTGCTGGCTCTTCTGGGTAAGCCTGTGCAGTTCACTGTGTCAAGTATAGTGTTTTAATTAGAAGATCACAGTTTTCAAGATCATCATAGTACTTAACCTACTTCTACTGCTTATAGGGGGCTTATAGTTCCAAAGTAAGAAAAGAAGAAAGAGAAGAGACACAAATTAATGAGGAAACTTGGTCGTAGTAAGAGCGAAAGTGCAGACTCGAGAACTCACCGGCAACCAGGTTTAGTTGGCTTGCTTGTAATCTTGAGAGCCCAACTTGAGGTGACTTGTCTTACCTCTGTTTCTGGGTAATAAATTGAAAGAAAAAACCACGGCTTTGTGTTTTCTGTTGCTCTGTACTATATATTTAGTTAACTCAGTTGAAATTATATTTGTACATTCAAAATTAGTTAGCTTGCACATCTCTTTTGTTGTTTGAACTTGCATAGTTTTTTTAAGTGTCACACATACACATGTTAGTTGAAAACTTGGTGAATTAAATATATATCTCAACTACTATTTATAATCATGGCTAAAACTAAATTTCTTCTTTAAATTTGCCACTCATGTACATGCGTTACTGCTTGTGGATCTCTATAGTTCATGAGAACTTGCTCTGTGTTCTGTATGTTCAGTGAGATCTGCCACAAAAGATTGTTGCTGAGCTGACATGGATCCTTGGGAAACAGAGGTATGCCTATTCTCTGTGTTCTGTATGTTCAGTTTCATGCATCTTGAATCCGCTTTTCCACACGTTCAGCTTCCAACTCGAATCAACGTGCTGAAATCCAGTACTTTATTTCCATGTCTGCATCTGATCGAGCTAACATCCATTTCATTAGTTCTATCACTTTAGTGACATCTGATAGAGAAGGATATGAATGAATCAAGGACCAGTTCAAATAATAGAATGAAAATAAAACAACATAATAGTCTCATGTTCGGTGAGTTTTGAAATCTATTACGGTCTAGAGATTTGCATAGGCTGAAATTTGACTACCTCCAGCAAAGCAGCATCATAAATGTCGATGATGTGAACTTGCTGCCACCACAGACTTTTCTTCCCAGCCACCAGATCCAAATAAAGAAAACTTATGAAAGCTATTAGGAAGGGTAACACCATCTTTTGTTCCCATCCAAGGGCCCTTTTGTAGCATCCAACTTGCTGTGTAATACTCCCTCTGTTCCTTTATATAAGGTGTATTTGTTTTTTGATAAAATTCCACAATGTAAGGTGCATTTCTTCTAATTCCTCGTAATTCTGTCGTTAGCCCTTCAAATAAAGGAAAGTATCTCTCCCTTGATTGCATGCATCTCTTCTTGTAAAGAGAAAGGAAAGTATCTCTCTCCTGATTGCATGCATCTCTTAATTTCCTAGCATAAATGATTTAGTTGCCGCTAATCAATGATTTAGACAAGGTTAATTTCATCCTAACATGTGTAGAATTATGTGCCTTGGTCACCATGCCGATAATAATACACCTTACATAAAGGAATGGAGGGAGTAAAACTTTTTGCTATGTCTAAAACTGACCTATCCTATCACCAGCACTCTGATTGGTCTTATGTTTTTAACCCTATAGGCTACAACTATCAAATGAAGACCTTTCCAAATAAATTCTGGTTTATATTTGGTTATTAATTACCTTCCGTCTCTTAGTTCCATTTGATGGCAGATTTGATTGTGTCTTGAATTAAGAAGGAAGAAGGATCAGATTTGATTTCAAAATTATGTGATGTCATAACTGCTTTGTTTTTATCTCCTAAATTCTTATTATTTTCTTCTCTTGGGTGCTCTGCTTATGCAATATGCATCATTTATTTAGAACCCCAAAATGAGGTATGCTTCTTTAAATTAATAGTCTTTCCTTCTCAGTATATATGAAAGTATATGGGAGAGATTACTAGCTCACACATATAGTTGAGTTATTAAGTTTCTGAATAAGTTCAGCCTCAGAGCACATATTTTGTATTCTTTGCTTATTTAATCCAATGGGATCTATAATCCTCGGTTCATACAATATGGTTGCATTTAACTTGTAGTTCTTATAGTATATGTTCTAATTTTCTGGGAAGACAATCTTTAAGCTTAAATTGTTGAACTGTAGAATATGTTTGCGTTTAACTTGGAAGTTCTTATTGTCTGCCTGGCACTCCGGTGAGCTCAGTGCATGCATGGTGCAGTAGGCTAGGTAGGCGGCGATCAAGGCCACAGGGGCCACTTGGGGAGCTACACACGCGTCGTCGACAGACGGCGACCTCATCCGACGCCAAGACACCCCCATGCAGCTCTTCTTTTGATTATCTATCCAATGCCTCGGTGTGCGTGCCAGAACTAAAGAGGACCTACTCAAGATTGCAGATGTCCCTGCGTAGCTACGTGAAGCAGTTAAATCTGCTTGTAAACAAGCCTCCTGAGTGGTTTCTACTCTGTATCTCAATCCGAAGAAAAAAAGCTTTTGAAATGCAATGTATTTCACTCCTTTTGTTTAGGTTAAGCGTAGAACTTCATTTCAGTGAATCTTTCTCCTTTTGTTAAAGCTAAGTGCAGATCTTAATTGCACCTGTTACAAGACTTGCCCAGGCCAAGTATGCAAGACCTAATAATTCTCTTTATGGCCCTTAATTGTTTTTATTCCTCTGAACAATGGAAACCATGGGAGAAAATAGTATTGATAGAACAAAGATGGGCCTAAATGTCACGGAACTATAATGAATAAAAAAATATGTCTCCATGTTTCCCAAATAACATAACAAATTATGTCAAGTCGTGAGAGTTATATCTCTCGAATATACCTATGCTTTGAAGCTTGAAAATCCTTATGGGCGGCTAAATCATATTTAAGACCTATATGTATAGGAGAAATGCAAAGTGTTTCAAATAATTGTTAATCTAATTGGGACCTTGCGTTCCAAAGAAAAACCCTCCTTATTTTTTCCACCTAAAACGTTTAAAGTATTGTTCACACTACTAAGCTTTCCTTTGTAAATAATTATGGGTTTCAAGCCTAATTTTGCCAAAAAGACAAACCGTTTCAAAACACCGCAATTGTGAATTGGGAATTGTCGCGACATGGTAGACATAACAACACCGGTACATATGTGTAGTGACCCGACCCGAATGGATCGAATCTCTGTGTTCAAGTGTCATCCCTGGATCGGTAATGCTGACACACACAGTACTCGAAGGATTTATAACAGAGTGCAATCACACACTTATTACATCGAATGTCTCAAAAGAGAACTGATTACAATACATATGGCTTAATGCCATCTAAATAAGATAACAGCGGAAGGCTTGGAAGGTAAAGTGAGTCCATCAACTCCAACGGCATAGCTGAGTGTACGACAACGACCTAGCACACCTTACTCTTCGTCTGAAAAGTCTGCAACATGATACGTTGCAGCCCGAAACGGGTCAGCACATGGAATATGCTGGCAATATAACACAGTAGAGCAATGAACAGAATAATTGCTAATACTACATGCATATTTGGCTGGTGGAAAAGCTCTAGGGTTGTACTGTTTTGCGAAAAGCCAATTTTTCCCTACAACAAAGGAATATATTTTATTTAACTATCATGGTGGTTGTTGAACATTGAGAAGGTAAATCCCCCTCTCAATCCCAATTAAAAGTAATCATTAATCCCAACAAATTAATTTAGAGTGATGGGATTCAATATGATGATCCAAGAACCAGATACTCAAGATGTCCATAACCGGGGACACGGCTAATCATGATTAGTTTGTACACTCTGCAGAGGCTTGTGCACTTTTCCCCACAAGACTCGATCTCCTCCGTTGGATTTCTCGCACTACATGGTGTTTGAGAAACGGATGACCGAGACACAGTCTTTCAGAAACATTTACTCTTTACTCTGGGTAGACAGTTACACCTACTTTCCCCTACATCTGCTAGCCTACCACTGAAAGAGGTCATGTAACATACTCAACTATGCTAGAGCCCATAATAGCTTGTGGCTGCACACGGAAGTTTCTAGCATGAACAATCTTATGATCCCTTTGAGCCTGGGTGGCGGACCGTAGGAGGATCACACGGTATATCCCCGGGATCTCCTAGGACAACACTGGTATATCCCCAGGTGTCCAAACAAGCAATCCACCCAGATGTGTATTAAAGTTGCCACCTTAAGTTGAACCATTAATTAAAATCTCACATCTGTCATGGATACACTCAAAACCCAATCCACGTCTACGAGCATAGCATGGCAACATAAGCATAGCGTGGAAGTAACTCCCAAGGGTTTTATAATAAAAGGGCAATAGGTTCTACCTCATCATCTACTTCCCAATACCCACAAGTTAATCACATCCTAGTCATGCAATATTTGAGGGTCGAAACTAATGCATAAAAACTGGGTAACGAGGAAGTATGATCAATGTGTTACTTGCCTTGCTGACGATCTGCAAATCCTAGGGACTCGTAGTAGCACGCTTCGCACTCCGGGAATTCTATCGCAACAAACAATAGCATACATAAGCAATCAAGCGAAGATGCACGGGTAAAATCCAAATGAGAAGACCTAACCAGAAAGTTCAACTGAAGAACTCCGGTTTGCAAAAAGAATCAAATCAAACGGAGCAACGAAACTCAAACTGCGAAAGAAACAAGCTTCGATTACTAATCTGGACTAAAGTCAAATTTTACAGTAGCAAAAACTTGTTTAAGTTGGTTAAACAGAAAGAGGGCTTCGAGACGAAGATCTAGGCGCTTGAATCGCCTGATTCCGACAAACGAGCGAAAAGTTATACTAAAACGAAAATCGGATCAGAAATCGCGATCGAAAATAATCGCGGAAAATCCGAGAAAAAGAAAACTAACGAACAGGCTAACGAACGAACGTTCGCTGTCTGCGGTTAAACGGTGAAAACCGTTCGTTAAAACGAACGTACGGACGAACGTCCGCTAATTAACTAAACCGACGGAAAACCGATCTAAAAAAAATAAACCGGTATTTAAAAAAGAACCGAACCTAGATCTAGGGTTTAAACAAAACCGATCGGTTTTCTCGCGAAAACCGAGGCGGCGGCGGCTACCTCCGGCGGGGCTCTGGCGGGCAGCGGCGGCGGCGAGGCGACGGGGGAGCGAGGCGGAGGCGCGCGATGCGGGGACGAGGCGGCGTCGGCAGCGGCGGCGAGCGGCGGCGGCTGGCGCGGCGAGGGCAGGCGGCGCGCCGAGGGCAGGCGGCGGCGAGCGGCTTGGGCTCCAGGGGGGGGGGGGCGGCGGCTATTTAAGGGGGGAGGGGGCGGCTTGGGCGAGGGGGCGACGGGGCGGAGGGCGGCGCGCAGATCCTCCGGCGGAGTCCGTCTCCGGACGGGACGGGAAGGCGGCGGGGCGGCTGGGCGGTGGGCTTCGGCCCAGTTCGGTCCGGCGGAGTTTTTTTTTTTTTAAATAATCCGCGCAGAAAAACAAATAAAAGAAATACTAAACGGACTCCAAAATTCCCGAAACAAATTTTCCCCGTCCTCTAAAAATCTCCGGACAAGGTAAACATTTATTTGGACTCTAATGCAATTTTGAAAAATGCATATTTTTCTAAATCCAAATAAAATTGCAATAAAATCCAAATAAAATATTTATTTGATTTTAATATTTTTCCTCCAATATTCCATTTATTTTGGAGAAGTCATATTATCTCCTCTCATATATTTTTAATATGAAATATTTTCGGAGAGAAAAATAGTTAAACCAAATTGATCCCTGTTTCAATATTTGAGAAAATTCAAATATGAAAACGGTGAAATCCCCAACTCTCTCCGTGGGTCCTTGAGTTGCTTAGAATTTTCGAGGATCGCAAAACGAAATGCAATAAAATATGATATGCAGTGAATGATCTATGTATAACATTCCATATTAAAAATTTGGGATGTTACAATATGGTAGACATAACAACACTGATACATATGGTATTGGTGCAACTTTGTTGCACTTAAAGAAGGAAATTGATTAGAAACAACCGGATGTAGACGCTCCGCTCGCCATCCGCCTCCGCTGACTGCCACGTGTCCCCATGGGACCACCAAGTCGCATAGCGCCTCCCAATCCTTATCCTGTTGATTCCTTCGCTTTGCTAGCATCTCCTTCTCCCCTTTCTTAACCACCCCGCACGGCCACACGATTTTCTGCCGTCGACCAAAGCTACCAAATCCTCTTCCCACCACCGCACAACAAGGCTACATCACCGTCATCGATGCCGCCGCGCAACCCATCGTTGCGGCAACTACTGAAGTTGCAAGCCGCGAGGCGCTCACCGAAAGGGGATCGCCGGTGCGAGGGCGCTCGCCGGAACCATCTAGTGCTGTGAGGACAATCGCCGGCGGGAGCACCAAAGACTCCTAGATGCTGCGAGAACGCTCGCCGGCGGGAGCACCAGAGACTCCCGGATGCTGCGAGGCCGCTCGCTGGAAGCATCCGATGCTGCAAGGCCAGCAACGTGTACGGCGAGGAGCGTCGGTGTTGCGATGATGGAGTTGCAGCGGTGGTCGACGAGGTGGATTGCAATAGCGGTGGCCGGCGGCGGAGCCGAATGCAGCAACGCCGCGTGCTGCGGCGACCGACGGCGAAGCTGGTTGTAGCAACGATGGCTGCTGCGACAAGGGGGTGGCAACAGCGATGGTCGACGGAGCCATGCGCATGCCGGTCGACGACTTCCTTGCTGGGAGCAGTTCCACAGCAAGGACGGGCGGACCATGGCCGGAGAGGCGCTGCAGTGCAGGATGTACAGAGATCAGATGGTGAGGCGTTTCACATCCGACGGTTGAGAAGACGGTTGTTGTTTTAATCCGCTACAGTCGGATGGCGCCTAGCGCGCGCCCTTAAAGGATGTACGACACCTACCTCACGTTTGCATTAGAACAAGGAGCTCAAAATGAGCTAAAAAAATGCAATCTACGAAGACAATAAATGTTGCTACAAGAACCATAGCCTAAGTGGCTGCTAAAACCTATTTTTTACAGAGAAAGATAAACCTTTTAAAAACACTCATGGCATAGATTTTGGAAGACAATTTTTTCTTACTTTCTCATATAAAAAGGGTTACAATTCATGCCATGTGTGCTTGCTCAAACCTGAAGTACTAGCAAACGCAAATATTTTCAGAACACTCATGGTTTAAAACACGATCTTTCCTTGATTTTTTAATATAATAAAGGAGTTAAAGTAAGTACCATTCTTCTTACTCAAACATAACCCTACTACCAGATTCAAATATTAATGTACATCTGTTTGTTAACAAGAAGCTTCCATTCATTTTTTGTACAAAGGGTTAATAATTGTTACCATACGTGCTTGCCCACAACTAAACCTACTAATACATGGAATTTTTTTCAAAGTACTTCGGCGCAACATGGTTTCCAATGGGACTTTGTGCTGCCAAATTTAAATGTGTGTGTATAACTCATTGTAGACAACAAGCCACCATTATTTTATATTTATTAAAGAGCGTTAAATTTGTTACCATACATGCTTGCCCACAACTGAACCAACTAAACCATGGATATTTTTTTCATCGCGAACATGGGTTTAGTGTGCCTCTGCGCCATTTGGCGCAACGGGTCCACTAGTATTCATGAAAACATAAAGGGTTCAGATCTGAGATCATGGCACTCGGGCCTTAGTGACAAGCATTAAGCATAACAAAGTCATAGCAACATCAATCTCAGAACATAGTGGATAATAGCGATCAAGCCCTAACAAAACTGACTCAATTACATGATAAATCTCATCCAACCCATCACCGTCCAGCAAGCCCGTGAAGGAATTACTCACTCTCAGTGGTGTGCATCATGAAATTGGTGATGGAGGATGGTTGATAATGACGACGACGTCGAATCCCCCCTCTCCGGAGCCCCGAACGGACTCTAGATCAACCCTCCCGATGAAGAACAGGAGGTGGCGGCAACTCTGTATCGTAAAACATGATGATTCCTTCTTTCTGATTTTTTCTGACGAATAGGTACTTAGGGAGTTGGAGTTTGGGTTGCGGGAGCTGCCAGGGGCCCACAAGCCTGCCAGGCGCGCCCTTGGGGGGGGGGGGGGGTTTGCACGCCCCTGAGGTTGTGCCGCCATGGTGGCCCCCTCTGGTATTTCTCTTCGCCGGTATTTTTTATATATTCTTAAAATATTCTCCTTAAATTTTCAGCTCAATCTAAGAACTTTTATTTCAGCACAAAAACAACACCATGGCAATTCTGCTAAAAACAGCGTCAGTCCAGGTTATGTTGTAGGGTGTAACCATAATGGATATCTTTTTACACTTGGAGGGGGGAAAAGGGATGAACTCACAAGAACATAAGGGGGAAATCACTCAAACAAAACCTAATCACACATCCACTAGAGTAGCACACATGAGATCCACAAGAATACAAGAACAATTCAAGGAAAATAGCACTAGGGTAAAGTTCTTCCCACTCCAAAGGAGGTGAGGTCTTGATGATAGTCTTCTCCAAGAGGAGGCCTTGATATCCACAAGGGGATCTACTCCTTGGAGGTCTTGATCTCCAAGAGGAGGGAAGATGAGCAAATCTCTCTTAATGTCTAACCAATACTTTTCTAACCCTAGAAATGAGCTAGATATGGAGTACTTATAGGTTAGGGACGAATTGGGGGGGGGGGGGAAGGGGTTACAAGGGTCATTTCGCCCTAAGTGCGCGCAGGCACAGCCGGACATGTCCGGGCACTCGGGGTAAAGAGGCCGGGCACCCGGGGTCAACAACGAGGAGGAGGCCGGGCACCCGGGGGTGAGGTCCGGGCACCCGGGGTAGCGCCCAGGGAGGGGGGCCGGGCACCCGGGGGTGTGAAGGCCCGGGTACCCGGGGTAGTCAGGGGGCCGCGCCCCACGGGGCCAGCCGGTGCGGGCACCCGGGGGTCCCGGCACCCGGGGGTGTATGCGGCTGGGCACCCGGGGTGTCCAGAGAGCCTCATGTGCTTCGTGTCTTGGGGCTCTTCCTTCTCCTCCTTCTTCTTGAGGCTCTTGACTCTTCATGATCTTCTCCTCGACACCTAGTCATGCACAAAGTCTCCGCTTGAGGTAGAAGCCATTTCTCATATGAAATCAAAGGGAGCTCGAAGAGGAAAGAGGTAACCTCGGTTTCAATGGTACCTGCATGGGTTGTCGTCATAGATCCACTTAGCGTTCGTGGTGGTGATGGAATGCCCATGGGGATGACCATAGGATGCTCCGCATCATCTCCCCCTCCTTGGGGAAGATCCGCTCTCGGATAGTAAATCTCATCACCATGGGAATGGTAGACGTTGGTGCACTTCATGGCGCGATCAAAGTACTCCAAGTTATCTCCAGAATGGTATACATGCAAAAAGAGCAAAGACAAAGGACACTGGGAAATACAATTGTTAGCGCACACAAGGTGTCCATCATTTAAGCATGAGTTCGAGCGATGAAACTGGTTGTAACAAGGAGCATGAAGCTTGTCAAAATTATAGTGAATGATATATAAAGCATTCATATGTTCAAATTCATGCATTGTGCACACAAAGTTACAAATTCTACCATTGTGTAGTATGAAGTCATAGTGGGATGGTTTATCAATATCATGAACATGGCAATTGGTGCTCCAAATGATTATGCTATCATGCAATTGATGGTGGGTAATTCGATCATTATGTATGAATAGGCCATCAAGATAGATCACAACAAATTTGCTAAAAAAGTGCCCAAGCTCATATACCGTTAAAGATGTGGAAAGGCAAGATGCATCAAGTCATTTGTAATGTGAGTCAATCCAATGAAACGAGCAATTATGTATCATGGGTGATGCAATAAGGCAAGTAATCATATGAATCAAGTCATGCAAGCTAGTAGTGCAAAGATGCAACATACTAGAAGTGATCATGGAAATCATGTCATGTGTGCAAATAGTAGTCATATATAATGCACAAGACATATAACAAGCATGGAAACAAGATATGAGCAAAGTATTATCATTGCATTGGCAAGAGGTCCTATGTAAATAGCAATGGAACATCATGACTCTCCCAACACAAGAATTGACAATAGCATGGAGCATGTATAGAACAAGGCAATAGCAACAAGGATCTCCACGAAGCATGCAAATACACATAGAAGTAGTATAATGGTGAATCATGGGTAAATGCAAGCAAGGGTCACAATTGCATGGCAAATGCATAGAAACAAGCATAGCATGCAAAGGGAACATGGTAAAATGGGCATAAGGTGACAAATGATATATAGCCCATAGCCATGTGATAGCCAAGTAAAAGTAATGCGCGAAGTCCTTGTGCGAAGGGAACGGTGGGAATGACAATCTACGGGATCCCAAATCATCGTTGCTCTCGAGAGCTCGTTTTGTCAACTCATGGGATTGAGAAGTTCATGTGTATTCGTGAGTACCTACATAAAATGAAGGCAAAGGAAAAATTGTGTGTGCATGGTATATGTACACATCATCCATTATGATGCGCACGTGCATGTGTTGGTTAGCACAAAATATCCAATGCTCAAATAAATGAGTTGCATGATATAGAAACATGTCATCCATCATGATAGGTTTGTTGTTATGTATAGCATAGTGGAGACTCAAATTGTGTAATGCATTATGTGAAACACCATAATTTTCATGGCATGGCATATGAGATGAATTGCACAAATTTTGCAAAGGTAGCATAGCAATATCATCGCAAGAGAATCAAATACCAATAACCATGACCTTGTCATCTATGCCATAAGTGCAAATGGGATTTATTTTAATGGGGCATGCATAGTTACTATGTTGAGATTGTAATGATGCAATATGTGAGATCTCACTCATAACATATGACAAGTTTAATGGGTTGTCAAACATGACGTGACCGATAGAATTTTCACAAGATATCCTATGGGGCATAGCATCACAAGTAGGCAATCCAACATGATCATCATCATATTCATCATAAATGGGTGGCACATCTAAACATGTAGAAGACATAGTATGTTGTGAATCCATAAGGTGATCATCATCATGCAAGCAATCGATGTCAAGATAGTCCACTAGTGGGACAAGCGAAGTACCATCACCTATGTTACCTTTAGAGCTCCGCTCATGTGTTTTAGGTGAAGTTGCAAAAATTAACACTTGGTCAATATCTTCATAAACTTGATGGTACCAAGTGGGGGTGCAACATTGTCCATCATGGCCATCGGTTTGCCCATAGGGGTATGGACTCGTCGAGGATTGGCGCTTCATCTTGTTGGAGATCTAGCACCAAAGTAAAAAAAAAACACTCAGAGTAGAGGGTAAGTCGTTAGAAATCATAGTGGCCTCACGTGCCCTCTCAACTACCTCACTCACTAAGTGTTGTGGCTCACTCACTTCCGGTAGGATGCTCTCACTCATATGGTTGGTGGAGTCACTCAAATGGCTCACAACCTCACATAGGATGTGTGGCATCCTCTCGTGTGTGGGGCTAGTGGTGATCACACTCATCCTCTCATAGGAAATGCACTCAATGTCACATGAGGTGGAGTCACTCATATCACTCATGGGTTGGTTTCTCTCCTCACATAGCAATTGGGGCATCTCGTCATATGTGGATGTCGGAGAGATGTAGGTGCAAATGTCTCCATGCTCAACCTCGTCATCCATAACGCCTCCAAAGATAAATGCCATAGGGTGTGGCAAAGCATCGCTCTCCTCGGTGACCATAGAGAAGGTATCATGGGCGGTCTTGTAGCTAGACTTGGAGTATGAGTCCCATTGGGGCGCCGTCTTCATGTTGTTGAAGAGGTTCGTGCTCGCCGCCATGGCCGAAGGGGATGGCCCTTGCTCGACCGTCTTGTCGTCGTCTTGTATGAGGCCCTTATGATGTGGCACCTCGTAGCTCTCCTCGATGACCGAAGGGAATTTCTCATGCTCGGTCATTCTCCTTGAGGTGCTTCCGAAGATGGAAGTGTCACCCTCGCTTGTGGGTGGTTGCCTTGGACTTGACGATGTTGATGTAGGCGTACTTGTGGGAAGTAGGCTAAGATGCCGTACGTCCGAAGGCAAAGATGCCTTGATAACACTTGGCGAAGATGTCGAAGTGGTGGTGGTAGCCGTAGCTTCCTCTTGGTGGTGCTCGTCTCGCGGTCTTCTCTTGTGCTCATGAAGCTTGGCCGTAGCTTGATGTAGAGCTTGTTGGGACTTGTCGGTGTGCGCATATCAAGCGTCATCATGTTGATGGTGACGTTGTCGCGCTTGACCTTGTATGTGATGGTGCTCGTCGTCTCAAAGATGAGGACGTGGTCGAAGTGCGCTTGCCTTGGATGAACATTTCGAAGATTTGCAACTTGAGCGTCGCCGCCTTGAAGATGACGAAGGGGAAGAAGACATGTAGTTGGCCACCATGTCTCGTACTTGAAGCATGTGTGCGTCCAACTTGTTGTCGATGTAGTCTCTTTTCCTTGCTTCAGAGTGTCGTATGTCGATGGTGAGTCGCTCGATGCGGCCGAAGACCAAAGATGATATGCTTTGCCTATCCATCAAAAATCTCGAGCTAAGGTGAGTAGGAAATGAGAGAATAATACCAAAGTTACCTTTTCCGAAGATTGAGGATGTATCGAGTATCGCTCAATGTAATGCTACAATAGTAGAATTGGTACCGGGTTTGTTTCTCACACCTACAAAAATAAGGGCTTATCAAGGAGCTTGGTGAGGATGAGTGGCACAAAATTTCAAGCAAATGTTAGTCAAGATATCGATAAGGTTGAGAAGGTTCACAAAATTGCAAGTAAAGCAAATAGATCAAAGCCGAGGATATCACTTGGAAACACACACACGAAGAGATAAGTGGGATCCGCGCAACCAAGGAATGAGCAGAAAATGTGAGACCACTGAAAATGCTCTTGTTGCAGGGATACTAGAGAGACAATAGCTCGATTGCTCAAATGGGCTAGATACGCGTGTGCACCAACCTATGAGAGTAATGTGCCGTTTTCAATCCCAAATATGCTATGTGTGTATGATCCAATATGCAAAATGACTCAATGCTATTTCTATTGCTTTCGAGCTCTTTTGTATCTCCTCTTTTTGCTTAAAAGCTTTTCTCTCTTTTTTTGACTATGCCACAATGCTTGATTTGCGAGCCAAAGTATGAGACAATTATGTAAGATATGCATGTGAGAGACTTATGGCACAATGATGATAGCAAGAAGATTTGCACGCTAAAAGTAGCTATGCGAAGTAAGCATGTCACTAAGGTGCACAAAGAGCGTGGCCCGGCAATTCTTGACTCGCTAGTCTCTACAGGTAAGGTACGCAATAGGCTCGGGGCGATCAATGTAATGGCAAGGTTCATGTACAATGATGTCGTTGAGGTTACCGTCCTTGCTTACGGTTAGTATGAAGATGAAGTGGTCGTTGTCGATGTCAAGACCGGGGCGATGATGAGTGGCGGTGATGTCGAAGTCAGACCATTCCTAAGTAGCCAAAACACCTTAGGAAACAGAAAAATAACGAACTCATAATCTCAAACGTCAAATGTCAAATGGTGGTAGCGGAAATGCGGTGGAGGTTTCGGAGTTGGCAATGCGGAAGTGGTGGTGATGGTTGATGAAGGAGCAACCATCCCTAAGTAGCCGAAACACCTTAGGAGACTCAAGTCACAACTCAAGCAACCACAAACGCTAAATGGAGCAAAATAGGTTAGGTTGTGGAAAGCTATGGTGGTTTTGCGGATGATATGGTAGAGGGTCTAGGCAAAGATGTCAAAATTCCAAAATTTTGAGAAACTCAAATGATGGTGTTAGTATTTTTTTGGGATGGAGAATGTCAATAGCTACAAAACAAGCTAAAGAACACGAAAATCGGACTCCGGATGAATTAGTTATGGCCAAAACAGTTTTTGGAGGTGGGCTGAAACTGGGGGGTGCGAGCACCCGGGGGTAGAGAGGTGCGGGTGCCCGGGGTGGTCAGGGAGTTGGGCGGAAAAGTGGCCAGGGGGTCCGGGTGCCCGGGGGGAAGGGGTGCAGGCGCCCGGGGTGGTCAGGGGGGTTGGGCAAAAACTTGCCCGGGGGTTGAAGTCCGGGTGCCCAGGGTGGTCGATTTGGGCGGATTTTTTTTGGAAAAAGGCAAAATTGGGTGGATTTCGTGGTGGGAAAGGTGTGGATGGTTGGGGAGAGGCTAGATCCACTTGCCAAACAACAAATCCATGGACCAAAACAACAAAATCTCACAAGAACCAATAAATTACAAAAAAAAATTGGGGCTATTTTTGTGGGGATTTTCAAATTGGGACAAAAAAGCAACGAAATTAGGCTAGCAAATGGGGGGTAGGGACTCCAAGATGTGAATCAACCTTGCTCATGATACCAAGATGTTGTAGGGTGGAACCCTAATGGAGATCTTTTCACACTTGGAGGGGGGAAAGTGATGAACTCACAAGAACACAAGGGGGAAATCACTCAAACAAAACCCAATCACACATCCACTAGAGTAGCACACATGAGATCCACAAGAATACAAGAACAATTCAAGGAAAATAGCACTAGGGTAAAGTTCTTCCCACTACAAAGGAGGTGAGGTCTTGATGATAGTCTTCTCCAAGAGGAGGCCTTGATATCCACAAGGGGCTCTACTCCTTGGAGGTCTTGATCTCCAAGAGGAGGGAAGATGAGCAAGGCTCTCTGAATGTCTAACCAATACTTTGCTAACCCTAGAAATGAGCTAGATATGGAGTAATTATAGGCTAGGGACGAATTGGGGGGGGGGGACGGGGTTACAAGGGTCATTTCGCCCTAAGTGCGCGCAGGCACAACCGGACATGTCCGGGCACCCGGGGTCATCAGCGAGGAGGAGGTCGGGCACCCGGGGTGAGGTACCGGCACACGGGGTAGCGCCCAGAGAGGGGGGCCGGGCACCCAGGGGTGTGCAGGCCTGGGCACCCGGGGTAGTCAGGTAGCCGCGCCCCACGGGGCAAGCCGGTGCGGGCACCTGGGGTGCGGGCACCCGGGGGTTTATGCGGCCGGGCACCCGGGGTGTCCAAAGAGCCTCCGGTGCTTCGTGTCTTGGGGCTCTTCCTTCTCCTCCTTCTTCTTGAGGCTCTTGCCTCTTCATGATCTTCTCCTCGATACCTAGTGATGCACAAAGTCTCCGGTTGAGGTAGAAGCCATTTCTCATATGAAATCAAAGGGAGCTCGAAGAGGAAAGAGGTAACCTCGGTTGCAATGGTACATGCATGGGTTGTCGTCATCGGTCCACTTAGCATTCGTGGTGGTGATGGAATGCCCATGGGGATGACCGTAGGATGCTCCGCATCAGGTTAGTTCCATTCAAATCATGCAAATTAGAGTCCAAAACAAGAGCAAAAGTGTTTGGAAAAGTAGATACATTTGGGACGTATCAAATCCCCCAAGCTTGACTCATTGCTTGTCCTCAAGCAATTCAGTTGACAAACTGAAAGTGATAAAGAAAGAAAAACTTTTACAAACTCCTTTTGTTCTTGTTGTTGTATATATTCTTAACTAATGTTCAAGTTTTCAGCAAGGATTATGAACTAACCATGTGCATGACAACATTTAGGTCTCACATTTACTCATACCAATGACATAACCAACTAGCGAGTAATAATAAGATATCTGGGATGCCAACAATTTGTCAAAACAATAATGATATAATATGATACCATGGTATCTCGCTAGCACTTTCTGAGACCGCAAAACATAAATGCAGAGCACCTCTGAAGTTCAAGCAATGAGTAAACATTGCAATTCATGGTAAAAGGGATCCAGTCATGTCACACTCGACATTAACTATATTCAATGCATAAGAATGATAATAGTGCTCTCCAACTGGTGCTTAAATGAGAGGGTCATGACTCAACACTAAAAATAAAATAACATAAAATTAAATGGACATGCCCTTCGCAGAGGGAAGCAGGGATTTGTAGAGGTGCCAGATCTTGAAGCTTAAAACAGAGATGAATACAATTTTGGGAGGTATTCCTTTCCTGTCAATGTCACGACCGAGAGTTTTCAATATGTTCCATGCTAAACACATTAGCGGGAGTTTACTCCCCCTTGGCCAACAAACACAAGCCATGGCTAGTCGAATCCTTGGGTGCTCTCCATACCAACAACTTTTCGGGGGAGTTTGTTTCATTATTTTGCGATTTGATCATGGGACTGGGCATCCCAAACACCAGCCCCTCTCGTGTAAGGACAACTAAATAAACACTTATCATGAGAATAACCCGCTTAGCATGGAAGATACTAACTGCCCCCTGTCGCTCCATGAGTAGTACGGGCACACAAAACAGATGCTTATTTGAATATTTAGAGGTGGCACATGCAAATTTACTTGGAACGCCAGAGTAATACCGCATACAGGTAGATATAGTGGACTCATCTGGGACAACTTTGGGTTTCAGGGGTTTGGGTGCACAAGCAGTATTCCCACTTGGTACAGGCGAAGGCTAGCAAATAGATTGATAAGCGACCAACTAGAGAGCGAAAACAGTCATAAACATGCATTGAGAATAATTAACATTGAATACGAGCATGAGTAGGATATCAAACACCATGAATATAAATATCGTGGAGGCTGTGTTGGTTTTGAATCAACTACATGCGTGAACATGTGCCAAGTCAAGCCACTCGAATCATTCATAGGGAGATACCATACTATCAAACTACATCATAACCATTTTAATGCATGTTGACACTCAAGATGAATCATTATCCACTCCTAGCTATTTAAGTATGGCATGAGCAACTACAATCTCTAATTGTCATCACAAACATATTTACTCATAATAAACAGAATCAAGAACGATGAGCTAAACATATTTACAAAAACAAAAACAAGAGGAGTTCATACCAGTTTTTCTTCACCTCAATCACTTCATCAAATCATCGTCATTATTGCCTTTCACTTGCATGACCGAATGATATGAAAATAATAATAGTGCAAGTGTGTCATGGACTAAGCTAGAATCTGCAAACATTTTATTCAAAGGAGAAGACAAGGTAATTTGGGCCCTTTGTTAGATCAACAATAATGCATATGAGAGCCACACAACAATTTCATCATGGTCTTCTCCTTACGACAACTCAAAGAAAAGAAATGGATTTCATAGAAACACTAAAATATTTTTGGAGTTTTTAGTTTTTCTGAAGAAACCAAAGGAAGAACAAAAAAAAAAGAGAAAAACTGTTTACACGGGAAAGCTCCCAACAAACAAAAGAAGAGAAATCTATTTGGGTTTTCTTTTACTACTACAAATTAACTAAACAAGAAAGAAAAACCGAAAAGAAACAAGAAATATTTTTGGATTTTCAAAGTTTTTCAAACACACAAGAAGAAAGTGGAAATAAAACTAACATGGATATACAATGAAAAAGGATGAACACCGACAAGTGGTATGAATGTGTGGTACATGAATGTAATGTCGATGAGAAATACGTATTCCCCCAAGCTTAGGATTTTGGCCTAAGTTGGTCTACGACCATGGGTCGAAGTATCCTTCTCCAGGATAGTGCTGGGGCTCCTGCGGGTCCCACTGATAAACAGGATCTTGCGAATCCCACTGGTAAACAGGCTTTGCGGCCGCCTCAGGCTCAGGTGCCGGCTCAGGTGCTGGGGGCAGTGTCAGGCCCTAATAGGCATAAACATCCTCCAGCATAATAGTGTACCTGCCTGAAAAGAGATCTAACAAGGAAGGTGCGGGTAAGGTAATGTTCTCATGGGTATCCTGACTGAACACCAGGTTATACCGAAATCGCGGCGTGCCATCGTCAATAAAATCATGCCCAACCATGCTAGTGTAATCAAGGTGCCTAACAGGTAAAATCTTCTCCTCAACCTCATCGTGCCTAATAGGGAGCTCAAAATGTTTAGCGAGGCAAGAAGCATAAATGTCACCATAAATAACTCCCTTCGAGCGGTTAGTGTGTAACAGTCGAGCAATCATAGCACCCAAATGTCGTGCATACAATGATCTATGGAACCATAAAAGGCCCCTTTGTGGTTCGGCTGGGGAGTTCCGCGTGCACAAAGAGCAAAACTAGCAGAATGCACAAAGTTTACCCAGGTTCGGGCCACTGTGAAGCGTAAAACCCTACTCCTTCTTTGATTGTATTGAGTGTAAGTGCACAATTACAAGGAGCGCAACTTGCCGGCTAGGTTTACGCGGGAAGTGTTGCTACCCGTGTGTAATTGAGCAAAGTGTCGACCTTTGTAAAGGTAGCCATGGGCCTTCTTTTATAGAGAAAGGGGTCACCATGATGGCAAAATGGTAATTACATGAGGTGAATAGTGTCTACAATGCCAAATTACATGCTGTTTAAGACTCTCAAAATAATATAAGTGAAGCATGAGAGTTCAACAATTTCTTCAAAATAAAACCACCGCCGTGCTCTAAAAAGATATAAGTGAAGCACTAGAGCAACTGACAAACTACTCCAAAAAGATACTAGAGCCATGCATTTAATGCGTCGTGAGGTGTCACGCTGATGGAGCTCCCCGACAACAGTTGTCTCTCCTTCTGTGTCGGCGGTGAGCTGCCACGTGCCCAGACAAAGTTCACCTATCTGCCTGCCCACTCGACACCTATACGACAAGTGACAAGCTGGTCGATGAGGTGGAGCGGTGGAAAGGTTGGGGAAACTTGCCGGGTCTTCACTAGCTTGCCGGCAAGGATCTTGCCGACAACCCCAAGCTTGATCTTCTGTTCTTTTGATCTTTGGCTTGGGTGTCTTCTTCGCATCTTGACAACTGGTCTTGATCTTGTTCTTAGTTTCTCTCCGTCAAGCCTTGCCGTCGGGGAAGCTGCTCCTGCCTGTGCACAAGTCTGGGGGTACTAAGGACCCAAATCTTAGACACCGACAGGAGCCCCCGGGCCTGGGCCACACACGCATGCGAGGCATCATTGGGCTAGGCCCAAACAGTGCACATGCATGCGTGGTAGAGGATAACTATCATAATCTTCTCTTTAACCATGGCCCCCAAATACGCATTAAATGCGGAACATGGGAGAGGTGGGATGAAACGACTGCATTGGTAGTGCCCCTGAAAAAGTGCATCCACGTCGGACAGTAAAGAGCCAGCCCCGCGCCTTCCCCATAAAAAGGAATCCGCAGAGGGTGCTGCTCATTTACCTCCCCTCTTTCCAATCTCGCAAGCCCTTATCGTCTTCCTCCTCACACCCAAAACAGAGCACAGTTCATCCATCCACTGCTCCCACACACCAGCTCCTCCTCAACCTCCACTCTCTCAGCTGCCATGGACCCAAAAGCGAGCAAGGACAAGGCGGAGAAGGTTGTCGACCTGAACACAGAAGCGAGGAAGGAGGCTCTGGCGGAGGCGCGAAAACAGCACGTCATCTTCAAACCGGTGCTTGACAAGAGCGACCTCGTGGAGCGCTATGCCTACATTTGGGGGAGGGATACAAGAGCGCACACTTCTCCCCATGTACTTCCCGGCTCCATCAAGTGCAGCGCAGATAAATTCCCCTTCTTCGTTGCTTATTTTTACTGTGGACTCTGCCCCCTTTCTCTGATTTCTTCAATGACATCATGTACTCATATGGCTTCCATCTTCTTGATTTCACACCGAACGCTGTAACTTGCATGTCATTTTGCGCATCTTTGCGAAAATTTTGCCGAAGTTGTCCCCAACACTGCCCTCTTCCGCCACTACTTCGTCCCGCGTGTTGAAACAGGGGATGCCCTTTCTGGGGCCATCACTTGGATTCCAAGGGGTTGGAATAAGGACAACTACCCAGAAGGAAACCTTCACCGAAAGTGGGATGAGTGGCGAGGAGAGTGGTGCTGTATCAAAGAGGCAGATTTTCCGCCGTTCTGCTTGCTTCGGAAGATGAAGGTATTCCACGACAAATATTGGAGCGACCTCGACAAGGATGACGAGAAGCTCACTGTTGCCATGACCAGAATCCATCGCCTCAGGGCTGTCGGGCTCACAACCAAGATGGTTGGCGTAGATTTTCTCCGCCGCCGAATCACCCTTCTGCAGAACAAGGGAAGACCTGCTTGGGAGTTCAAGAACGCTATGAACATCATGAGGTTGCTCCCTGGGTTAAACAACAACTTGACGGTGCTGCAGCATACTTCTCTCTGCCATGCACTATACAGGCCAGACGGCAAGTACAGGTTGCCGGCAAACATAGTTCCTCTGTGCAACAACTCGGCCCTGAGCTCAATCATAGCCATGATGCCAGAGTGTAATGCACATGGTGTTTTCGGAACTTGGGCTAAACCGCCTAAAGAGCATGTGCAGGAATTCTTTGATAACTTGACAGAGAGGGCCATCAGGGAAGAACCAGAGCTCATCCGCCCCACCACCGACGAGGAAGTGGCTTACATCGCCAGTAGGCCAGAGGAGGCAAGGCTGGCTGAAGAGGCCGACAACTTTGGTTACTTGGTGGCCGAGGGCGGTGAAGGAGTATGGATTCCTGAAGAAGATCATGCCGACGAAGGTGAGGCTGCCGGGGAGCAGGGTGACGAGGTTGCCAGGGACTCCACTGACGAAGACGCCCCTGAAGAGTAGCAGCACGAGGAGGCCCTGCTCCGGCAAAGAAACCTCGTGTCCTTCGGAAGGCAGTTTTCGGCGATGTAGCGCTTCCTTCTTCAAGTAGCGGGGTTGCTGACAAGAAGGCGACCGACAAGGCCACACAATGGCAAGGAACTCGACAGCGGCCCGCACGTTGCACAAGGCGTACAGTCGTGCCGACAACTGGATCAGCGGGATCAACTCAACCTACCACTCATGTCACGGCCAAGCGCGCGAGGACTCCAACTCCACATCCCCTCACAAACGCTGGACTAGAGGTGGAGTTCGACATCTCTGCCATGAGTGAAGGCGAGATAGAAGAGTATGCGATCTTGTCGCTTCGTCCAATCTTTGATTTCTTGATTTGACTTGTCTTGTTTTGTTTTCTGCAGAGATGCAGAAACGTTAGCGCAGAGGCAGGCGAAGAGGGCAAAGACCTTGACAGGCGACGAGCCAACGACAAGCACCATGCCTGACCCAGAAATGGTCGTCATCAGCCCGGAGCTCAGTCTTCGACGCAGCCCCCAGCACAGCCCCCAGCGTGAGTCCATCACTCATTTCCCGCTGGCGAGCGTTGGTGTGGAGATCTTCACTACTAACATCAACGAGCTTGTAGGATAAGGGCGGTGCCAAGAAGAACAGCTAGGGGCAAATCTTGATGTGCCGTCCTCGTATATCACACTGCCCGGAGATGGCTCTCTGGCAAGGGCCTTCACTGGTGAGCCCGTCCGCGTTGAGGAGCCGGCAAGCACGAGTGCTGGCATTCACGCGATGGCAACTGATGTTACCGAAGGAGAAGAAGTCACTCCTCAACAGTCCCACATAGGTAATCCACTCGCCTTTGAGCATTTGTCTTTCCTTCGTTGTTTTTGTTTTCTTGAACTTGGCCTTTAATTTGGTTTGTTTTTCTCCTCCATCTTCAGATCCGCCCAAGATGACGATATGAACATTGATGTTGACGTCGTGGGGAACACCAAGGACGTATCTACTGAGGCTGACAAGATCACTGCCGATGAGGCCGCCAGGGCTGCACATGATGAGGCTGCCAAGAAAGCTGCTGCAGAGGCCGATAATGAGTCCACAGGGGGCACTGACGGCATTCCTGCCGCAGGAGCGCTTGGTGCTAACGCAACCATGAGGGCATCATTTGCTGGCAAAGCTATTGTCGAGGAATAACCTTCAACATCTGAAGATCCTCCGGCAAGCAGATACCTCAAGGTTGGCGACAACCTGTTCGTGAGTGATACGTCTCCAACGTATCTATAATTTTTTATTGTTCCATGCTATTATATTATCTGTTTTGGATATTTTATATGCATTAATATGCTATTTTATATTATTTTTGGGACTAACCTATTAACCTAGAGCCCAGTGTCAGTTTCTGTTTTTTCCTTGTTTTTGAGTTTTACAGAAAAGGAATATCAAACGGAGTCCAAACGAGCTGAAAATTTACGGTGTTTTTTTATGGACCAGAAGAAGCCCACGGAGCATCGGAGTTGGGCCAGAGGAGTCCCAAGGCAACCACAAGGGTGGGGGCGCCCCCTGGCTTGTGGGCTCCTCCAGAACCCCACTGACATGAGACCGACGCCAAAAATTCCTATAAATCCTAAAACCCCCAGAAAGAAACCTAGATCGGAAGTTCCATCGCCGTAAGCCTCTGTAGTCACGAAAAACCAATCAGGACCCTGTTCCGGCACCCTGCCGGAGGGGGAAACTATCACCGGAGGCCATCTTCATCATCTCGGTGGTCTCCATGATGAGGAGGGAGTAGTTCACCCTCGGGGCTGAGGGTATGTACCAGTAGCTATGTGTTTGACCTCTCTCTCTCGTGTTCTTGATTTGGCACGATCTTGATGCACTGCGAGCTTTGTTATTATAGTTGGATCATATGGTGTTTCATCCCTCTCTATCTCCTGTTGTGATGAATTGAGTCTTGCTCTTTGAGGTTTCGTTATGTTGGATTGAGTATTGGATTTGAGAACACTTGATGTATGTCTTGCGATGGGATATCTGTGGTGACAATGGGATGTTCTATTGATTCACTTGATGTATGTTTTGGCACTCAACTCGCGGATTCCCGAGGTGACATTGGGGTAATCTATGCATAGGGGTTGATGCACGTTTTCGTCCTACATTCTCCGATAGAAACTTTGGAGTGATCCTTTGTTGCACGTTGAGGGATTGTTATATGATTCAATTATGTTATCATTGTTGAGAGAATTTGCACTAGTGAAAGTATGAACCCTAGGTCTTGTTTTCAAGCATTGCAATACCGTTTTTGCTCAGTTTTGTTACTAGCTACCTTGCTGTTTTTATATTTTCAGATTACAAAAACCTATATCTACTATCCATACTACACTTGTATCACCATCTCTTCGCCGAACTAGTGCACCTATACAATTTGCCATTGTATTGGGTGTGTTGGGGACACAAGAGACTCTTTGTTATTTGGTTGCAGGGTTGTTTGAGAGAGACCAACTTCATCCTACGCCTACCATGGATTGATAAACCTTAGGTCATCCACTTGAGGAAAAATTGCTACTGTCCTACAAAACTCTACGCTTGGAGGCCCAACATGAGTCTACAAGAAGAAGGTTGCGTAGTAGACATCAAGCTCTTTTCTGGCGCCGTTGCCGGGGAGGTGAGTGCTTGAAGGTATATCTTTAGATCTTGCAATTGAATCTTTTAGTTTCTTGTTTTATCACTAGTTTAGTCTATAAAAGAAAACTAAAAAAAATATGGAATTGAGGTTGCCTCATATGCTTCATCTTTTTAATATCTTTCATGAAAATGATGGAAATGAAAATTGTGCTCAAGTGTTAGAAGAAGAAGTCAATAAAATGTTTGGCATAAAATATTTGAATGGTGAGCATGATTGCAATGTTGTTATTATGAATTCTTTGAATATCCATGATGCTAATGATATGCAAAGCCATAAGCTTGGTGTTGCTATGTTTGATGAAGATGATATTTTTTGTCCCCCAAGTTTTGATGAGCAAATTTATTACGATGATAGCATGCCTCCTATTTATGATGATTATGTTGATGAAAGTGGGTTTGGAAGAGTGTCAACTCTAGTTAATGATCCCACTATTTTGGAGGGTGTTGAATCTTTTCACAATATTGATAAAAGTGGATTTGGAGAGGTCATGACTTTATTTAGTGATGAATCCACTATTTTGGAAGAGGTTCCATTTGATTATGAGAACAAAGTTGCTATCTATGATGATTATTGTGATGACATGTATGATATAAAGAATAATGATAACCATGAAACTTGTCATCATGATTTTAATTTTCAATTGGATTATGCCTCACATGATAGTTATTTTGTTGAGTTTTCTCCCACCACTATTCCGAATGAGAAGAAAATTACTTATATGGTGAGTAATAAAAATTCTATGCTTGTGGATCACAAAAAGAATGCTTTATGTGATGGTTATATTGTTGAATTCATTCATGATGCTACTGAAAATTATTAGGAGAGAGGAACATATGCTTCTACATATTGCAATAATATCAAGTTTCCTCTCTATGTGTTGAAAATCTTGAAGTTTTGCTTGTTTTACCTTCCTATGCTAGTTGATTCTTGTTCCCATAATTTGTTTGCTCACAAAATCCCTATGCATAGGAAGTGGGTTAGGCTTAAATGTTCTAGTCATATCCTTCATGATGTTCCCGCTATGTTTCAATTCTTTACTTTTATGTGAGCATCATTGAAATCATCATGCCTAGCTAAAAAGGCATTAAAGAAAAGCGTTTGTTGGGAGACAACCCAATATTTACCCCTACTATTTTTGTGTGTTCACATGATTAAGACACTGTAGTAATCATGTTTTATAGCTTTTGTTTGAATAAAGTGCCAAGTAAAGCCTTTGGGATAGTGTGGTTGATAGTTGATTTGATTCTGTGCAAAAACAGAAACTTTTGCGTCCAGTAACAGAATTGTTAAATTTCACTGGAACATGGAAAAACTCTGAATGTTTTACACAACATTGACAAAGAAATTTTATACGTTTTCCTATTTTTTTAGAATTTTTGGAGTTACACAAGTATGAGCATAATTCAGATCTTTACAGACTTTTCTGTTTTTGACAAATTTTGTTTTCGATGCATAGTTTGCTTGTTTTCTAATTTCTATGGCTTATATTTCTCAATATAAATTGTAGAAATGATAGGGTACAGTAGGTATCATGTGAGAAATTTTTTGAATCTTGTCTTGACAGTACCGAAGTCAATGATTTGTTTTATCATACTAACCCATCTCACGAAGTTCCGTTAAGTTTTGTGTGATTGAAGTTTTCAAGTTTTGGGTGAGATATCGATATGAGGAGAATAAGGAGTGACAAGACCCTAAGCTTGGGGATGCCCAAGGCACCCCAACGTAATATTCAAGAAATACCCAAGCAACTAAGCTTGGGGATGCCCCGGAAGGCATCCCCTCTTTCGTCTCCAACATTATCGGTAACCTTACTTGGAGCTATATTTTTATTCGTCACATGATATGAGTTTTGCTTGGAGCGTCATTTTATTTTATTAGTATTTGCTTTCTGTTATTTAGATTAATGTTTTGCATCCATTATTTCAATAAAAGTGTCAAGTATGCCTTTACCATGCTTATTTTGCAAGTCTATATGTTGCTGTTTTGAAAACAGAAAGTTTTCTATCATTGTCTGAATTCTTCTGAAAAGTCAGAACGTGATAAAATCTTGCAATTTTTACACAATAAGATACAACAAATTTTACACAGCGTGGTTATTTTTCATAATTTTTGGAGTTAGGGAAGTATGAGTACAATTGCACTCTTTACAGACTGTCCTGTTTTGACAGATTGCTGTTATGTTTGCATTGTTTGCATATGTTTGCTTGTTTAATGATTCTATTTGAGGATAGGAGTATTAAATATGCATAGGCATTTAGTATGCAATGTTAAATAATAATTTTAGTGATTTGCTACAGTAGAGAATGATAAGGTTTTGCATTTGATTTATACTAACTTTTCTCACGAGTTCTTGTTGAGTTTTGTGTGGATGAAGTTTTTAAGATTTAGGGAAACCATCATATAAAAGGAATTAAGGAGACACAAAAGATCAAGCTTGGGGATTCCCAAGGCATCCCAATATAATATATCAAGAAGTCTCAAGCATCTAAGCTTGGGGATGCCCCGGTTAGCATCCCACCTTTCTTCATCAACAATTATCGGTTAGCCTCGGTTGAGCCTAAGTTTTTGCTTCTTCACATGATGTGTGCTATTTTTAGAATTTCATTTTATTTTGTTTTGCTTGCTGTTTGAATAAAATACTTAAGATCTAAATTTTATTTTAATGAGAGAGAGTCTTCACATAGCAACATAATTATTTGACTACTCATTGATCTTCACTTATATCTTTTTGGAGTAGTTTGTCAGTTGCTCTAGTGCTTCACTTATATCTTTTTAGAACACGGCGGTGGTTTTATTTTGAAGAAATTGTTGAACTCTCATGCTTCACTTATATTATTTTGAGAGTCTTAAACAGCATGGTAATTTGCTTAGGTTATGAATTTAGTCCTAATATGATGGCCATCCAAGAGGGATATAATAAAAACTTTCATATAAAGAGCATTGAATAGATGAGAAGTTTGATTCCTTGTATTTGTTTTGAGATATAAAGATGGTGATATTAGAGTCATGCTAGTGAGTAATTGTGGATTGGTAGAAATACTTGTGTTAAAGTTTGTGATTACCGAAGCATGCACATATGGTGAACCGTTATGTGATGAAGTCGGAGCATGATTTATTTTTTGATTGTCTTCCTTATGAGTGGCGGACGGGGACGAGCGATGGTTTTTTTCTACCAATCTATCCCCCTAGGAGCATGCGTCTAGTACTTTGTTTCAATAGCTAATAAATTTTTACAATAAGTATGTGAGTTCTTTATGACTAATGTTGAGTCCATGGATTATACGCACTCTCACCCTTCCACCATTGCTAGCCTCTCTAGTACCGCGCAACTTTCGCCGGTGCATTACACCCACCATATACCTTCCTCAAAACAGCCACCATACCTACCTATTATGGCATTTCCATAGCCATTCCGAGATATATTGCCATGCAACTTCCACCGTTCCATTTATTATGACACGCTTCATCATTGTCATATTGCTTTGCATGATCATGTAGTTGACATCGTATTTGTGGCAAAGCCACCATTCATATTTTTTATACATGTCACTCTTGAGTCATTGCACATCCCGGTACACCGCCGGAGGCATTCATATAGAGTAATATTTTGTTCTAAGTATCGAGTTGTAATTCTTGAGTTGCAAGTAAATAAAAGTGTGATGATCATCATTATTAGAGCATTGTCCCATGTGAGGAAAGGATGATGGAGACTATGATTCCCCCACAAGTCGGGATGAGACTCCGGACGAAAAAAAAAAAAGAAAAAAGAAAAAAAAAAGGCCAAAGAGCCCATAAAAAATGAGAGAAAAGAGAGAAGGGGCAATGCTACTGTCCTTTTTCCACACTTGTGCTTCAAAGTAGCACCATGATCTTCATGATAGAGAGTCTCCTATTTTGTCACTTTCATATACTAGTGGGAATTTTTCATTATAGAACTTGGCTTGTGTATTCCAATGATGGGCTTCCTCAAATTGCCCTAGGTCTTCGTGAGCAAGCAAGTTGGATGCACACCCACTTAGTTTCTTTTTGAGCTTTCATACACTTATAGCTCTAGTGCATCCATTGCACGGCAATCCCTACTCACTTGCATCGATATCAATTGATGGGCATCTCCATAGCCCATTAATTTGCCTAGTTGATGTGAGACTTTCTCCTTCTTTTTGTCTTCTCCGCAACCACCATATTTTATTCCACCCATAGTGCTATATCCATGGCTCACGCTCATGTATTGCATGGAAGTTGAAATTTTTTGAAAACACCAAAAGTATGAAACAATTGCTTGGCTTGTCATCGGGGTTGCGCATGATGAAATACTTTGTGTGATGAAGATGGAGCACAGCCAGACTATATGATTTTGTAGGGATAACTTTCTTTGGCCATGTTATTTTGAGAAGACATGATTGCTTTGTTAGTATGCTTGAAGTATTATTGTTTTTACGTCAATATTAAACCTTTGTTTTGAATCTTATGGATCTGAATATTCATGCCACAATAAAGAAAATTACATGGATAAATATGTTAGGTAGCATTCCACATCAAAAATTCTGTTTTTATCATTTACCTAATCGAGGACGAGCAGGAACTAAGCTTGGGGATGCTTGATACGTCTCCAACGTATCTATAATTTTTGATTGTTCCATGCTATTATATTATCTGTTTTGGATGTTTTATATGCATTAATATGCTATTTTTATATTATTTTTGGGACTAACCTTTTAACCTAGAGCTCAGTGCCAGTTTCTGTTTTTTTCCTTGTTTTTGAGTTTTACAGAAAAGGAATATCAAACGGAGTCCAAACGAGCTGAAAATTTACGGTGATTTTTTATGGACCAGAAGAAGCCCACGGAGCATCGAGTTGGGCCACAGGAGTCCCGAGGCAACCACAAGGGTGGGGGGCGCCCACCCCCTAGGGCGCGCCCCCTGGCTTGTGGGCTCCTCGGGAACCCCCCTGACGTGAGACCGAGGCCAAAAATTCCTATAAATCCCGAAACCCCCAGAAAGAAACCTAGATCTGAAGTTCCGCCGCCGTAAGCCTCTGTAGCCACGAAAAACCAATCGGGACCCTGTTCCGGCACCCTGCCGGAGGGGGAAACCATCACCGAAGGCCATCTTCATCATCCCGGTGGTCTCCATGACGAGGAGGGAGTAGTTCACCCTCGGGGCTGAGGGTATGTACCAGTAGCTTTGTGTTTGACCTCTCGCTCTCGTGTTCTTGATTTGGCATGATCTTGATGTACCGCGAGCTTTGTTATTATAGTTGGATCATATGGTGTTTCATCCCTCTCTATCTCTTGTTGTGATGAATTGAGTCTTGCTCTTTGAGGTTTCGTTATGTTGGATTGAGTATTGGATTTGAGAACACTTGATGTATGTCTTGCGATGGGATATCTGTGGTGACAATGGGATGTTCTATTGATTCACTTGATGCATGTTTTGGCACTCAACTCGCGGATTCCCAAGGTGACATTGGGGTAATCTATGCATAGGGGTTGATGCACGTTTTCGTCCTACGTTCTCTGATAGAAACTTTGGAGTGATTCTTTGTTGCACGTTGAGGGATTGTTATGTGATTCAATTATGTTATCATTGTTGAGAGAATTTGCACTAGTGAAAGTATGAACCCTAGGCCTTGTTTTCAAGCATTCGAATACCGTTTTTGCTCACTTTTGTTACTAGCTGCCTTGCTGTTTTTATATTTTCAGATTACAAAAACCTATATCTACTATCCATACTACACTTGTATCACCATCTCTTCGCCGAACTAGTGCACCTATACAATTTGCCATTGTATTGGGTGTGTTGGGGACACAAGAGACTCTTTGTTATTTGGTTGCAGGGTTGTTTGAGAGAGACCACCTTCATCCTATGCCTCCCACGGATTGATAAACCTTATGTCATCCACTTGAGGGAAAATTGCTAATGTCCTACAAAACTCTGCGCTTGGAGGCCCAAGACGAGTCTACAAGAAGAAGGTTGCGTAGTAGACATCAGTGAGCATCAAGGTAGTCAGAGTCGGGATTCGGAGTCGGATCGATTTTCCTTAGACAGAATCGAGTCGTAGTATCGTGTCGTGGAATCGAGGATTCTACTAGATTTTCTCAAATAAGATATTTTGTATCCATGTTGGAAATTTATATGGGTTCTATAGATTTTTAACACTAAATATAGAGCAAAAAACGTACACATCAATGCTAGCTTTATTCCACTTCTTTTCATGGCTAACCTACTATCTATCTTGCATGTATGGAACACATATGAGAGGAAAACATATAGAATATTTAAATCTTCAACGCGCAAAATTTACATAGGATGTTTTTTAAGAGTTCGTGAATAGCCGATCGCTTGTATAGCTAACCCGCAGTACTGAACCTGAAGGGTTTTGCTTTCCTTCTCCAATCAATCCTGACGCATCCTCCTTTTGACGCCAATTCCATTCGTCGACAAGCCTGATCCTTGGTTTTGATCTAGGGTTTCTGAGAGCCTTATCAAAGATGTCGGCGGCTGAGCGTTTGGGCTTGGGAGGGCAGTAAAGGGCGATGAGGCATGTGAAAAAGGGTTTGGATGATGGCATACTATTCTACTACAACTAAACAAACGGCTTAGATAAATTAGTAGAATAGGACATAGTCCATAGCATAGTCGGGATTCTACAGTTTTGTATAGGATTCTATGATTTGGATCGTGATTCAACATGGATTCTATCTGATCAGGATTCATAGTGGGACTTGGATCGACATGCTTTCGTAGGGTCGCGAAGTCGTAGGATTCTAGGAGTTGAGTCGGGATTCTGACTACCTTGGTGAGCATCCTAGGCACGACAAGCATTGGGGCGCCAACTGAAGGAGAAATCCTTGATGAAGATATCGTCGCTGCTGCCAGGCTCAAAATTGTTGATGAACCATGCGCCAGCAGCAACGGGACCAAAGAAGAGCAGCTCCTCCAGGCCACGAGCAGCAATTTCCAACAGCTCCAGGCGCTTGTCCGCAGTCGGACAAAGAGCTTGGACTCCAGAGCAGTAGACATAGGAGTGGTAGAAATAGATTTCTAGAAGCGTCTCGAAGAGACACAAATCTGGTATGCTGAAGCCCTCCAAGAAGTGACCAACTACCTGGATCAACTGACCAAGGACTGGGAAAAGTTTGTGCTGGTGAAGTCTGACACTGAGAAGGCACAAGAGGAGGCCAAACAGAGGATAGCAATAGAAGATCCTGCATTGATTAGGCGCAAGATTGGTCTTGACGCCCATGAAGAGGCCTTGCCACACATGAGGCAACACTTGCCGCCAAGATTCGCGACAAGGATGACAAAGCTGAAAGTCTTGTCGTGCGGCGGACCCAGGAGTTGGAGCAGAAGCACAAGGAATAAATTGAAGCCCAGTCTGTGGATCACGCCGGCAAGCTCAAGGCGATCATCGATGCTACTAAAGCTGCAGAAGCCACCAAGAAAGAGCTGGAAGGCAAGGCGAAGAAGCTGGAGGCAGATCGAGAAGTCAGCAACAAGGATCTCTCTACGCTCAAGGCCGATAGAGAGAATATACTCTATGACTTGGCAGAGATGCAAACTTCCATATCTACCAAAAACAAAGATCTTGCCGCGGCCAACGAGTCCATTGCCGATCTGAAGTTGAAGGCGGAGACGCACGAGAAGAACCTTGAAGAGAGCAGAGCTCGGGAGAAGATTTTAGTCAAAGGTCTCCAGAACGAGAAGGATCTGCTCGCCAGCGCCACCAGCACTTATAATGATTTTGAGGAAGGCGTGAAGATCTGGACCGATCACCTCGGTGATGCAGCTCAGAAGCTCACTTCACAACTCTTTAGCATGGGTCTACAAAACTTCAGCTACTCCGACAACGATAGAGTGAATGCCAGCACCAGACTGACCATGTTCTTTGAGAGTGTTGTCGATGCCCTCAAGCTGCTCCAAGCCAACCAATCCGCTTCCCTTGCCGCGGAAGCCCGCAAACTCTACCAAGCTGTCCTATTCAAAGTACTTGTCAAGGTTGGTTACCGGAACCCCGACATCAACTTCACTAACGTCCTTGCAAGCTTGCCGAAGAATGCAGATACCAAAGCAATTGAAGAGGCCGTAAAGCCTATTATTGACAAGGTGAGCGAAGTGAAAAGGGTTGAAGGCCAGCACAGGGACTAGTCGCCTTGTTCTTCCTTGTCGCTAGCAGTCCATGTCAAAGACAATGTCTATCTTAAGTTAGAACTGCGGCAAGTTATTGATGTAATATAAATTTGCTGTGTCTAAATGAATGTATGCTGTTTCCCCCTGTTCAATTTGTATTTGCATGCCTTGTACCCTATGCTGTTTCAGAAACTTGCCAATGCGCACACTTGCCATGAACGCTTGAGGAACGGGTCCTTAGCAGCCTGCTGGAAGTGCCGCTGCCGGCAAGATACTTTCACGATCACAAGACAACTACTTAAATTGTTGAGCGGACTCGAAACAAAGTAAGAGCGCAACTGATCACGACAAGGTTCCTTCACGTGCAGGTTTTCCATACAAAAGCCAAAAATGTTCAAGAAAGTAGCTTTACAAAAAAGAATTTGTTTTAAAGTTTTTCAACTTATCTTTTCTTTGATGTACTTCTTGTCATAGAATGTTAACTTGAACATCAGTTGTCAGTATCCATACCATCACTTCCCTCGGCAAACTTGCACGCGAGGCAACCTTCTGTCCTTTGAGAAAAAGAAAGAAGAGAAAATAGAGATATGGAACCTTAACGGTTCATTAACATCCATACAAGGCAAATGTAACGCAACATCACAGATAAGCACATATAACTAAACATGTGAAGCAACAAGAGTTCACTTAGCTTTATTTCACTATTCACAAGATTTGTGCCTGGCTTTGTACAAAGGATTACATGCCTTGTCGACAAACTCGTACAAAAGGTGGTTGCCGGGTAGCCGGCAACCTGTGCCTTATGGATAGATCTTGCAAAGATGCTCAATATTCGATGAGTTGTGCAAAAGAGTGCCATCTTTGGTCTCTAGGCGGACTACGCCAGGCCTAGTGACTCGTACTACCCAGTAAGGGCCTTCCCACTTTGCCGTCAACTTGTTCGAATTCTTGGCGGACCGAACTCGCTGAAGAACAAGGTTGCTTTCCTCAGACTTTGGGCATGAACTTTGCGGCTTTGGTAGTGGCACAAAGCTTGCTAGTAGCATGCATCACATACAGTAGCCCGAAGACAATCTTCTTCAAGGAGCATGGCATCATCTTGACGCTGCTGCTCTTGCTCAAGCTCATCATAAGCGAGCACTTGAGGTGACCCGTACATGAGTTCCGTGGGGAGTACCGCCTCTGCACCATATACAAGGGAGAAGGGCATCTGGCCAGTGCCTCGATTTGGTGTCGTCCTGAGTGACCAAAGAACCGCCGGCAACTCATCAATCCAGTGTCTTCCGCAGTTGTGTAGCTTGTCGAAAGTTCTTGTCCTGAGGCCTCGCAACACTTTAGCATTTGCCCTTTCTGCCTGGCCGTTGCTCCTAGGATGAGCATCTGACGCAAAACAGATCTTGCTGCCAAGGTCCTGGATGTATCGCATGAAGGTGCAGCTCATGAACTATGTGCCGTTGTCGGTGATGACCCTGTTGGGCACTCCAAAACGGCAAATAATTCCCTTGAAGAACTTGACAGCTGACTATGATGTCACCTTCCTCACTGGTTCTACCTCCGGCCACTTTGTGAACTTGTCGACTGCAACATACAAGTACTCAAAGCCCCCGACAACACGAGGGAAGGGGCCCTATATGTCGACTCCTAGACAGAAAAAGGCAAGGAGAGAGGCATCATCTGAAGAGCTTGAGCAGGCTGATGTGATTTCTGGGAATGGAACTGGCACACTTCACACTTGGTTACTAGTGAAGTTGCATCTTGGGGAGCAGTAGGCCAATAGAAACCCTGCCAGAATGCCTTGTTGACAAGGGCTCTTGATCCTATGTGAGAGCCACATATGCCTCCATGTATCTCTCCCAACAGCTGTTGTCCTTCTTCCCGGCAAATGCACTTCAATTTCACCTCTTTCTGTACAGAACATTGTCCACGAACTGGTAGATACTGGATTGACGGGCTACTCTTTTGGCCTCTTCTTGCCCTTCGGGAAGTTCCCCTATTTGAAGGAACATGACAATATGGTATGCCCATGTCGGAGCTTGCGGCTCAACGACAAGGACGAAAGGTATATCCTCAGCTGCGGGAGCGCTAGCTTCAACGGCAAGGACTTGCATTCCTGCCAGAGCTTGCTGCTCACCAGCAAGCTCGTCGTTGTTCCCGGCAACATCCTTGCCAGCAGCTTCTAGGAGCTTGCCAGGAAAGTTCTTGCCGGTGTTAAACTTTCTTCTCTTGTTCTACCGTGTTAATGGTGTTACAGATGCATGAGTCAAATGGAGCTCAAAAGTTCCTGATTCCACAGGTAACTTGAGGGCGGCATGCTTTGACAGATCATCAGCAATGATGTGTTCTGCACGAGGGATGTGCTCTATTTGTAATCCGTCAAAGTGCTCTTCCAATTTCCTCACTTCATCAACATACACTTCCATCAATGGGCTCTGATAATGTTTGTTAACTTGCTTCACAACCAACTACGAGTCGCCTCTGATGATACGCTTTCTGATTCCAAGGTCTGCCGCGATCCTGAGACCAGCAAGCACCCTTCAGACTCGGCAGTGTTGTTTGTCGCTTTCTCCCCGGGGAAATGCATCTGAATTACATACTTGAGGTGCTCTCCGGTGGGTGCAGCAAGCAGCACTCCAGCACCGGCGCCTTGCAGCGAAAAAGCCCGGTCAAAGAGTATGTAATCCAATCTTTGGTTGTTTCCTTGCCGGGGAGCGAGGTTTCTGGTGTTTCTTTGTCTGGTGTTGGCATCCAATCTGCAATGAACTCCGCTAAAGCCCCGCTCTAAATAGTTGAAGTACTTTCAAACTTGAGATCAAAGCATGACAGTTCCAACGCCCACTCAATAATCCTGCCGGTTGGATCTGGATTTCTCAAGATCCTCTGCATTGAAAAGCGAGTGACGACGGTAATCTGATGTGCTTGAAAGTAGTGGCGCGGCTTTCTTGAGGCCATGAGAAGACCAAAAAGTAGTTTCTGCACACCATAATATCTTGACCTAGCCCCTTGGAGAAGCGAGCTGATAAAATAAATTGGCCACTATAACAACTTCTTTTGCACTACTTGTTATTCTGTTGCATCTGCTTGATCTGCACTTGACTTGTCAGCACCAAAACTTGCAGGAGAAAATTCCAGCTTGTCGCTTGATGGGCCTGCATCTGCTACTTCTTTATTTTTAGCTTCCCTGTCAGCCACTAGTGCAGCACTGACCACTTGATTTGTTGCTACCAAGTACAACAGCAATGACTCTTGTGGCCTTGGCGCAACCAGTGTTGGCGCAGAGGATAGGTACTTATTCAAATCTTGCAGTGCGGCCTCCACTTCTGGAGTCCATTTCATTGGACCTGCCTTTTTAATTTTTTTGAAAAATGGCAGGGCGCGCTCAGCAGATTTGGAGACGAACCTACTCAATGCAGCAGTGACAAGGAGGCGCACATCCTTGACGCGCTTCGGTGCTTCAATCTACTCAATTGCTTTGATCTTGTCGGGATTTGCTTCAATTCCACGTTGAGATACAAAGAGCCCGAGAAGCTTGCCGGATGGAATGCCAAACACACACTTCTCGGGATTGAGCTTCAGATTGATCTTGCGCAGATTAGAAAATGTCTCTTCCAAATCTTGTATTAGTGTTGCTCTATCCTTGGTTTTGACCACTATATCATCCATATATGCTTCCACATTTCTGCGCAGCTTGGGCTCAAAACCGATCTGGACTGCTCTTGCAAAGGTAGAACCAACACTTTTCAATCCGAAAGGCATACGTATAAAGCAATACATGCCACATGGAGTGATAAATGAGGTTTTCTCTTCATCTTCCTTAGACATGAAAATCTGAAGATACCCAGAGTAGGCATCAAGAAACGACAACAAGTCACACTCGGTAGTGGAGTCAACAATTTGGTCGATGCGCGGCAAGGGAAAAGGATCTTTTGGACAAGCTTTATTGATATCTGTATAGTAAATACAAAGCCTCCATTTGGCGTTCGCCTTGCACACTACGACTGGATTGGCCAACCATGTTGGATGGAGCACTCCTCTGACTAAGCTTGCCGCTTCCAACTTCTTGATCTCCTCGGCAATGAACTGTTGCCGTTCCAAAGCTTGCTTCCTCACTTTCTGCTTGATGGGCCGTGCGTGGGGACAGACAGCAAGGTGGTGCTCAATTACTTCCCTGGGAACACCCGGGATGTCAGATGGTTGCCATGCAAACACATCGACATTCGCCCATAGGAAAGCAACGAGCGTACTTTCCTATTGGTCGTCAAGGGTCGAACTTATGGTGAAAGTCCCTCCCCCCCCCCGTGCTGTCCTCCTTGGCAGACACCTTTTTGGTTGCCGGTGGAGCAGCCTTGGATTTCTTCCTCTTGCCGGCAGAGCTCTCTGGCACGACCTGGATGGGAGCATAGCACTCCGAAGAGGTGCGCTTGTCGGAGTCCTTGTGAGTGGTCTTGCTGGTTGTCTTCCTCTTCTCCCCCCGGGAGCTTTGTCGACAGGAGCAACTACCTTACAGGCAGATGCTGCAACTGCCTCCTGGTAGAGTTGATCAACGCAGATCAGTGCATCCTTCTTGTCAGAATGGATGGTGATGACGCTCATCGGCCCTGGCATCTTTAGTGTGTTGTACGCATAGTGCGATGCTGCCATGAACTTCGCCAGTGCCGGGCAGCCAAGGATTCCATTGTACGGCAACAGAATCTTGACGACATCGAAGACAATCTTATCAGTCCTGTAGTTGAGCTCACTGCCAAATATCACCGATAGCGTGATCTTTCCCTTCAGCCGACTCCTTCCTGGATTGATCCCCTGGAATATACCCGTCTTCTTGAGATGTTCATCAGAAATCTGCAGCCGCTTGATCACATCCGGCGAGATCAAGTTCAGACCAGCCCCACCGTCAACCAACATCTTTGTCACCTTGAGGTTGCGTATTGTTGGTGAAACCAACAATGGAAAACACCCGACCGCAGCTGTGCGATCAAGGTGGTCCTCGGCGTAAGAAATGATGGGCGTGTTGTACCATCTCAGTAGCTTCTGGGCATCAACCGCCAGTTTCGCTGCATTGACCTCACGCACCTACTGTTTGAGTTGGCGGTGGAAGGAGTGCAAAGATGCGCCTTCATCAATGAACATCACTTTAGTGGCCTTATGGAACTCATGCTCGCTGGACTCGTCATCGTCCTCATCATCATCCTCTTCTTGTCGCGGCCTCTAGCATGCTTCTCATTCTGCTGCTTGGCCTTGCTGTAGTGACCTCCTCGGCCACCACACTTCTTGCCGGACCCCCCGGCACCTTCATGAGCCTTCTCCTTGTCTCTCTTCTCGTACTCCACTTTCTACTTCTCGGCAAGCTGCTCAACTTGCCAGCAATCTTGGAGGTCGTGGCTCTTGGTGCGGTGGATCTTGCAGTATTGCTTGCCGGAGCCCCCGGTCTGGTCAACAGCCGCTAAGGCTTGACACGAGGCGCACTCGGCAACCTCCTTGTCGGGGCTCTCAGTCTTAGCCTTTTTGGCGGTGTCGCCTGATAACCCACAAGTATAGGGGATCGTAACAGTTTTCGAGGGTAGAGAATTCAATCCAAATTTATTGATTCGACACAAGGGGAGCCAAAGAATATTTGTAAGTATTAGCAGTTGAGTTGTCAATTCAACCACACCTGGAGATTAAATATCTTCAACAGAGTGATCAGTAGCACAGTAGTATGATAGTTTGATAGCAGTAGCAGTGATAGTAATAGCAATAGTAACGGTAACATCAGTAGTAATTGTTTTGTAGCAGTTGTAACAGTAGCAACAACAGTAGTAACTTAGCAAGAACAATATGTGAAAAGCTTGTAGGAATTGGATCGGTGATAATGTTGGATAATATTCATCATATAACAGTCATAACCTAGGGCGACAAAGAACTAGCTCCCGTTCACCAATATAATGTAGGCATGTATTCTGTAAATAGTCACACGTGCTTATGGAAAAGAACTTGCATGACATCTTTTGTCCTACCCTCCCATGGCAGCGGGGTCCAGAAGGAAACTAAGGGATATTAAGGCCTCCTTTTAATAGAGAACCGGAACAAAGCATTAACACATAGTGAATACATGAACTCCTCAAAGTACGGCCATCACCGGAAAGAATCCCAATTGTTGTCACCTTGGGGTATGCGGATCATAACACATAATAGGTGCATATAACTTGCAAGATCGGATCTAGAACATAGATATAATGGTGAAAATATAAACGGTTCAGATCTGAAATCATGGCACTCGGGCCCTAGTGACAAGCATTAAGCATAGCAAAGTCATAACAACATCAATCTCAAAACATAGTGGATACTAGTGATCAAGCCCTAACAAAACTAACTCTATTACATGATGAATCTCATCCAACCCATCACCGTCCAGCAAGCCTACGAAGGAATTACTAACTCCCGGTGATGAGCATCATGAAATTGGTGATGGAGTATGGTTGATGATGACAAAGACGGAAGATCCCCCTCTCCGGAGCCAGAACAGACTCCAGATCTGGCCTCCAGATGAAGAACAGGAGGTGGCGGCGGCTCCGTATCGTAAAATGCGATGAAACTTCCTCTCCTATTTTTTTCTCTGAAAATAGGAATTTATAGAGTTGGAATTAGGGTTGGAGGAGCCTCATGGGCCCCTCTACCCACCAGGGCGCGCCTGAGGGGGGTGGCGTGCCCTGGTGCCTAGTGGGCAACTGGGCCCCCTCCAGTGGGTCTATGTTCCAGTATTTTTTATTTATTCCAAATAATTCTCCAAAAAGTTTCGTCCAATTTCTAGAACTTTTATTTCTGCGCAAAAACAATACCATGGTAGTTCTGCTGAAAACATCGTCAGTCCGGGTTAGTTTCGTTCAAATCATGCAAATTAGAGTCCAAAACAAGAGCAAAAGCGTTAGGAAAAGTAGATACGACGGAGACGTATCAACTCCCCCAAGCTTAACCTATTGCTTGTCATCAAGCAATTCAGTTGACAAACTAAAAGTGATAAAGAAGAACTTTTACGAACTCTTTCGTTCTCATGTCCATATATATGCTTAAATAGTACCCAGGTTTTCAGCAAAGATCATAACTAACTATGCAAGCAATAACGCTTAGAAATTATATTCACTCATATCAATGGCATAATTAACTAGCGAGCAATAATAAAGTATTTCAAATGCCAATACTTTGTCAAAACAATCATGACATAATATGACAATAATGGTATCTCGCTAGCCCGTTCTGAGACAATAAACATAAATGCAGAGCACCTCCAAAGTTCAAGCAATGACTAAACATTGTAATTCATGGTAGAAGAGATCCAGTCATGATGCACACACCATTAACTATACACAATGCATGAGGATGACAATAGTGCTCTTAGGACTGGTGCTTGTTTGAGAAGGTGATGACTCAACAGAAAAGTAAAAGGGTTTTTATCATTTATGCCACCAGTTGTATCCCACTACTCAGTTTTGCCATTAGAAGTTATAGCCGCTCAAAAATGCCATCGATTCATGAGATGCTTACTCAAAAATGCCATTAGATATATAAAAAATGCCATCGTTCCGTTAGATGTTTGCTCAAAAATGCCATTAGACATTGTTATTTTCACGTCAAACTTGTTGACCATCCAATATGACAAAAGTAAGCCTAGACCCACATTTCAGTTCTCTCTATCTCACAATGATAAGTGTGGCCCCACTTGTGAGGAGTAAGCAAGCGAATAATTTTACAGGAAAATAAGAACGCTGTTGGGATCAAGTGGGCCCCACACTTTATTGTAGTGAGATAGAGGGAGAGCTGGCATGTTGGTCCATAGGTATTTATGTCATTATAACATGTCAATAGAGAATTGAGATCACAATAATGATGTCCAGTGGCATATTTGAGCATGTGTCTAACGAAGCGATGGCATTTTTGAGCTGTTGAAATTCCTAGTGGCAAAATGAGTAGTGGGACACAACTGGTGGCATAAATGATAAAAACCCAAAGTAAAATAACATGAAAGTAAATAGATATGCCCTTTGCTGAGGGAATCAGGGATTTGCAGAGGTGCTAGAGCTTGAAGTTTAAATTAGAGATAAATATAATTTTGGGAGGTATACCTTTCCTGTCAACGTTACGACCAAGAGTTTTCAATATCTTTCATGCTAAACACATTAGCGGCGGTTCCCCAGCGGTAAAAGTAAAGTTTACTCCCCCTCCACCAACAAACACAAGCCCTGGCTAGCCAAATCCTCAGGTGCCCTCCATACCAACAACAGTCCGGGGGAGTTTTGTTTAATTATTTGCAATTTTTTATCATGGGACTGGGCATCCCAATTACCGACCCCTCTCGTGCAAGGACGAGTGAATAAACACTCATCATGAGAATAACCCACTTAGCATGGAAGATACTGACCACCCCTGTCGCTCCATGAGCGGTACGGGCACACAAAATAGATGTTCATTTGAATTTTTAGAGGTGGCAGATGCAAATTTACTTAGAAAGGCAGGGTAATACCGCATATAGGTAGATATAGTGGACTCATCTGGAAATAACTTTGGTTTAAGGATTTTGATGCACAAGAAGTATTCCCGCTTAGTACAGGTGAAGGCTAGCAATTAGATTTAGAAGCGACCAGCTAGAGAGAGAAAACGGTCATGATCATGCATTATCAATAATTAACATTGAGTACTAGCATGAGTAGGATATAAACACCTTGAATATAAATATCGTGGAGGCTATGTTGGTTTTGAATCAACTACATGTGTGAACATGTGCCAAGTCAAGCCACTCAAAACATTAAGAGGAGGATACCATATCATCATACTACATCACAATCATTTTAATGCATGTTGGCACTCAAGATAGATCATTATCCACTCCTAGCTACTTAAGCATGGCATGATCAACTATAATCTCTAATTGTCATTACAAACATGTTTAATCATAATATGCTGAATCATGGATACCGAGTTATACATATTTACAAAAACAAAACAAGTTGAGTTCATACCCGCTTTTCCCTGCCACAGTCACTTCATCATATATCGTCATTATTGCCTTTCACTCGCACGACCGAATGATATAAAAATAATAATAGTGCAAGAGTGTCATGGACTAAGCTGGAATCTGTAGCATTTTATTCATAGGAGAAGACAAAATAATATGGGCCCTTTGTTAGATCAACAATAATGCATATGAGATCCTCTCAACATTTTCATCGTGGTCTTCTCCTTAGTACGACTCAACGAAACAAAAGAAAAGAATTTCAGAGAAACACACTGAAATATTTTTGGAGTTTTTATTTTTTCTTGAAGAAAGTAAATTAAAGAAAGTGAAAAATGAAAAAAACTATTTACACGGGAAAACTCCCAACAAGCAAAAGAAGAAATGGGAAATATTTTTGGGTTTTCTTTTAATGCTACAACTAAATTAAACTAGAAAGAAAAATAAAAAAGAAGCTAGAAATAGTTTTGGATTTTCTCAAACTTTTTCAAACACTTAAGAAGAAAGTGAGAAAACAAAACTAACATGGATAAAACACTGAAAAAGTATGAACACTGACAATTAGAATGAAGTGCGTGAACATGAATGTAATGTCGGTGGAAATACGTACTCCCCCAAGCTTAGGTTTTTGCCTGGCTTGGTAATCACCACTCGTAGACTAGATAATAGTCAGAGTGATAGCTCGTGGAGGCTCTCGGTGCGGCCTCCTTAGCCCAAAGGGCAGCCTCTACCGCCGCGTTGTACTCACGCGCCTCTCTCTCATAGATGTAGTATATTCCTTTACTCTCATAATCAAAGAGAGTAGGTGCATGCAAAATAACAAGTACAATGGTTTTTTTTATCGAACATCAAGTTATAGTTATAATTAGTAGCTCCAAACTTAATGAACTTATGACGCTGTATGGCACCAAAGTCTAGGTACTGGGTAGGTAAAATAGGATCATTGGGCCTAGGTGACACACCCAACTTCCTAGCTACACGGGAGGCATAAATCCCTCCATAAAAATGACCACTATCAGCATTGCATTGCAACCTCCGTGCAACGATTGCTCCAAGATTATAACATTTAATCCCTGTTAGAGCAGTGTGTAAGAGGCTCAAGTCAGGGGCACAGAGTGTACTGCAATCTTGTTTACCTATAATACATTTCCCATTAAAGAGCGCAAAGTAACAGATGGATGGAAATTGTATGCCTTTTACCCTAGCTTGTGCAACTCCTCTATCCTCACCACAACAGAGACTAGTCAAGAACATCTCATACTCAGATTTTGGTGGTTCGTCTAGCGAACCCCAATATGGACTTTTGCATGCAGCACAGAATCCTTCTAGAGGCATGGTGAAGGCACTATCATAAAGGCTAAATGAAACTCTAGAATCACGAGAATGATATTTAAATTTCTTAGTGAACGACTGAGTGAGGTTGAGATGTTGAATGCACTTATCTGTGATGAAGGGAGCAAGCTCGGTGTTGTGAACATACTGATCAAAATCTTCCTTGATACCCGCTCCTATCATGAACTCATCACACGGCCATAGGCACGATTTGGACCGGCATCCCGCATCGAGCTTGCACTTGGCTCAACATAAGACTGTCGTATTGAGCTCCTGCTCGATGATGCCTCCGGGGACCCCCTCCTCGAAGAACTCCTCCTAAAGAGGTACATTTTTTTGTACGAACAAATTTCTGAAATTTTTGAGCAACAAAATGATGTCAAACAAAACTTCAAAAGATTGATAGCAACTACTCATATGGATGTCTAGAGGCTATATCAATCATTCAAATTACTTAGAACTCAAATAATTCAACATGCAAGCTCATTTACAGTAGCACCAAGAGTAGCTAATTACTAAAAATATAAACCACTAGAGCAAAAACTAATTGGAGCAATGGAGGAGTCACATACCAAGTAGCAATCCTCCAAAACAGTTTTGGAAACGGAGCTTCGAGCAAAGAGACCGAAATTCGAGGGTTTATGAGCAAGATCACGAGAGAGAGAGAGAGAGAGAGAGAGAGAGAGAGAGAGAGAGAGAGCTAGAGTGATTTTTTTCTGGAGGTAGGTGACAAAGTGAGCTATAGGGATAAGTGAGGTGGCCTTGTCGGGCCCACTACCCACAAGGGCGCACCAGGTGGGTGTGGCGCGCCCTGGTGCCTAGTGGGCACCTGGGGCACCCCCCTGTTGTGTTTTCAGTGCTAGAAATTCTTAAATATTGAGAAAAAAATCGTGTTAAAATTTCATAGCATTCTGAGCACTTTTATTTTTGGGCACTTTTTTATTGCACGGAAAATTCAGAAAACATGATATTCATGGCATTTTATTGTATAAAACTAAAATAACAGAAAATAAAAAGTGGGTACAGAAGGTTGTGCTTATTAAATTCATCGACCACATGCCTCTCGAAAATAATCCATTAATAAGGTTGATCAAGTCTTATTAACAACCACTTTCAATTAGCATGAGCCCAAAGAACTTTCGTAAAACCCTAAGTTACCTGCTACTTCTTGAGCTTGCGTTGATTTTTTCCTTGAAGAGGAAAGGGTGATGTAGCAAAGTAGAGATAAGTATTTCCCTCAGTTAAGAACCAAGGTATCAATCCAGTAGGAGGCACAAGCAAGTCTCCAATCTATGCACCTGCATAAACTAACAAACACTTGCACTCAACGCGAAAAAGGGGTTGTCAATCCCTTCATGGTCTCGAACAAAAGTGAGATCTAATAGATATAGGTATAAAAGATAAATAAAAAGGCAAACTAAAGTAAATATAAATAAATTGCAGCAAGATATTTTTGGGTTTTTTGGTTTATAGATCTGAAAATATATGATGGAAAATAGACCCGGGGCCCATAGGTTTCACTAGAGGATTCTGTCTTGAAGATAACATATGGTGGGTAAACAAATTACTGTTGAGCAATTGATAGAAAAGCACAAAGTTATGACGATATCTAAGGCAATGATCATGAATATAGGCATCATGTCCGTGACAAGTAGACCGAAATGATTCTGCATCTACTACTATTAGTCCACACATCGACCGCTATCCAGCATGCATCCAGAGTGTCAAGTTCATCAGAACAGAGTAACGCTTTAAGTAAGATGACATGATGTAGAGGGATAAACTTAAGCAATATGATATAAACCCCATCTTTTTATCCTTGATGGAAACAATACAATACGTGCCTTGCTACCCCTTCTGTCACTAGGCGAGGACACCGCAAGATTGAACCCAAAACTAAGCACCTCTCCCATTGCAAGAAAAACCAATCTAGTTGGCCAAACCAAACCGATAGTTCGAAGAGAAATACAAAGATATCTTAATCATGCATAAAAGAGTTTAGAGAAGACTCAAATAATATTCATAGATAATCTGATCATAAATCCACAATTCATCGGATCTCAACAAACACACCGGAAAAAAAGTACTACATCGAATAGATCTCCAAGAACATCGAGGAGAACATTGTATTGAAGATAAAAGAGAGAGAAGAAGCCATCTAGCTACTAGCTATGGACCCATAGGTCTGTGGTAAACTAATCACACATCATCGGAAGGGCAACAAGGTTGATGTAGAGGCCCTCCGTGATCGAAACCCCCTCTGGCAGATCGCCGGAAAAGGCCCCAAGATGGGATCTCATGGAAACATAGGCTTGCGGCGGTGGAAAAGTATTTTGGTGGACGCTTCTGGTGTTGGGGGAATATTTGGGAATTTATATTGCAAAGATTAGGGTCGGGGGACTCCCGAGGGGTCCACAAGCCAGGGGGCGCCCCCCTAGGGCGCGCCCTGAGGGCTTGTGGGCTTCTTGGGACTCCTCTGGCCCCCTCTCCAAGTGCTCTGGGTGTCTTCTAGTCCAAGAAGAATCATTGCGAAAGTTTTATTCCGTTTGGACTCCGTTTGGTATTCCTTTTCTGTAAAACTCAAAAACAAGGAAAAAACAGAAACTGGCACTAGGCTCTAGGTTAATATGTTGTCCCAAAAATAATATAAAATAGCATATTAATGCATATAAAACATCCAAAATAGATAATATAAAAGCATGGAACAATAAAAAATTATAGATACGTTGGAGTCGTATCAAGCATCCCCAAGCCTAATTCCTGCTCGTCCTCGAGTAGGTAAATGATAAAAACAGAATTTTTGATGTGGAATGCTACCTAACATATTTATCAATGTAATCTTCTTTATTGTGGCATGAATATTCAGATCCATAAGATTCAAAACAAAAGTTTAATATTGACATAAAAACAATAATACTTCAAGCATACTAATAAAGCAATCATGTCTTCTCGAAATAACATGGCCAAAGAAAGTTATCCCTACAAAATCATATAGTCTGGCTGTGCTCCATCTTCATCACACAAAGTATTTCATCATGCGCAACCCCGATGACAAGCCAAGCAATTGTTTCATACTTTTGGTGTTTTCAAAAATTTTCAACTTCCATGCAATACATGAGCGTGAGCCATGGATATAGCACTATGGGTGGAATAAAATATGGTGGTTGCGGAGAAGACAAAAAGAAGGAGAAAGTCTCACATCAACTAGGCAAATTAATGGGCTATGGAGATGCCCATCAATTGATATCGATGCAAGTGAGTAGGGATTGCCGTGCAATGGATGCACTAGAGCTATAAGTGTATGAAAGCTCAAAAAGAAACTAAGTGGGTGTGCATCCAACTTGCTTGCTCACGAAGACCTAGGGCAATTTGAGGAAGCCCATCATTGGAATACACAAGCCAAGTTCTATAATGAAAAATTCCCACTAGTATATGAAAGTGACAAAATAGGAGACTCTCTATCATGAAGATCATGGTGCTACTTTGAAGCACAAGTATGGAAAAAGGATAGTAACATTGTCCCATCTCTCTTTTCTCTCATTTTTCTCTCATTTTTCTTTTCTCTTTTTTTTGTTTGGGCTTCTTTGGCCTCTTTTATTTTTTTTGTAAAGTTTGGAGACTCATCCAAACTTGTGAGGGAATCATAGCTTCCATCATCCTTTCCTCACATGGGACAACGCTCTAATAATGATGATCATCACACTTTTATTTACTTACAACTCAAGAATTACAAATCGATACTAGAACAAGATATGACTCTATATGAATGCCTCCGGCGGTGTACCGGGATTTTCTATGATCAAGAGTGACATGTATAAAAAATATGAACGGTGGCCTTGCCACAAATACTATGCCAACTACATGATCATGCAAAGCAATATGACAATGATGGTGCGTGTCATAATAAAACGGAACAGTGGAAGTTGCATGGAAATATATCTCGGGATGGCTATGGAAATGCCATAATAGGTAGGTATGGTGGCTGTTTTGGGGAAGGGTATATGGTGGGTTTAATGCACCGACAAAAGTTGCGCGGTACTAGAGAGGCTAGCAATGGTGGAAGGGTGAGAGTGCGTATAATCCATGGACTCAACATTAGTCATAAAGAACTCACATACTTATTACAAAAATTTATTAGCCATCAAAACAAAGTACTACACGCATGCTCCTAGGGGGATAGATTGGTAGGAAAAGACCATCGCTCGTCCCCGACCGCCACTCATAAGGAAGACAATCAAAAAATAAATCATGCTCCGACTTCATCACATAACGGTTCACCATACGTGCATGCTACAGGAATCACAAACTTTAACACAAGTATTTCTACCAATCCACAATTACTCACTAGCATTACTCTAATATCACCATCTTTATATCTCAAAACAAACGCAAGGAATCAAACTTCTCATCTATTCAATGCTCTTTATATGAAAGTTTTTATTATATCTCTCTTGGATGCCCATCATATCAGGACTAAATTCATAACCTGAGCAAATTACTATGCTGTTTAAGACTCTCAAAATAATATAATTGAAGCATGAGAGTTAAACAATTTCTATAAAATAAATCCATCGCCGTGCTCTAAAAAGATATAAGTGAAGCACTAGAGCAAACTGCCTAGCTCAAAAGATGTAAGTGAAGCACATAGAGTATTCTAATAAATTCATGATTAATGCGTGTCCCTCTCAAAAGGTGTGTACAACAAGGATGATTGTGGAAAACTAAAAAGAAAATACTCATGTCATACAAGACGCTCCAAGCAAAACACATATCATGTGGTGAATAAAAATGTAGCCTCAAGTAAATTTACCGATGGATTGAAGACGAAAGAGGGGATGCCATCCGGGGCATCCCCAAGCTTAGATGCTTGGTTGTACTTGTATATTACCTTGGGGTACCTTGGGCATCCCCAAGCTTAGGCTCTTGCCACTCCTTATTCCGTTGTCCATCAAATCTTTACCCAAAACTTGAAAACTTCACAACACAAAACTCGTAAGATCCGTTAGTATAATAAAATAAATCATCACTTTTAGTAAGTTGTGAACTCATTCTTAATTTATATTGGTGTTATATCTACTGTATTCCAACTACTCCATGGTTCATACCCCCGATACTACCCATAGATTCATCAAAATTAGCAAACAACACATAGAAAACAGAATCTGTCAAAAACATAACAGTCTGTAGTAATCTGAAAATTTCGTATACTTCTGTAATTACAAAATTCTGAAAAATTAGGACAACCTTGGAAATTTGTATATAAATATTGTGTAAAAAATTCAGATCAAAATCACGTTTTTGTGATTTCTTAAATTTCTGGCAATGAGCGCAAAAGTTTCTGTTTTACAGCAAGATCAAATCAACTATCATCGTAGACCATCCCAAAGGTCTTACTTGGCTCAAACACTAATTAAAACACCAAAACACAATTACTACAGAGTAATAATGTGTATTTATTGAAAAACAGAACCAAAAATAAAAACATAAAAATAAAATTGGGTTGCCTCCCAACAAGCGCTATTGTTTAAGGCCCCTAGCTAGGCATAAAACATAGATATAGGTATTGTCATCTTTGGTATGCAACTCTTTCCTAGTGAATTCTTCCAAAAGTTTTCTTAACAAGTCTCTTTTCTATTTTATTTATTTTCTAGTAGGCTAACTCAATTCATGAAAAAGACTTTGATTGGTGATTTTAACATTCATAACTTCATAATCAGGATCATCACCATAAATATCCTCATATAAAATACGCATCTCATTTTTAATGGGTTCCCTAGACATCTCCTCCATCCACTCATCATTAAATCCTACATAAATTCCCCTAGTTACCCAATCAAATTTATCATAAGCATCAAGGTAAAGGGCTTGAGCAATTTCTGTGTAGGGAACTCTTCTCCTAAAAATGTTACTGTAGGAATGATAATCTCTAGATTCTAGACTACACAAAGTTTCTTTAGCATGGAGAATTTCTTCAATTGGCGGATGCTCAATATTTTTATTATAGAAAGAAAAAATTTCCCTAGCTTCTTGTATTATGAAATCAAATTCTCGCATAAGAATGATGGTTGCAATCTTTTTAGCCCTAGGATGGAGTATATTGGGAAGTTCGTAAAATATCTTTTGCAAAGCGGGATGAATGTGCACAATATTTTTTCTAGCTTAACGACAAGCATAGCAATAGCATCCGCATAGAAATTTGTATCACGAAGAATAGATCCCTTACCAAGTGGCAAAACTCCCGTACAATCAAAGAATTCTTGAATAACACTCTTCCCGATAATATTACCGTCCCCCACATGAAAAGTTTTTGCCTTAAGATTAGAGGGAGTTTTAGATTCACGATCTAAAGAAAAAGATCCAAAAATTTCCTCAAGATTTATATTAGGAGGACCCTCAGAATTTTCAACAATAACCTCCCTAGATTCAGACATGATGGCAAAGCAAGCAATCTAGCACACGAGCAAACGAAAAGATGAACGAAAGAAGGGTGAATAAAAAGGCAAATATTTTTGTGTTTTTCTGAAAATGTTTTAGAAGTGGGGGAGAGGAAAACGAGAGGCAAATGGCAAATAATGTAATACAAGAGATGAGAGTTTGTGATGGGTACTTGGTAGGCTTGATGTAGAACCTCCCCGTCAATGGCGCCAGAAATTCTTCCTGCTACTTCTTGAGCTTGCGTTGATTTTTCCCTTGAAGAGGATAGGGTGATGCAGCAAAGTAGAGATAAGTATTTCCCTCAGTTAAGAACCAAGGTATCAATCCAGTAGAAGGCACAAGCAAGTCTCCAATCTATGCACCTGCACAAACTAACAAACATTTGCACTCAACGTGAAAAATGGGTTGTCAATCCCTTCATGGTCTCGAACAAAAGTGAGATCTAATAGAGATAGGTATAAAAGATAAATAAAAAGGCAAACTAAAGTAAATATAAATAAATTGCAGCAAGGTATTTTTGGGTTTTTTGATTTTTAGATCTGAAAATATATGATGGAAAATAGACCCGGGGGCCATAGGTTTCACTAGAGGCTTCTCTCTTGAAGATAGCATACGGTGGGTAAACAAATTACTGTTGAGCAATTGATAGAAAAGCGCAAAGTTATGACGATATCTAAGGCAATGATCATGAATATAGGCATCATGTCCATGACAAGTAGACCGAAACGATTCTGCATCTACTACTATTACTCCACACATCGACCGCTATCCAGCATGCATCTAGAGTATTAAGTTCATAAGAACGGAGTAACGCTTTAAGTAAGATGACATGATGTAGATGGATAAACTCAAGCAATATGATATAAACCCCATCTTTTTTATCCTTGATGGCAACAATACAATACGTGCCTTGGTACCCCTTCTTTCACTGGGTGAAGACACCACAATATTGAACCCAAAACTAAGCACCTCTCCCATTGCAAGAAAAACCAATCTAGTTGGCCAAACCAAACCGATAGTTCGAAGATAAATACAAAGATATCTTAATCTTGCATAAAAGAGTTCAGAGAAGACTCAAATAATATTCATAGATAATCTGATCATAAATCCACAATTCATCGGATCTCAACAAACACACCACAAAAAAAAGTATTACATCGAATAGATCTCCAAGAACATCGAGGAGAACATTGTATTGAAAATCAAAGAGAGAGAAGAAGCCATCTAGCTACTAGCTATGGACCTGTAGGTCTGTGGTAAACTACTCACACATCATCGGAAGGGCAGCAAGGTTGATGTAGATGCCCTCCGTGATCGAATTCGCCTCCGGTAGATCACCGGAAAAGGCCCCAAGATGGGATCTCATGGGAACAGAGGCGTGTGGCGGCGGAAAAGTATTTTGGTGGACGCTTCTGGTGTTGGGGGAATATTTGGAAATTTATAGTGCAAAGATTAGGGTCGGGGGACTCCTGAGGGGTCCACAAGCCAAGGGGCGCCTCCCTAGGGCGCGCTCTGAGGGCTTGTGGGCTCATCGGGACTCCTCTGGCCCCCTCTCCAAGTCCTCTGGGTGTCTTCTGGTCCAAGAAAAATCATCGCAAAAGTTTTATTCCGTTTGGACTCCATTTGGTATTCCTTTTCTGTAAAACTCAAAAACAAGGAAAAAACAGAAACTGGCACTGGGTTCTAGGTTAATGGGTTAGTCCCAAAAATAATATAAAATATCATATTAATGCATATAAAACATCCAAAACAGATAATATAATAGCATGGAACAATAAAAAATTATAGATACGTTGGAGATGTATCATTACCTCAACGGGGATATGCATCTCCCCCAACAATAAGTGTTTCATATTTCTTTTTGACAGTAGGTAGAGGGAGTTGAGAACATCCAATAGTAATTGTCGGAGTTTTTTCAATAACATTAATACCACTACTGGAATCAGGGAATTTGCCATCAGCCTGTTCTTTGCCGTCTACTTGCGGACGACAAAGAGGGTCTTTGCCATCTGCTTTCAAAATGCACACGGCAAAGAACAGGCTGATGGCAAATATACAGTTTGCCATCTGCCATTTCTTTGTCGTCTGCCAGCGGACGGCAAAGGTCCAGAAGGCAGACGGCAAAGAGCCCAGCTGGGCCCCACTGGACTCTGTGGTTGGTTAGGTCAGACGGACGGGCTGGATGCCGTCCGCCAGCTCTTTGCCGTCTGCCTTCTGGACCTTTGCCGTCCGCCAGTAGACGGCAAAGAAAATGACCTAGCTAACGGCCGTCCCTCCCGGCCCCACCCCACTAGCTAGTCTCTTTGCCGTCTGCTAGCTAGGCTCTTTGCCGTCTGCTAGCAGACGATAAAGAGCGAACTAACTAAAACGGCCAGCCACGCCCCACCCCCTCTCTCTCCCTCTCTCTCCCCTCACCTCACCCGCGCGCCGCCCCCATAGCCCGAGCCGCTGCTGGCCCGCGCCACCCGCGGAGCCCGAGGCGCTGCCGGCCAGCCCCGCCCCCGGAGCCCGCCCCGTCATCGGCCCGCCCGCCCGCCCCACCCAGCGGACCCAGGCCGCGGCGGCCGTCCTGCCCACCCCATCGTCGGAGCCACGCCGCGCCGCCCCGCCCTGCCGTCGGAGCCACACCGCGCCGCGCCGCCCCTCCTCTTGGCGTTCCTCCACACGCCCCCCTCCATGAGCCGACCTCGCTGGAGCTAGCTAGGTGAGTTCTTGTGCTCTTTTTTTTCTTCTGTTTTTTTAGATTTAGTTTAGTTTAATTTGTTTTAGTTTAGTTTAGGTTTAGGTTTAGATTTAGTTTAGTTTATTTTTTTCTTCTATTTTTTAAGAATAAACAAGAAAGATGAAGAAAAAAGAAGTAAAAGAAGAAGAGGAAGAAGAAGAAGAAGAAGATGAAGAAGAAGAAGATGAAAAAAAGAAGTAGAAAAAGTAGAAAAGAAGGTCTAGGGTCGAGGGGTCGATGGTCGCCGAGGGGTCGAGGATCGCCGAGGGGTCGAGGGTCGGTGAGGGGTCTATTGTCGAGGGGTCGAGGGTCGAGGTGTCGAGGGGTCGAGGGTCGAGGATCTCCGAGGGGTCGAGGGTCGAGGGTCGCCGAGGGGTTGAGGGGTCGCCGAGGGGTCGAGGGTCGAGGAACGAGCAGTGCGAATCATTTTTTTACAACTTGGCGGTGGCGTCCTGTTGTAAATATTTAGTTAAGTTGATGGCAAAAACAATAATGCTATGTTACTCATCTTTGGATTTCAATGTGCAGTTGTTTCGTCGCTGCGAGGGTCTGGTGTTCAACGAGCTCCGCCCCTGCGTTTGTGGGTGAGCACAAATGACATCTCCTCCTCCCCCCTTAATTATTTGCTCTGTTCCGGTGTTCGTGCTGTTGAAACTTGCTAGCTATAGGTGTCTTCAATCATCAGTATGCGTGACCAGTATGCGTCTCCCGTTCGAAAGGGTTACAGTTATAAATATGCTTGCATTTGCATATTTATAACCGTGATTCTTTCGAATTGTCCAACGTTATCCATGGACAGCCCGAGTATGTGTAGATTGGGTTCGTTTTCCCATATGCTCTGCTCCGGATCCGACGCATAAATTTCGTCAGTGCCTCCATGGAAAGCAGAACTGGACGAAGCCAAAGGCATGGTTCAATCTTGGAAGGCCAGCTATGAGAGAAATTATCTTGTGGGTGAAAATGCAGTTGATGTTCCCCGATGGGTATGCAGCGAATCTAAAGAGGGGAGCGAGTTTTGAAAAATTGAAAATATTTGGTCTCAAGAGTCATGATTGGCACATATGGATTGAGCGGGTAATGCCGGTGATGTTGCGTGGCTTTATCCTTGAGGATGAATGGCTAGTACTGGCGGAGCTGAGCTATTTCTTCCGTGTTCTTTGTGCGAAAGAACTATCGCCTGCCGTGCTAGAAGAAATGGAAGAGTTGGCGCCGGAGTTGATCTGCAAGTTAGAGAAGATCTTTCCGCCGCGCTTCTTTAATCCAATGCAACACTTGATTTTGCATCTCCTGACCGAGGCAAGATTGGGGGGGCCCGTGCAAAATCGTTGGTGCTACGCAACTGAGAGGATGCAGAAGACGCTCTGAGCAAAATGTAAAAATAAATGTAGAATTGAAGCACCGATGGCCGAGGCATTCATTACTGAGGAGGCGGCAAACTTCGTGACAGCACACTACGAAGCCAAAAATCGTCATTTGCATAATCCGAAGCCTCAGTACAATGCTGGCGACCCTAAAAAAGGTGGATCCAACCTCAGCCTATTCAAAGGGAATCTCGCACTAGCCGGTGCTTCGAAACCAATATTGTTGTATGCCGAAGAATGACAGACAATTTCGTTGTATATCTTCAACAACCTAACAGAAGTGCGGTTGTACATCGAGTAAGTTCTCGCGGTACATTGTTTCGCAAATTCTAATTCCTTTGAACTGCTCTTATTCCCAGATATTTGATATAGTCGATACGTCGCCAAATTCTTGGATGGAGTGGAGATCGAAAAGGAATCCATCAAAGAGTATGAGCTTCTGGCAAAGCAAGGAGGCGGCTTTCCTGGTTTCATCTCTTGGTTCAAACAAATGGTAATTTCCATTGGACCATTCATTTCTTCGTCTAATTTGCGGCTAATGCAACAATCCTTTCGTATTAAACTTGTAGGCTAATTCATAGTCTATGGACGCCGAATTAAGACAAGTTGCTAATGGTTTTGACTATAAGGTCCATTCATTTGACAAATACGACATCAACGGGTATCGCTTTCGTACCTTCGACAAAGTGCTATCAGTGGCCGACCGAAAATCTACAAATTGTTGTGTCTCTGCTATCGACGATGGAGGTACCGAGTATTATGGGAAAGTTGAAGCAATTTATGAACTTCTATTCTATGGTGAAAACCCACCGAATGTCGTAGTCTTCAAATGTTATTGGTTCCAGCCGAAGGAGACTAGAAGGACTCATGAACATATAGGGCTAGTCGAAATCAAACAAAGCACCCATTTAGATGTTCCCGATGTCTATATTACGGCTCAACAGGCGACCCAAATTTTCTATCTACCGTGGGCCTGCAAACTGATCCAAATCTGAATGGTTGGGATGTCGTTTATGAAGTACCGCCACGTGTTAGACCACCTCCCCCCAATGAAGAGGATTATGAACCTCACATTAACCCAGACACATATGAAGGTGAATTCTTCCAAGAAACACGTCTTTCCAAAAACGCTTCAAGAAACGCTCTACTTCACCCCAGAACATTGAAGTAGACAGCGACAGTGAATCCGACTTCACCCCTGAGCTGGAACAAGAAGAGCCGGAACAAGAAGAGGTTACTGCTGCGGATGACCTGTCAATGCTTGACTGATTACATAAAGGTGGCCTTCCACATGTTGATGCCACTGAACCCGATGAGCACGTCATTCATGATAGTGATGATGATGATGCATTTATTGATCCCGGAGCATATATAGATGATCAAGATTATTATTAGTTCATGTCAGGTATTCAATTTGTATTATATGCATATATATATATATATATATATATATATATATATATATATATATATATTGTTAGTTCATGTTAGGTATTCAATTTTTTATGTTGTACTTGATTTATATAGTTACTTATATGATTGTATGATTTATATAGTTACTTGTATAATTTTCTTACTTGTATGATTGTTTGTTATACATAGTGCCATGGTCTTGATATCCATCCCCGTCGGCCCTCGTCCGGTTTATGATTCGGATGTGGTATATTCTCTTTTATAACTATTTGTTGCATTTCGCATTTATGACAATTATGCCCATCAAGTTGACATAGAGATATTTTATCTAGGAGGTATGTGAACCGGAAATTGCAACCGACCCTCTTGTCGAGAAGTTAAATTTAGTTGAAAAAGAAAACGAGTATTCGAAAGAAAAAATGAAAAGAATTGAAGAAGAGAAGATGAAATTGGAGTTGTATGTTGCCGATGTCGTCGATGATTACAAGATCAAGATTGATGCAATGCGCTTGAAGATGGATGCAATGCGCTTGAAGATTAGTAAGATTAGAAAATATGCCATTGATAATGAGGCTTGGTATGATTATGCCGTTGGATCAATTGTTACCTTAGTTGCGATCTTGATCGCATTTGTTGTGATGACGGTAAGTTTTCTCTAGTGTTTTGCTTAACAAATGCATACTTAGCTTCGTACATGCTTGTTAGCCCTATTATGCCACATACTTAGCTTATTTTCCCCAAAAAAGACGTACTTAGCTAATTATCCTCCAAAATGACATAATTAGCTTATTTAGTTCATTTATGACATAACTAGCTTATTATCCTAAAAAATGGCATAATAACCTTGGTTCTCTCATAAATGTCATATACTTAGCTTATTTTCCTCCAAAATGGCATAATTACCTAAGTTAGATAAAAAATGAGCTATACTTACCTAAGTTGGCTAAAAAATGGCATCATCACCTAGGTTAGCACAAAAATGACCTATACTTACCTTATTTTCCTCCAAATTGACATAATAAGCTTAGTTAGCTAAAAAATGGCATAATTACCTAAGTTAGCTCTAAAATGACACAAATAAGGAATAATAAGAAGAAAAACAAGGAAGAGGAGTAAAAGAAAGAATAGAAGAGGAAAGAGGAGAAAAAGAAGAATAGAAGAGGAAAGAGAAGAAAAAGAAAGAATAAAAGAAGAAGAATGAGAATGAGAAGGAAAAGGATAAAAAGATAGAAGAGATGAAGAAAGATGAGAAAAGAAGAAGAAGAAAATATCTTCTTATTCTTCCTTTTTCTCCATCTTCTACTCCTTCTTCTTCTTCTTCTTCTTCTTCTTCTAGTCTTCTTCTTCTTCTTCTTCTTCTAACTTTCTTACTCCCATTTTTGCAGGTTTGATTCACTTCATGGAAGTAGCATTGAAGGACTGCTAGTGTTCAGTTTTTGTTTTCATTTGTATTGATGAACAATGTGAAACTATGTATGTATATATGGTTGAACTCCATGAAACTATGTATGTATTGGATCTTTTAATACCCTATGTGTTCTGTTGCATTGATGGACTGCTAGACGTTGGATACATGGGCTATGTTTGAGGTTGAAACTATATATATCATATATGTCTTTTGAAAATGCAGGGATATAACAGAAAACAGAAAAAATAGTAACAATAAGGCACTTTGCTGTCTGCCACCGACCGCAAAGGGGTCTTTGCCGTCCGCCATAGACGGCAAAGAAGCCACGTGGCAGCAACCTGTGCAACCTGGGAGTTGACCCATTTGGTCACTTTGCCGTCTGTGGCAGACGACAAAGGCTGGAGAAGTTTGCCGTCTATGGCAGACGGCAAAGAGCTGGGTGGAGTGACGTGTCTGCTGACGTCACAAGGCGGACGACAAAGGGGAGGGCATATTTGCCGTCAGCTGGCAAACGGCAAAGCCTCCCGTTAGCCACCTAATGTGGCTAACTTCTATTCTTTGCCCTCTGCCACTGACGGCAAAGGGTCTTTGCCGTCCGCTGTGAGAAAGCAGACAACAAAGAAGCTGTTTACTGTAGCTTACTGTGCCGGACAGCTTTGCCGTCAGCGGCTGACGGCAAAGAGGTTTGACATCAGCTTTCTGGTCCTTTGCCGTCTGCCATGGCAGACGACAAAGAAGCTGATTCCTGTAGTGTAGCATTCACTTGGAATTGTTTCTTCGGAAAGTGCACCGTATGCTCATTGCCATTGATATGAAAAGTGAACTTGCTTTTGTTGCAATCAATAACAGCCCCTGCAGTATTAAAAAAGGGTTCACTTTGGTCGCTGTATTCAGGAAAGGTCAAAATACGGTCACCGAGGTTACCATGATGTGTCACTGTACGATCACTAGTACCATATCCATTGTATTTCGCTGACGTGGCAAATGCACCTCTCTCTACTACCACTCATCTCTGAAATTCTGTCAAACGTCTTATCTACGTTCACCGTTAAACAACACGCCGAGCTCCAACTGCTGCTGTAGCCCTCTAGCACCGCGTTATAGAGCTCCCGAAGCCTCATGTGGTCCATGAACGATGCAACTTGAATCCCCAACTCCCGCGCCACACCCAACTTGAAGTTCATAAGCATCGTTTGCCGACTGCCGATGCCATGTTTGTAAGTGCACGGGTGCGTGCGTGGCCGATCGACACCATGTTTGCGATTTCATCAATGCAGCTTTCCACCCTACCATGCTCCTCCGCATATGCTCAACCTTCACCGCCTGACTGATGTGGCTGTCGACAAGCTCTTTCCCCACCTCCCATCTAGCTACACCACCACACCTCACAGGCATACTCCCGGTTAGTGTACTGGTCGGCATGCCGGATGCCAAGTTGGGCGGCGTCTTTGTTGAAAAGGGATCACAGAGCGCGATGTTGTACATGCGCGGGGACTCGACGCGGAGAGCTGTGACGATGTCGGACTGCTCGCGTATGGCTTCGCCTCACGGAACATCATGTCCGCCTGTTCTTTCTGCCGCCGCCGGGCGACAGTGTCGAGCTCAACGGGTTCGGCCAGGCTACAACCTAACCATCGTATGCCTGCCATTGAGCGGGGCAAACACACGGAGGTCACAACATCACTCTGTATTCTGAACACCACAGATGAGTTTGGCAATGCTGGAGGGGACGTAGATTGCGGCAACGGCGGTGGCATGGCCTCCGTGAGGGCTGGCAACTCGCAGGAGGTTCCTGGGTCAGAGAAGTGCTCTTTGCGGTGCACTAGGCAAGCAGATGAGGTACACATGAGGTGAACCGGCTTTCCATGATGCGGCAGCGCGCATGCGGCTGAGGTGCGAGCCGACCTCATAGTCATCTCGGAGCATGTCAAAGAAGGTGAGCTCCTTCGGGTGCAGCGAGCCGCCGTTCTGCTCGACGAAGAGCGGGGCGTCGCACGAGAGGAGCTCAAGCAGGGAGGTCTTTCGCCTTACAGGGACGGCGCAGCGTGAATAAGGGCGGTAGGGAAGTAGAGGCTGTTGGCAGAAGAGAGCCGAGCAGCCATGCGATACATCGTCACGGGCTCCATGGCTGGTCGGCATACGCGGCAGGCAGTGCTCAGGTTCATTCATCGAATGCGAAGAGAGATGAGAAGGATGAGCTTGCCACTTAAGCAAGTCAACGGTTAGGACAGGTCAAAATATACCACATCACTGAAATACGTTGGATACGGTAGCGGTGATCGTAGAGTGACATATTTACGTAACTTCAGTGACCGTATTCAGACACTTCCTGAGTACAGTGATGAAAGTGAACCCTAGTGTCAAGTTTGAGTACTATAGATGTAATTTACTCGTCTACCAAGGATAATCGAATGTTGTCGTCCTCGGGCATATCAAATATAACAAAGTCTGTTAAGATAGTAACATTTGCTACCACAACAAGCACATCCTCACAAACGCCAATAGGTATGGCAGTTGATTTGTCAGCCATTTGCAATGATATTTTAGTGGGTGTGAGTTTATCCAAATCAAGTCTTTTGTATAAAGAGAAAGGCAGAACACTAACACCAGCTCCTAAATCACATAAAGCATGGAACATGGTATAGTTGGTATTCCTGGGTCTCCTAGTTTCGTAGGTACTCCATCCTTAAAATAATAATTAGCAAGCATGGTGGAGATTTCAGCTTCAGGTGTTTTTCTTTTATTAGTGATGATATCTTTCATGTATTTAGCATAAGGGGTCATCTTTAAAATATCAGTCGAACGAGTACGCAAAAAGACTGGCCTAAGCATTTCAGCAAAGCATTCAAATTCTTCCTCATCCCTTTTCTTAGAAGGTTTAGGTGGAAAGGGCATGGGTTTTTGAACCCATGGTTCTCTTTCTTTACCATGTTTTCTAGCAACAAAGTCTCTTTTATCATAATGTTTATTTTTAGAAGGTGGATTATCAAGATCAACAAGAAGGTTCTTTTTCAACCTCATTATCTGGTTCTTTATCATTGTCTGGTTGAGCATCTATATGAACATCATCATTATCATTTTCATTATCACTAGGTGAATGTTCATTACTAGATTGAGTTTTAGCATTAGAAATAGAAACATCATTATCAACATTAGAAGGTTTTTCCACCTCAGGTTCACTACAAGTATGCAAAGTCCTATCATTTTTCTTTTTCTTTTTAGAAGGACTAGGTGCATCAGTATTAATTCTTTGAGAGACTTGTTCAACTCTTTTAGGGTGTCCCTCAGGATAAAGTGGTTCCTGAGTCATTCTACCTCCTCTAGTCACTACTCTAACAGCTTGATCATTCATATTATTATTCATTTCATTAAGTAACTCACTTTGCGATTTAGCAACTTGTTCTAACTGAGTTTGAACCATAGAAGCATGTTTTCCTACTCCTCTAACATCACTAGTGATTCTAAATAACAAGTCACTCAAGCGAGCAATCATATCAGAATTTTTCTTTAATTGTTTCATAACATAGGCATTAAAACGATCTTGCTTCATAATGTAATTATCAAATTCATATAAGCATTGACCAGGAGATTTATTATAAGGGATGTCACCTTCATCAAACTTTAAAAGAGAATTTACCTCTACCACCTATGGTGGTGCGTCGAGACCATGTATTTCTTCAGTAGGTGGTAAATTCTTAACATCTTCAGCTTTAATACCTTTTTCCTTCATACATTTCTTTGCCTCTTGCATATCTTCAGGACTGAGAAATAAAATACCCCTCTTCTTTGGAGTAGGTTTAGGCGGTGGTTCAGGAAGTGTCCAATCATCATGATTCTTCAATATATTATTCAATAATTCCTCAGCTTGTTCAACAGTTCATTCCCTGAAAACACAACCAGCACAACTATCTAGGTGGTCTCTAGAAGCATCAGTTAGTCCATTATAGAAGATATCAAGTATTTCATTTTTCTTAAGAGGATGATCGGACAAAGCATAAAGTAATTGAAGAAGCCTCCCCCAAGCTTGTGGGAGATTCTCTTCTTCAATTTGCAGTTAAATATTTCCTGTAGGGCAGCTTGTTTCTTATGAGCAGGAAAATATTTTTTAGAGAAGTAACATATCATATCCTGGGGACTACACACACAACCAGGAGCAAGAGTATTATACTATAATTTAGCATCACCCTTTAACGAGAAAGGAAATAACTTAAGGATATAGTAATAGCAATTTTTTTCCTCATGAGCAAATAAGGTGGCTATATCATTTAATTTAGTAAGATGTGCCACAAAAGTTTCAGATTCATAGCCATGGAAAGGATCAGATTCAACCAAAGTAATTAACTCTGGGTCAAGAGATAATTCGTAATCCTTATCAGTAATAAAGATAGTTGAAGTAGCAAACTTAGGATCATATTTCATTCTAGCATTCAAAGATTTTTCTTTCAACCTGCATAACAATTTCTTAAGATCGTCTCTATCCTTACAAGCAAGAAAGTCTCTAGCTACCTCTCCATCCATAACATGAACCCTCAGGTATTTCAGGCAATTCATATCTTTTAGAGCCAGGCCTAATAGGTGTTTCATAATTCTCAGTTTCAATAATTTCATCAGTTTCAACATTCTCTGTCTTTAGCTCTAGCAAGTTGTTCATCAAGAAATTTACCTAGTGTCATAGTCTTATCAAGAAAAGTACTAGCATCATCAATAGCATCATTCATAGCATAAGTTGCATCATCAATTACTTGTGACATATCAGGATTAATAGCATGTGGAGGCATTGCAAGCTTACTCAAAACAGATGGTGAATCAAGTGCAGAGCTAGATAACAGTTCCTTACCTCCCCTCGTCTTAGAGGGAACTATCTTGGTTCTTTCATCCTTAACATTCTTCATAGCAATAAATAGATATAAATCCCAAGTGATTGAACAAATATAGCTATGCTCCCCGGCAATGGCGCCAGAAAAAGGTCTTGATAACCCACAAGTACAGGGGATCACAATAGTTTTCGAGGGTAGAGTATTCAACCCAAATTTATTGATTCGACACAATGGGAGCCAAAGAATATTTGTAAGTATTAGCAGTTGAGTTGTAAATTCAATCACACCTGGAGATTAAATGTCTGCAGCAGAGTGATCAGTAGCACAGTAGTATGATAGTTTGATAGCAGTAGAAGTGATAGTAATAGCAATAGTAATGGTAAGACCAGTAGTAATTGTTTTGTAGCAGTTGTAACAGTAGCAGCAACAATACTAACTTAGCAAGAACAATATGTGAAAAGCTCGTAGGCATTGTATCGGTGATAACATGGGATAATATTCATCATATAACAGTCATAACCTAGGGCGACACAAAACTAGCTCCCGTTCATCAGTATAATGTAGGCATGTATTCCATAAATAGTCACACATGCTTATGGAAAAGAACTTGCATGACATCTTTTGTCCTACCCTCCCATGGCAGCGGGGTCCATAAGGAAACTAAGGGATATTAAGGCCTCCTTTTAATAGAGAACCAGAACAAAGCATTAACACATAGTGAATACATGAACTCCTCAAACTATGGTCATCACCAGAAAGAATCCCAATTGTTGTCACCTTGGGGTATGCGGATCATAACACGTAATAGGTGCATATAACTTGCAAGATCGGATCAAGAACATAGATATAATGGTGAAAACATAAATGGTTCAGATCTGAAATCATGGCACTCGGGCCCTAGTGACAAGCATTAAGCATAGGAAAGTCATAGCAACATCAATCTCAGAACATAGTGGATACTAGGGATCAAGCCCTAACAAAACTAACTCGATTACATGTTGAATCTCATCCAACCATCACCGTCCAGCAAGCCTACGAAGGAATTACTCACTCTCGATGGTGAGCATCAATAAATTGGTGATGGAGGATGGTTGATGATGACGAAAACGGAAGATCCCCCTCTCCGGAGCCCAGAACTTACTCCAGATCTGGCCTCTCGATGAAGAACAGGAGGTGGCGGCAGCTCCATATCGTAAAACACGATGAAACTTCCTCTCTAGTTTTTTCTCCAAAAATAGTAATTATAGAGTTGGAATTAGGGTCAGAGGAGTCTCGTGGGCCCCACTACCCACCAGGGTGCGCAAGAGGGGGATGACGCGCCCTGATGCGTAGTGGGCGGCTGCCCCCCCCCTCCAGTGGGTCTTGGTTCTAGTATTTTTTATTTATTCCAAAATAACTCTCCAAAAAGTTTTGTCCAATTTCGAGAACTTTTATTTCTGTACAAAAACAACACCATGGTAGTTCTGCTGAAAACAGCGTCAGTCCGGGTTAGTTTCATTCAAATCATGCAAATTAGAGTCCAAAACAAGAGCAAAAGCATTAGGAAAAGTAGATACGACAGAGATGTATCATCGCCGTTGCCGGATCCCTCAACAGCGAGCACTACCTTGCCCTTGCGCTTCCTGTTGCGCTTGTAGCCCTTCTTCTTCGGGGTGGTGGCGGCGTCGTCGTCCTTAGAGTCGACCTTTGCGCCGACATATTCCCCGGGAAGTCTCCTCCCCTCTTCAGCACGTGCGCACTTATCAGCCAGAGCATAGAGCTTGGCGATATCCTTCACTGGGTTCATGGTCAGCTCCTCTTGCATCTTGCGATTGTGCAAATTCATGTGGAATGCGGTAATCACGACAGCGGGGTGGATGTCAGGGATGTTGCACTGAACACGACTAAACCTCTGAATATACTTGCGGAGGGAATCGCCATCCCTCTGCGGGATCACATGCAGATCACTAAGCTGACCAGGGACCTTGTGGCCCCCGATGAAAGCATCAATGAAATGATGGCATAGATCTGACCACGAGGAGATGGAGTTCTCCGGCAAGTTCATCAACCACAACCGAATGTTGGGCTTGAGCGCCAACAGGAAGTAGTTGGCGAGGATCTTCTTGTCATGAGCCCCGGTACCCTGTAAGGCAATGGTGTAGATGCCCAGGAACTCTGATGGATGAATCTTGCCGTCATATTTCTCCAGCAACTCTAGCTTGAAATGTCGGGAAGTGGGCCACTAGACTTGCCCCAGCTCTCATGTAAACGCTGGGCAGCCTACCTCGTAAGGTAAGTACCCAGTGTACACTGGCGCAAGCTCATCGATAGTGGGCCCCACTGATGACCGACAAGTATAGGGGATCAACCGTAGTCCTTTCGATAAGTAAGAGTGTCGAACCCAACGCGGAGCAGAAGGAAATGACAAGTGATTTTCAGCAAGGTAATTTCTGCAAGCACTGAAATTATCGGTAACAAGTAGTTTGATAGCAAGATAATTTGTAACAAGTAACAAGTAACAATAGTAACAATAAGTGCAGCAAGGTAGCCCAATCCTTTTGATGGCAAAGGACAGGCCGAAATGGTCTCAGATAATAAGCAAAGCATTCTTGAGGGCACACGGGAATTTCATCTAGTCACTTTCATCATGTTGGTTTGATTCGCGTTCGCTACTTTGATAATTTGATATGTGGGTGGACCGGTGCTTGGGTGCTGTTCTTACTTGAACAAGCCTCCCACTTATGATTAACCCCCTCGCAAGCATCCGCAACTACGAAAGAAGAATTAAGATAAAATCTAACCATAGCATTAAACATATGGATCCAAATCGGTCCCTTACGGAATAGCGCATAAACTAGGGTTTAAGCTTCTGTCACTCTAGCAACACATCATCTAATAACTACTCCACAATGCATTCCCTTAGGCCCAAAGATGGTTAAGTGTCATGTAGTCGACGTTCACATAACACCACTAAGGGAATCACAACATACATATCATCAAAATATCGAACACATATCAAATTCACATGATTACTTGCAACATTACTTCTCCCGTGGCCTCAAGAACAAAGGTAACTACTCACAAATAATATTCATGCTCAAGATCAGAGGGATATTAAAGAGCATAATGGATCTGAACATATAATCTTCCACCAAATAAACCATATAGCATCAACTACAAGATGTAATCAACACTACTAGTCACCCACAGGTACCAATCTGAGGTCCCGGTATAAAGATTGAACACAAGAGATGAACTAGGGTTTGATATGAGATGGTGCTGTTGAAGATGTTTATGAAGATTGGCCTCCCAAAGATGAGAGGGTTGTTGGTGATGACGATGGCTTCGATTTCTCCCTCCGGGAGGGAATTTTCCCTGGCGGAATCGCTCTGCTGGACGGCAAAAGTGCTCCTGCCCAAGTTCCGCCTCGAGACGGCGGCGCTCTGTCTCGAAAGTCCTCTCCTTATTTTTTCTAGGTTAAAATACCTTATGTACCAGAAGATGGGCACCGGAGGTGGGCCGAGGGGGCCACTACCCACCAGGGCGCGCCTGGGGGGCCTAGCGCGCCCTGGTGTCTTGTGGCCACCTGGCAGCCCCCCTCTGGTAGTTATTTCCTCCAATATTTATTACATATTCCAAAATAATTCTCCATAAAATTTCAGCTCATTTGGAGATGTGCATAATAGGTATCTCTGACATAGCTTTTTCAGGTCCAGAATTCCAGCTGTCAGTATTCTCCCTCTTTGTGTAAACCTTGCATATTATGAGAGAAAAGGGTATTAGAATTACTCCATAAAGTATTATTATGCCTAAAAACAGTAGGAAAACATACTACAAAATGGACGTATCACCCATGCGCCTACCAGATTGATTGCGCGCTTCCCGCAGCCGCTCGATTGTGGCACTCGCAACAGCTTCTGCTGGCGTTGACGACATGGAAAGGTGCGAGGAACAAGAGGTATTCTTGCTTCCAACTGATCTGGAAGGAGCTCCATCTCGAACCTGCGACTGTGGCATGTTTTTGCCAGCATGTTGGCGTGCATGTTGGCCCTGCACATCCTGAGACTGATGTACATGGGCTTTGCCGTGGGGACGCTCGGATCCACCAATGCCGTGGCGCTGCTCGTCGCACGTGACCTGAGATGGACACAGAGTATGCACCCACGTGGGCATCTTGGATGGCGCCCTGCCATCCTTGGAATTCGTTGCATCGGTCACAGAGCTCCGTCCTTGGACCTGGTGGCATGTGGGTTGTCATGGATGATGCCGTTCGCCTGGCTCTGACAACCAAAACATCACGGAAGCTACTCGTGGCCTCCGCCTCCTCCGCCGCCGCCCGTGCCATCGCTTGTTTGCGTGGGCGTCGGTAACTTGGACATGGAAGGACCGACCGCCATGGTGCCCTTCTTCTTGGGAGCCATGGTGATGAAGATGATGAAGCTGATACACTAACTGCTAGTTCAGGTTCGTGCAAGCGATTCGCATGCCTGGCGTGTCAAAGATGTCATGTGCACGACGATCTATGGGACCAGCAAAGGCCCCTTTGCGGTTCGACTGGGGAGATCGACATGCGCAAAGAGAAGAACTAGCAGAATGCATGAAGTTTACCCAGGTTCAGGCCACTGTGAAGTGTAAAACCCTACTCCTGTTTTGATTGTATTGAGTGTAAGTGCACAAGTACAAGGAGCTCAACATGCCAGCCAGGTTTGCGCGGGAAGTGCAGCTACCCGTGTGTAATTGAGCAAATTGTCGACCTTTGTAAAGGTAGCCATGGGCCTCCTTTTATAGAGAAAGGGGTCACCATAATGGCAAAATGGTAATTACATGAGGTGAATAGTGGATACAGTGCCTCGTGAGGTGTCATGATGATGGAGCTCCCCGGCAAGAGTCGTCTCTCCTTCTGTGCCGTTCTCCCATCTAGCTCATATCATCTTGACATGATCCTGGGACGAGTGTCATTAAAGTTGTGTCTTCGGCGGCGAGCTACCACGTGCCCAGACAAAGTTCACCTAACTGCCTACCCGCTCGACACCTATACAACAAGTGACAAGCTGGTCGATGAGGTGGAGCGGTGGCAAGGTAGTGGAAACTTGTCGGGTCTTCACTAGCTTGCCGGCAAGGATCTTGCTGGCAACTCCAAGCTAGATCTTATGTTCTTCTGATCTTTGGCTTGGGTGTCTTCTTCTCATCTTTTCAAGTGCTCTTGATCTTGGTCTTAGTTGCCCTCCGGCAAGTCTTGCCGTCGGGGAAGCTGCTACTGCCTGTGCACAAGTCTGGGATACTAAGGACCCAAATCTTAGTACACCGACAACAAATTAAAAGTTCTATCACTGTAAAGATCATGGCAAAAATACCAAGGTCAAGCGAGCTGAGTGGTCCACTCTCCCATCGTCTAGTCAAACACCTCCCGCAAATAATGAGTAGTAACACAAAACGGGAAAAATGTAAGCTAGCGACCCTAGCCTCAGAAACACGTCTACACTCCCCCATAGTAAGTTTGGTTATGAAATCTGCAAGGTCACGAGGATGTGGCTCTATAGGGCTACCCTCAGATGGAATCAAGCAAGCCTCACAAAACTCACCAAGTGTCATCTCTCTAGGAATATCATATAAGTTGAATTTAACTGTGGGTGGCTCTGTCCTAGAGTGGAAATGAGAACTTTTTATGAAAGTATTTCTGAGGAGAAGGTACTGATCACACTTATCTTCGAGGAAGGGGATGATGCCGACGTTGTTCGCCAAGTGATAAAAGTCGTAAAAAATTCCTGCATCCCTAAAAAATGTGTTGCACGGCCATTCGCACGGCCGCACCTCCATCGCACGAGGAAGATGGTATTTGGGCTTCGGAATCTCCTTAGGACTCTGGCTCGAGGAACCTCTCAACCTCCACTTGAGCATTTTCTTTTTCTGAAAATTTCAGAAATTTTTAGTGACTCAAAATAAAAGTGAACCAAACTTAACCAAATTGATAGCAACTACTCCCGTAAGTGTCTAGAGGTTATATCATGCATCAAAACTACTTTGGACCATATAAATTTAGCATGCAAGCTCAAAAACATGGTCACCACAACAGCAAAAAAATTGCAATATATAAAGCAGTAGAACAAAAACTAATTGAACCATTGGAGGAGTCACATACCGAAGAGTAATCTCCCAAAACAGTTTCGGAAACGGAGTTCCGAGCAAGGAGATCAAAATTTGCAGGCAAAGGAGCAAGAACACGGGTTTGAGCAAGCTAGTGATTTTTTCTGTAGGAAGAAGAAAGGAGTGGGTGACTGGGATAAGTGAGTGGGTCCCTGTGGGACCCACAAGCCCACTAGGCGCGCCCTAGGGGGTGGCGCGCCCTGGGAGCTTGTGGCTCACAGGTGCACCCCCTGGGGTGTGTTCAGTGCCAATAATTCTTAAATATTCTACAAAAAATCATACTGAATTTTCAGGGCATTCTGAAAACTTTTATTTTCAGGACATTTTTTATTGCCTGAAAAATTCAGAAAATAGGATAATCATTGCATTTTGACTTCATTAACTTTAAATAACAGAGAGTAAATAGTGGGTACAGTAGGTTGTGCACTAAATACATCGACCACATGCCCCTAAAAAGAATCTATTAATAAGGTTGATGAAGTCTTATTAACAAACCATTTTAGAATGACATGAAACCGAAGAATCTTCGTATAACACTAGGTTACCTCAATGGGGATATGCATCTCCCCAATAATAAGAGTTTCATATTTCTTTTGACTAAATGAAGAGGGAATTGAGAACCTCCAATAATAATTGTCAAAACCTTTTCAATGCAATTGATACCATTCACTTGCAATTGTTTCTTCGAAAAGTGCACCGCATGATAATTGTCGAAACCTTTTCAATACAATTGATACCATTCACTTGTAATTGTTTCTTCGGAAAGTGCACCGCATGTTCATTACCATTAATATGAAAAGTGACCTTGCTTTTGTTGCAATCAATAACAACCCCTGCAGTATTTAAAAAGGGTCTACCAAGGATAATCGACATGTTGTCATCCTCGGGCATATCAAGTATAACAAAGTTTGTCTGGGTAGTAACATTTGCAACTACAACTGGCACATCCTCGCAAATTCCAATAGGTATAGCGGTAGATTTATCAGCCATTTGCAAAGATATTTAAGTAGGTGTGAGCTTATTCAAATCAAGTCATCTATATAAAGAGAAAGGCATAACACTAACACGGGCTCCTAAATCACATAGAGTAGTTTTAACATAACTTCTTTTAATGGAGTAAATTATAGTGGGTATTCCCGGATCTCCTAGTTTGTTAGGTACTCCATACTTAAAAGAATAATTTGCAAGCATGGTGGAAAATTCAGCTTTAGGTATCTTTCTTTTATTAGTGACAATATCTTTCATGTATTTAGCATATGGAGGCATTTTCAATATATCAGTCAAATGAGTACGCAAGAAAACAGGTCTAAGAATTTCAACAAAGCGTTCAAATTGTTCCTCGTCTTTATTCCTAGGTGGTTTAGTTGGGAATGGCATAGGTTTTTGAACCCATGGCTCTTTTTCCTTACCATGTTTCTTAGCAATGAAATCTCTCTTATCATATCTTTTATTCTTAGGAGGTGGGTTTTCAAGATCAATAGCAGGTTCTATTTCTACATTATTATCAGGTTCTTTATCCTTGTCTGGTTCAGAATTATCATGAACATCATTATCATTATCACTAGGTGAATGTTCATTACCAGATTGTGTCTAAGCATCAGATATAGAAACATCATTATGATTCTCAGAAGGTTTCCCTACCTCAGATTCACTAGAAGCATGCAAATTTCTATCATTTTTCTTTTTCTTTTTCTTCTTAGATGGGCTAGGAACATCATTATTAATTCTCTAAAAATCTTGCTCAATTATTTTAGGATGACCTTTAGGATACAGAGGTTCCTGAGTCATTCTACCTCCCCTAGTCATTACTCTAACATCATGATCATTCATGTTATTATTCATCTCATTAAGCAAATCATTTTATGACTTAGCAACTTATTCTAGTTGAGTTTGAACCATGGATGAATGTTTACCTAGACCCTTAACATCATTAGCAATTCTAAACATCAAGTCACTCAAACGACCAATCAGGAAAGTATTGCGTTTCAATTGTTTCTTAACATATGCATTGAAATGTTCTTGCTTAACAATGTAGTTATCAAATTCATCCAAGCATTGACTAGTAGATTTATTGTAAGGAATATCACCTTCATCAAAACTTATAAGAGAATTTACCTCTACCACATGTGTCGGGGTGTCGAGCTCATGTATTTCTTCAATCGGTGGTAAATTCTTAACATCTTCTGCTTTAATACCTGTTTCTTTCATAGATTTCTTTGCCTCTTGCATATCTTCAGGACCGAGAAATAGAATACCTCTCTTGTTTGGTGTTGGTTCTGGAAGTGTCCAATCGTTATCATTTCTCAATATATTATTCAATATTTCTTCAGCCTACTCAACAGTTCTTTCCCTGAAAACACAACCAACACAACTATCTAGGTAGTCCCTAGAAGCATCAGTTAGTCCATTATAAAAGATATCAAGTATTTCATTTTTCTTAAGAGGATGATCAGGCAAGCATTAAGTAACTGGAGAAGGCTCCCCCAAGCTTGAGTGAGATTCTCTTCTTCAATTTGCACAAAGTTAAGTATTTCATGTAAGTCAACTTGTTTCTTATGAGCAGGAAAATATTTTTCAGAAAAGTAATATATCATATCCTCGAGACTACGCACACAACCAAGAGAAAGAGTATTAAACCATATCTTAGCATCACCCTTTAACGAGAAAGGAAACAATTTAAGAATATAGTAGTAGTGAATCTTTTCCTCATGAGCAAATAGGGTGGCTATATCATTTAATTTAGTAAGGAGTGCCACAACAGTTTCAGTTTTATAACCGTGAAAAGGATCAGATTCAACCAAAGTAATTAACTCAGGATCGACAGAGACTTCATAATCCTTATCAGTAACAAAGATAGGAGAAGTAGCAAACTTAGGATCATACTTCATTTTCTCCATCATAGATTTTTCTTTAAGCTTACATAGTAGTTTCTTAACATCTTCTCTAACATTACAAGCAAAAAATTCTCTAGCTATCTCCCCATCCAAAGAATAACCCTCAGGTACCTTAGGCATCTCAATTCTAAGGTCTAGTAGGTGAATTATAAATCTCATCAGTTTCAACATTTTTCAGTTTCTTTTGCTTTAGCTTTAGCAAGTTGTTCATCAAGAAATTCACCTAGTGGCTCAGTTTCATCAAGCATAGTACTAGCATCATCATAAGCTTCATTCTAGCAGAAGTAGCATCATCAATTACTTGCGACATATTAGAATTAATAGCAGGTGGTGGTGTTGCAAGCCTATTCATAATAGAAGGTGAATCAAGTGTAGAGCTAGATGCCAGTTCCTTACCTCCCCTCGTCTTAGAGGGAATGATCTTGGTTCTATCATCCTTCAGATTCTTCATAGTGATCAACAGATATAAATCCCAAGTGACTCAGTAAATAGAGATATGCTCCCTAGCAACGGCGCCAAAAAAGGTCTTGATAACCCACAAGTATAGGGGATCACAATAGTTTTTGAGGGTAGAGTATTCAACCCAAACTTATAGATTCGAGACAAGGGGAGCCAAAGAATATTCGCAAGTATTAGCAGTTGATCGAGTTGTCAACTCAATCACACCTGGAGAACTAAATATCTGCGGCAAAGTTATCAGTACTACGATAGTATGATAATTTGATAGCACTGGTAAAAGTAGCAATAGTAACAGTAACAGTAGCGGTAGCAGTTTTATAGTGATTGTAACAGCAGCAACAATGAAAGTAACTTAGCAAAGATCAATATGGGAAAGCCATAAGCATTGGATCATGATGGATAATTATGTTGGATGACATTCATCATGTAACAGTCATAACCTAGGGCGACATAGAACAAGCTCCAATTCATCAATGTAATGTAGACCTGTATTCCGTATATAGTCATACATGCTTATAATAAGAACTTGCATGATGTCTTTTGTCCTACCCTCCCGTGGCAGCGGGGTCCATAAGGAAATCTAAGGGATATTAAGGCCTCCTTTTAATAGAGAATCGGAAAAAGCATTAGCACATACACTGGTACATGGAGGTGCTATACAAACAACTTTTAACCCCTTTCCGCGACGGCATTTTGAACCGTCACCAAGTGAGTGTGTGCGATAGGGGGTTCCTTCCCACACGACCCAGAAACCGTCGGGGATAGGGAGCCATGATGCAGAGGCCTTGCCAAATGTAATCGTATGCGATGCAGCACACACTAAATTGTTTCAAACATGTGGGATCGATGATTAAACGTTTCTAATGATGCAGTGAAACCAAATGGTGTGTCGTAATGAACCGTTTGGGAAAGAGTATGTAAGGCACACGGGCCAACATATGAACTGTGTGCGATATTGTAATGCCCAAGATGCAATTCTATCCCAATCACGTGATGAACTCATGATTGGGGCACAATCGCATTTCGGACGCGTAGCAAGGTGGCATACAAATTCATACAACCAAATGAATAGATAGAATACGAGATCCAGGCAAGACTTGCCCCAGAATAACATAAATATGACAATCATCATACAATCATCCATACATATAGTAGAGTCCGACTATGGACTAGATAAAAAGAAAACACCACCCTGCTACTATCCCCGGATACTCTGACTAGGTCCTCTACTGATCGTCCGGATAGGTAACATAGAAACGACCACGATCCTCGTCAAACTCCCACTGGAGCTCAGTGGCATCTCCTGCATCAGACTCAACGGTACCTGCAACCGTACTTGTAGTATTCTATGAGCCTCGGGGACCCAGCAATCATATCACCCTCGGTATCAAGACTATCAAAGCTTAAATTGGTATGGCATGGTTAAGTGGTGAAGTTGCAGCAAGCACTAAGCATTTGTATGGTGGCTAACTAACGAATACAAGAACAAGGTGAGAATCTACGCAAACGGTCGCAATCTAGTAATGATCAAGAAGTGATCCTGAACTACTTATGTTCAAACATAACCCCACCGTGTTCTCTTCCCGAACCTCATTGAAAATAGACCATCATGGTTACGCACGCGGTTGGTGTGTTTTAATGAGGTTGGCTTCAAGTTCACTACAACCGGATATTAAAAACTCCCATCTGCCACATAACCGCGGGCACGGCTCTCGAAAGTTTAAACCCTGCAGGGGTGTCCCAACTTAGCCCATGACAAGCTCACGATCCGCGGAGACAATCCTCCATCGTGGGACACCCCGAGTATTCTCGGAATCCCGGTGCACAAGCTCTTCGAAGAAAGGAAAACTATCCCAAGGAGATCTCCCGGTGAATCAGATCCGTGTCCAGAGCCGCGCGCTCTCTATCTACAGTCTCATCCATCTATGCTAAGTGGACGTAGCCAAATACCTCGAGTTGCCCCGAGGCGACACCGCCGACTGCTGGGTAGGCGGACCAACACTCATGTCGAGCACTGACCCGGGGGTTGATTAAGAATCCTCGGGTTAATTACTCCCGATGCAAATTTTAGTTGTTATTAGGCAAATGGTAAAACCAAAGTTGGATCTCGTCGGGAAACCTTTACTTTAGGCGAAGAGACAAGGGGGGCCCATAAACCCCGACCGTGTTAGGAACGCAAAATTCAAGGAACATAACACCGGTATGACGGAAACTAAGGCGGCAAGAGTGGAACAAAACACCGAGCAAAAGGCCAAGCCTTCCACCCTTTACCAAGTATATAGATGCATTAATTAAATAAGAGATATTGTGATATCCCAAGATATCCATGTCCCAACATGGAACAACCTGCACTGCACCTGCAACTAGCAACGCTATAAGAGGGGCTGAGCAAAAGCGGTAACATAGCCAAACAACGGTTTGCTAGGAAGGTGGGTTAGAGGCTTGACATGGCAATATGGGAGGCTTGATAAACAAGTGGTAGGTAGCACGACATAGCGATAGAATGAACAACTAGCAAGCAAAGATAGAAGTGATATCGGGGGTAATGATCATCTTGCCTAAAATGTCCTCAGTGGGAACGAAAGCTTGCTCCTCGTGAACGTACTCGACAGGGTCCTCGTTCACGAACTCGTCTCCCGGCTCTACCCAAACCAAGAACACAAACCAAGGAACAACAATCAATCACGGTGCAATGCGCAAGCAACATGATGCAAGACATGTCATGGAATGCAAGATATGATGTGCAATGCATATGGGGTGCCTCGGAAGGGGTGCAAACGAGACAGAAGGAGAAACGATGAACATGGCACAATCTGGTAATCCAAGCATGCCACTGGATAGATTGGAAGGTTTCGGTTGAAATCGATATAAAGAACACGAGGAACGGATGCACACAACTCAAACGGTGAGCAAAACAATAAACAATGCAAAAATGACAATAACAGCAACATGGCACTTAAGATGCAACATCTAAATATGCTACAACACTCCAACATGATAACAAATGACATGGCAGTGAAGTACATGTCAAGCACTACGAAAAAATGATTACTGAGCTACTGCTAAAACTCATTAGAACATGATTAAAATAGCATGGCAAAAATGCAAAAGATAGCAGGTTTACAGACTTAGCAAAATAAGCATGACATGGCAGAAACAGATTCATGTTATCATGTTTTCAAGCTTGTGGCACACATCATAGTGCACTTTATGACATGGAATAAAATCTAGCATGAAGATGGCATTTAAAAGAGCATGTTCATGAACAAAGTTATCACATATCACATTTGCATAATTATCCACATAAATGACAAAACAACAAGGTAATGTAAAAATGACAAGTGTGCAAACTTGCTCAAATGAAGAAATCGATGCCACCAATGGATTCATTGGATTTTTCTAGTCCAAAAATATATATAATATGTATATGTTGCTGTAAGAAAAATTCTCACAAATGCATTTGCAAAACACTGCACGAAATGGAAATAGACAGAAATGGCAATCTACCTAATGTGGAATGCCCAGATTTGGACATGGCCCGAAATGGAAAAGGGCCAGTTTCCAGAAATAGAATTTTGGAAGAAAGAAAAAAAAGGGGCTGTGTATGTGACAAGTGGGGCCAGGGGGTCAAAGAGACATAAAAACAAAATGAGGGCTTTAATCCACATGCCCTTGGTGGGATTTGATCCCTGGTCGCTTGCTAGTATACGAGAGGGCTCACCGCTGTGCTAGGCTGGGGGTTAGTGCTAGGAATGGAGCACGTCTCTACTTGAACTGGGTAAAAGCCTGGGCTTGGAGCCATGGCGCAACGCGGTCAGCTACGACGGCGAGCAGGGCAGCGACGACTGCAACTACAGGATAGCGGCGAGCCTGCGGGATGTGCAAGGGAGTGAGGGTGCAGTGGCGTGCGTGCAAACGCTCGAGCACGAGCTCGTGCGGCGGTAACGTGACACAGAGACATGGTACAGAGCGCATGCGCGTGCGAGCAGAGGAAGCAGAGCAGCGCGGGGCAAGCGGCTGCACGGAGGTGCAGCGCGGTGAGGCAGATAGGGTGCGGGCTTGCCGGGGCGCTCGAACTCGAGCTCGTGCTCGACCCGGGGTACGGCAAGTCGCGGCGGGCGACAGCAGAAAGGAACGGCGAGGCGCGGGCTGGCTGCGGAGGAAGCGCAAGGCCAGAGGGTCGACTGCAACCGCTAAGGCCTCAGGCACGCGGGAAGCAGAGGATAGCAGCTGCAATACAGCTTCAGACTTCGTCGGAGCATTGAGACCATGACGAGATCCCGGCCCTAGCGACGTCTACGGAGGCCGGACAGCGACAGGAGAAGAAAGAAAGGGAGGTTGGTATACCTAGCTCACCCTAGGACACGATGACGTCGACGGAGATGAGCCGGCGGCGACGCGGACGAGCTCTGAACCCTAGGCGCTCGCTGATGACCGAAGAAGGAGGGAGCAGAGGAGGCAGCGAGGCGTGGATCTTGGCATTTTCCTCGGCGAAGTAGCGGAAGTAGCGGCATAGAGGACGACGAGGAAGTAGACAGACACGGCTGAGAAGGCTGGAACTGACCGGAGGGACGGCGACGACGACGAGCGTGCTCTCAGCCACGCTCGGGTGCTCACGGGGAAGGAGAAAGAGGGAAGGGGAAGACCTCTGGGTGGCGGCAGCGATGGGGAAACCCTAGAGGGGCGCGGGCTGCTGGCTTAAAAGGAGGGGAGAAGACGGCGCGACCTCGGTGTCCGTGAAGCTCACGGCGCGAGCGCGAGCGCTCTGTCTCTGGAACAAAGACGGCGACGCAACGGGGGCAGGTGGCCGTGAACAGACTTGGGCCAGGTGGGCTGTGCTGGAGCTGCTGCTATGCTTGGTTGGGCTGCGGGTGAGGGAAAAGGCCCAAGTGGCTGCACTGGGAGGGCTTTCCCTTTTCTTCTTAATTCTGTAAATTTAAATTCACAGCTGTAGAAAAGGAAAAGGCCAGGGAGGTAGGAGATGTATATCAGAGATATGAAAATAATCCCATGATCCTGGAATTATGAAATATTTGAATAAACTGCTTTGGACATTTTTAGAGGAAAAAAATAAAAAAAGTTTGAATAAAATTCAAACTTGAGGCATTTTTGAACCTAACCAAAACAACTCCAAATAGAATGAAACTTGACAGGGAGGTAAGTGGCAGGGTCTAGCATTTATAGGGAAAAAATGAACATTAATGGAGAAGGGAAAAGTGGCACTTGCAAAACTAGAAAGAAGAAGGAAGGGAGAAGTGATGATGCATGGTTCACACATGGGGCATGCAACAAAATGTCATGCATGAAGCACAATGCACATGATGATTATGAGAATGCAAAAATGACATAAGCACAATGCAACACTTGATATGACCAAGATGCAACATATGATGGCATAGAGAAATATAACAAGCCATGACAAGACAAAGCAATAAGTAATATAACAAAGCTAAACAAAATGAAGCCAACAAGGATAGACCCACATGGAATTAGATGGAGATCAAGTTGGATACATTGCCAAAATGGGAGGTGTTACAAATGGGGTGTTACAACTCTCCTCCACTACAAAAGGATCGCGTCCCGAGATCTAGGACTGAAAGAACTCCGGATATTCAGAACGGAGGTGATCCTCGCGCTCCCAAGTAGCTTCTCAGTCGGAATGGTGAGACCACTTAACTTTCAGGAACTTGATCGACTTGTTGTGAGTTTTGCGCTCGGTTTCTTCAAGAATGGCAATGGGATGCTCATGATAGGACAAGTCCTCTTGGAGGTCAATCTCTTCGAAGTTGATAATGCACTCGTACGTCTTGGAGCACTTGCGAAGTTGTGACACATGAAACACATCGTGCACATTTGAGAAGTTGGAAGGGAGCTCAAGTTGATAGGCAAGGTCGCCTCTTTTGCGAACAATCTTGAAAGGACCCACATATCTTGGGGCAAGCTTCCCTTTGATACCGAAGCGTTGAGTGCCTTTCATTGGAGAGACTCGGAGATAGACATGGTCTCCAATCTCGAAAGCCAAGTCACGGTGCTTGCTATCATAGTAACTCTTCTGGCACGATTGCGCGGCTTTGAGATTTTCACGGATGACTCTGCACATTTCTTCAGCTTCTGTGATCAAGTCATTGCCAAGAAGTTGGCGTTCACCAGTCTCAGACCAGTTGAGAGGAGTACGACACTTTCTGCCATCTAGAATTTCGAAAGGGGCCTTGCCCGAACTTGCTTGGTAGCTGTTGTTGTAGGAGAACTCGGTAGACGGGAGGTAATCTTCCCACTTCATGCTGAAAGAGATGACACAAGCTCTTAGCATGTCTTCAAGGATTTGATTGACTCTTTCAACTTGGCCACTTGTTTGAGGATGAAAGGCCGTGCTGAAACGAATGTTTGTGCCCATGGCCTTCTAGAAGGAGTCTCAGAACTTGGAAGTGAAGATGCTTCCACGGTATGAGGAGATCAATTGAAGAATCCCGTGCAACGAGACAATTCTGGAGGTGTATAGCTCTGCCAACTGAGCTGCCATGATAGATTCTTTGACTGGAAGAAAATGAGCCACTTTTGTGAGCTTGTCAATGACGACGAAGATAGCATCATTTCCTCGCTTGGACTTGGGAAAGCCAGTGACAAAGTCCATTTCGATATGGTCAAACTTCCATTCGGGAATAGGTAGAGGTTGGAGGAGTCCAGCTGGTCGCTGATGTTCTGCTTTCACTCTGCGACAGACATCACATTCATTCACGAATTGAGCAATCTCTCGCTTCATTCGTGTCCACCAGAAGGTCTGCTTGAGGTCATGATACATCTTAGAACTGCTTGGATGGATGGAAAGAAGAGAATTGTGCACTTCGTTCATTATGACCTTCCTTAGATCACCCTTAGGAACCACTAACCGGTCCTCGAAGAATAAGGTGTCTTTGTCATCAATGCGATAGCACTTGTATTTGGATAAGCCCTTGGCAACACCATCTTTCACCTTCTTCACCATAGAGTCAAGGAGTTGTGCCTCACGGATTTGATCTTCCAAAGTTGGAGTGGCTTGAAGGTTGGCAAGAAAACCTTGAGGAACAACTTGGAGGTTGAGCTTGCGGAATGCTTCACAAAGATCAGGCTGGAATGGCTTGAGAATTAAGCTATTGCAATATGCCTTTCTGCTCAACGCATCTGCAATCACATTCACCTTGGCTGGAGTATATTCAATGCTTGGATTGTACTCTTGGATCATTTGAACCCAACGAGTTTGCCGGAGGTTGAGGTTGGGCTGAGTGAATATATATTTGAGGCTCTTGTGATCGGTGAAAATGTCCAGTTGCCTACCCAACAATAGATGTCTCCATGTGATTAAGGCATGGACAACTGCCGCCAACTCAAGATTGTGAGTGGGGTAGTTCCTCTCGTTTGGCTTCAACTGCCGAGAAGTATAGGCCACAACTTTTCTTTCTTGCATAAGAATGGCACCGAGACCTTGCAACGAGGCATCACAGAAAACTTGGTAGGGCTTGGACTCATCAGGAGGAGTCAGGACCGGAGCTGTGACGAGTTTGTCTTTGAGAGTATTGAAGGCCACGTCACACTCAGGAGTCCAGGAGTATTTGACATTCTTCTGGAGGAGGTTGGACAGAGGCTTAGCAATTTTCGAGAAGTTCTCCACAAACCTTCTGCAATAGCTTGCAAGCCCAAGGAAGCTGCAAAGCTGCTTGACATTCTGAGGAGGCTCCCAAATGACAATTGAAGCAACCTTTTCCGGATTGACAGAGATGCCCTTGGCAGAGATGATGTGACCAAGGTAAAGAACTTCATCAAGCCAAAATTCGCATTTAGAGAACTTTGCGTAGAATTGATACTCTCTGAGCTTGTCGAGCACCAATCGCAAATGTTTAGCATGATCCTCTTTATTCTTGGAGAAAACCAGGATATCATCGAGGTACACCAGGACGAATTCATTGGTGTAGGGGTTGAAGATGAAGTTCATCATTCTCGAGAAGGTTGGAGGGACATTTGCAAGCCCGAAAGACATGACAGTGTATTCATAAGAACCAAAGCTTATTCTGAAAGCTGTCTTTGGGATATCTTCTTCACGAATGCAAATCTGGTGATACCCCATACGGAGGTCAAGCTTGGAAAACACCTTTGCACCTTTGAGTTGCTCTAACAATTCATTGATGTTGGGAAGTGGGTATTTATTCTTGATTGTCTTCTTGTTCAATGGGCGGTAATCGACGCAAAATCGTTCCGTGCCATCTTTCTTCTGGACAAAGAGAACACCACATCCCCAAGGAGAAGAACTTGGTTTGATCAAACCCAGACGTTCTTGTTCATCGAGCTGTTTCTTCAATTCTTCCAGCTCTTCTGGCCCAAGCTTGTAGGGACACTTGCAAACGGGTTCTGTACCGGGCTCAAGGTCAATAACGAACTCAACTGGCCGGTGAGGAGGCATACCCGGAAGCTCTTCTGGAAAGACATCTTGATACTCACAAACAACTGGAATCTGAGAAATAGCGTTGATTTCACCTTTCTCATTGAGAGAGAACAACCGAATGGTGTCATCACGAGCCGCAAAGATAATCACATCTTCAGAAGGATGAGTCAATTTAATCTCCTTGGCAGCACAATCAAGAAAAGCCTTGTGTTTAGAAAGCCAATCCATGCCAAGAATGAGATCAATATCGGAATTGCCAAGAACAATTGGGGAAGCCAGAAATAAATAGTTACCCATCTTGATACCGACATTAGGAACTACCAAACGAGAGTTCATAATCTTCCCCGGAGAAATAATCGACATAGGCTTGGATAATAAGGCAGGCATCAAGTCATGCATCTCGTAAAAAGGTCTTGATACGAAAGAATGTGACGCACCAGTATCGAACAACACTCTAGCAGGAAAAGAGTTAACTGAGAGGTTACCCATGATCACATCAGAAGAATCCTCTGCTTGAGCTGCATTCAACATGTTCACCTTTGCATGCTTTGGATTATGCTTGACAACTACATTGCTTGCTGACCTGACAGGGGGACGAGGTGGAAGGCGCCTCTGGTTGAAGCACTTGTTTGCATAGTGACCTTTCTGACCACACTTGTTGCAAGTAACCTCTGAGAGCGGGCGATGATGATGATGAGGAGGACCGCCTATCCTCGGAGCCTGAGACTGAGACTTGATCTGGTAGCTTGGGTTGGGTGGGTGGGAAGATCCACCACCACCTGAGTGCTTCTGCTGATGGGGCGGACGAAACGGAGGAGGTGGAGGAAGCCAAAACTTCTGCTGCTTTGAGACCACTTGAGAGGAAGAAGAAGAGTGGACTGCATCCCTCAGTCTCTTTTTGGAAGCTTCACACTTGAGCTGAGCTGCTTCTTGTTTTAGAGCCATGTTATAGAACTGATCGAACTGAGTAGGATCAACAAGAATGAGAGCTAGCTAAAGGTCCTCTCTGTGGCCACCCCTGAAGTAGTAGATCATACTCTTCTCATCTGGAACGTCTTGCCTTGCATAGCGAGCAAGATTTTGAAACTTGATGTTATATTGATACACAGACATGTTGCCTTGCTTGAGATTGCGGAATTGCTCACACATGCTCTCGACAACACTTGTTGGAATATGATGGGCACAGAAGTCACGTCAGAAGTCGGTCCAGCTGATCACTCGACCCCCTTTGGAGTCTTTGTATTGCTGCCACCAATCTGTTGCCTGGTCCTTGAGCTGGAAGAAGCGAACTTGACGTAGTCCTCAGGTCTAACATTGCTACACTCAAAATGCTTGTTGATGTCCACGAGCCAATCATCAGCGTCCATGGCCTCAACACAAGCGCTGAACGACTTTGGCTGATTTGCGAGAAACTGATTGAGTGTAGCAAACTCAGGTTGATTGTTGAATTGCCCTTGACCTTGGTTCCCTTGGTTGCCTTGGCCTTGGCTACACTCTTGCATGAGCTGAATCAGCATCTGAGTATTGGCGTTGGTGGCTGCCATCAAAGATTGCCATGCCTCCGGAGGCGGAGGAGGTGGCGGAGGTGGAGGATTTGACTGCTCTCCTTCGTTACCGTCCGGATTCTGATGAGTTGCGGGAGCCATCCTGAAGAAGATGACATCCATTAGAACCACCATAGAAATGATAGATAAGCTGAATCAAAGGCTAGACATGTGCAATGTAGTCTTCCCAATAAGCATCCGAATAGAGAGATTGAACAAATGCATTCCAAAGTTAATATGATACAACCATTTGAATGAGAAGCCACTTGGAACGATTGGATTAACAAAGCAAGGTATCAGCTGGATACAAACATATGACAGAGATTTCGCCCAACGTGTTCGCGATGAGGCCCCACGGGCACGACGTACAGCGGACGTCACGAATGACAAACAAGACGCCCCCGAATCGGCATAGCCAAGGATTCTTTAAGACGCCTCGCGACCACTGTAAATCGACCGTGAAAAACGAACCACTAGACGTTGGACCCCAATCTCAACTCATACATTTGTCGGAAAGGATTCCTAGGTACTACTTGAATTCCCACCTATTAACTCCCGAAACTTTCTGGTTATGCAATTTGGTGTTGGGGATACAGGGAGGCACAAATATCTCACACAACTAACAAGCCCTACACTCCAACTGTATCCATCCATCAACACATAACCAAGAAACCTTCGGAAATCGTGTACCTCAGACCTTCGAAAGAACATCCCCTATACTAGCTATGGCAATACATCTGGTCGCTCTCCCCAGTACTAGGTGTCGCCAAACTACTCTCACCACTAGTAGCATAGAAGCGCTTTCAATGTCGGCGTCCTCTAGTATTCCGGAACTGAAATGATAAACACTGTGACGAAAACACCTTGAAGCTCAACTCTCCGGGACACTGCCACAACCCCTAAATGTCAGGAGGCACCAAGACAGAATCCCCGTCACAATGATATCGGAATGATTCCACAATACCCGTGTGATCCTAAATTTTTTTTGAGTGAAAAAGGATAGAAGAGTGAGGAAAACACCTACGTCACGAGTCCTTACCAGAGCGACGAAGGGGATAAGGAGTAAAAAGAGTTCCTACTCTTCGATATAACTAAGACTCAAAACAGTTTTGTTCTAGACTCGTCAGCGGTTCGATCAAGCAGGGGCTCCTATAGTTGGTATGGCTCTGAATACCAACTTGTAATGCCCAAGATGCAATTCTATCCCAATCACGTGATGAACTCATGATTGGGGCACAATCGCATTTCGCACGCGTAGCAAGGTGGCATACAAATTCATACAACCAAATGAATAGATAGAATACGAGATCCAGGCAACACTTGTCCCAGAATAGCATAAATATGACAATCATCATACAATCATCCATACATATAGTAGAGTCCGACTACGGACTAGATAAAAAGAAAACACCACCCTGCTACTATCCCCGGATACTCCGACTAGGTCCTCTACTAATCGTCTGGATAGGTAACATAGAAACGACCACGATCCTTGTCAAACTCCCACTGGAGCTCAGTGGCATCTCCTGCATCAGACTCAACAGTACCTGCAACTGTGGTTGTAGTATTCTGTGAGCCACGGGGACTCAGCAATCATATCACCCTTGGTATCAAGACTATAAGGGAACTACCAAACGAGAGTTCATAATCTTCCCCGGAGAAATAATTGACATAGGCTTGGATAATAACTCAGGCATCAAGTCATGCATCTCGTAAAAAGGTCTTGATATGAAAGAATGTGATGCACCAGTATCGAACAACACTCTAGCAGGAAAAGAGTTAACTGAGAGGTTACCCATGATCACATCAGAAGAGTCCTCTGCTTGAGCTGCATTCAACATGTTCACCTTTACATGCTTTGGATTATGCTTGACAACTGCATTGCTTGCTGACCGGACAGGAGGAGAAGGTGGAAGGCGCCTCTGGTTGAAGCACTTGTTTGCATAGTGACCTTTCTGACCACACTTGTTGCAAGTAACCTCTGAGAGCGGGCAATGATGATGAGGAGGAGGACCGCCTGTCCTCCGAGCCTGAGACTGAGACTTGTTCTCGTAGCTTCGGTTGGGTGGGTGGGAAGATCCACCACCACCTGAGTGCTTCTACTGATGGGGCGGACGAAACGGAGGAGGTGGAGGAAGCCAAAACTTCTGCTACTTTGAGACCACTTGAGAGGAAGAAGAAGAGTGGAATGCATCCCTGAGTCTCTTTTTGGAAGCTTCACACTTGAGCTGAGCTGCTTCTTGTTTTAGAGCCATGTTATAGAACTGATCGAGCTAAGTAGGCTCAACAAGAACAAGAGCTAGCTAAAGGTCCTCTCTGAAGCCACCCCTGAAGTTGTAGATCATACTCTTCTCATCTGGAATGTCTTGCCTTGCATAGCGAGCAAGATTCTGAAACTTGATGTTATATTGATACACAAACATGTTGCCTTGCTTGAGATTGCGGAATTGCTCACGCATGCTCTCGACAACACTTGTTGGAATATGATGGGCACGGAAGTCACGACAGAAGTCGGTCCAGCTGATCACTCGACCCCCTCTGGAGTCTTTGTACTGCTGCCACCAATCTGCTGCCTGGTCCTTGAGCTGGAAGGAAGCGAACTTGACGTAGTCCTCAGGTCTGACATTGCTGCACTCAAAATGCTTGTTGATGTCCACGAGCCAATCATCAGCGTCCATGGCCTCAACACAAGCGCTGTACGACTTTGGCTGATTTGCGAGAAACTGATTGAGTGTAGCAAACTCAGGTTGATTGTTGAATTGCCCTTGACCTTGGTTCCCTTGGTTGCCTTGTCCTTGGCTGCGCTCTTGCATGAGCTGAATCAGCATCTGAGTATCGGCGTTGGTGACCGCCACCAAAGATTGCCATGCCTCCGGAGGTGGAGGAGCTGGCGGAGGTGGAGGATTCGACTGGTCTCCCTCGTTACGGTCCGGATTCTGACGAGTTGCGGGAGCCATCCTGAAGAAGATGACATCTGTTAGAACCACCATTGTAATGATAGATAAGCTGAATCAAAGGCTAGACATGTGCAATGTAGTCTTCACAATAAGCATCCGAACAGAGAGATTGAACAAATGCATTCCAAAGTTAATATGATACAACCATTTGAATGAGAAGCCACTTGGAACGATTGGATTAACAAAGCAAGGTATCAGCTGGATACAAACATATGACAGAGATTTCGCCCAACGTGTTCGCGATGAGGCCCCACGGGCACGACGTACAGCGGACGTCACGAATGACAAACAAGATGTCCCCGAATCGGCATAGCCAAGGCTTCTTTAAGACACCTCGCGACCACTGTAAATCGACCGTGAAAAACGAACCACTAGACGTTGGACCCCAATCTCAACTCATACATTTGTCGGAAAGGATTCCTGTTTACTACTTGAATTCCCACCTATTAACTCCCGAAACTTTTTAGTTATGCAATCTGGTGTTGGGGATACAGGGAGGCACAAATATCTAACACAACTAATAAGCCCTACACTCCAACTGTATCCATCCATTATCACATAACCAAGAAACCTTCGGAAATCGTGTACCTCAGACCTTCGAAAGAACATCCCCTATACTAGCTGTGGCAATACATCTGGTCGCTCTCCCCAGTACTGGTTGTCGCCAAACTACTCTCACCACTAGTAGCATAGAAGCGCTTTCGATGTCGGCGTCCTCTGGTATTCCGGAACTGAAATGATAAACACTGTGACAAAAACACCATGGAGCTCAACTCCCCGGGACACTGCCACAACCCCTAAATGTCAGGAGGAACCAAGACAGAATCCCCGTCACAATGATATCGGAACGATTCCACAATACCCGCGTGATCCTAAAATTTTTTTGAGTGAAAAAGGATAGAAGAGTGAGGAAAACACCTACGTCACGAGTCCTTACCAGAGCGACGAAGGGGATAAGGAGTAAAAAGAGTTCCTACTCTCCGATATAACTAAGACTCAAAACAGTTTTGTTCTAGACTCGTCAGCGGTTCGATCAAGCAGGGGCTCCTATAGTCGGTATGGCTCTGAAAAAGGATAGAAGAGTGAGGAAAACACCTACGTCACGAGTCCTTACCAGAGCGACGAAGGGGATAAGGAGTAAAAAGAGTTCCTACTCTCCGATATAACTAAGACTCAAAACAGTTTTGTTCTAGACTCGTCAGCGGTTCGATCAAGCAGGGGCTCCTATAGTCGGTATGGCTCTGAATACCAACTTGTAACGCCCAAGATGCAATTCTATCCCAATCACGTGATGAACTCATGATTGGGGCACAATCGCATTTCGGACGCGTAGCAAGGTGGCATACAAATTCATACAACCAAATGAATAGATAGAATATGTGATCCAGGCAACACTTGCCCCAGAATAGCATAAATATGACAATCATCATACAATCATCCATACATATAGTAGAGTCCAACTACGGACTAGATAAAAAGAAAACACCACCCTGCTACTATCCCCAGATACTCCGACTAGGTCCTCTACTGATCGTCCAGAGAGGTAACATAGAAACGACCACGATCCTCGTCAATCTCCCACTGGAGCTCAATGGCATCTCCTGCATCGGACTCAATGGTACCTGCAACTGTGGTTGTAGTATTCTGTGAGCCACAGGGACTCAGCAATCATATCACCCTCGGTATCAAGACTATCAACGCTTAAATAGGTATGGCATGGTTAAGTGGTGAAGTTGCAGCAAGCACTAAGCATTTGTCTGGTGGCTAACTTACGAATACAAGAACAAGGTGAGAAGCTACGCAAACAGTCACAATCTAGTAATGATCAAGAAGTGATCCTGAACTACTTATGTTCAAACATAACCCCACCATGTTGTCTTCCCGAACCTCATTGAAAAGAGACCATCACGGTTACGCACGCGGTTGGTGTGTTTTAATGAGGTTAGCTTCAAGTTCACTACAACCGAATTTTAAAAACTCTCATCTACAACATAACCGCGGGCACGGCTCTTGAAAGTTTAAACCCTGCAGGGGTGTCCCAACTTAGCCCATGACAAGCTCACGATCTGCGGAGACAATCCTCCATCGCGGGACACCCCGAGTATTCTCGGAATCCCGGTGTACAAGCTCTTCGAAGAAAGGAAAACTATCCCAAGGAGATCTCCCGGTGAGTCAGATCCGTGTCCAGAGCCGCGCGCTCTCTATCTACGGACTCATCCGTCTATGCTAAGTGGACGATAGCCAAATACCTCGAGTTGCCCCGAGGCGGCACCGCCGATTGCTGGGTAGGCGGACCAACACTCATGTCGAGCACTGACCCGGGGTTTGATTAAGAATCCTCAGGTTAATTACTCCCTATACAAATTTTAGTTGTTATTAGGCAAATGGTAAACCAAAGTTGGATCTCCTCGGGAAAGCTTTACTTTAGGCGAAGAGACAAGGGGGGCCCATAAACCCCGACCGTGTTAGGAACGCAAAATTCAAGGAACATAACACCGGTGTGACGGAAACTAAGGCGGCAAGAGTGGAACAAAACACCGAGCAAAAGGCCAAGCCTTCCACCCTTTACCAAGTATATAGATGCATTAATTAAATAAGAGATATTGTGATATCCCAAGATATCCATGTCTCAACATGGAACAACCTGCACTGCACCTGCAACTAGCAACGCTATAAGAGGGGCTGAGCAAAAGCGGTAACATAGCCAAACAACGGTTTGCTAGGAATGTGGGTTAGAGGCTTGACATGGCAATATGGGAGGCTTGATAAACAAGTGGTAGGTAGCGCGACATAGCGATAGAACGAACAACTAGCAAGCAAAGATAGAAGTGATATCGGGGGTAATGATCATCTTGCCTGAAATGTCCTCAGTGGGAACGAAAGCTTGCTCCTCGTGAACGTACTCGACAGGGTCCTCATTCACGAACTCGTCTCCCAGCTCTACCCAAATCAAGAACACAAATAACGGAACAACAATCAATCATGGTGCAATGCGAAAGCAACATGATGCAAGACATGTCATGGAACGCAAGATATGATGTGCAATGCATATGGGGTGCCTCGGAAGGGGTGCAAATGAGATGAAAGGAGAAACGATGAACATGGCACAATCTTGGTAATCCAAGCATGCCACTAGATAGATTGGAAGATTTTGGTTGAAATCGATATAAAGAACACGAGGAACAGATGCACACAACTCAAACGGTGAGCAAAACAATAAACAATGCAAAACTGACAATAACAGCAACATGGCACTTAAGATGCAACATCTAAATATGCTACAACACTCCAACATGATAACAAATGGCATGGCAGTGAAGTACATGTCAAGCACTACAAAAAACTGATGACTGAGCTACTGCTAAAACTCACTAGAACATGATTAAAACAGCATGGCAAAAATGCAAAAGATAGCAGGTGTACAGACTTAGCAAAATAAGCATGACATGGCAGAAACATATTCATGTTATCATGTTTTCAAGCTTGTGGCACACATCACAGTGCACTTTATGACATGGAATAAAATCTAGCATGAAGATGGCATTTAAAAGAGCATGTTCATGAACAAAGTTATCACATATCACATTTGCATAATTATCCACATAAATGACAAAACAGCAAGGTAATGTAAAAATGACAAGTGTGCAAACTTGCTCAAATGAAAAAATGGATGCCACCAATGGATTCACTGGATTTTTCTAGTCCAAAAACATATATAATATGTATATGTTGCTGTAAGAAAAATGCTCACAAATGCATTTGCAAAACACTGCCAGAAATGGAAATAGACAGAAATGGCAATCTACCTAATGTGGAATGCCCAGATTTGGACATGGCCCAAAATGGAAAAGGGCCAGTTTCCAGAAATAGAATTTCGGAAGAAAGAAAAAAAAGGGGCTGTGTATGTGACAAGTGGGGCCAGGGGGTCATAGAGACATAAAAACAAAATGAGGGCTTTAATCCACATGCCCTTGGTGGGATTTGATCCCTGGTCGCTTGCTAGTATACGAGAGGGCTCACCGCTGTGCTAGGCTGGGGGTTAGTGCTAGGAATGGAGCACGTCTCTACTTGAACTGGGTAAAAGCCTGGGCTTGGAGCCATGGCGCAACGCGGTCAGCTACGACGGCGAGCAGGGCAGCGACGACTGCAACTACAGGATAGCAGCGAGCCTGCGGGATGTGCAAGGGAGTGAGGGTGCAGTGGCGTGCATGCAAACGCTCGAGCACGAGCTCGTGCGGCGGCGACGTGACGCGGAGACGCGGTACAGAGCTCGTGCGAGCAGAGGAAGCAGAGCAGCGCGGGGCAAGCGGCTGCACGAAGGTGTGGCGCGGTGAAGTAGACAGGGTGCGGGCTTGCCGGGGCGCTCGAACTTGAGCTCGTGCTCGACTCGGCGTACAGCAAGTCTCGGCGGGCGACGACAGCAAGGCACGGCGAGGCGCGGGCTGGCTGCGGAGGAAGCGCAAGGCCAGAGGGTCGACTGCAACCGCTAAGGCCTCGGGCGCTCGGGAAGCAGAGGACAACAACTGCAATACAGCTTTAGACTTCGCCGGAGCATTGAGACCACGATGAGATCCTGGCCCTAGCAACGTCTACGGAGGCCGGAAAGCGACAGGAGAAGAAAGGAAGGGAGGTGGGTATACCTAGCTCACCCTAGGACTCGACGACGTCGACGGAGACGAGCCGGCGGAGACGTGGACGAGCTCTGAACCCTAGGCGCTCGCTGATGACCGAAGAAGGAGGGAGCAGAGGAGGCAGCGAGGCGTGGATCTTGGCGTTTCCCTCGGCAAAGTAGTGGAAGTAGCGGCGTAGAGAACGACGAGGAAGTAGACGGGCACGACAGAGAAGGCTGGAACCGACCGGAGGGACGGTGACGACGACGAGCGTGCTCTCAGCCATGCTCGGGTGCTCATGGGGAAGGAGAAAGAGGGAAGGGGAAGACCCCTGGGTGGCGGCAGCGATGGGGAAACCCTAGAGGGTGCGGGCTGCTGGCTTAAAAGGAGGGGAGAAGAAGGCGCGACCTCGGCGTCCGTGAAGCTCACGGCGCGAGCGCGAGCGCTTTTTCTCTGGAACAGAGACGGCGACGCAACGGGGCAGGTGGCCGTGAACAGACTTGGGCTAGGTGGGCTGTGCTGGAGCTGCTGCTAGGCTTGGTTGGGCTGCGGGTGAGGGAAAAGGCCCAAGTGTCTGCACTGGGAGGGCTTTCCCTTTTCTGCTTAATTCTGTAAATTTAAATTCACAGCTTTAGAAAAGGAAAAGGCCAGGGAGGTAGGAGATGTATATCAGAGATATGAAAATAATCCCATGATCCTGGAATTATGCAATGTTTGAATAAACTGCTTTGGACATTTTTAGAGGAAAAAAAATAAAACAAGTTTGAATAAAATTCAAACTTGAGGCATTTTTGAACCTAACCAAAACAACTCCAAATAGAATGAAACTTGGCAAGGAGGTTAGTGGCAGGGTCTAGCATTTATAGGGAAAAAAATGAACATTAATGGGGAAGGGAAAAGTGGCACTTGCAAAACTAGAAATAAGAAGGAAGGGAGAAGTGATGATGCATGGTTCACACATGGGGCATGCAACAAAATGTCATGCATGAAGCACAATGCACATGATGATTATGAGAATGCAAAAATGACATAAGCACAGTGCAACACTTGATATGACCAAGATGCAACATATGATGGCATAGAGAAATATAACAAGCCATGACAAGACAAAGCAATAAGTAATATAACAAAGCTAAACAAAATGAAGCCAACAAGGATAGACCCACATGGAATTAGATGAAGATCAAGTTGGATACATTGCCAAAATGGGAGGTGTTACAAATGGGGTGTTACAAATATGTGCCCCATCGCACACGAGTTTTCTGCGGAACTCGTCTGCCATGCAAGACTCCATCGCACACGTTTCCGAACAATTATCGTGTGCGATAATGTTCTATCACAAACGGTTCAGGAGCCCCTTCGCACACATATAAGTGCTGCAGACCATTTGTGATTTGTTGTGTATCACCGACGGGTGCGGTAAGAGTGACGTGTGCTTTTCGTTTGGGATCCCACATGTTTCCTGGAAAATTTACGATTGGGATTGTATTTTACATTGGGCACGGTTTACTCCATGCTCTCGTCTGCGATAATGTGGTATCACAAACAGTTTCGGAGCCCCTAAGCACACGTAGTAGTGCTGCAAATCATCTGCGATCTACTGTGTATCACCGACGGTTCCGCTATGATCGACGTATGCTTTCCGATGTGGATCGAACACACTCATTTAGTTGAACCGTGTGCGGAGCAATTGCTAGGTTAAAGCAAAAATATCCCATTTGAATCGGCATGCAAAAAGCAAATTCGCCACAATATGCAATTGAACAAATAGTGTCCACAGGAAGAACATTCATCAGATTTCGCAACAATTGCAATTGAACAAATGGTAGCTAAATTCCAATGATTTGTCGACATATATATGCATTACATAATTAATCATAGTGTACGAAATACGAAGACCTTATCAGATGGAAAACAATGGATCCATGCGTATATGTTTAGCGGCTAACTATTACTCAATGTTTTAGGAGAAGGCATGCTGAAATCTTCATTATCACCAGTGGGATTGATGTAGTGATTCAGGAAGAAGTCGCTGATAAATCTCCAAACCATCAGCAATTCACCAGCAGGGAGCGGTTCAGGGGTCCTCGGTTCTAAGATGAGCTGCAGTATTTTTAAGATCAGAATGTGCCATATGAGTGGAGTAGAAGATATTAATTAAGATAGACTTATTGGTACTAATTCGCGAGCATCTTCACAACTATCAGCAGATTTGCAGATGGAGATCATGTGTCTGCAAACATAGTATCCAGAAAGGTTGATCCCTGCTTGTTGCTGAGGACACTAAATTTTTTTGTACATAATTAGTCATGTATTTGTCCTGTTAGGAACAACCTAACCGGTGTTAGATGTATTTTTTTCTTTGGAAAGAAATAGAAATAGGTTTATTTAGAAGCTTGAACATTTGACTAGAGTAAGAAAAGGTATTTGCAGACTATTGGATACATTTTCCGAAAATAACGGATTTTGGTGTGTTACCGGAGAAATGATATCATGCTGCAGAGGAAGTTCCCTCTTGAACAGGTTCCCTGGTTTAGTTTTCCACAATGCAAGCACACTGCAAATGAAGATGAATTTTGACAGCATCAATTATTGAACCATATATGAATGCAAATTAATTTCAACATCATAGAATTCAATACCTATCCATGAATTGCTGAAGATACGTCAGACCCTGAGCATTTGTTGACTCTCTGAGAGAATCCATGTAGTAAATTGTGTTCTTGTTTGGAACAATGAATACCAAGATCAAGTGATTGCTACATATTAAGAAAGCCATGAACTTACGAATTATGTCGAAATCTGAAAGACAATCAGTGTATGTATGGTTGTTTATTTGACTTACCGTTCATGATATGGCCAGAGAAATGATTCTGCATGGGGCGTGTTTTCGAAGATATGGGCGACTGTGTTAATGGCCCACTCCCGTTCATCCTTACCATGTAATGTTGTGCCATTTGCTAATGCAGGATCTATGAAATACACACTCTCCCTTTTTCTTCTCTGCACTTTCAATCCCCTGAGAGGAATAAAATGCAGTTAGCTGTTTATCATTTACAGCCTTGTATGGAGAAGTTGATCAGAGTTTGTTAAGTACTTACAAAATCAGGCATCTAACAAGAGTGGCATCGAGCTCGTTGAAGTTGAAGAAGAGATGTAAGTCGTCGAAACTCACACTGATGGTACTAGCATCGAGTCGGAAATGATCTCTGTTGTAGCAGACTAGCAGAACATGATGACCAGCTAACATTTGATCCATGCAATATTTATGTAACTCGCGGCAACTGGAGATGCACTCATCAAAGTATTCGCCAACAAGAAATGGCTGGCCATGGACGTAATTGCGTGCTTCAAGTACGTCTGCTTTATTTTTAGCAAGCAACAAAGCTATTTCTGCATCATCCATGCCGTCAGAAATAATATTACTCTCCGATTCGAACAACTTGCTGTTAATTTGGTTCTGGGCGATGAGTGCTTTAAGTAAGAGGCAATCGTTCTCTTTCCTCTTTGCTCTCGGGGCGCGCTTCCTCACGGGTGCAGCCTTTTTGCCCGCTTCCTTCTTGGTACTTGAAGCACTTCTAGTGCAAGGTCTGGATGGCTGAAAGGCAAACTGCCGAGCAGACGGTAAAGCTTCGACGGACTGCTTAGTAGATAGTTTAGCTATGCCGGACTGCTGAGCTGGCGGTGCTGCTGTGATGAACTGCTGGGCTGTAGGAGCAGAGGCATCGGACTGCTGACCATGCGTTGAAGCTATGTCGGGTTTCTACGTAGGTGGTGCCAACTTGTCGGTGTGCTGAGGAGGCCGTGCCAACACGTTGGTTTGCTGAGCAGGCAGTGCTGACGCATTGGTATGCTGATCATGTGGCTGTGGACAAATGGACTAATGAGCAGTCGGTTCTGGACCTACAGAATGCTTAGAAGGCGGTTCCAAAGCATCAGACTGCTTGGCAGTCCATTCGACCAGGTTGGTCTGTTGAGCATGTGGTGCAGCTGGGTCTCCCCCCGCTGCTTTAGCGGCCGGCATCTGAACCGGTGGTGCGTCTTCAGCAGTTGTAGGCCTTGCCACTGGCTGCTCTGGGGAGGACGATGACATGGCCTGTACAGCACAAAGTCGGGCGGGCTGGTCACAGGTTGATGCATCAGCCTTCGGATTACGAGTATTAGGTTCCTTGGGGGAAGCACGCGAGAGCTGCTGTGGCAAGGAGAGCGTCACCGGTTGAGGGGCGACATTGGTTGCTCTTGGCGGGGCTTCAGGGATCTCATCCATGAAGTCTATTTCCTTTCGTGGCCACTGGATGTGATGTAACAGTGTTTCTCCCAAGGTCCTATGCTCATCAAAGTCCCCTAGGACATTCTTTAGGGCAAATTCATTGAATCCAGGCTTTACTTCAGTCATGTAGCACTTCACACAGCGTGGCTTCAATGGCACATTGTCCAACAAGAGGCCCTCTTCCAAGAAGGGTGGGCAAACCCAGGCTGTTGCACATTTTAATGTACCTTCATAATGTGTGAGCACGCCCTTCAGTCTTTCTTTCATTCCAGATAGATCAGATATAGCATCATCATGAGCAGCTGCAGTCTTAGTGTCGTTGGGGTCAACTGATGCACAGCTACTCTTGTGCGGTGTTGTCGCGCAATAACCAGCATCCTTCATGCCCGCCTCCCCTCCCATCTGTTGGCTATCTGTCAGTGTTAGAGTGTTCTCCATCATCATTGACTCCTCAATTTCCTTTCGAACAGTCGGATACATGTCCTTCCTCAACATTTCATACAATTCATTCTGCTTCATTTCACTCCTCGCTTTTTTCATGCCGAGCCTCTCTTCTTTGCTGAGTGTGAAAGCCCTCTTGTGCGGGACATTAACACCTATACCCCTTGCACGGCCAGGGGGCTCTCTTGTTTCCAGAGCATCGGATAGAATGTCACATGGCCCTGAGTTCCTGTAGAACTTTCCAGGGATCTCGGAAGCCTTTAACATCACACGATATAGTTTTTCGTCATGTGTGTTTTCAAAGTAATAAGTTCCATCATCATGCCTCCTTGCACGTGCCCGCAAGTAGTCTCTAGCGCGTTCGCCCCTGATTTCACTAAAGGCTGGTTTCCCACCCGCAACTACTGCTTCTTTGTCCTCCTGGTCCCATATCGGTTTCATGCCGTAGTATCCTGCCACACCCATATGGTGGGTGTGTGTGTTCCTCTTCTGAAGTTCCAATTGCTTGGCACTCTTCTTAGCAAACTCTATAGTTGCCCTGACCTGTTTGAATTCTGCCCAGTCTGCCTTTGTAATTTGGGGGTATGCGGGGATTGGGTCCTTGCCTTCACTCAAGTACTTCTTGTACAACACGTGCTTCCAGTTTCTCCAAGCATCCCTAGCCTTCTTCAGTGCAGCATGTTCCACCTACATTCTCCACTGCTCTGGAACATTGAAGTGATCCATGATCTCTTGGACTATCCTTTGCCGTGTTTCTGTGTCAGCCTTCCGAAATCTCGGCAGATTAATGTTAAGCCTTGCCCTGCCAACAAATCCACACACACTCCTGAACCTCGTGCGTGCTTTATCTGGTTTAGTTGGAGCCCAAGACTTTAAATCGATGTCGGTTACTTCATATACACCTTTAGGCTGGTGTGTGGGCTTCCTTGGAGCATTCCTCCATTTCCTAACCAGAAGGGTAATTACTGCAGCTCTATCCCGTTCCAGATTACTTGATCCCTCACCATCTGCTAAAGACCTAGGATTTTCAGAATCAGATGAAGATACATTGCCTGAAACATGAGTGCTGTCGCTGCTACTCGACATCTACAGAGAACACATGCGAAACTAAGGAAAGGAGGATAAGCATAAAGCTAACAACTTGGTATCAAGCTTTCTAAACATGTCATGCAATAATTTAAAAAATGTACGGCTAATTTGTTAAGTTTGTGTGACTCGGGCACACACGATCTGTAAATCGACAGTAACTTATTGGAACAAATACAACTTATATGTACCAGTTAGGAAGGTAGATAATGAACATATATACACTCTCCGTTATTGTATAGCCAATTTGGGAACATACGGAATGAAATAGGAAGAGGTGTTGTGAGGAAATAAGCCTCACCGCAATGGAGAGCAGTAACTAACATGTTTCTTAACGCAAACCCGGCAGGACCACAGGAGAGGCGAGGGTTACAACATAGATATGCTCGAGGGTGGCTGGCGAGCAAACGGAGACGGTGAGGCGCGGGCAGCCGCGTGTTGGGAAGGGCAGTGAAGGTAGGGTTGATGCCGAAGAGCGGGCACACGACCGGGTTGAGCACACCGGCGCCACAGAGGGTTCTGCTGTGGATCTGGGTGAGGGGGGAGCTGGCGACGGAGATTGGGTGGACTAATTGAGTGAAACGCGGGCGGGCGGTGTTGGCTGCCTAGGTGAAAAGGGTGAAAAAATATCCCCGGTCGCCGCGCGGAAAGGCCTATGCAAACGGTTGCCTCTAAGTGCTCGTGTGCACAAACAGCATAATTTCATTTGAAATGAAGACGTGCTAGTTTTGAAATGAAGACGTGAGTTCATCGTTTTGCCTCTAATTTTTTCCCACGGTAAGCAATCACTATTATACCACAGATTTGATTTGCTGACGCATTTCAGGTCTCGCGTGCTATATTTAAGCCATATTTGGCATTTACTGTGCATTTTGGCAAATAAATCAAATCCTAGCTGGAACTGTATGTGCTGATGAAAGGGATGAGGATTGTCGTTCGATCTGGGAGCATCGAACGGTGCAAACGTACGATCCGTGGGGTTTGGGTTCTGGCCAATCAGAACGCACGACTCAGATCACGCGCGCAGCAGGGGGGCATCAGCCACTGTTTGGTAGGCACATGGCTTTCGTGAGTGAACCGAGTGCTATTTGAAAACATTTACACGAACTAACAGCATATTTTTGTTTGAATAAAAACATGAGTTCATCGTTTCGCCTCGAATTTTTTTCCACGGTAAGAAATGACCATTGTACCCTATGGTTCAATTTTCTGGTGCATTTGAGATCTCGTTTGCTATATTTGAGTCATTTTTTGCATTTACCATGCATATATATATATATATATATATATATATATATATATATATATATATAGTCGCAACTACACGTGGGTGTTAGCAAGATCATTTGTGTGTCGCTTTGCGAGTTTTCATTCATTGTCCGAGAAACGGGAAAAAAATTCAAGCAGTTCAGCCGCAGGGTGCGGCCAGAGGCATAGGCCTTGTTGGTATTTTAATTATAGGAAATGCATATAGAGTCCGGAAATAACAAAAATTGGCGTGCCACCATGGCGTGCTCTCAGGATCCCATGGAAATTTTTTGGTAAAGTTTGGCACAAGTTTTGATGCTCACACCTTCCAAATCGGAGCATCTCACAAGAAGGATCATAGTTTCCAAAAGGAGACGCGGCACTTCGGACTCCAATCGTCAATGACTACATCGTTCCGCCTCGAAATATTTTTCACGGTAAACAATCACGGATATACCCTAGGTTTGATTTTTTGGCCCATTTGAGGTCTCGTCTGCTATATTTAAGTCATTTTTTTGCATTTACCTTGCATTTAGTGCATATAAAATTAAAATCGTACTACAACTATATGTGGGTGTTAGTTAGCAAAGAAGGTGTACAAATCATTTGTGTGTCGGTTTGCGAGTTTTCATCCATTGCCCGAGAAGTGGGGAGAAGTTTCAAACATTTCGGCCGCGAGGTGCGGCCACCGGCGTAGGCCTAGATGGTATTTTAATTACAGGAAATTCAGATGGAGTCTGGACATCATCAAAATCGGCGTGTGCCCGTGGCATGCTCTCACGACCTCGTGGAAATTTTTTGGTGAAGTTTGGCACACGTTTTGATGATCGCTCCTTGGAAACCAGAGCACCTCACAAGAAGGATCATGGTTTCCAAAAAGGAGACGTGTCAATTCAAACTGCAGTGGCCGGTGACTTCATCGTTTGGCCTCATAAAAATTTTCACGGTACGCAATCACCATTATACTACGGGTTAGATTTTTTGGCGCATTTCAGGTATCGTTTGCTATATTTAAGACATTTTTTGAATTTAACGTGCATTTTGTCGATATAAATAAAATCACAACCGGAACTGCATGTGCTGTCGCTGTCGAAAGGGATGAGGATTGCCGTTCGATCAGGGAGAATCCAACGGTGTTGACGTACGATCCGTGGGGTTTGGGTTCTGGCCAATCAGAACGCACAACTCAGATCGCTGCGCGGTTTGGTCGGCACACGGCTTTCATGAACGAACTGTGTGCTATTCACAAACCAGATTGCATATCTTCTATTCATACATACTGGAGTGAGATCAATTGAGTGTGCTACCTCTATGGTATAATAATAATAAACAATTCAAATTCATTGCCTGAGCTGACAGCATATCAAGGTCAACATATTAACGGTTCTTACATCAACAGAAAACTGAGCATTACTCACAAATTCAGTACACGCGATAGTTCTAAATTTGTTGAAGAAATGACAGGGCTCAATGAGTGTGTTTCTTATATCTTTTTCCATCAGATTCCTGATGGCCACCGGGAGGATTTGTGTCGACATTACATGGCAATCATGTGACTTCATGTGTCCCAACTTCATTTTACCTCAGCTCAGATCCACGAGACTTCTGATGTTTGCGGAGTATAAAGAGGGTGTCTTAACTGACAACAAATAGGTGAAGAACTTTGTTGCTTCTTTTGTACTGAAATTGTAACTCTGGCGAGCGTGGAGGAATTTGTTATCATCTTCTGCTTCACTCTTGTGTTTTGATTGATCACAAAGCATATCGAGCCGTGCACCGTCACCATCCTTTGTTTTACCTTTAATCTTGAGTAGAGTACTAAGGATGCTTTCACATACGTTCTTCTCTACGTGCATGACATCGATGCAGTGACGTACACAGAGAATCTCCCAGTAAGGTAATTTCTAGAATACCAATTTCTTCTTAAACACTTGATTCCTGGGTGTTTGTTTCATCGTCAAAGCGTGCTTCTTGCCAAGCACAACATTAATTTGTTGAGCCATGTTGTGGGCCACCTCCCCAGCATAAGGTCTTGGGCCCAAACCTAGCTCTGTCGTACCATCAAATTCAGCTTTAATCTTTCGGTATTGGTGATTTCTCTTTAAGAACCTATGATGATGCAAATACATGGTTTTGTGCGAGTTGGGAAGAAATCTGCTAGCTGTCCTATCCATGCATATGACACACCCTACATCTCCCTTTATTTTCTGCCCCGATGTGTTGCCTAATGCCGGCATATCTTGAATGGTGTGCAACAGCATCGCATGTAGATCGAAAATCTCCTTTTTGGAAGCATCATAACATTTTATAGCAGGCCTTTCTACCCACACTGTCAGCAGTTCTTCTACCAGTAGCTGAAAGTAAATGTCGATGTCATTTCCAGGTTGCTTCGGGCCTTGGATAATCATTGACATCATAATGTATTTTTTCTTCATACACAGCCAAGGAGCTAGGTTATATATGCATAGAGGCACCGGTCATGTGCTGTGTTTGGTGCTCATATCGCCAAAAGGATTCATCCTGTCAGTACACTCCCCGAGCCTTATACTTCTAGGAACCTTGGCAAAGTCTTTAAACTTGTTGTCGATTAATTCCCACTGAGCCCCATCTTTCGGGTGCCTCAGATATTTATCCGCAGTTCGTTCATCATGATGCCACCGCAACCTCTTTGCCTCTCTAGGGTTTGCAAACAAACGCCTCAACCTTGGAATTAAAGGCAAGTACCAAACAACCTTGAACGGGATTCCTGTCTTGATCTCGTCATACAATTTGTACTTGTCCTTTGCTCTCCTGTGCTTGTATCGTGCATGCTTTCATATGGGACATGCATGCAAATCTTTGTACTCACCACGGTACAATATACAATCATTCACACAAGCATGTATCTTCTGTACTTCAAGTTCCAATGGGCAAACAATTTTCTTCACTTCGTTCATGCTTCTAGGGAGCACATTATCTTTCAGAAGAATTTCTTTGAAAAGACCTAACAACTCTGTGAAGATACATCAAACACGGTTTATATTACAGTTGTGTGTGCGATGCGTGACGTACGGTTAATCCACAAGAACCCCTAGTTTGATAGACTGTTTGCTGCTTTAAATCTGAGAAGCGCCAGGGTGGCACTCAACTTGAAATATTTCTTTTTGCAACCTGGATACAATTCTTTCTTGGAGTCCGCAGCAATGGTTGACGGATCCTTGTACCCAATCATATCCTTTTTGGGCCCTTGAAATCTGCAATCATAGCAGCAAAATCTAGCATATCAAGATCGTCGTCGTCTGCATCGCCATCTTGGTTTTCCAGTGGGCATTTCGGCTTTCCGGTGTTCCGTTGGTAGCTTGACGCCTCTGCCCCGATGTTAGATTCAACATCCATGTGACACTGACCGGGGTTTGGCATCTCGCAGCCCTGGGTATATTCATCCATGACCTGCTCTTCACCGTGTCTGGTCCATCATGTATATCCATCCATGATCCCCGAGAGAGTAAGTGCCACTCGACATTTGCAACTTCATGTGACTCTTTATTGGCACAATGACTACATGGACACAGGATGTAATCCTCATCATCAATTCTCTTCTTTGTACTTTCAGCCAAATTCATGAACTCCGCCACGTCACTCATAAAATCTGAGCTTCTCCGATTCTTCATCCATTCAGATCGTTCCATCTGCACCACACGGAGGTTAATTAAAAACAAAACAACAACATTAATACACGGATTAACTGATGCCCAAAGATGCGTGCATAAATCACAAAGTTTTATTTTCATAATTACTGAGGGCGCTCCATATTGTTATCCAGACATGCAATGACAAAAATTAATGGCCAGTCAATTTACACGCAGAGTACTACATTACTACCCTTAGGAATTGAATACCTTAATTAATTAGCCGCGCGGCGACCTCCACCCAGCAGACAGAGAAATGCGATGCGGCGGCACACCGAGATAGCAGGGTCGAGGAGCAAAGCTTAGTGCGGCTACCACCTGAAGTTCAACCTACACTATCCCGCCATCGACCACTATGGATGTGCTCCAATCACGCCGCCGCCAACCTCGATGGTTGACATCCTCCTATCTCCCGCCGCAGACCAAGGATTGACCTCCTATGATGCCGCCACCACCCACCGACCGAGGATTGACCTCTTATCCGGTAGCCGCTGCCTCGGCCGCCACAGCCGCCGCCATCTCTATCTGTAGAGCGGCTGTTTTATTTTTTTGACGGATATCCGCAGAGCGGCTATTTACACGGTATTACTTTAACTCAATTATATGTATAGGGTAGTACACCACATACGGTTATGTCACAACAACCATGTCTCACCTACATTGTCTTCTCACACGGTTTGGTGCGGAAATCGTGTCTGAAGTTGTAATACCTAACACAAACGACATGTATAAACAGTGTGCCGTATACAGCATATAGTGCGATAAGTAGTTCCCGACTGTTAGCTTATCCCCACAGTTTCCCCATTTCCCCCCAAATCCCTAGATAGCCTCCAAATTCCCTCGCGTGGCGCTGACATTGGGGGAATGCGGACGAGTAGTGCTGATGGTTTCGGTGCGGCTGCTCCTCCTCGTATCGCCGCTCTAGGCAGCGCCGCCACGACGGCGGTCACCGCCGAGCACTTGCCTAAGGTCATCAGAAGGCAGGTGTACTACGGATCCGAATCGTCCTATCAGGTTCCAATCTATCCCGGTCTTTTTTAGCATGTCCAAAGTAGCTCCCTGCTGAATCCGTCCTGAATGACCGCCCCCAGGAAAGAGATCTGCCGCCGGATCTGGAGCATGACTCCAGACTCCCGCAACACGAGTTCAACTCCGAGTTTTGCGCCACCGAGAAGTACCAAAAGCTGAGTAGTGTGCAAGGGCACACTCCCGCTCGACGTGTATGCACGGATGGATTCGACATTTGCAGGCGGTTTCTCAGTTGCTCCTTAGAGGTTACTGCTAAGTTCATCATTTTACTTGAGTTAATGCCACCGCTCATCCTGAATACTATTTAACATTGGCAGGGATATGAGGCTTGTGCCTTTGTTAACAAGCTGGATGAAGAATGGCATGGCAGGGCTCGGAGTGTTATCACCAAGCTCGCAGAAGATAATGTATAGCTAAAGAAGAAACTGGCTGATCTGGAATATACAATCAGTACGATGAAGCAAGAAAGAATCAATCACAGGCAACCGATGAAAGCAAGAAACAAGAAGGAACTAGCATGTGTAGTTGTGGTTGTCGCATTAGTCATGTTCTATGCGCTAGTTGTAATGATGATTAGGGGTTTTGTTTGATAGTATTACTAAAGCACATCTAGATGTGCTCTAAGTAATGCACATCTAGGTCCTATGCCATTGATGTTACGCGAAGATTCGTGCAGATATTTTCCTTTGTCTTTTTTTCTTTTCCTTTGTAGTTTGATTATTACTGGCTTCATCAATAAGAAGAGCTCAATGTATTGCTTGCCAACTGTGCTACTCCGTTCGTACTGATGCATAAGTCACATTACGAAAACCAAACGGACGAGGAGCCGTCGGAGGACGAAGAAGAGGATGACGATGACGAGGCGGAGGAATGGTCAAACGAGGAGGAGGAGGACGACGACAACGACGATGACAACGGCGGCAGCGATGAAAAGCCAACGGTCAGCGGCAAGAAGCGTCCTCGCCAAGACGATGTCGCGGGGCCATCCAAAAACAACAACAAAAAGAAGAAGGACTAAATTAAGCATACTATACATATCTCTGTTTCTGTTCGCTCATATTAATTCGTTATCTCTGTTTCCCCTGTCAATCTCATCGCAGACGGTTAGTAATACGTATTCGACAGAGATCTTTTACATTATCGCCCACAGGTTGGTTTCTTGAATTGTGTGCCCTAACGAGCACACAATTCACAAAAAAAGACCTTATGGGCTGTCTATAATGATCGCACACAATTCTGATTACCGACCTGTTTGCCGGGTATCACACACATCTTGTTACGCCGAATCGTTTGTGTTCAACTCGATCATCGCAAAATGATTCATCGGAGCGAACTGTATGCCGCATATCGCACACACTTTGATATGGCTGCCCGTTTCTGTTATTCTGTCTCATCGCAAATGGTTTGTATGGATCAACTGTATGCCCCGCATCGCACACACAACTAAAATTTGAACCGTGTTTGATGTATCCTTCATCGCAAACGTTTTGCATCTTTTTTGACGTTTTTTTTTACATCACCGTTTGCGATTAATGCATCCTATACAGTTTCGTCAAAGGGTCTCTGATCGTAGTGTCGCATTAGCAGCATCCTGCAGTAGTGATAGTGAATACATGAACTCCTCAAACTACGGTAATCACCGGAAAGAATCCCAATTATTGTCACCTTGGGGTATGCAGATCATAACACGTAATAGGTGCATACAACTTGCAAGATATGATCAAGAACACAATATATTCATAAAAACATAAAGGGTTTAGATATGAAATCATGGCACTCGGGCCCTAGTGACAAGCATTAAGCATAGCAAAGTCATAGCAATATCTATCTCAGAACGTAGTGGATACTAGGGATCAAGCCCTAACAAAACTGACTCGATTACATGATAAATCTCATCCAACCTATCACCGTCTAGCAAGCCTATGAAGAATTACTCACTCTCGATGGTGAGCATCATGAAATTGGTGATGGAGGATGGTTGATGATGATGACGGCATCGAATCTCTATCTCCGGAGCCCCGAACGGACTCCAGATCAGCCCTCCCGATGAAGAACAGTAGATGGCGGTGACTCTGTATCCTAAAATGCGACGATTCCTTCTCTCTGATTTTTTTCTGGACGAATAGGTACTTATGAAGTTGGAGTTAGGGTTGTGGGAGCTGCCAGGGGCCCACAAGCTTGCCAGGCGCACCCTGGGGGGTGGCACGCCCCTGGACTTGTGGAGCCCTAGTGGCCTCTCTCTGGTATTTCTCTTCGCCAGTATTTTTTATATATTCTGACAATATTCTCAGTAAATTTTCAGCTCAATCCGAGAACTTTTATTTTTGCACAAAAACAACACCATGGAAATTTTGCTGAAAACAGCATCAGTCCGGGTTAGTTCCATTCAAATCATGCAAATTAGAGTCCAAAACAAGAGCAAAAGTGTTTGGAAAAGTAGAAACATTTGGGACGTATCACGCCGCCAGAAGCTCCAGATAAAGTGCTAGAGGGTTTTTCCTAGTCCGCAGAGGTGAACGGTTGCCTTCCAAGTTCTCAAGGTGGATCCCCAAGAAATCTTGGAAGAAGAGTCCTCAAGAAGTTCGAGCCAAATGTCGAAGCAAGTCCATGAAGTCGGCGGCCAATCAATCATCCCGCTTGAGTAATCAAAAATAAAATTCTTAAAAGTCTAAGAAGCATATTAAAAAAAATCCCAATAGTCCAAGAAGCATGGTCCCAAGCAGTAAGGAACCCACTGGAAGGAAGGCAGGAGGTAGCTGTTCACTACCCCTCAATATGCATGAAGAAAAATCGCCAAGTCGTTGTCCCAAAACCATTTACCCTGAATTTATGACACCCAAGTCTCTGGGTTCATGGGGCGCATGCAGGGGGCATGTCGAGCTGTGGTGGCTCTTAGTATGATGATGGGCTAGAGTATGAGTTTCGTTGCCTCTCGGAAGCATCCCGAAACATGATGTCTTCATACACGTACACTGAAGCTTATAAGTTGTTGAATTGCATTCATCAAGGTCTTTCGACGGTTCCCAATGACAAGTCCTTCGGTAGCCTTCTCGGATATCACGCCTATAGCTGGTGTATAACGGGAAAGCCAACATTTTAAAAACCCACAAACATTTTTTCTTTCTCTTTTTTGCTTGTTTTTGTTTGGTGTTTCTAGTTGTGCTCCTCCAACATCTTTGGATCCATGGAGAGGTGTTTCCTGTCTCGTCAACTGCATTCCGACGACAAATCACTACATCGACCAGCATCATGGGTGTTTGGGGGCAGTAATACCCATGCGTCCATGACAACAGCGACGACACCCTGACAACCAACGATCTACACCGACGCACATGATGGGCGCCAGAAGGCAACACCTGCATTCAGAAAGGTGGCACCAATATGTCTTCGTGGCCCCGTCTCCAACAACAATGAAGCATGGGGGCAACATCAACCCCTCAATCATTCGTATGGCCGATGGCGTCCTGGCTTACCACTAGAATTGCTACATCATGAATGGTGTGGTGATTCAGTCAATGAAAGGGGATGATAGAGGTGAAGGTGTCCCGATGTTTCGATGAGATGGTGGCTATCGTTTTCTGTGGGAGTCGACCTTGACGATCCGACTACGAACGTGCGAGACGTCGCGCCTTAGCAATCGCTATACCAACTTCCAAGGGTTATTGACCACGCCGGAGCACGATCAACCTGACCACGAGGGTCTGTTTCCTGCGAGCAAACGAAGAACAAGCAAGAAAACTGAGATTGCAATCTGGATATTGCGAATATAAGAGGAAAGCTTTATTAATGAAGGTGGGGTTCTGTGACGTCTTGGTCTGGTCGTTGAACACAAACGAAGTACGCGAAGTTGCAGCTATGGCGAACTTTTAATCTAAACAAAACCCAAAGTCTAAACGGTGCCCTAAGGGCTGTATATATGGAGGAAGAGGAGGGGATTTCGTGGCCCTTGAAGGAGGGGTCCGAAACCAACCCTATCTCTTGTTTCCCCACACATACGAACTCTAAAAACAGCCTATACTCAAGTATTTCGAAATTACATGGGCCTGGCCCAATAATAAGGTGACGAAGCACCTATAATAGCCTCTGGACGAAATTTATGAAGTGGCATCTTGTATATTTCGTCCAAGGCTTCCTGCACTCATTATGGTGGCTTCAAAGTCCTGAAATCATCACTTGTAACTCCGTTCTTATTCCCCTTGTGCATGCCATCATCTCCATGCTTGAACTTGCTCCAAGGTTCCTCTTTCTTGTCCAAGCTAGGCCCTTCATTTGTAAGCAAAACAAATGTATCCAATTTAGGCAGCATCATATTCTCATGAACTTTAGAATCATTACCAAGAAACGAAAGTACTTGATATTTTAATTGGCGTGCGCGAGCTCTAGTAATTGGTCCAGTATGTATAGCAGCAGGGGCTGTGGGTGTAACAATGGTATTGATGTCCTCATCATCCTCCCCTTCTTGAAATGAAGTCGTCCTCGACGGAAGCTCATCTTCCTCACCCAAATAAGGCTTCAAATCTGGAATGTCAAAAGTGGGACTAACCCCAAAATCTGCAGGCAGCTCAAGTTTATATGCATTATCATTTATTTTCTCTAACACCTTAAAAGGACCATCAGCACGTGGCATTAGCTTTGATTTGCGCAAATCAGGAAATCTATCCTTACGCAAATGTAACCAAACAAGATCTCCAGGTGCAAACACAACATGTTTTCTACCCTTATCTCCAGCAAGTTTATATTTAGCATTCATACGCTCAATGTTCTCCTTAGTTAACTCATGCATTTTTAAGATCAATTCAGCACGTTGTTTAGCATCAAAATTAACCTTCTCCGAAGATGGAAGAGGCAACAAATCAATTGGTGCACGAGGAAGGAAACCATACACAATTTCAAAAGGACACATCTTAGTAGTAGAATGCAATGAACGATTATAAGCAAATTCAATATGAGGCAAGCATTCTTCCCACATTTTCTTGTTATTCTTGATGAGGACATCAATACCATTGTTACACCCACAGCCCCTGCTTCTATACATACTGGACCAATTACTAGAGCTCGCGCACGTCAATTAAAATATCAGGTACTTTCGTTTCTTGGTAATGATTCTAAAGTTCATGAGAATATGATGCTGCCTAAATTGGATACATTTGTTTTGCTTACAAATGAAGGGCCTAGCTTGGACAAGAAAGAGGAACCTTGGAGCAAGTTCAAGCATGGAGATGATGGCATGCACAAGGGGAACAAGAACGGAGTTACAAGTGATGATTTCAGGACTTTGAAGCCACCATAATGAGTGCAGGAAGCCTTGGACGAAATATACAAGATGTCACTTCATAAATTTCGTCCAGAGGCTATTATAGGTGCTGCGTCACCTTATTATTGGGCCAGGCCCATGTAATTTCGAAATACTTGAGTATAGGCTGTTTTTAGAGTCCGTATTTGTGGGGAAACAAGAGATAGGGTTGGTTTCGGACCCCTCCTTCAAGGGCCACGAAATCCCCTCCTCTTCCTCCATATATACAGCCCTTAGGGCACCGTTTAGACTTTGGGTTTTGTTTAGATTAAAAGTTCGCCATAGCTGCAACTTCGCGTACTTCGTTTGTGTTCAACGACCAGACCAAGACGTCACAGAACCCCACCTCGATCAATAAAGCTTTCATCTTATATTCGCAATATCCAGATTGCAAATCTTAGTTTCTTGCTTGTTCTTCGTTTGCTTGCAGGAGATAGACCCTCGGGGTCAGGTTGATTGTGCTCCGGCGTGGTCAATAACCTCTCGGAGTTGGTTTAGCGATTGCTAAGGCGCGACGTCCTCGCTCGTTCGTAGTCGGATCGTCAAAGTCTACTCCACCAAAAACGATAGATATCATCTCATCGAAAGATCAGGACACCCTCGCCTCTATCAATACGCTCAATGTTCTCCTTAGTTAACTCATGCATTTTTAAGATCAATTCAGCACGTTGTTTAGCATCAAAATTAACCTTCTCCGAAGATGGAAGAGGCAACAAATCAATTGGTGCACGAGGAAGGAAACCATACACAATTTCAAAAGGACACATCTTAGTAGTAGAATGCAATGAACGATTATAAGCAAATTCAATATGAGGCAAGCATTCTTCCCACATTTTCTTGTTATTCTTCAAAACAGCCCTAAGCATAGTAGACAATGTTCTATTGACTACTTCAGTTTGTCCATCAGTTTGGGGGTGACATGTAGTACTAAAAAGCAGTTTAGTCCCCAACTTAGCCCATAAACATCTCCAAAAGTGGCTAAGAAATTTAGTATCACGATCTGAAACAATAGTATTTGGCACACCATGCAAGCGTATAATTTCACGAAAGAACAAATCAGCAACATTAATAGCATCATCGCTTTTATGACATGGTATAAAGTGTGCCATTTTCGAGAACCTATCCACGACAACAAATATGCTATCCCTCCCCTTCTTTGTTTGAGGTAAACCTAAAACAAAGTCCATAGATATATCCTCCCAAGGAACACTAGGTACAGGCAAAGGCATATATAAACCATGAGGATTGAGTCGTGACTTAGCTTTTGACATGTAGTGCAGCGAGCAACAAAACGCTCAACATCCCGTCTCATCTTTGGCCAAAAGAAATGTGTAGCAAGTATATCCTCCGTCTTCTTCACGCCAAAGTGTCCCATTAATCCTCCTCCATGCGCCTCCTGCAACAACAAAAGACAAACGGAGCTAGCTGGAATGCATAGCTTGTTAGCACGAAACACAAATCCATCATTAACGACGAACTTGTTCAATGTTCTCCCTTCCTTACAATTCTGCAATACATCTTTAAATTCAGCATCATGCACATATTGATCTTTGATGGTCTCCAAACCAAATATTTTAAAGTCAAGTTGTGAAAGCATCGTATAACGACGAGACAAAGCATCAGCAATAACATTTTCTTTACCCTTCTTGTGTTTAATGACATAAGGAAAAGTCTCAATAAATTCAACCCATTTAGCATGTCTACGGTTCAGTTTTGCTTGACTTTTAATGTGTTTCAAAGATTCATGATCAGAATGTATAACAAATTCTTTGGGCCATAAATAATGTTGCCATGTTTCTAAGGTCCGAACAAGAGCATATAATTCTTTATCATAAGTAGAATAGTTCAGACTAGGCCCACTCAATTTTTCAGAAAAGTATGCAACAGGTTTGCCATCTTGTAATAAAACACCTCCTAATCCAATTCCACTAGCATCACATTCAAGCTCAAAAGTCTTACTAAAATCAGGAAGTTGGAGTAAAGGAGCATGTGTCAACTTATCTTTTAATACCGTGAAAGCTTCTTCCTGTGAGGTACCCCAAACAAAAGGCACATCCTTCTTTGTAAGCTCATTGAGAGGTGCAGCAATAGTGCTGAAATCTCTCACAAAACACCTATAGAAACTAGCGAGTCCAAGAAAACTCCTCACTTGTGTGACCGTTTTGGGCTGCGGCCAACTCTCAATAGCTTCAATCTTGGCTTTATCAACTTCAATTCCCTGTGGAGTAACAACATAGCCAAGAAAAGATACTCGGTCGGTGCAAAAGGTGCACTTCCCAAGGTTACCAAACAAACGTGCATCACGTAAAGCAATAAAAACAACACATAAATGTTCCAAATGTTCCTCCAAAGATCTGCTATAAATCAATATATCATCGAAGTAAACTACCACAAATCGTCCAACGAAAGCACGTAAAACTTCGTTCATTAATCTCATGAAAGTACTAGGTGCATTAGTTAACCCAAAAGGCATGACTAACCATTCATATAAACCAAACTTAGTTTTAATTGCTGTTTTCCATTCATCTCCCAATTTCATACGAATTTGATGGTATCCACTACGCAAATCAACTTTGGAGAATATTGTAGAGCCACTCAATTCATCAAGCATATCATCTATCCTAGGAATAGGATGACGATAGCGAATAGTAATATTATTAATGCCTCTATAATCAACACACATACGCGATGTACCATCCTTTTTTGGCACTAGTATAATAGGAACAACACAAGGACTAAGAGATTCGCGTATATAACCTTTGTCGAGCAGCTCCTGTACTTGACGGATAATCTCCTTCGTCTCCTCTGGATTGGTACGGTATGGCGCACGGTTTGGCAGCGAAGCACCGGGAATTAAGTCAATCTGATGCTCAATCCCGCGAATAGGTGGTAATCCCGGTGGCACGTCTTGTGGAAAGACGTCAGCGAACTCCTGCAAAATGTTAGTGACAGCAGGAGGCAAAGAGGAAGGCATGTCCTCGAATGAAAATAGTGCCTCTTTGCACACAAAAGCATAGCAAACAGATTTGCTTAAATCTAGCTCATCAATATCAGATTTGGTGGCAAGTAAACACGCACTTTTCAATTTAATTTCAGAAGCAACACTAGATGATTTATTATTAGGCTTCATTTGTTGCTCAAATTCTTTTGCCACAATCTGATTTTCACTCTTAGTTTTCTCCTGTTTTGCTTTACTAGCTCTATTAATATCATCTTTCAAAATAGAATCAGGAGTCATAGGAAGCAAAGTAATATGTTTATCCTTATGAACAAGAGTATACTGATTGTTTCTACCATGGTGTACAGAATTTTTATCAAATTCCCATGGTCTACCAAGTAATAATGAACATGCTTGCATGGGTACTACATCACAATCAACATAATCAGCATATGTAGAGATACTAAAATGCACACGAACAGTACGTGTTACCTTAACCTTGCCGCTGTTGTTGAACCATTGGATATAGTAAGGATGTGGATGTGGTCTTGTGGTGAGAGATAGCTTCTCCACCATCTCCATGCTAGCCAAGTTGTTGCAGCTCCCTCCATCTATGATGACGCGAACAGAACGTTCCTTCACAACTCCCTTTGTGTGGAACAAATTATGTCTCTGATTTTGCTCAGCTTGTGTGACCTGCACACTCAAAACACGTTGAGCAACTAAACATTCATACCTGCCAGCGTCTTCAGGAGCCATGTATTGCGTCTCATGATCAGAATCATCTTCACCGTGTTCTTCACTTGTAATAAGAGCCAAAGTCTCCTCATCATAGTCACTAGCGGACTCATACCCACCATCCTCAGTAGCAATCATAACACGCGGAGATTGGCATTCTCTCGCATAATGACCTCTTCCCTTACAACGACGACAAATAATATCATGTGTGTGCCCTGTTGATGCCATAGATGAAGAAGAGCTCTGGGCAGGCCCGGAAGGTGTACTCTTGGCAGATGGTGGTGGTGGTGCCTGTTTTCTTGTATCTCGGTTGGAATTGGCGGCTGAAGTCAGTGGTGCTGCAGTAGGACGTGTGGGAATAGAGGAGGCACGCGGTGTCCATGATGAAGATCGACCTGCAGAAAAATTAGTTTGCACCAATGCCTGTCGATCCTGCACTTCACGTTCAGCTTTACAAGCAAGATGGAATAAACGAGTGATATTATTATACTCCTTATACTCTAGAATGGTCTGAATCTCTCTATTTAATCCACCCATAAAACGTGCAAGCATAGCTTCATTCTCCTCAACAATACCACATCTAATCATGCCAGTTTGTAATTCCTGATAATATTCTTCTACAGAATTTTTTCCTTATCTTAAGCGCTGCAATTTTTGAAGTAATTCACGTTGATAATATGGTGGAACCCAACGAGTACGCATAGCAGTTTTCAAAGCAGCCCACGTAGCTGGAATAGGATATAATCTACAATGTTCAGACCACCATACACATGCAAAACTAGTAAAAGCACAAACAGCAGCAGCAACACGTCTCTCCTCGGGATATTGTAAACATGTAAAACGTTGTTCAGTTTCTAACTCCCAAGTAAGATATATATCAGGAACATATCTACCCTCAAATGGTGGAATATTCAATTTCAGTTTAGGAAGATGGTCATGATCTCGTACCTGAGCTGGTAATGCAGCCCTACCATTGCGATTATTGGCATGTGGACGACCTGGTGCTGGTACGTAGTTCTGATTTTGATCAACCTCATCCTCGTAATCGCCCGCATAATCGTCCTCCTCAGCGGCAGCAGGAGCCATAGAAGCATCAACAGTAGGTGCAGCGGCACCAGAAGTTTGACCAGGCTCAAGGGGAACGCGCTGTGCTCGTCCCACTTGATTTGGAAGGTGACATTGTTGTTGTTGTAGAGGTGCGACAGGTGCAGCCGGCGGTGGTTGTGGAAGACGTGCGAGCAATTCATTAAACTTGTTATCGAGCTTTGTTTCGAACGTCTTCTCAATTCCATATATCTTCTCCATGGCCTCTTCAAATCTGTTTAGCACATCTTGCACCTGTCCACTCATCATTTGCTGAAATTTATCATGTAGCTGTTTGTTCGTCATGTTCTCTCAATCAGTCTCATCGGCTTGTGATCCTGCCATGGTTAGCAGCAATAGAAACACACAAAAATATGATCCTACAGACTACTAGGAAGTGGTGGTGGTGGTGTATCACAAATCCGTCAAGCGAATCTCAAATGCTTACCAGTTCTTACCCAACAGCAGGTGGTGATCGGCCACCGTTGTAGTCAAAACTCTCAAAGATTGGACAGAGCGATTGCCAGGTCGTGTCAAACGCACGACGTAGATGTATGGGGAGCTGGGAAGGCTTATGATATAGTAGCAAAAATGTCAGCAATAATCAATTCAGAGATGCAAAGTTGAATAAACGCTCAACGACTGTACTGTGCTGGTCCTAGGCTAGACCGTACTAGAGACGCGAGCCTAGAACACTAACAAAATCACGGCGCGGCACGTAAACAAGGGAAGAGCACACTCTAAAAAAAAATTCGTTTTTTTTTGCTCTCTCTTTTTTTTTTGCGCTCCTCTTTTTTTTTTTTTTGCAAAAAAATCACTATAATGGCGAGTGTCTCAAAACTCTTCCCAAGTCAAACTAACAGGATTGGCACGAAAAAAAATTTTAATAATTTTTTTTCGGAAATCAGGGTAGCGCCGACAAAAAAGTACGACAAAAAATCACTATGATGGCAAGTGTCTCAAGACGCTCCCGACAAAAAATCACTATGATGGCAAGTGTCTCAAAACGCTCCCTGGGACCTAAAAATAGGACAGGGAAAAAATATTTTTGGCTGCCAAAATTTTGGCCTAAAAACTGCCCGGGGGTCTCCAGACTTTTTTTTTCCTTTCCGAAACCTACTCAGGCAAGGAAACACGAATCGGAAACTAATGGATCTCGAAAACAAACCTAATATGAAAAGAACTCGGATTGGTGGTGGATATATGGTAGTGGTATATGGCAGCGGTGGTGGTATATGATAGCGGTGGTGGTATATGGATACGGATCGGTGGTGGTATATGGATACAGATCGGTGATGGTATATGGATTCAGAGCGGTGGCGGATAAGCGGTGGTGGTAGATGGCAGGGGCGATGATGATGGTGCGGCGGCGGCGTGACAACTTATGACCAGAACTCGAAACTCTAAAGGACTAGACGCTAAGACCAGCAACTAGACACGACGATGCAACCGCAAATTCAACAAAGCAAAAACCCTAAAAAGATTATGCAAAGGCTCAGATTGGTTCGGATATGATGAACTAACCCTAATTTTTTTTTTGCTTTTTCGTGGACTGTAGGTATGAAGAACAGACTCGATCTAAACTACGAAAAATTGTTAAAATCTCACCGAGCAACCTGAAAATCTGATACCACTTGATAGAGGCGAAGGTGTCCCGATGTTTCGATGAGATGGTGACTATCGTTTTCTGTGGGAGTCGACCTTGACGATCCGACTACGAACGTGCGAGACGTCGCGCCTTAGCAATCGCTATACCAACTTCCAAGGGTTATTGACCACGCCGGAGCATGATCAACCTGACCACGAGGGTCTGTTTCCTGCGAGCAAACGAAGAACAAGTAAGAAAACTGAGATTGCAATCTGGATATTGCGAATATAAGAGGAAAGCTTTATTAATGAAGGTGGGGTTCTGTGACGTCTTGGTCTGGTCGTTGAACACAAACGAAGTACGCGAAGTTGCAGCTATGGCGAACTTTTAATCTAAACAAAACCCAAAGTCTAAACGGTGCCCTAAGGGCTATATATATGGAGGAAGAGGAGGGGATTTCGTGGCCCTTGAAGGAGGGGTCCGAAACCAACCCTATCTCTTGTTTCCCCACACATACGGACTCTAAAAACAGCCTATACTCAAGTATTTCGAAATTACATGGGCCTGGCCCAATAATAAGGTGACGCAGCACCTATAATAGGCTCTGGACGAAATTTATGAAGTGGCATCTTGTATATTTCGTCCAAGGCTTCCTGCACTCATTATGGTGGCTTCAAAGTCCTGAAATCATCGCTTGTAACTCCGTTCTTATTTCCCTTGTGCATGCCATCATCTCCATGCTTGAACTTGCTCCAAGGTTCCTCTTTCTTGTCCAAGCTAGGCCCTTTATTTGTAAGCAAAACAAATGTATCCAATTTAGGCAGCATCATATTCTCATGAACTTTAGAATCATTACCAAGAAACAAAAGTACCTGATATTTTAATTAGCGTGCGCGAGCTCTAGTAATTGGTCTAGTATGTATAGCAGCAGGGGCTGTGGGTGTAACAATGGTATTGATGTCCTCATCAGGGGAGTTGTCGACGGTCTATCGACGCCTTGCCTACATCTGCACATGGAGATGATGGGAGCAGTGCAACGTGCCAGTGTGGCCAGCATGAATCTGTGAAACCCTCCAATCAAGTCGGTTGGCCCCGTAGCAGCTAGGCGGACGCGATGAGATTGGTAAATTTTGTTTTTGTTTTTAGCACAAAGCATGATGTTTCGCCATGGTACGAAGACGAGATAGGGTTGCCTCGTTGACCAGCATCATGCCTGTTATACGATCGAGCAAACTCCCTAGAGAACACAAGTGTGGATGGACATGCCTACACTAATTTTCATTATTACTAATCAATCAACTTCGGGGCGACGTGCACATCGTAACCAAGATGTCAACGCCAAACTAGTTCTTTAGGCTGCATATGAATCATGCGCCAAGAAAAGAAAAGAAATTCGTCGGGTCAAGCTCGATTTGCTACGCACTCAAGCTCAACTCGACGAGGGGGCATTTGTTCGACCTGATTTTGTATTAAGCTAGGTAAAACAAATGCATGATAGTTAAAAAAATGGGATGATTAAAAAAGTTATTTCGATGATAACTTGTACAAATATATTTTTTTCTCCTCGTCATCGTGCATACATATACATGGAGCAAGGAGTGCCCATAAGTTTGCATGACTATGTCAGTACTTTCATGCACAAACTAAAAAAATGCATATACGCATAGTGCACACTCCTTGATTTGATGGACTAGTTATACATGGGTATGTGCACATGCATTGCATGGATTGCACCAGGTCACGTATCAATTGCATGCAAAGTTATGTATGTAACTATGTATTTAGGTATCTATATACGGCTGTCCGGCAAGCTTGTAATTATACGTACCTGAATACCCGTTCGTATGCATACACCGTATATGTATGTATTTGGGTATCTAAAAAAAAACCTGCAGATACATCATGCAAAAAAAAAAAAAAAGAATACCTGCAGATACCTGCAAGCTGGAGTATATACCTACATGAAATATAGGCACGTATTAGCATTGGGTGCGGGCGCGAGCTACACCTACACACGTACGACCCTGGGAGTAGGCAAGTAAAGCCGATCAGGTACGTGTCCTTTTTGGTTTTGTTTTGCAGGCGTGTGAAATCAAGCAGTCGGTCAACTGGGAAGAGGCGCAATACAAAAATTAGAAAGAGTGCAATCAATCGGCAAGCGTTAAATTAGAAAGAGGGAAAACCGACCTTGAAGATCATCATTCAAAGGCATATACACGACCTTATCAGCTTATTTTCCTTGCTTGGCATAGGCTTGTGCGTCAAGAAGAAGTACAAAAGGAAACCTTTGAGGCCGGGTTGTGCGTCGGCTCTCCATGACCCTGGCCCTCTCAGCCTATAAACACAGTAGCCAAGGAACCCACGAAGAGAACAGAACAGATCCATCCAACCACGTCGCAACCAACACGCACGCAGCATCACATCCATCAAACCAGCGCCACATCCAGCCATCCGGCACCGTCGCGAAGAGCAAAAGCGAGCGCCATGATGAAGCTCACGTTCCCGAGGGTGATACTTTGAACTAATTCATCTATTTTTCTTTTTTCTCCATAGCATATAGCATGCATGCACAGGAGCAAGTCATCATAGAGTCGGCGCCGGAGACAACGTTGGTGGAGCATGCAATCTCGCAGCCCGCCGCCACTTTCCTCAAGGACGCCATTGAAGACGAGGACAATACTGATGATGCTGCCGGCGCGCAGCTCGTTGGACTCCTTTGTGATCGGAAAGTAGTGGCTACTCTCGGGTGTAGTTAGCAAAAAAATTAAAAAACGATATCAAACAAACTTCAATAAATCTGAATTTTTGGGAGGTTACTGCAAAATTTCATCCAAAAACAACATCCGAGCAGCTCTCAGAAAAAAAACAAATTCACAGATCAGAAAGTACGCAAAACAGTGAAAAGAGATTTTTTTTTTGTCTGAGCTCCTCGGATGTTTTGTTTTCGACGAAATTTTGCAAGAACCTTGAACACTTGATAGAGTTTGATTCCACAAAATTTCAGATTTTTTGGAGTTTGTTTGGTACTGCTTTTTTCAAAGAAGTTGCTAACTCAGGTGTAGTACACCTGACTGTAGAAAATCCAGCCTCCTTTGTGATGTTCCGTCAAGCCGGCGCCATGAAGAATGGAGGAGTGGAGCTCTCGTCAAGATGACACCCGTCACCTTCATCATCAAGCCGGAGCCACCGAGGACGGCATCGTGGAGTTGAAGGGACTCCGCCGACGTCTTCTTCATCAAGCCGGTGCGCGGAGGATGGAGGCGTGGAGCTCGAAGACGATGCTCTTCGCCAACATCATCAACCCTGTGCCGTGGAGGATCTTGGTGGGGAGCTCGCAAGGAGGACGCCCGCCGTCTACTTCGTCATGCTTGAACGGAGGACGGAGGCGTGGAGCTCGCATGGAGGTTGCCGCCATTCCATGGAGAACGGAGTCATGGAGCTCGAGGGACGCCGCCAACATTCACTTCGTCAAGACGACGCCCATCGCCAACATCATCAACCCGGTGTCGCGCAGGATCGTGGCATGGAGCTCGCAAGGAGGACGCCACCAACGTCAACATCATCAAGCTAGAGCCCGGAGGCGTGGAGATCGCAGGGATGCCGCCGCGTGCCATGGAGAATGGCGACACGGAGCTCGCTTGGACGACGCACAACGTCTTCTTCATCAAGCTGGCGCCATGGAGGACGGCGTCGTGGAGCTCGCGAGGAAGCCACCGTCGTGCTATGGTGGATGGTGATACGGAGCTCGCCACGACGGCGCTCATCATCAACATCATCAAGCTGATGCTGCGAAGGATGGAGGCTTGGAGCTCGCGGAGATGCCGCCGCGTGAGGCGGAGGATGGCGAGACAGAGCTCGCTAGGACGACGCCTGTCGGTTTTTCATTAAGCCGGCACCATGAAGGACGGAGGCATGGAGCTCGTGATGATGCCACCGTCGTGCCATGGTGGATGGCCACACGGAGCTCGACAGTACGACGCTCATCATCATCAAGCTGGCGCCGCAAGGATGGAATTGTGGAGCTCGCGGGACAACACCATCAATGTTTATCTCGTCAAGATGGAGCCCGCGACCCGGAGTCATGAAGACAATACACGCGCTGGTGCTGCCCGCAACACGGAGAAGAAAAATGGCGCTACACGGTTCTGTCCGTGACCCGGAGGAGAACACGGTGCCACATGGTGCTCTCAGCGACCCAGAGCCCATGAATACAAGGCGTGATGGCGAGGAGGCAACGTGACTTCGCCAACACTATGTTTCGATGGCCTCGTGAGGCGGCGCCCTTTGTCTTGGCGGACCGCGGTAAACTCAGCGTCTAGCCGAGATGTGGTGCCAACCACACAGGCTATGCCGATACGAGCGTGCGTTAGTTTTGCACCGACGCCGGTCACCACTAAGGAATACTCCCGTGAGGCGAACCCCTTGCGTAGCCCGAAGAAGCCACTACATCGTCAAGAAGTCCGAGCCAAGCAGGACTCATGCTACCCCAACACCGACTACATCAACGCTGTCAAGACCGACGAGGCGCGACGGCGAGGGCGAACATGGCTAGCACAAAGCCATGTTTTAAGCAGCACATGTACCGACGAGGACACGGGATTTGCCATTGCCCACACCACACACACGATCATCATCATGCATGGAGAACGTGAAGCGAAGACGACGAAGACAACCACACGGCTTAATCGGAGGTATCTCGCGGAGCAACCCATGGGAGTAATTAACCGGGAGCTTTCCGAGGCCCTGGGAACCAGGAGACCGCACATCGCCACAGTCAGGCTCGTCGGGCTAGTAGGCCAAGTAGCGCATTCATTTTTATGGGATCTTGTAATTTTGTTCATCCAAAGAGATAAATGAAATACTTGTTTCCCGTATCACTTTTCTTTGTGCACACCCACACACTTTTCCTTTCCCCGCGCTAGAGAGAAATCAAACTCACTCATCCCCTCTTCACGGAGTGCTAAATAAGATTTTTCTCGTGTCAAAAAGTTGCAAGTGCAGCGACCGGTATACTAGGTTTCCGAAGTACTGACACCATGTAAAACCCGATATCCGCATTATCAAAATATAGCATACACCGTGTTTACGGCCTCACGAAAATTAAGGCATTACTTTCAAGCATGCTCCTTTACACTGGCCTTAGAAGTGCCACTAAACGACATTATCAATAACCGCGGTGCCACCGACGCAATTGCAAAATGGGCTATAGAGCTCCTACCCTTCGAAATTTCATATAGACCACGTCGGGCTGTAAAATCTCAAGTCCTAGCAAACTTCGTGGCTGAATGGACAGAGGCCAAGCTCCCCAGAGAACACAGTACGTACTCTCATTAGACTATGTACTTCGACTGGTCTAAAATGCTCACCGACCTAGGAGCAGGGGTGCTTCTCACTTCACCAACTAGATATAATATCAGGTACGTATTTCAAATTATGTACACCAACTCTAACAATGCTGTGGAATACGAGGCGTTACTGCATGGACTCTGGATGGCCACATCAATGGGGATCCGGCGTCTAGAGGTCCAGGTGATTCCAACCTCGGGATCTCCTAGGTAAACGGCAAGTTCGATGCCAAGGAACCAAAAATAATGGCTTACCGCAACACGGTTATGGCAATCTCAGCCCGTTTTGAGGGGCTAGAGTTTCATCATATCCCTCGGGATAGCAATCGAGCTACTGACATAGTCGCCAGGATGGGAGCCAAACGTGATCCCGTGCCAGAGAACACCTTCCTCGAAAGGTTGTTCAAGCCATCAGTGGTGTGTTAGAGAAAATCGCGATCGGCCGAACCGTCCACGTCCAAGGTGGTCTTGCCTACATCCATCGAACCGGACGAGGAGATAATAGGGGGCTCGGGAATCGAAGAAACAACCTCGATGCACGAAATCATGGCAGTCATAGCGCCATGGACTGAACCCCATAAGAGTTTGATATTTCTTTTTGACAGAAGGAAGAGGGAATTGAAAACCTCCAATAGTAATTGTCGAAACCTTTTCAAACAATTGATACCATTCACTTGGAATTGTTTTTTTGGAAAGTGCACCATATGCTCATTACCATTGATATGAAAAGTGACATTGCTTTTGTTGCAATCAATAACAACCTCTGCAGTATTCCAAAAGGTTCTACCAAGGATAATCGACATGTTGTCGTCCTCGGGCATATCAAGTATAACAAAGTCTGTTAAGATAGTAACATTTGCAACTACAACAGGCACATCCTCACAAATACCGATAGGTATGGCAGTTGATTTATCAGCCATTTGCAAAGATATTTTAGTAGGTGTGAGTTTATTCAAATCAATTCTTCTATATAAAGAGAAAGGCACAATACTAACACCGGCTCCCAAATCACGCAAAGCAGTTTTGACATACTTTCGTTTAATTGAGCATGGTATAGTGGGTATTCCCGGATCTCCTAACTTCTTAGGTAGTCCACCCTTAAAAGAATAATTTGCAAGCATGGTGGAAATTTCAGCTTCAGGTATCTTTCTTTTATTAATGACAATATCTTTCATGTATTTAGCATATGGGGCCATCTTCAAAATATCAGTCAAACGAGTACACAAAAAGACGGGCCTAAGAATTTTAGCATAGCATTCAAATTCTTCCTCATCCTTATTTTTAGGTGGCTTAGTAGGGAAAGTCATGGGTTTCTGAACCCATGGTTCTCTTTCTTACCATGTTTTCTAGAATGAAATCTCTTTTATCATATCTTTTATTCTTAGGAGGTGGGTTACCAAGATCAACAACATGTTCTGTTTCTACATCATTATCAGGTTCTTTATCATTGTCCAGTTGAGCATCATGAACATCATTATTATCATTATCACTAGGTAGATGTTCATTACCAGATTGTGTCTCAGCATCCGAAAGACAGACATTATTACTATTCTCAGGAGATTTTTCTACCTCAGGTTCACTAGAAGCATGCATACTTCTACCATTTTTCTTTTTCTTTTTCTTCTTAGATGAACTAGGTGCATCGTTATTAATTCTCTGAGAATCTTGTTCATTTCTTTTAGGATGACTGATATGTCTCCAACGTATCTATAATTTTTGCTTGTTCCATGCTGTTATATTATCATTCTTGGATGTTTTACAATCATTTTATATCAACTTTATATCATTTTTTGGGACTAACCTATTGACATAGTGCCCAGTGCCAGTTGCTGTATTTTGCTTGTTTTTTACTTCGCAGAAAATCAATACCAAATAGAGTCCAAACGCAACGAAACTTTTTTGGAGAATTTTTCTGGACCAGAAGACAATTGTTGGGCCAAAGAAGTACGAAAGGGGGCTCCGAGGGGAGCAAACCCACCAGGGCGCGCCTGGGGGCCCAGGCGCGCCCAGGTGGGTTGTGCCCACCTCGGTAGCCTCCTGCATCGCCTCTTCACCCTATAAATTCCCAAATATTTTCAGAAACCATAAGGGAGTCGACAAAAAAAAATTCTAGCTGCCGCAAGTTCAAGAACCACGAGATCCAATCTAGACACCATCACCGAGGGGTTCATCATCCTCATTGGTGCTTCTCCGATGATGTGTGAGTAGTTCATTGTAGACCTACGGGTCCGTAGGCAGTAGCTAGATAGCTTCTTCTTTCTTTTTGATTCTCAATACAATGGTCTCTTGGAGATCTATTTGATGTAACTCTTTTTGCGGTGTGTTTGTTGGGATCCAATGAACTTTGAGTTTATGATCAGATCTATATCCATGAAAGTTATTTGAGTTCTTTAACCTCTTTTATGCATGATTACTTATAGCCTCGTATTTCTTCTTCGGATCTTTGGTTTAGTTAGGCGAACTAGATCGATTTTTCTTGCCATGGCAAGAGGTGCTTTGTGATGGGTTCGAACGTGCGGTGTTCTTTCCCAGTGACAGAAGGGGCAGCAAGACACGCATGTATCATTGCTATTAAGGATAACAAGATGGCAGCTATTCCTACATGAATAGATCTCGTCTACATCATGTCATCGTTCTTATTGCATTACTCCATTTCTCCATGAACTTAATACACTAGATGCATGCTGGATAGCGGTCGATCTGTGGAGTAATAGTAGTAGATGCAGGTAGGAGTCGGTTTACTAATCTTGGACGTGATGCCTATATATTGATCATATCGTCATAATTATTTGATGTTTTATCAATTGCCCAACAGTAATTTGTTTACCCACCATATGCTATTTTCTTGAGAGAAGACACTAGTGAAATCTACGGCCCCCGGGTCTATTCTTTATCATCTTTGCTTCGAGATCTATTTTTATTTGCTTTTATTTTCAGATCTATTATTCCAAAAACCCCAAAATACCTTGCTGCACTTTTTTGCTATTTATTTTATTTCGTGTTTTATCGAGATCTATTTATCCAATCTATCACAATTTTATCTATCTTTTTACCCGTAGAGGGATTGACAACCCCTCCTAATCGTCGGGTTGCAAGTATTTGTTATTTGTGTGCAGGTACCATTTACATAGTGTTGCTTGGTTCTCCTACTGGATTGATACCTTGGTTTCATAAGTGAGGGAAATACCTACCGTAGCTGTGCTGCATCATCCCTTCCTCTTTGGGGAAATACCGACGTAGTTCAAGCGACATCAAAAGGAATTTCTAGCGCCGTTTCCGAGGAGGATCAAGTCAAGATATAGTCTCCCATCAACTAGCCAATTTCTGGCGCCGTTGCCGTGGAGACGCCATCAACATCTGTCAGGTTCCTGATTACAAATCTCATCTCCTTGCAATATACATTATTTGCCATTTGCCTCTCGTTTTCATCTCCCCACTTCACAAAAATTTGCCTTTTTATTCGCCTTCTTTTCATTTGCGTTTTTCTTGTTTGATCGTTTGTTTGCTTGTGTTGCCATGTGCCTTTTATATGCTTGCATCTTCGCTTGCTAAAAATCTATTGATATGAATCCCCATCCACTTGCTAATCTTTTTTAAAGATCCAATCATGTTGAACCAATTACTAGTGAGTTGAGTGCACTAGATTATCTTTACGAAGTTTTGCTTGAGGTTCGTGAATCTGAAAATTGTGATGAAGAAATTAATGAAGTGATTCACGATTGGGGTGATTCTTCTTATGATCTTGAAAGTTTATTTAAGTCTCATGATGAATATGATATTGATAATAATGTTTGCAATAATATTGAAAGTGGTTTTGGAAGAGCATCAACTTTAGGTAAAAATAATCCCACATATTTGGAAAGTGTTCAATCTTACGATTTTTTTTTGATGAAAGTGGGTTTGGAGAGGTCATGACTTTAGTTGATATTAATCCCACTATCTTGGAAGATTACAAATTTTTTATGCATGTGGATCATGAAGAGAAAATTTTATATGATAGCTATATTGTTGAATTTGATTATGATCCTACATGTAATTATTATGAGAGAGGAAAATATGGTTGTAGAAATTTTCATCTTACTAATTTACCTCTCGTTATGTTGAGATTGCTATTGTTTCTTTCTTCTTCCTTGCATATGCTTTATGTTTCCTGTCTTGATAATTTGTTTGCTTATAAAATCCCTATGCATCGGAAGTATGTTAGAATTAAATGTGTTTGTCACATGATTTATGATGCTCTCTTTGTTTTTCAATTATTATCTTTAATGTGAGCATCAATAAATTCTTATGCCTAGCTAGGGGCATAAAACGATAGCGCTTGTTGGGAGGAAACCCAATGAATAAAATTTATTTTTGCCTTTTTCTTTCTGTTCTTGAGTTTTTGCACAATTATGCCTCTGTTATGATTTTTTTTTATGTTTTAGTTAGTGTTTGTGCCTAGTAAAGCCTTTGGGATAGCATTGGTAATAGTTGATTTGATCCTGTTGAAAAATAGAAAATTTTGCGTCCAGTAAAATAATTGTCTAAATTCACAGAAGTGACGAAACATTCTGAGTTTTTTACACAAGATTTATATACAAATTGCCTCTGTTGTCCTTAATTTTCAGAATTTTTGGAGTTACAGAAGTATATGTAAAATTCGAGTCTTTACAGACTGTTCTGTTTTTGACGTTCTAATTATTTGATGTTCTATCAATTGCCCAACAGTAATTTGTTTACCCACCGTATGCTATTTTCTTGAGAGAAGCCACTAGTGAAATCTATGGCCCCCGGGTCTATTCTTTATCATATTTGCTTTGAGATATATTTTTATTCGCTTTTATTTTCTGATCTATTTTTCCAAAAACCCAAAAATACCTTGCTGCACTTTTTTGCTATTTATTTTATTTCATGTTTTATCAAGATCTATTTATCCAATCTATCACAATTTTATCTATCTCTTTACCCGTAGAGGGATTGATAACCCCTCCTAATCGTCGGGTTGCAAGTATTTGTTATTTGTGTGCAGGTACCGTTTACATAGTGTTGCTTGGTTCTCCTACTGGATTGATACCTTGGTTTCTTAACTGAGGGAAATACCTACCGTAGTTGTGCTGCATCATCCCTTCCTCTTTGGGGAAATACCGACGTAGTTCAAGCGACATCAATGACCTTTAGGATAAAGTGGCTTCTGAGTCATTCTACCTTCTCTAGTCATTAATCTAACGGCATGATCAGTCATATTATTATTCATCTCATTAAGCAAATCATTTTGTGACCTAGCATGTTTGTGCCAGTGACTCAAAATGACATAGTGCCCAGTGCCTGTGCCAATGACTTATTGAGTTTGGACCATGGATGCATGTTTACCTAGACCTTTAACATCATTAGCAATTCTGAACATTAAGTCACTCAAACGATCAATCATGAATGCATTACGTTTCAATTGCTTGGTAACATACATATAAAAGTGTTCTTTCTTAACAATGTAATTGTCAAATTCATCCAGGCATTGACTAGCAGATTTATTATAAGGAATATCACCTTCATCAAATCTTATAAGAGAATTTACCTCTACTACCTGTGTTGGGGTATCGATTCCATGGATTTCTTCAATAGCTGGTAAATTATTAACATCTTCAGCTTTAATATCCTTTTCTTTCATAGATTTCTTGGCCTCTTGCATATCTTCAGGACTGAGAAATAAAATACATCTCTTCTTCAGAGTTGGCTTAGGTGGTGGTTCAGGAAGTGTCCAATCATTATCATTCTTTAATATATTATTCAATAGTTCTTCTGCATGTTCAATAGTTTGTTCCCTGAAAACCCAACCAGCACGACTATCTAGGTAGTCCCTAGAAGCATCGGTTAGTCCATTAGAAGATATCAAGTATTTCATTTTTCTTAAGAGTATGATCAGGCAAAGCATTAAGTAATTGGAGAAGCCTCCCACAAGCTTGAGGGAAATTCTCTTCTTCAATTAGGACGAAGTTAAATATTTCCTGTAACGCAGCTTGTTTCTTATGAGCAGGAAAATATTTTCCAGAGAAGTAATATATCATATCCTGGCGACTACGCACACAACCAGGAGCAAGAATACTGACCATTCTTAGTGTCACCCTTTAGTGAGAAAGGAAAAAACTTAAGAATATATTAGTAGCGAATTTTTTCCTCTTGAGCAAATAGGGTGGCTATGTCATTTATTTTAGTAAGATGTGCCATGACAGTTTTAGATTCATAACCATGAAAAGGATCAGATTCAACCAAAGTATTTAACTTTGGATCGACAGAGAATTCATAATCCTTATCAGTAACAAAGAAAGGTGAAGTAGCAAATTCATGATCATATTTCATTCTTGCATTCATAGATTTTTCTTTCAGCTTACATAGTAGTTTATTAACATCATATCTATCATTACAAGCAAGAAAGCCTCTAGCTATCTCCCCATCCATAACATAACCCCCAGGTACCTTAGGCATTTCAATTCTAGGAGAGCTAGGTCTAATAGGTGAATCATAAATTTCATCAGTTTCAACATTCTCAATTTCTTTAGCTTTAGCAAGTTGTTCAACAAGAAATTCACCTAGTGGCACGGTTACATTAAGCAGAGTACTAGCATCATTCATAGCCCAAGTAGCATCATCAATTACTTGTGACATATCAGAATTAATAGCAGGTGGTGGTGTCACAAGCCTATTCAAAATAGAAGGTGAATAGAGTGCAGAGCTAGATGGCAGTTCCTTACCTCCCCTCGTCTTAGAGGGTATGATCTTGGTTCTATCATCTTTCAGATTCTTCATACTGATCCATAGATATAAATCCCAAGTGAGTTAGCTATTAGAGCTATGCTCCCCTGAAACGGCGCTAGAAAAAGGTCTTGATAACCCACAAGTATAGGGGATCGCAGTAGTTTTCGAGGGTAGAGTATTTAACCCAAATTTATTGATTTGACACAAGGGGGCCAAAGAATATTTACAAGTATTAGCAGTTGAGTTGTCAATTCAACCACACCTGGAGAACTATATATCTACAGCAAGGTGATGAGTAGCACAATAGTATGGTAATTTGATAGTAGTGGTAACAACAGCAACAGTAATGGTAATAGTAATAGTAGAAGTTTTTGAGTGATTGTAACAATAGCAAGAATGAAAGTAACTTAGCAAAGATCAATGTATGAAAAGGGAAGGCATTGGGTCAGTGATGGATATTTGTGTTGGATGACATTCATCATGTAACAATCATGACCTAGAGCGATACACAATAGCTCCAATTCAGCAATGTAATGTAGGCATGTATTCCGTACATAGTCATACGTGCTTATAATAAGAACTTGCATGAAATCTTTTGTCCTACCCTCCCGTGGCAGCGGGGTCCATAAGGAAACTAAGGGATATTAAGGCCTCCTTTTAATAGAGAATCAGAGCAAAGCATTAACACATAGTGAATACATGAACTCCTCAAACTACGGTAATCACCGTAAAGAATCCCAATTATTGTCACCTAGGGGTATGCAGAACATAACACGTAATAGGTGCGTATAACTTGCAAGATAGGACCAAGAACTCAAATATATTCATGAAAACATAAAGGGTTCAGATCTGAAATCATGGCACTCGGGCCCTAGTGACAAGCATTAAGCATAGCAAAGTCATAGCAACATCAATCTCAGAACATAGTGGATACTAGGGATCAAGCCGTAATAAATTGACTCGATTACATGACAAATCTCATCCAACCCCATCACCGTCCAGCAAGCCTACGAAGGAATTACTCACTCCCAGTGGTGAGCATCATGAAATTGCTGATGAAGAAGGGTTGGTGATGATGATGGCAACGAATCCCCCTCTCCGGAGCCCCAAACGGACTCGAGATCTGGCCTCCCGATGAAGAACAGGAGGCGGTGGCGGCTCCGTATCATAAAACGCGATGAAACTTTTTCTCTTATTTTTTCTCGAGGAAAAGGAATTTATAGGCTTGAGATTAGGGTGAGCGGAGCCACATGGGCACCACAAGGTACCAGGGCGCGCCCAGGTGGGGCCGCGCCCTAGTGCCTTGTGGGCCACTGGTGGGTCCCCTCCAGTGGATCTTCGCTCCAGTATTTTTTATATATTCCATAAAAAATCTCCAAAAAGTTTCGTCCAATTCCGAGAACTTCTATTTCTACATAAAAACAACACCATGGTAGTTCTGCTAAAAACAACGTCAGTCCGGGTTAGTTTCATTCAAATCATGCAAAATTGAGTCCAAAATAATAGCAGATGCCAAGGAACTCATGGATCGATGTGTGGGCCGTCAATCCTTCGCCAATCAAAGCCACATGCCAGTTGCTGCTCTCCGAACCATTCCTATCACATAGCAATTCATAGTCTGGGGGTTGGATATGGTCGGCCAACTTAAAGGGGGATCCGACCAGAAGCAATACCTCCTCGTGATGGTTGATAAGTTCACCAAATGGATTGAAGCCAAGCCCGTTACCTCAACAAAGGAGGGGCCAATAATTGACTTCTTCTCAAGCATGGTATGCTGTTATGGTGTACCACACAACATTGTTACGGACAATGGATCCAATTTCACAGCTAAAAAAGTCCAGGCATGGTGCGAAAAAATGGGCATTAAGCTCGATTTCGCCTTTGTATACCAGCCATAGTCCAACAGACAGGTTGAACGGGCCAATGGGCTAATTTTGAGCGGCCTTAGCCCATGCCTGGTACACTCCCTCGGGCAAGCCGATTGCAAATGAGGAGCTAGACTATGTCCTCTGGGGCTTACGCACCACGCCAAACATATCTACGGGCTACACACCATTTCTTATGGTGTACAACACCGAGGCCATCATTCCTAGTGTTGGTGCTAAATCCGACAGATCGTCCCAAGCTAGTGATCTGAGCTAGATGGTAACAAGCAAAGTAAGGACACAATGTTTTATCCAGGTTCGGGCCCTCTTGATGGAGGTAAAACCCTACGTCCTGCTTCTTATTATTGATAATGATGGCATGCAGAGTACAGATTGATCTACCTCGAGATCATATGAGTATTGCCTAAGCTCTAAACCTTGCAAAGGTGAATGAATCTCCTCCTCTAAGGACTAAACCCCACAGCTTATATAGACACTGGGGGTATCTAGGGTTTACAAATGGACGGTTACAATCTCTAGGGATAAGCATACCGGTTGAAACATGCTTAAAGAAAATGCCAAGTCTTCAAGAGATCTTCATCTTAATCGCGCCGAGGGCTGGGGTTAGTATGGCCACATCAACAGTCTTCAATGGGTCCTCGGCCTGGCCCATCACTGGCGGGATGACCTGGCAAGTACCCCCACCAATAGTAGCCCCCGAACTGGTCTCCAAGCCGAGGACACCGACCGTCTTCTCCAAGATAATTTGAGTCTTCGGCTTTGTAGGCGAGTTCCACCATCCATATCGGCTTTTAACTCCGGTCCAATCTGGCTTCGAGGTCTTCTTTTAGCTTCGTTGATTGCAACCTTGGCTCCACAAGGCTCTCGCAACAAGGGGAGATACCTTATGATGAGACCTCCTCTTTGGCGAACTTCATTGGTTCGGAGGGCCCGAAGTAATGTGTAGGCTCAACCATAGAAGATCTTGCCCCGAAGTGTTTGACCAAGTCAAGACAAAATAGCCCTTCCAATCAAAGGTCGAATAGTCACTACATGTGGCAGAGTCAAACCTCTTAATTCACAGTCTTTATGGGGGACTCCACCCAAAACCGTTTTTATTGGCACGTCTTATCAGCAAAGAGGGGTGAGCTTTTGACCTTCTAGCGACCTCATCAACATGCAATAAATTTTTACGCACATTAATTGCACGATGCATTGGGAATCGGCGATCAATTCCCCGAAACAGGGCGACCCCTGGCCTTTGATAACCCTATATGAAGGCGGGGAAGGGGGAGCCAACGAATCTATCCAACCTCGCCCCTCTTTCCTCAGCCTCAATGCTCACAAACTTTGGGCCAACACGATTGCCTTGAGGTCCATCTTTCCCCTTTCTTCTACCGCTTGAGATGGACGACATGGAGGAGAAACTTGATGTAGATGCCCACCAGGGAGGCGGGTGGTGGATGCACTCCACCGTCACTGCTGGTACCCTTACTGAGCTCAAAGCCATTGGGTACCTCTCTCCTACAACTAGGCGCTGCTCTCCTATAGGGGAGGACACCAGCCTTTCAGCCTCTATTATCCCCACTCCCCGTAAAGGGGAATGGGTAATTTTTATCGCGCATCTTGTCCGCGGTGTAGGTTTTCCTCTTCACCCTTTCGTTCGGGGCCTTCTTTTTTATTACAGGATTAACTTTAACCATCTGGCTCCAAACTTCATTCTCCATATTGCGTCTTTCATAATCTTCTGTGAAGCTTTACTCCATATTGAACCCCACTTCGGCCTGTGGCTAAAAGTGTTCTGCCTCCAGCCGTGCTCGGTTGGTCATGAACTTGCGGGGCGCGGCGAGGCCATGATCAGCCACCGTGCGGATGTGGTCTGGCTCGAGGGTTCCTTTTCTAATACAGCGGAGGCTTGGTAGGAGTGGTTATACGTGGAGGACTCCTCTATCGGCAGCTAGTATGGGTTTCCCTTCTTCTCAGCAAATCCGCCAAGGAGGTTAATCTCAAGGCCTAGACTGGGGGGCGGAGATGTCAAAGTGCTTTAGAGCAAGCTCAAGGTCGTGATTGGCAAGGGCATTACCCTGGCGGACACCATCCACGTGATACTCTACCACCGAATCCTTTCGCTTCAGTTTTCAGCTCTCCTGATGTGGGAAATCAAGCCCGAGGATGACGCGGTGGTGAAGGAGTTCCTTCGTGGGAAAGACTTCGGCGGGATGTCGAAGATCCTGCATGAAGATGGTGAGGAACCCCTTCCCCCTCGAGCCGAGGATATCGGTTTCTGCCGAGCCCTTCCCATTGCCAAGGTGAATTCGAATTAACCCCGTGGCTTCTCTTTTATAGTTGTACTTCTTTATTGTTAATGACCAACCGTACCTCCTTTTTTCAATACAGGTTTGGCACGTCCGGGCCGAGGAGATAAAGTCTCTGGCCCCACTACCTAGGGACCACAACACTTCACAACTTGAGAGGCTTCTCGCCGAGGTGCCATTAGGGGAGAAGGAGCGGGAAACTAGGACCAAGAAACCATCCACTCGAGGAGATACACCTGGTAGCATGCAGATCAGGTAAAGCAAGAACAGGACTAAGAAGTTGTCTTTCTAGGGAGATACCTCAGTGGTAGCAGCGTATCAGAGTTCTTCCTCTCAGCCGAGCTTACTCAAGCCAATGGATAGGAAGAATTGGATGAATGACTCATTTTCCCGAGGACCCAGCTCTAAAAAAACCTCGGAGAGTCATCAAAGCTCCTCAGAAGGTGTTAGGAGGAGGAGCCAGGGCGTTGGGGGCGAGTCCAGCTCTTTAGAGCACTGGAGCCAACAAAAGTTTGAGGAGGCCGAAGGCTTGGATCCTCCGTGGCAATACAAGCACTTAAGGAAGGCGCAGACTGCCCCGACCCACTAAATATCGGTACAGGTGGAGGTGATTGGCTCGGCTTCATCCGAGGATGTTACGAGGTAATTTTCTCACTACCATTGGTGTCATGCTCCTTCCATTTACTTTAGAGTGGTGTTCACCTTTATTTTCTGCTGACCACAGCAATCAACCCCTCAAGGGTAACCCCGACACCTGAGTTCTGTCATCTAGAGCCGAAGCTCCTCCTGTCCCTGTACCCAGAACGACCTTGCTAACAAGGTGCGATCGGACGGTGGAAGGAATTTTGCAGAATCCCTTCGTTTCCCTGGAACACAGGGTTGTACTTGGAAAAGCTCTAACCCAGTTCAGGTCCGCCAAGGCTGGATGCTGGATTTGTTCTCCGACCTTACCAGGGGTTTTGAGGTATGAGATCGACTAAGCTCTTACTGGTCCTTTATACCTTGACACAAGATGTTAAAAAATGTTTTACGGAGGATGTTTTGAGCATCATCCGAGGCTGAATTTTGTGTGCTTTCACAAAAAACAACTTTTAAGAAGTTTTTTACCCTCTATGGGAATGTAGTAGCCCCCGAAACTTAAGTAAGTTTTTACAAAACCGGCTTGAGGGTCAATAATGTGTCAATTTATGCATCATTCCCAAGGCTCTGAATATCATTCAGAGGATCCATTTGTTCCCTGGCCGATAACCTGCTTCTCTTGTATATTTCGACCAGCAGAATTCTTCGTCTACCTCGGCCTCCAACTTAAAAGAACTAGAGGATCGAAATCACCAGCTAATGCAGTCCGAGGAGGACATATGTGTGATAGAGGAAAATATGGGGGCGTCAGAAGGTAATTGCAATGCACCATGCTTTGAATGATTTTTTTTCAAAAAGGAGGTTATCCCCCGGCCTCTGCATCAGAACGATGCATGCGGCCATCTTATTAAAAATCAAACAGTTCAAAAAGTCTCCATGTCTCAAAAAAAAAAGTAAAAAGGCTCACAAAGAGCCATAAGAACATGAAACAGGATAGCCACAACCGGCGGAATGAAAGTAGATAGGAAACTAAACACCTATCCTATTTCATGACCGCCATCCAAACCAGTTGAAGATAGCCCATGCTACCGTCTCTCATCGGATAGACCCAGTAACCATATGCTCCCTGGCCTCCGTCGGAGTGAGTAGCGACCACATACGGATGAGTGTAGTGGCCCAAAAAATAACCTGCAAGAAATTAATATGTGTTGTTCTGTTAAAAACCAAATCATTTCTATAGTTCCATACTGCCCACAATAAAGCACATACTCCTACATGGATATGTTTCGCTAATTCTAACTCTACTCCATCTAGCCACGTCCCAAATAACGTGTGGATGGTAGTTGAAGGAGTAATGTTAAACGCTATGTTAACCGACCGCCATAAATTTTTTGCCATTGGGCAATCGAGAAAGAGGTGTTTGATAGATTCATCATGATCACAGAAGCTACATCTTTGAGATCCTGTCCAGTTGCTCTTTGCCAAATTGTCCTTAGTTAGGATGACTTGTTTATGGACAAACCACATAAACACTTTAATTTTTAAGGGCACTTTGACTTTCCAAATATGAACCGAGCGAGGGATAGAGCCAGAGTTGATAACGTCCACATACATGGATTTTACCGAGAACACCCCATTCTTGGTTAGTTTCCAGTGCAAATGGTATGGCTGTTGAGAGAGGTGAACATCCATCAATCTTCTCACGAGATGGAGCCAAGCTTCCCAACGGTTTCCCTCTAAAGTCCTCCAGAATTGAGTATTGAGAGGGTTGGACTGTAATACTGTTGCAACGTAAGCCTCTCTATGTTGAACAATATTATAGAGAGAAGGATATTGGATAGCTAGAGGCGTCTCCCCTAACCATGTATCCTCCCAGAATCTCGTGGTAGTACCATTTCCAACAATAAATTTTGTCCTTTGGAAGAAGGATGATTTCACTCTCATCAGTCCTTTCCAAAACGGTGAATCAGTTGGACGGACCATCACCTGGGATATGGTCGTAGAATGTAGGTACTTATTATGCAGAATCTGGGCCCATGTCGCATCGGTCTCTACAGATAGCTTATACAGCCACTTGCTGAGAAGACATCTGTTCTTCACCTCTAAATTTTCAATCCCAAGACCCCCTTGGTCTTTTGGCCTACAGATAATATCCCATTTAGCGAGCCTGTACTTTCATTTTAACTCATCACTCTGCCAGAAGAAGCGCGATCGATAGAAGTCCAGTCTTTTCCACACTCCCACTGGTACCTCGAAGAAGGACAATAGAAACATTGGCATACTCGTGAGCATCGAGTTAATGAGAATTAGTCGGCCTCCATATGACATAAGCTTGCCCTTCCAGCAGCTTAGTTTCTTTTCAAATTGATCCTCAATGCACTTCCATTCTTTGTTTGATAGCTTACGATGGTGAATTGGAATGCCCAGATACGTAAAGGGCAACGAACCTAATTCACATCCGAACAATTGTTTGTAAGCTTCTTGTTCCTCTTTAGCTCTTCCAAAGCAGAACAATTCACTTTTATGGAAGTTAATCTTTAACCCTGACAACTGTTCGAAAAGACATAACACAAGCTTCATGTTTCTTGCCTTAGCCAGATCATGCTCCATGAAGATAATAGTATCATCAGCGTACTGTAAAATGGACACTCCTCCGTCCACTAAATGCGGGACGAGCCCGCCGACCTGGCCATTGTCCTTAGCTCGCCCTATTAGAATCATCAACATGTCTACTACAATGTTGAACAAAATAGGTGACATCGGGTCTCATTGCCTCAGACCCTTATGTGTCTGGAAATAATGACCTATGTCATCATTTACTTTGATTCCGACACTCCCTTTTTGCGTGAAAGAATCTACCTGAGTTCTCCAGGACTGATCAAATCCTTTCATCCGCAAAGCTTGTTGTAGAAATGGCCATTTAACCTTATCGCACGCTTTCTCAAAATCCACTTTAAAAACGACCCCATCTAGTTTTTTCGTGTGGATTTCATGGAGCATTTCATGTAGGACCACAACCCCTTCTAGGATGTTTCTGTCCGGCATGAAAGTGGTTTGAGATGGCTGCACCACCGAATGTGCAATCTACGTAAGCCTATTAGTTCCCACCTTGGTGAAGATTTTAAAGCTGACATTAAGAAGACAGATCGGTCTAAACTGCTCAATCCGCACCGCCTCTGTTTTCTTTGGAAGTAACGTAATCGTTCCGAAATTTAAGTGAAATAGCTGCAAATGTCCGGAGAACAAATCATGGAACATTGGAAGCAAATCACCCTTGATGATGTGCCAGCATCTTTTATAAAACTCAGCCGAGAAACCATCCGGCCCAGGAGCTTTATTATTCTTCATTTGCGAAATTGCCTTGAACACCTCTTTCTTCAAAAATGGGGCGGTCAAAATATCGTTCTCATCCGATGCAAGTTGAGGTATATCCTCAACTCTCGACTCGTCTAAGGATACAAAATTATCGTCGGGCGGTCCAAAAAGCTGCTTGTAATAATTGGTGATGTAGAGTTTATGTTCTCCTGTCCTAAAATCGTCCCCTCATCTTGCTCGAGCTGAAAGATTCTCTTCTTTCGATGCTTGCCATTCGCAATCATATGAAAGAATTGAGTGTTATCGTCCCCTTGGACGACTTTTCGTACTTTAGCTCTTAGCGCCCACTTCAATTCCTCCTCTCGAAGCAATTCTTTCAGTCTCATTTCCGCCTCTACTTTAGTTTCTAGCTCTCGGGTATCTAGAATAGAGGATTCAGCTTTTAAATCGAAGTAGTAATAAGGTCAAGGAACCTTTCCTTTTCAACCTTATATACCCCGCTCAAATGTTTGGCCCAACCCCGTAAGAACTGCCTTAAGTGTCTAATCTTATTCTGCCATTTTTCAAGACTCGATCTCCCTCATGAATCTTTAGCCCACTCCCGTGCTACCAGATCCAAGAAACCTTCCCTTTCAAACCATGCTAATTCAAAAGAGAAGATGTTTTTATTCCCCACATGAGTTGCCTCGCCAGAGTCAACAAGCAACGGGGTATGGTCGGAGATCGCGCGCGACAACGCTTGGACTGTCACCAGAGGAAACTTCTGCTCCCATTCAACACTGGCGAGGACACGGTCCAATTTCTCATAAGTTGGATTAGGAAGCGTGTTGGCCCAAGTAAACTTTCTACCAGAAAGCTCGATCTCCCTAAGATCCATGCTTTCAATAATTGTATTAAACATAAACGATAATCTGCCGTCGAAGTTATCATTGTTTTCTTGTTCCTGTCTTCGAATAATGTTAAAATCGCCCCCAACCAGAATCGGGAGCTGCTCACTACCGCAAATACGAACTAAATCCGCCAAAAATTCTGGTTTGAGTTCAGGCTGTGCGGCTCCATACACTACTACCAGTGCCCAGTGGAAACCATCAACCTTCGATTTTACACGAAACTTAACCGCAAACTCTCCCATGACCACATTCCGTACTTCCAGCGTGTCGCATTTAACCCCTAGTAGAATCCCACCGGATCTTCCTCTTGGGGGAAGGCAATGCCAATCAAAATCAACTCCGCCCGATAAAGTGCTAAGAAACTGAGAGGTAAAATTGTCCCTTCCAGTTTCAGAGAGGGCGATGAAATCCAACTTGTGCTCTATAGAAGCATCCACCAGAAACCTTCGTTTAGCCAAGTCCTTTAGACCTCTGCTATTCCAAAAGATTCCCTTCATATTTCATCATGAAATTTTTTAGTGGTCCGTATCCTAGCACTTCTGCGCGCAGCCGAAGCCGGATAGATCTTCCGGCTCCACTTGCGTTTGGGCTTGGTTTGGTCCTCTACCCGGTCCACACAACCGAGCTCCGTGGGCCTCACCGCCTGAGAATCTACATGATTTGAACCCCTTGGAGCTAGAGAGCACTCATCCTCCTCTGTCTCGGGATGTGAGGGTGCAAGGTCCGCACAAAAGCTATCAAGTACTCGGACACCCAAAGAATCTATATCCGCATCGTTCATAGGTTTAACAGCCGCTAAATTTTGAATCATCTCTAAAGCGTGCTCCACTTCAAGATCAAGGATATCATTAACGGATTTAGCAATTTCTTGATCATTACTACCTAGTGAAACTCCCAATTGATTTGCATTATGAATAATCTCATCATCAGTAAAATGCAAGATGGAATTGGAGGTGTTGACAGACATACCAGTAGTGACCTCAATGTCATGAAGCTTGGCCGCCCGCATGGCGCACCCGAGCTGCAACTCATCAACATCCGGCTGATCCTGGAGACGACAGCTCATCCGTCGACCTTCGTAGACTGGGTCCGGGAGCCCTCCGAAGGCAATGACCTCGTCCCGCGTTGGCCCAATTGGGGTAAGGCCTCCTACCCGACCCCCAAGTGTGCCAATCTCTCCCTGTCCAGTCGAGGGAAGGCCGATCGGAGAAGCCGCTCCCGCCTCCACCTCAGCAGGTGTCGTAGAACCCGAAGGCGTCGACCGAGGGCTACCAGCGTCCATCATCAGCGGAAGCACGATGGGAGGGCGCGAGCGCAGAGCCTCCTGCTCCGCTGACCCCCCCCCATCCCAACGGCCGAGCTCCGAAGGGGTGCCTCGGGGGAGGCTGAAGCGAGGGCCTCCTGCCTACACCCCCTCGACCTGGCGTCCACCCGTGTGTCCCAAAAGCCACCAACATCCTGGTCACCACCAGCATAGCCTGAAGCTGGCCCTCTCATCGAAGGTGGCGAGGCCGGGCCCCAAGCGTGCACAGAGGGGGAAACAGGGGCCACCTGCCCATACTCCTCCCCATCCTTGACGCCTGACCCGGCGTCCTGAACCGGCAACGCCGCGTGAACCACTAGGCTAGTAGTATGCGGCACCAACTTATCTCCTCGAGCAGTCATATCAGTCCCAACAGAAACAAGCGGAGGTAACAGGCTTTCTAAAATATCCTCACTCTCAACGCGATCACTCCAAAGCCTAGGAGGTGCGGAAGCTACCTGAAAGGAACCAAATCTCAACGAGTTCATAGGCGAGGAAGTAGGTAAAGGTGCACCCTTCCCTGGCGCAGCCGGGGTGCGCTTTGCGCCCGGGGTGTGAGACTTATCACGTGCATTGTCCTCCTGACGCTGCTCCTTGTTACCCGAGTCGTCACCCTTATCAGTCATGTCCACATCATCCCCTGTCATGGCCTCTGCGAAAATATCAGCGTCCTCAAGCTCAATCTCCAGATTGTACATCTTGCCAGCATGCGTCCATCTAACCACATCTGGTATATACTCGATGTCCACTACACTCACAAGTAACATCGCCACCCCGTGTGCTCGGGTAAACGGCATGTCCACCCGCTCAGTCTTCCCAACGAGTGTTCCCAAACTTGCCACGACCCGGACATCATTCAGAGGCTTAGGCGGTGCACCCGAGAACCGCAACGAAACCTGAGGAAGGGGTGTGCCCTTTGCCTCGACTTTCTTCCACTCATCAAACTCTAGGATGCACTCCATGCCAGGCACTCTACACGTCCCAAAGCTCAGTAGCTTCTTCAGGTCCTCTGCTGAAGGAAAGTCTACCTTGTACACATTGGCATCAAGTCTAATCAGCTCCCACTGAAAGTTACCTGGAGCAAGTTCATTCAACCTCTGTAAGATCTGTGCCTCCGACAAGTCACCTTTAGTCACTTTGACCACCACCGTGGTCGCACTCTGTGGTGTCTCTGGGACTGTCCTCGCACTGGGTGACTCAAAGAACATCAGTTCGGTGCAGCAGACTCCGTAGATAGAGACTCCCGGCATCGGCTCATGCAACAACGGACACTCTCCCGTAGTGTGTACCGGTTTGAGGCATGTGTCACAAAGCTCACTCGTGCACTCCGTAATAAAGTGCCCCTGCTCACCACAACGATAACAAAGCATTTTCTCCTTCTTACGAGCCCACTTGGCCGCTCTATCACCATCCACTTTCTCAGCCACTCTGACAGAACCCGCCGCATTGGGCTCGGCCTTAGGCACCATCGCAGTTGCAAGAGCCGTTACCGCGGCCATGACCTGTCCTGACAGCGCTGGCGCCTGCTCAGGCACAACCTCCTCAGAAAGAGCAATCTGCTCCGCCGTGTCAGTAACAGTAGCAGCAGGCGGGGGAAGCTGCCGATGACGATACTTGCCTCCCCGGCCACCTCAATGAGATCGGTATCCACCGCGCTGCCGGTAATACGGGCCCGACGCACCCTCAACAAAGCCACCCGGAGGGCCGTAAAACGGACGGTCATCAGAGCCATCACTTTGCCAAGCATATCCACGCCCGCCGCCCGCCGACGATGAACCCCGATGTTGGCCTTCACCATAGACATTGTAACCATCATCTCCCTACTGCCCTCGAGGGGGTCCACGGCCGCCGTAGGCGAACTCACGTCCTTGGTTCGCCACATACCGCTGCGGACCCGAACCATTGCCGCCTCTAGGAATCGCCGGCGCCGCCCTAGCCGCAGGCGGCTGCGCCACACTGTGTGGGGGCGGAGCAGGCGCGTGCTGCGAGGGCACAGGCCGCTGCTGATGCGGCTGCGCAGCGAGGTGCGGTGGCGGCGGCGGCCTTGGGGCCGCTGTAGGCTGCGGCAGCGCCGTCTTGGGAGGCGGCGGTGCCGGCCTGGGGGGTGGCCCGGAACCCCGACCTGCCATGGCCACGCGACTAGCGGCAACCGGCCGGATCCTGGTAGCACGTTGTTGGCGTACGGCACCTATGGGATCGCGGGGATCCCTTTTTCGGTTCGGCGAGGGGAGAGGTATGCCAAAGAGCAGAACCAATGATCGACGCAAGGGGATTTTTACCCAGGTTCGGGCCGCTAATCAGCGTAAAACCCTGCTCCTGCCTTGATTTATTATCAGTGTTTTCGTCCCAGTTCTTGGAGCGCTTGTGACGAACTGTGTGTTCGTGCAGCAGCTGCGCATGCAGAATGGGCCGAGAGTGTTTTCTCCAGTCTCCGTCCCCTGTAGCAGTTGCCTTGGGCCTCCTTTTATATGCTCAAAGGGGTCACCACAGTGGCAAAATGTACATACATTGAGGTGTAAAATAGCTACAGGGTTATCATACCTAACCACTTACGGTTTAGGACAAATGCATTTAATGCACCGTGAGGTGTCCATTTAGGTGTCCTTATTTTCTTGGGGATGGAAAAAGGGGCCATCCTATCAGCACCGCTTAAGCTTTCCTCCACTGGTGCCTTGCCACGCATCCAGAGAAGGGCCAAGAACGCCAGGTTGGTTGATGTGCTGAAGCGGTCGCACAGTGATAGAATCTTGCCGGGCGCAAATCTTGCCGGGCACAAATCTTGCCGGGCTCAAATCTTGCCGGGCTTTGCAAGTCACCCCGGCAAGATCTTGCCGGGGGCCTAGTCTTCGGTCTTCAGCTCTTCTCATCTCTTAATCCTCTGATCCTTGGTTTGAGCGTCCCTTTGATAGTCTTGAACTAATCTCCAACTGCTCCCTCGACAAGCCTTGCCGCGGGCTTGACTACAACTTCCCGTGCACAAGTATGGGGTACTAATGGCCCAATACTTAGTACACCGACAGGAGCCCCCGGTCCTAGGCCACACACGAGTGCGAGGCGTTGTTGGGCTAGGCCCAAACAGTGCACGGGCACGCGTGGCTCGGGTTAACTACTCACAATCATCCTGCTTATTGCGCCCCTCCAATGCGCACGTTGAATGCGCGACGTGGGAAGCATGCGCTGAAAGGCTGCAGCCGCAGCGCGCTTGTAGAGGTGTATTTACATTGGGCAGTAAAAGAGGCGGCCTCGCTCCTTCCCCATAAAGAGGAAACTGCAGAGGCGCTGCCCATTTACCCCCTTCTTCTTTCCAACCTGGAATCCGCCATTGCCTTCCTTCTCTCGAGCCCAGAGTAAGGCTTCTCCTCATCCGCTCACCACCTCCGCACCCGCTCCATCTTCGGCTTCCGTCCACACAGTCGCCATGCCACCCAAGGCCAGCAAAGGCAAGGGCAAGGAGACGAAAGCCGATGTCCCGGAGAGCGAGCTGGTGAAGATGCGGAAGAAGTACGTCGTCTTCGCCCCGACGCTCGACGCGAAAGCTTTGAAGAACCGGTACCAGTGCATGTGGGCGAGGGAGACGAAGGCTCACCCCGCGACTCGCGTGGTTCCAGGTTCTTGTTCCAAAAGCGGACCACACAGATATCCCTTCTTCGTCGCTTATTTCTATTGCGGGCTCTATCCTCCATTTTCTGACTTCTTCAATGACATTATGTACACATACGGCTTCCATCTTCTTGATTTCACGCCGAATGCCGTACTGTGTATGTCCATCTTTGCCCATCTTTGCGAAAATTTTGCCAGAGTAGTTCCCAACACTGCCCTCTTCTGCCATTACTTTATTCCTCGCATCCAAAAAGGGGAGGCCCTTTCTGGTTCTATCGCCTGGATTCCAAGAGCATGGAATAAGGAAATATACCCAGGTAGGGTTTACCGCGAGAAGTGGGATGAATGGCGGTCCGAGTGGTGCTGGATCAAGGAGAAAGATCCCCATCCGTTCTGTTTGCCTCGACGGCAAAAGGCGGTCCGCAGCAGCGACTGGAGCGATTTCGCCACGGAAGAGGAGAGGCTCATGATCGCCACCACTAGAATCCTTCGTCTAAAAGCTGCTGGGCTCACAATGGAGATGATCGACTTCGATTTCCTTCGCCGCCGCATCGCCCCCCTACAAAGCAAGGGGAGGCCGGCTTGGGAGTACCGGAATGCTGCAGATATCATGAGACTGCGCCCCGAGATGAACAACAACTTGACTGCTATGTAGCTTGGCGCTCTCCGCCACAGGCTATTTCAGCACAATGACAAACATCGGTTGCCGGCAAGAATTGTCCCTTTGTGCAACAACTCCGCCCTGGGGTCGATCATCGCCACAATGCCAATGTTCAACGCCGATGGTCTTGACGCGACTTGGGCCGAGCCATCCGAGGAGGAAGCACAAAAGTTCTTCGACAACTTGTCGGAGAGGGCCATCCGGGAAGAGACGAACCTCATTCGCGTCACCACTGACGAAGAGGTGGCGTATATTGACACTAGGGCGGAAGAGGCGAATCTTGCCGCGGAGGCCGGCAATGTCGGCTTAACAGAATGGGAAACCAGTGACGCAGAGGTTGTGATGGAAGAGAATCCTGCCGGGGAGGAGAAGGCTGCCGGGGAACAGAGCAGCGCAGTCGCTGAGAGCTCGTCCAACGAAGACGCAGCTAAAGAAGAGCCGCAAGAGGAGCCCCCAGCCCCGAAGAAGACAAAGCGTGTTCTTCGAAAGGCCGCTTTTGGCATCCCGGCAAGCCAACCCTCTTCGAGCAGCGAGGTTCCCGGCAAGAAGGCGGCCGGCAAGACTACACCGCGGCAAGGAGTTCGACAGCAACCTGTGCGGCGCGCGAGACACACACCTGCGGCAACTACTGGGGCGGCAGGGGCGTCTCACACAACCGCACCGGAGGCTGAGGCGGCAGAGCCACGCCAACCCCCTGCACTCGCAACAACCAAGCGACCCAGGACCCCTCCTCCGCCTCCCCATACGGATACTGCAATGGAGGTCGATTTCGACATCTCCGGCTTCAGCCCGGAACGAGAATAGGACGAGTAAGTATCCTGTTTCCGCTTTTATCTCCCAAATTTCGGATTAATCTCATAGCCTTGTTTTGTCTTGTCTCCGCAGCGATGCAGAAACCTTGGCAGAAAGGATGGCGAAGAGGGCGAAGACTTCCACGGGTGATGAGCCTCCGACAGGTTCCACAAGTGCGCCAAAAACTATCGTCATCAGCCCGGAGCTTAACCCTCGACGTAGCCCCCAGCACAGCCCCCAGCGTGAGTCCATTACTCATTTTCCGCTGGCGGGCGCTGTGGTTTCTATTCTTGCCGCTGATATCTTTGGGCTTGCAGGAGAAGAACGGCAACAAGGAGAGTTATTGGAAGACGCTCCCGTCATGCCACCTCCGTCGACCACGCCGCCCACAAGCGCATCCCCGGCAAGAGATCCTACCGATGAGCCTATCTTGATTGAGAAGGAGCCGGTAGGCATGGGCACCAGCAACCTTTCCCCGGCAACCAAGATTGCCGGGAGGGGCGAGGCCACCTCTCAACAGCTCGACGCAGGTAACTGATTGCCTCAGAGCGCTTGCTATCCTTTCCTTTATCTTTCTTTCTTTTGTCTTCTTGAACTTCAATCTTGATCTTATTTTGTTTCCCTCTTTCGTCCTTTAGAATTCCCTGTGATGGAACACATGGACATCGACGCTGTCATCAAGGAGACCGCTAGGGATGCTGCCGCCGAAGCCGACAAGATTGCTACTAGCGAGGCCGCCAAGGATGCCACCGTCAAGGCCGGCGGTACCTCTGCCGACGAGGCCGCCAAGGATGCACAGGAGGAAACCGCCAAGGAATCTGCTGAAAGGGCCGGCGAGGAGGCTGGTGACCGTACTGACGGCATTCCTGCCGCAGGAGCGCCAGGCGCTACGCCGGCCACGGAGGCCCCAGCTGCCGGTGAGGTGGTTGCTGAGGATCAACCGTCAACATCAGAAGTTCCCTCATCAACCAAATATCTCAAAGTTGGCGAGAACCTGTTCGTCAACTTGCCGGGGACGGCAAGCATTGGGGCACCGACCGAAGGAGAAACTTTTGATGAAGAAATCATCACTGCTGCTGGGGTCGAGATCGTCAATGAACCAAGTGTCAGCAGCAGCAAATCTGAGGAAGATCAGCTCCTTTAGGCCATGGGCGATAACTTCCGCAAGCTCCAAGCGCTCCACAATGCTCAAAAAGAGAAGGTAGATTCCAGAGCTGCAGTTGTTGAAGCAGCCGAGGCTGATTTTCAAAAACGCGTTGAGCAAATGCAAATCTGGTACGCCGAGGCCTTTCAAGAGCTGACTGCCAACCGGGAACAAGTGAGCCAAAGCTGGACGGAGCTCCTCTTGAAAAAATCTGACATAGAGAAGGCGCAAGAGGAAGCTGCGCAAAGAATTGCCGTTGAAGATGCCCTCCTGACGGAGCATCGCATTGTGCTTGATGCTCACGAGGAAGATCTTGCCGCACGTGAGCAGGCGCTCGTCGCCAAGCTTCACAGCAAAGATGAAGAAATCGAGAAGCTTGTCACGCAGCGGACCCAGGAGCTGGAGCAGAAGCACAAGGAAGCGCTCGAAGCTCTAACTGTAGATCATGCCGGCAAGCTCAAGGAGGCCGTCGATGCTACCGAGGCTGCAGAGGCCGCCAAGAATGAGCTGAGCGACAAAGTGAAGAAGCTGGAAGTGGATCTTGAAGAACACAGCAAGGAGCTCTCGACGCTTAGAGGTGACAGGGAGAAAACTCTCCACAGCCTGGCAGAGATGCAAGTTGCCATATCCGACAAGACCAAGCAGCTCTCTTCAGCCAACGATATCATTGCAGATCTGAGGCTGAAGCTGACCACGCTGGAGACGTCTCTTGAGGACGGCAGGGCCCGCGAGAAGGCTCTGAGTAAAGATCTCCAAGATGAGAGGAACTTGCTTAAAAGCGCTGCCGCCGCCCAAATCGACTATGAAAAGGGGGTGAAAATCTGGACTGAACGCCTTATCGACACTGCGGAGAGGCTCACAGCACAGCTGTCAACCATGGGCCTGCCAAACTTCAAGTATTCTTCCAAAGAAAGGGTATCTCCAAGCGCCAGGTTGACCATGTTCTTTGAAAGGATCATCGATGCTCTGAAGCTACTCCAGTCCAACCGAGCGACCCAACTAGTCGATGAATCCCGCAAGCTTTGCCGGGCCGTCCTCCACAAGGTGCTCATCAAGGTGGTGCACAAGAACCCTGGTGTCGACCTCACCAATGTGCTTGATCGTTTGCCGAAGGATGCAGATCTCAAGGCACTTGAGGAGCTTGTCGCGCCCATCCTTGAAAAAGTAGATTCAATCAAGAGGGTTGAAGGCCAGCGCAGGGACTAGCTGCCTCATTTTCCCTTGTCGCCACCATTCCATGCCAAAGACAATTAAGTCTTGAGTTAGAACTGCGACAATTTTTGATGTAATATAACATGCTTATGTTTGGGAACATGCATGCTTATTTCCCTTGTCTGATTCCTTTATGTATGCAGTACACCCTACGCTTACTGAAAACTTGCCAGCGTGCAACCTGCCGCGAGCGCTGGGTGCGGGACTTCAGCAGCCTGCTGGAGGTGCAGCGGCCGGCAAGACACCTTGGCGTTCTCAGTGCTGCCACTTAAATTGTTGAGTGGACTCAAAACAAAATAAGGCCGCAATCGATTACGACAAGGGTTCCTTCGCGTGCAGGTTTTCCATACAAAGACCGAAATCGTCTAAGGAAAATAACTCCATAATAAAAGAAACTTGCTCAAAGTTTTGTAACTTAGCTTTCTGTCGCCGTACTTCCTCCGGTAAGATGTCAATTCTGAACGTCGCCCACTGGTATCCCAGATCGTGCCTTCCCCCACCCCCCCCACCCCCCCCCGCGGCAAACGTGCGCGCGAGGAACCCTTCTATCTTTTGAGAAAAAGAAAGAAGAGAAAATAAAAATATGGAACCTTGGCGGTTCGTTAATGCTTACCGGGAACAAGTGTCATACAATATCTCAGACAAGCATGCATATATATATAAACATGGAAATCGATAAGAAAAATGTACAACACTTAATCTTATTCATCTGCGCGCAGGGTCTGCGCCTGGCTTTGTACAAAGGATTACATGCCTTGCCGGCAAGACTTGTACAAAAGGTGGTTGCCGGGGGCGCCCGGCAACCGCGCCTCACGGGTAAAACTTGCGAATATGTTCGATATTCCAGGAGTTGCTCACTGGAACACCATCCTCGGTCTCCAGGCGGACAACGCCGGGCCTGGTGACTCGTACTACCCGATAAGGGCCTTCCCACTTCGGCATCAACTTGTTTGAATTCTTGACGGACTGAATCCGTCGAAGAACAAGGTCGCCTTCAGCAAGGCTTCGGGCATGAACTTTGCGGCTATGGTAGCGACGCAAAGCTTGCTGGTAGCGAGCGGCTCGCACAGCAACCTGAAGACAATCCTCCTCAAGGAGCACAGCGTCATCTTGCCGCAGCTGCTCTTGCTCAAGCTCATCATAAGCGAGCACTCGAGGTGACCCGTGTATGAGTTCCGTGGGGAGAACTGCTTCCACTCCGTAGACTAGAGCGAAGGGTGTCTGGCCAGTGGCTCGATTTGGTATCGTTCTGATTGACCAAAGAACCGCCAGCAACTCATCAATCCAGCGCCTTCCGCACTTTTTCAGCTTATCAAAAGTTCTGGTCCTGAGACCGCGCAGCACTTCAGCATTAGCCCTCTCCGCTTGGCTATTGCTTCTCGGATGAGCAACAGAGGCAAAACAAATTTTGCCGCCAAGGTCTTGGACGCACTGCATTAAGGTGCGACTTGTGAATTGCGTACCGTTATCGGTGATGATCCTGTTGGGCACACCGAAACGGCAAACTATTCCCTTAAAGAACCTGACGGCTGATTGTGCTGTCACCTTTCTCACCGCTTCCACTTCCGGCCACTTTGTGAACTTGTCGATCGCAACGTACAAGTACTCAAAGCCCCCGGCAGCACGGGGAAAGGGGCCCAGTATGTCAAGCCCCCAGACCAAAAATGGCCAGGAGAGAGGGATTGTCTGAAGAGCCTGAGCTGGCTGATGCGATTTCTTCGAATGAAACTGGCACGCTTCACACTTGGTTACTAGTGCAGTTGCATCCTGGAGAGCAGTGGGCCAAAAGAAACCTTGCCGGAATGCTTTTCCGACAAGTGCTCTTGATCCTATGTGAGAGCCACATATGCCTCCATGTATCTCTGCCAACAGCTCTAGTCCATCCTCCCGAGGAATACACTTCAATTTCACTCCGTTCGGTCTCTTTCTGTACAGCACGTCATCGACGAACTGGTACATAGTAGACCGATGGGCTACTTTTTCTGCTTCTTCCTGCTCTTCGGGGAGTTCTCCTGTCTGAAGGAAACGGACAATGTGTTGTGCCCATGCTGGAGCCTGGGGCTCGACAGCTAGGACTAAAGGCATCTCTTCCGCCGGGGGAGCATTTGTCTCGACGGCGAAAGCCTGAGGCTCCGCTGGAGCCTGTCGTTCCCCGGCAGGCTTGCCGCTGATCCCGGCAAGTTCCTTGCCAGTGGCTCCATGGAGCTCTGCCGGAAAGTACTGTTCAGAATTCAACTTTCTTCTCTTTTCTTGCCTCATTGATGGTGCCACAGATGGTTGAGTCAAATGGAGCACAAAAGTTCCTGGTTCCGCAGGCAACGTGAGGGCAGCGTGCTTTGACAGGTCATCAGCAATACTATTCTCGGCACGAGGAATGTGCTTCATTTGCAGACCATCAAAGCACTCTTCCATTTTTCTCACTTCATCCACATAAGCTTGCATCAATGGGCTCTGGTAATTTTTGTTAACTTGCCTGGCAACAAGCTGTGAATCGCCTCTGATGATGAGCTTCTTGATACCAAGGCCTGCAGCGATGCTGAGACCGGCAAGCAGCCCCTCGTACTCCGCAGTGTTGTTTGTCGAACTCTCCTGGGGGAAATGCATTTGGATTACATACTTGAGGTGCTCTCCGGTGGGTGCGACAAGCAGCACGCCAGCACCGGCGCCTTGCAGCGAGAAAGCCCCGTCAAAGTACATAACCCATTCTCGATCAGTTTCCTTGCCGGGGAGAGTCGTTTCTTGAATCTCTTCATCTGGCGTTGGGGTCCATTCCGCAATGAATTCCGCCAAGGCTCTGCTCTGAATTGTTGAAGTACTTTCAAACTTGAGACCAAAGCTTGACAATTCCAACGCACATTCAACGATCCTGCCGGTTGCCTCTGGATTTCGCAAAATCCGCTGCAACGGAAAGCGAGTGACGACGGTAATTTCATGTGCTTGAAAATAATGGCGCAGCTTCCTCGAGGCCATAAGAAGGCCTAAGAGCAACTTCTGCACACCAGAGTATCTTGATCTAGCTCCTTGCAAAAGGGAGATAACAAAATAAACTGGGCGCTGCACCATCTTTTTCTTTTGCACTAGTTCTTCTGACTGAGCAGATCCTATCTTGCCGGGACCAGTCCTTGCCGGGGATGATCCTGGTGCGTCACTTGGCGGTCCTGCCACTGGCGTTGCCTCCTCATTAGCTTCTCTCTGTGCCACTAACGCAGCACTAACCACTTGATTTGTCGCTGCCAGATACAGCAGCAACGGCTCTTGTGGCCTAGGCGCGACTAGCGTCGGCGGAGAAGAGAGGTACCTCTTCAAATCTTGCAGCACAGCCTCCACTTCCGGAGTCCATTTCATTGGACCTATCTTCTTCAAAATTTTGAAAAAGGGCGGGGCGCGCTCAACAGATTTGGAGATAAACCTGCTTAAGGCAGCAACGCAGCCGGCAAGATGACGTACATCCTTGATGCGTCTTGGTGCCTCAATCTGCTCAATAGCTTTAATCTTGTCGGGGTTTGCCTCGATCCCTCGCTGAGACACAAAGAACCCGAGAAGCTTGCCGGAAGGAATGCCAAACACGCACTTCTCGGGATTGAGCTTTAAATTGATCTTGCGCAGATTCGTAAATGTTTCTTCTAAATCTTGTATGAGCATCGCTTTGTCCTTGGTTTTGACCACTATGTCATCCATGTATGCTTCCATGTTTCTATGCAGCTGAGGCTCAAAACCAATTTGGACCGCTCTCGCGAATGTAGAACCAGCACTTTTCAACCCGAAAGGCATTCGTATAAAACAATACATACCACATGGGGTGATAAATGCGGTCTTGTCTTCATCTTCTTTTGCCATGAAGATCTGGTGATACCCTGAGTAGGCATCAAGGAACGACAGTAGATCACAGCCAGCAGTGGAGTCCACAATCTGGTCGATGTGCGGCAAGGGGAAAGGATCTTTAGGACAGGCTTTATTGATATCTATATAATCAATACACAACCTCCATTTTCCGTTCGCCTTGCGCACTACAACTGGATTGGCTAACCACGTTGGGTGAAGCACCCCTCTGACCAAACCTGCTGCTTCTAACTTCCTAATTTCTTCGGCAATAAATTCTTGCCGCTCTAAGGCTTGCTTTCTCACCCTCTACTTGATGGGCCGCGCGTGAGGACAGACAGCAAGGTGGTGCTCAATTACCGCCCTGGGAACACCGGGGATGTCAGATGGTCGCCATGCAAACACATCCACATTCGCCCGCAGGAAGGCAATGAGCGCGCTTTCCTATTTGTCATCGAGGGTGGAACTTATGGTGAAAGCTCCTCCCGTTCCGTCCTGTTTGACGGGCACCTTCTTGGTCTCCAGTGGAGCAGCCTTGGATTTCTTGTTCTTGCCGGTGGAACTTCCTGGTACATCCTCAATGGGAGCGCAGCACTCCGAGGAGGTGCGCTTGCCGGAGTTTGCGCCAACGTTCCTGCCGGTCTTCTTCTTTCCCCCGGGAGTTCCAGCGGCAGGAGCAGATGCCTTTGACGGCAGGTGCTGCGACTGCTTCCCGGTAGAGTTGGTCAGCGCAGATGAGCGCATCCTTTTTGTCGGAGTGGACAGTGATGACGCTCAACGGCCCGGGCATTTTCAGCACATTATATGCATAGTGTGATGCCGCCATGAACTTGGCCAACGCTGGGCGGCCAAGGATCCCATTGTATGACATGGGGATCTTGGCGACATCGAACATCACCTTCTCCATCCTGTAGTTGAGCTCGCTACTAAATGTTACTGGTAGCGTTATCTTGCCTTTTGGCTGGGTCCTTCCTGGATTGATCCCTTGAAATGTGCCCGTTTCCTCGAGATCTTCATCAGGAATTTGCAACTTCTTGAGCACGTCTGGTGAGATTAGGTTCAGTCCGGCCCCACCATCAACTAGCATTTTTGTCACCTTGAGGTTGCGGATTGTCGGCGAAACCAACAATGGCAAGCACCCGACCGCAGTTGTGCGATCAGGGTGATCCTCGGCGTAAAAAATGATAGGCGTGTTGGACCACTTCAGGGGTTTACGTGCATCAAATGATGGCTCTGTTGCATTCACCTCACGCACCCACTGTTTAAGTCGACGGTGGGAAGAATGCAACGAGGCGCCTCCGTCGATACACATGGCCTCTGTAGCTTTCTAAAATTCATGCTCACTGGAGTCATCATCTTCTTCATCATCATCATCACCCTCTTCTTTGTCACGGCCTCGAGCGGGCCTCTCCTTCTGTTGTTTGGCCTTGCCGCGGCGACCCCCCCGGCCACCATGCTTCTTGCCGGACCCCTCAGCACTATCTTGGGCCTTCTCCTTGTCTCGCCTCTCGTACTCAGCTCTTTGTTTCTCGACAAGCTGTTCGACTTGCCGGAATTTTGGAGATCATGGCCCTTGGTGCGATGGATCTTGCAATACTGTTTGCCGGAGCCTTCCGGCTTGTCGGCAGCCGCCAAGGCCTGACAGGAGGCACACCTGGCAACTTCCTTGCCGGGGTCGCCAACTTTGTCCTTCTTGGCGGTGCCAAGGTCGCCGGATCCCTCGACAGCAAGCACGGCCTTGCCTTTACGCTTCTTGTTTCACCGCCGGCCCTTCTTTGTCGGGGCGGCAGCATCTTCGCCTTCAGAGTCGCCTCCTGCGCCAACATCCTCGCCGGGAAGTCTCCTTCCCTCTTCAGCCCGAGCACATTTATCAGCAGAGCATAAAGCTCGGCGATATCCCTGATTTTGTTCATCGCCATTTCTTCCCGCATCTTGCGGTTACGCACGTTCTGACGGAATGCACCGATAACGGCGGCAGGATGAACATCTGGGATGCTGTATTGCACACGGCTGAACCTTTGGATATACTTGCGCAGAGGCTCGCCCTCCTTCTGGGGGATGAGATGTAAATCACTTTCCTGGCCAGGAGTTTGATGGCCTCCAACAAAGGCGCCAACAAACTGGTGGCACAGATCTGACCAAGAAGAAATGGAATTCTCCGGCAGATTCATCAACCACGACCTGACGTTGGGTTTGAGCACCAACGGGAAGTAGTTGGCAAGTATCTTGTCGTCTCGGCCCCCGGCAGCCTGCACCGCAATGGTGTAGATGCTCAGGAACTCCGACGGGTGGGTCTTGCCGTCATATTTCTCCGGGACCTCTGGCTTGAAGGTTCGGGAATTGGGCCACTGGACTCGCCGCAGCTCACGGGTAAACGCTGGACAACCTACCTTGTAAGGCAAGTCGCCTGCGTACCCCGGCGCAGGCTTGTCGACATCAGGTCCTGCGCGTTTATCAGATTGATGGCGCGCCTCCCGTCGCCGCTCGATGGTAGTTCGAGCATCCTCTTTGCCTCGTTCCCGAAGAACTTGATGCTGATCGCGGTGCATCCGCGGATCGGACGACGCCGTGGAATCATCATCACGATCATCGGTCCGCCGGGTCATCGATCGTCGTTGCTGTCATGGAGGGGAGTGCAGCGTGCTCGCACCGCCTCCAGTTTTCTCTCCATCGGCCCGCGCCGGGTCGATGGACCGCCGCCGCGAAGGCCCTGCCTGCTGCGGCCCTTCCTTGTTGACGAAGCCGATGAGGCTCTGGATGGTAGATCGCCACTCCTCCATCTTCTTCGGAGCAGGAGGGAAATCAAGGAGCAGCTGCGCACGTGCCAAAGCTTCCACTGGTGTAGGCGGCGGCGACAGGTACGAGGTACGTGAGGTGCTCGGACTCCTAACAATGTTAGAAGGAGCACCTTCACGATCGCGCGACCGCGCGCCACTTCCACCAGCAGTTTTGCATGCATGCTGGGCCTGCGCACCTTGGGATCGATGCGCAGAAGTCCTTTCATGGGGGCGTCCCGAACCACCAGCGCCATGGAGCTGCTCGTCGCGTGCAACCTGTAAAGGCTGCGACGCTTGCGCCGGCGCAGGAGTCCTAGGAGGCGTCCTCCGATCTCTGGAGTTCGCCGCGCCGCCTGTAGGCAACACAGCCCCATCTCTGGATCTGGCGGCATGCGGATTGCTGTCGCCGCTGCGAACGACGCCGCTCGCCTGGCTTGGATCACCAGAACGCCATGGAGGCTCTAAACCTCTACCTTCTGCATCTACGCCATCGCCCGTACGTGAGGGCACGGGCAAAACGGACGTAGATGGTAGCACTGTTGCGGCACTTTTCTTCTTGGGTGGCATGGTGATGAGGATGATGAAGAAACTGAGGCGCCGATCACTGGATCAGGTTTGCGCGACCTTCTCCCCCCTACCTGGCGCGCCAAAGATGTCGGCGTACGACACCTATGGGATCGCGGGGATCCCTTTTTCGGTTCGGCAAGGGGAGAGGTATGCACAAAGAGCAGAACCAACGATCGACGCAAGGGGATTTTTACCCAGGTTCGGGCCGCTAATCAGCGTAAAACCCTACTCCTGCCTTGATTTATTATCAGTGTTTTCGTCCCAGTTCTTGGAGCGCTTGCGACGAACTGTATGTTCGTGCAGCAGCTGCGCATGCAGAATGGGCCGAGAGTGTTTTCTCCAGTCTCCGTCCCCTGTAGCAGTTGCCTTGGGCCTCCTTTTATATGCTCAAAGGGGTCACCACAGTGGCAAAATGTACATACATTGAGGTGTAAAGTAGCTACAGGGTTATCATACCTAACCACTGACGGTTTAGGACAAATGCATTTAATGCACCGTGAGGTGTCCGTTTAGGTGTCCTTATTTTCTTGGGGATGGAAAAAGGGGCCATACCATCACTACCGCTTAAGCTCTCCTCCACTGGTGCCTTGCCACGCATCCAGAGAAGGGCCCAGAACGCTAGGTTGGTTGATGTGCTGAAGCGGTGGCACAATGATAGAATCTTGCCGGGCGCAAATCTTGCCGGGCACAAATCTTGCCGGGCTCAAATCTTGCCGGGCTTTGCAAGTCACCCCGGCAAGATTTTGCCGGGGGCCTAGTCTTCGGTCTTCAGCTCTTCTCATCTCTTGATCCTCTGATCCTTGGTTTGAGCGTCCCTTTGATAGTCTTGAACTAATCTCCAACTGCTCCCCCGACAAGCCTTGCCGCGAGCTTGGCTACAACTGCCCGTGCATAAGTATGGGGTACTAATGGCCCAATACTTAGTACACCGACACACGTCCGTGAGCAAACTTTGGGAAACCCGGCGTGGCTACCCGGCGAACCCTAATTTTTGCAGGCGAACAAAACGATGGAATCGAAACTGCATGAATCAGCGGCTCACTTGTCGCTACGATCCCATGCACGTTAAAACCAGTATGGCCCCTCCGATCGGTCTCCTGGCTAGGACCCTGAGCCTCATACCCAGTCCTAGCGAGGCCCAACTCGGCATCGCAAAGCTCCGGCCCATCGCGGCCTAGCAAAAAATTCAACCGCGCCTGCCGTGCGTCCCGACTCTGGCGAGCCGCGCCGCTCCCCGGCGACGGACTCCCGAATGTCGGCGCACCTCGTTTCTTCTTCTTCCGTGTGGCATTCGTTCACACATCCGAATGAAAATAATTTGACAAGGTAAGGATCGACGAGCTCACCTTTGGGAGTGGGCCGCACCAGGGCTTCACCTTCGGCAGCGGCGGCGGTGATCTAGGGCCGAACCTCACGTCCTTCTTGCGCCTGCCGCTGTTCCCCATCTGCGGCGAGGATTGTGGCTTCTCCGGCTGCACCCTAGGCTCCTTCGCCAGGCACACGGCGGGCATCATCGAGTCCGCATCATCATCGTCTTCATCGGCCAGAACCCAAAACCGTCCCCCGAACCGCGGCTTCGAAGGCTGAGGATCTGCCGTAAGATCGACCACTTCGATCTGCTCGTGAACCTTCTCTTCTCCCTGCACAAACATACGAACAGCAATATCGAAAACATCAATGAGCAAACGCGTACCTTCAGCGATTTTCTCGTCATTGCGGAGGTATCGCCCACCAAGGATGTCCCCCTCCAGATCTCGCAACACCATCCATCTCGATGGGTAATGCGCGTAGAGAAAGCCATCCGCACCGTGTCCGGCCGCCCGAACATCTTCGAACTGAACTCTCCATTTCGCCGGGTTCAAAAACCCTCCGATCGGCTCCAGATCTGGCGGATCGGTTGATCCATAAAACTCCGGCACCGGCGCCGCCGCTGTGGCCTCCGGCGACTCCTCTAGTGTGGCCGGTGGCCGTCGGGCACGCCCAGCAGGTGGTGGTTCAGGTGGGGGTGGCAGGGCCGCCGCACCGTCGCCATCAGCGCCCATCAGACCCTAGTCTCAACCAACCTACAGCATAAAGGAGTACTCGAATACACTGGAGAGACTCATTCGTTCATTCACAGTAACAAAATATGGAGTGAACATATGTGTTAGCTACCCATTGAATGATCAATAATCTTGATGTATTGATGATATTTTTTACTTTGTATAGTGACCGGAGGAGCATTGATAACACTTCATACCGAGCTATTGAGGGCACGATCCGAGTTGGATTGGCACCAAGCAGTTTATATACAAAACGCCCGTGACCTTGAAAAGGCCATGGAAGCTCGGCAAGTGGCTCAAGCTCGGAATACCGAGGTGGATAAGATGTTGAAGAGCATGATTGCGGAACACAACATGCTTGAATCCTTGACGGAGAAAAGTGTTGCCGAGCTGGAATAGCATGTCCTGGAAAGGCGGGAGGCCGTTACCCTTGCCGATGCTGCGGAGTTTGAGCTTCGCCAGACTTCAGATATGTTTATCGGTAAATTATACTAAATATTCTTTGTCATTGATCCTGACGCCCCTCCGAGCTAAAGACGTTTTTATTCTTGTTAGAGGATTTTCTGGATTTGGAACGTAGCGTGAGAGATGCTTGCCAGTATTATCTCAATTGGGAAGAGTCTTCCGAGAAGGCATTTTGGGTGCAATTCCAGGAGGCGTCGGGCTCTTTGTTACTTGGTCATCAGATGGGGCAACTGGTCAAGCATCAACGGGTATCCAAGTTGGCACCGGAGGGTGTGTGCACTGCACTTTGACCGCAGATGCCTCTACTGAACAACTTCTTTAGGCTTGTGCAACGCCTTCGAAGTGCCACAACAAGAGCCGAGCTATGGAAGCGGTCTACATGTTTGGAGGGTGCGCGGGAGGCATATGCAGTTGTGTAGACTTGGTGGCCGAGGCTAGACATGGAGCCGATGTCACGGGACCGTCCAGAGGGAACGACACGAGAACCTGCCGATTACTATGAGCGGGTCATGCCAGCAGCTCGGATATCCGAAGGAAGATGCAGCAAACAAATGATTTTTTAAGATCTTTAACTTTTGTACGTGTTTTCCATGGATGTACCGAATTTTGAAAATGAAATTTAATTACTTTGTTTATAATACATGCGCATTTGTTTTAACTCAACTACTGCTCTTCAAAGATGTAGTTGGCCTGCCGTCGGGTTTTGCCCCTTCATAGAATATACTTAGGGTGTTTCACTCCTAATTTCAACTTTGAACCGACGTCTCAGCGCCCATGGGGGCAGTTATGTTCGGAGAAACAAGGCAATCGGACCATAAAGTTAAAATCTACACATAGCTACAGGAGCTTTAGAGTAGGGGCAATTTAATAGCCCCCAGTGTAACACCCCGGTAGTTAAGCTACAGTAAGTTCACACTAATGGTGTCATGTCATCAAGTTTAACTAAGCCAAATTGCCACTTGACAAAAATCAAAGCCAATTTAAAATTTAAAATAAAGTCAAACAAATTATTTCTACAAACAGTAAAACAAAATAGTTCATAATATTACAAATAATTCCTAAGTAATTATGTTGAGGAAAACAACATCACTAAAATTCCCAAAATGCCCCTGCAAATTAATTAAGTGGATCAACATCAAAATAAATGACCTTTTCAATTTCAAAAAAAATATTTAAACCTTTTCAAATGACCTCAAACTTTTTGTGGCACCTAGCAATAATGTGCTTGAATTATGTGACAAGTCTCATATTTAAACATTTTCATTTAGTATTATAATTAAATACAAACATAAATAATAACTGAAAAAATGGAAAAGAATGAAAAATAGAAAAGAACTAAGGAGCATTGTACACTTACCTCGGCCCACTCTATAGTGCGGCCCAGCCCACCAGGGCTGGCCTTTCCCCTACCTCCCGCTGCGCCAGGAAAAGGCCGAGCTCCATGGCCAGCGCCCGACCCCCCCCCCCCCCCCCCCCCCAATTGCCACCCCCCCCAAAACCCAACCGCCCCCCCCCCCCCCCCCCCCCCCCCCCCCCCCCCACAGCAGCACCGCGGGGTGGATAAGATCAACCCCGGACCCCCCCCCCCCCATCCACCCGCGTCGAACCCTAGCTACCCTCACCTCCCCTTGCAAGCCCTCTACCTCTTTGTTTTGCTCTCGCCTGAGATCTGCCGCCGCCGCGCCATTGACATTGGCGAGCTCTGGAGCCACCCCACGCCATCACCTGGTGTCCAGGAGATCCCGCTCGTCCGCCTTCGTCGACTCCGAGTAGCGGATCGAGTCCGGTGCCTCTGCATCTAGCCCTATACCACCTCCTTTTTCCTCGGGCGCCGGAGATCACCACCGCCACCGTGTCTATTACAGGCCTTCCCCGACCCCACTGAACATCTCTACGAGATCACCGTGAGCCTCACTTTCTTTCCCCTCTCCTCGCGCGTCTGATTTCGCCCCTAGCCATCGTTGCCATGGGAGCCAAAGACCACCGCCACCTCGTCCTGTCGCCGGTGTTACACCGATGCCCATTTGGTCCATCCAGTGAGTCTTCTCGCTTCCCTACGACCCGTAGAGCACAACTAACCCCTCCGTTCGCTCGCTCGCGTGCTGCGGCTACAAGCCCGAGCTCGCCAGAGCTCCGTCCGCCGCTGACCTCATCTCCAGCGCCGCTACTGGCCATCCTAGGCCCAGCCATGGCCACCCATCAACGCGCCTCGTTGCGTCCGTTCGAGCGCACCCATCCGCGTGTCAAACCGCGGCCCGTGGGCGGTTTTCCGATGAAGCCCGAGCTCCGTCGTGGCCGTGAGCTCTGCTGTTGCTTAAGCTCACCACCGCCACCGCTGTAGGCCACCCCAGCCACCACTGCCACCACCGTTCGATGCACCGTTCTGCGGGCGTTCGAACTAGCCGAACTGCGCCTCCCGCCGCTCCCGGAAACATCTAGCCGAGCTTCGCCGCCGCATACTACTTAGCGCCAGCGGCTAAACGCCGATTAAGCCGATGTGGCATGGTTAGATTAGTCACTAACCACCCCCCTAACCCCACTGACACTAGGGCCCCCGCTAACAAAACCAGTAATTAACCCCCTTTTAGTTAGCTGGCCCAATGGTAGGTGGGCCCACTGTTCAGTTTGACCAAGTCAAACTGCTGACTGGGCTAGCCCGAGTCACTGACAGATGGGTCCCCCTGGACCTTTGACCAGTCAAAGCTGACCAGTTGACTACTGACTTGGCAGTCAACTAGGTCTCACTGTCAGCCTCTGAAGCCCACTGAGGTGTACACTCCTGTGTGCATTTAGCAATTTCCTTTTAATTTCAAATTAATTTAAAATTCTAGAAAATGTTTAAATCTTTGAAAATTCATATAAAATAAACCGTAAGTCAGATGAAAATAATTTATATATGAAAATTGCTCCGAAAAATATAACGAATCCGAATATGCAATATGTTCATCTGTCACATGACTCTAGCACAGCGAACATGGAACGTCCCCTCTCTTTCGTTTGTCCAAAAAAGGCCAAACACTGGGAAAACATTCCCGGATGTTTGCCCTCTTCATCTGCAACGTGTAGCACTGCGTTAGGTCACCCCTAGCATAGCATATTATCATGCCATGCTTTCTGTTGCATTTGTATGTCTGTTATTTATTGTTTCTTCCCCCTCCTTCTCGGGTAGACCCCGAGACCGAGACTGGCGCTGCTCCTGACATCGACTACACCCCTGATGACCAGACCTTTTCAGCAAAGCTTCTAGGCAAGCAAACCCCCCTTAATCATTCCTATATCGCCCATTCCATTCTCTCTCGTGCTTGCATTAGATTTTGCTACTGTATTTGATTGCTCATATTCTGATGCATAACCTGCTTTTGTACCTTACCTGTTTATCCTATCTGCTTAGTATAGGTTGTTCAATGATCCACCAGTGACCCCTCACCTTGTCCCTGTTCCCCCCGCATTATGACCGATGACTCGATGAACATGATCGAGGTCCAGAGCCTGACACATCACTTCACCCCCTTAGTTGTACGACTCTGCAGAGCTGCTATCGTGTGCCGAGGGTGATACCTCATAACGCACTCCTGATGACAACTCTGTAGTGTAGCTAATCGGATGTGGCCTACGGAGGGTGATTCCTCCTTCACCACTTCCGATAACGACTATGTCGTGCAACACCTCAAGTGTGAACCCTCGAGGGTGATTCCTCTATGTTCACCTTGACGGGGACATCGAGTGGGATCCATCGAGGGTGATTCCTCGGATTCCCCCTTGATGTTATGGACACATGGTTACTTTGACTGTAACCCCAGGACCATGTTAAAGATGGGTCGGCCCCGAGGGGTACCCGCGAGAATTATTGTTACTGCAGGACTGGAGGGATAGGAGGTACCACCCTGGTTGAGGTGGACCTGAGTTCCCGAGAGTCTCTTGCGAGTCGGGTTGACCATGAGGGTACCCGCAAGTTGATGTGTAGTCGGGTTGACCTGGAGGGTACCCGCGAGATTTCTACGTGGCACAGCCGGGGATTCCGGGCCCTTGCCGTAAGTCCACGAGACGGGGCGACGGGGTCACATGATCATGAGTCTCTACTCGTTAACGCGCGCTCCCAAGACACTAACGGATTGGATATGTGATATGAGTAGGCCACAGGACTTTTCGCACTAACCACCACGCGGAATAAGTATGGGCACCTGCGTCGTATGCATCAGTCGAAAGCTCTTCGGACGTCAGCGATGGAGCGGCACGTGCCCGGGTGGTCCGCGTAAGCACCTGCTTTGTTATAGAGGTAGCCAGGATTGATCCCGGCCGTCCATGCAACGTGCAGGAGTGCAATGGGCGATGGGCCCAAGACCCCTGCGCACTTAGGGTGTAGACCGGCGTGTTGGCCTCTCTGTTGAGCCTAGGTAGGGCTGCGATGTGTTGATCGACCGAGGCCAGTCATGACCTGATGGTGTGTCCGGTCGAAGTTAGTCGAGCGTGTTAGGTAAGTTGGCGCACCCCTACAGGGCAATATATCTATTCGAATAACCGTGTCCACGGTAACGGATGCTCGGAGTTGTATCCCCGTCGATACAACTAGAACTGGATGTTGAGGCATGTAATGGATATGATGGCTCTAGGATTGCTTTCTCGCAGGGAGTCTAGAATGGATCTATGGGCGTGAATGCTACAACATACTTATTACTTATAATATGTCACTCTTATCTCTTCTGATGCTGCAAGATGCTTGAAGATGCTAGTCTTCGATAGGCTAGGCTTTCCCTTCTCTTCTGGCATTTCTGCAGTTCAGTCCAAAGATACAGCCCCTTTCCTTTGATATTGATGCATACTTAGAATAGATCTGATGTAAGTCTTGCGGGTACTTCAGATGAGTACTCAAGGTTGCTTTGCTACCACTTTTTCCCCCATACCTTATTGTTGCGATCAGATGATGGAACCCAGGAGCCAGATGCCACCCCGACGACTACTACTTCTACCCTGACGGAGCTTACTACTACGTGGAGGCCGCCGATGACCAGGAGTAGTTAGGAGGCTCCCAGGCAGGAGGCCTTGCCTTTTCGATCACCCTTGATGCTTGTGCTAGCCTTCTTAAGGCCAACTTGTTTACTTTATGTTTGTACTCAGATATTGTTGCTTCTGCTGACTCATTTGTATTCGAGTTTATGTATTCGAGCCCTCGAGGCCCCTGGCTTGTAATATAAAGCTTGTATGACTTTAATTGTGTCTAGAGTTCTGTTGTGATATCTTCCCGTGAATCCCTGATCTTGATCGTACGCATTTGCGTGTATGATTAGTGTACGATTGAATCGGGGGCGTCACAAGTTGGTATCAGAGCCGACTGCCTGTAGGTATCCCCCTTTCCAACTCCTTGGGCGAAGTTGAGTCTAGTTTTTGAAAACTTTTACTAACATTGTTGTGTGGCTTACGGGCCCACATCACAAATGGGTGGTATTAGGAACTTTTATTCCACGTCTTTACTCTGGGACTCCGATATCTCTTCTATTAAGGTTAAATGATTTTACTAACTCTAACTCTAGGTTCTCATAACTACTTCCTCCCAGAGAGCCCCTCACTCCAGATGATGGCTTGATTCCTCAGAAGACTCAGAAGATACTCTTCGATGTTTTCCCGAGACCCTTGTGCCCTTAGCCATTGCAATTCCCTACCACCGATAATCCCTATGGATAGCAACATACACTTGCCGTCCATACCTTCATTTCCAATTTCTCTTGTTATTACAAGATACCATGTAATACTTTCCGATATTCCGAGAATCCATTGTGCATGTTGCCTTGCAGTTCCTTGCCACATGAATACCCCTACGAATACTTCTTCACACTTATCGAAGAATTGCCCATTACTAGTTGTTCATATGATTCACTAGATACATTGAAATACTATCTGATCTTCCGAAAATCCTCAGCAGCCTAATGCTCTTAAAATTCTTGCCTGCTTGCGTTATGGTTAATTCCATATGTATAGTAATCTTCATTGACATCCCTTGTCATTTCCATTTTTAGTCAGTTGATTAAATATGTTGCGAAGGTTCGTAATCCTTAGTCAAATCCTAGAATTCATCCTTCCGGCTCAGACGTCATTTTGAATATGAACTGGTTCTCAACCAATCAAGTTGTCGTTGAATGTACCCCTAAGTTTATTCAACTTGTCCATCCTTGATCAGAGCGTGTGCTTCTGATCCTTCATTTTGTAAATCATAATTTATTTGTATTTAAGCATCAAATAATCTTGATGTTTCTATAATCAAATGGCTTTGTATTGTTTCTTCCTCTGATTGAGTACTGATACTCACATCAGCTCCGTTGTGGACCGCCAGACCCATTGCTGGGCTTTTATTCGACAGTGTCCTTAACATTCAATAACCTTCTGAGTCTTTCCTCGGATACATAATGCCTTTGGTAAAATTGTATCCTCTGCTTTGTCAACGATGCTCTACTTCCGAGCTTGAGTTATTTGCTCCTGAAGTTTGTGGTATATGTTCCTAAGATGCCCCTATGGGTTGAACCTATGCCTTCACTAACCTATGCACCCGAGAGTTTTCATGAGTCATACTCTTCTGGTGTTTTGCCAGATAGTATTTCAACACTACAACTTCATCGAAAGCGAGAAGTGAATGAAGGGATATGCATTGAAGAAGTGGGAGTCGACCTTGAACTTTGCATTCATGCCCATGGACACGATGCAGATCTTATCATGGAAGCTTATCTTAAAAATTAATTGTCCCCTTGGTATAAGTTCATCTTATATCTGGGATTTGGTCTTTGCAATCATGATTCCGACCATGTTGTCCTTCTTTGATCCCATTTCATGGATGAGTTAAAGTGCTTGTCTTCCACAGATCAATACACTAGTCTAACCTCTATTCTGATCTACCTTCGAGTATTACCCTCTGGTATCTCGATAATATCACAGAACTACATTACTTCTTATGAGTTCTGCAATAAGTATTGATTCTCACCGATTACAATTTTTTCCTTGGGTTCTGAGTACTTAGTCACTCGAGAACACCGATAAGTGAACCGAGTCCACACTGTGATCCAATAACTCTAGTAATCTTCATTGCTTGCGAGTTTGTACTCGATCAGGACATTCCCGGTTGATTGTCTACATCATCATCGTCATGCTAAAGCTTGACCGTGCTACCTATGTCCTTCATCCCTGAAACCCATTTCCAGCAATGCACTAAGCTACGTCGAGCTTTCAACAACATATTGTTTGTCCTGAAAGGCAACTCTAATTCTGAGATTGCATCTTATCTGTGGTGCCAATAACCCTTCACTCCATCATTCATTTTGCTTGATGTCGTCAATGATCGGTTACATCTTCAAGAAACCTCTCAACAAATGTGTACGTGATAAAACTCAACCCGGATTCAATGATCCGGTGTCTTTCCTATGCTTGTGGCCTAGTTGACAATCTCAGCATCGTTGGTAGTAGCTGACATGCGAAGGCGTTGATTATCCCTTCTGTACTCGATCAGGTGATGCATGAGGTAGAATCCATCAGCCTTACTGTTGTACGGTTGCTGGATGCAGTCTTATGGCTGAAACGCAGCCCGTTCTTCCTGTGCTTTTTCACATTGATATATCCACCAGACAGGCTGAAGGTGAACATGGCACTATCAAGAACACTCTTTATGTGCGTGTAATCCTTTTTCTTGATGTTCTTCGACGAGTCCAAGTACATAGCATGGGAGTATTCTAGGTACAGAACGATGAGGACGCCCCCCCCCCCCCCCCCCGTCGCTGCGCAAAATAATTAAACCTCAAATTAGCCTCCATGCTTGCAAAGGAATGATTAAAACTTCCAAAAGGATATCCACGGATGACTTACGTGGGATGATAAGGCAGGAGAATCGCTTCCTTGTCCTTATTAGCGCACATGAACTCGGCAATGTACTTGCTCGCATAGTCACGGTGCTCTTTGCAAACTTCCAAGAAGCTCTCGTGCATATAGTACGGGTGCGTGACGCAGATATATCTTATGTTCTCGAGCCTGAAGAAGTAGTTGAGATACAGCGCATACATGCGGATGAACTGGAAATCCAGCTTGGTCATGTGGAACATGTCGTAGATGTAGTCAAATCGCAGGATGAACTTATTCGCGGGCCATCTCTCGACGTACAACTTCCCACCCGGCACCTGAGCCGCCTAAAGCGGGTATCCTGGTTTTTCTGAGATGAGAAGGCTTTTCTCTCTGGCCAGCACATATTCATGAAGCCTCCTTAGATCATTGTTCAGTATGTGCTCTAGCTCTTTCGGAGGTAGGATCGGGTTGCCAGCGACATGGAAACGGTCCGCACCTTCGACAGGTATTCTGTCTACCTCCCGGGGCTTCAGAGGCGGCTAGCTACTTGAAGCAGCTCTGGTGTCTTTAGGGCCTTTCTTGTCCGGTCTCCCCCTTTGCTTCTTGGCGGGTGGCAGTAGTGAGCCCACCATACCTTCCCTAACCACTACCCCCAGTGTCGTCGGGCTAATCAGTGGACGGCCCTCGGGTTGTTGCTGGGTAGAGGCGGCATCTGGAGGCGTCTCTTGTGAGGATCGCATGAAGAGAGACTTTTTGCATTCTGCCTTAGGACATTCCGGCTCCGGCAAATCAGGCAGCATCAAGTCATCATCTCCACGCTCATAGCCTCAGTCATAGTCCCCAGCCATCAATCCTCCATCGTCATAGGCGGTATTGATATAATTGAGAGGGTCATCATCATCCTCCTCCGTGACATCATCAGCATTTGCTTCTTCGACGGGGGCGATGTTATCTGGTACTAATGGAGGCTCTCCCTCGCGTCGTCCGCTATCACCCGCCACGATAGGTGCAGGTAATTGGGTAGGTGGGGTGGTGTTCATACCTTCTTGAGAAGATGTCGTTGGTGTGATACTGGGCGCCTCGACATGAAGAAGAGTCTTCGGCCAAGGCAAGAACCAGCTCTTGCATGCGCCAATCCATTTAGGGGTCTCCTCGTCATCGACTGGTACCGGAGGAGGAAAATCCTCGAAGCCCGCTAAGACACTGGCCACGTTAACCTTGAAGACGCCATGGGGCATCTATCGGTTGTGGAACATGTGGTCCTTAGGCTTCACGATCGTTGCCTTTCCCACAGCCACCTTCTGGCCCTTGATGTCGTATAGTAGGGTGAACGGGGTATCGTCGGCCTACGAAGACATGTCTGCAATGTCAATCATCCGAAAGGCAACTGAAACGGAAGACTATAGACATGCTGGTGAAAAGGGTATGACACGTAATTACCGTGAGGGAGTCGAGCTCAGCCATAGACGAAGCCCCGCCAAGCATGCTAGAGATGGAGGTCAGGCTGCTATGAATAGGAGCAGGACCTTTTGCGGTTGCTTGAGCAGGTGCTAGTGGTGTGATGTTCACCGAATTGCTCCCGACGTAGCTGGGAAGGGGAAATCCGCTGGCCCTTTATCTGGATTGCTCTTCGACCAATCGATAATTGCCGGAATCAAGCTGGTAATAATTGAAGATTGGAAGTGAGCCATGACGCCAACCATCGCGTCATTGATCGGTGCATTGACTACACCGAGCAACCCTTCTTTGGTCTCAGCTTTGGTCTTATTGACCGTAATCACGACCTTCTCGTCGATGGTCTGTTGAGCGAGCAACCGTCTGTTCCTTCTTTCCTCTGGCTCCTCGTGGTAGCACGTCTTCCATGAGGCGCCATCTCCGATGCCGTGCACACGTCCATAGGACGGCGGTTTGTCCTCCGGGACCTTTTTCAGTATGTTCAGGGCCCGGTTGAATGGGGTGTCCCATTTGGGCCTCACCGACGACTGTGACAACTCGTCACTTTCGGCTGCCTTTTGGTGCTGCTCTTTCTACAAAAGGAACGTGGATGGTTTACTAATGTGACAAAACTTGTAGTCGAATTGATTGGAAGCTAAGATCATAAGGTGGTAATATAACAATTACCAGAAGTCTCATGAACTCTCTCGTGTTCGGGTCCGTGTAAAAGATCTTATTGACGTGGTCCCACTTGTACCGGGCCTTGATCCAGTCATGCTCCAGCGGGTCGGTGAACTCCGCCAAGGGGTCTGGGATTCCGTGACTTTCACGTTCGGCGTCCTCCTTGGCCAATACGTGCCTCTTCCCCTCGTAACCACAGCTTCTGAGGCGGTGGGGAGGCGTGTTCCTGGCCTGGAGTGCCTTCATTTTCTCCGACCTTGCCTTGACTTCTTCTTTAGCACAAGTCTCCTTGAATTTTTCAAAGTCCTCTTCATTTAGTGACGGATTGTCAGCATGAATCTTGAACCACGGTTCATTCTTCGCAATCGCTTTTTTCACCCGAACTTTCCAGGCGGACAAGTCAATGGTGAACATCACCATCGCCTTGCTGTTTATCTTTGTCATGGCATCGTCATCCCATGGATGTTTGCTTTCATCCCGGCCGGGGAACAAGAACCTATTGTGCAACTTCTTTAGGAGCATGTGCTCCATATGTGGTATCTTCTTCAACTTCTCGTCGTTGATGTTGTCGGTTTCCCTGAGGATGCATGCTAGTTGATTGCCTCAGCACGAGCGCGCTTCCTCTGGCACCGTTGGCTCTAATTTCTTGGGGTGCATCTCCATGACCACAATTTGTCCGATGCCGAGCTCGTTTGGTCTTCGTGTCCTCTTCTGCTTCGGGGCTTTACCGGCTACGACAGCATCATTGCCGGTCTCGGGGGTGGTGTCGGTGCCGGTGCCAGTGTCGGAGTCGGTGTCAGGGTTGGTGCCACTGCCGCCACCCTGCACCCGGAACTGGTGTTCGTCTAGGTAATCGAAATAATGATTTGCTGCCTTGACGGGGTCTTCTTCGAGGCGACTAGAACCCCCGGCTTCGGAGTGGCTAGATATGTTTCCTATTCAACAATTGTAAATAAAAGATATAATGAAGAGAAAATAGGGGCTATATTTGGTCGGAATGTTGATTCATTCCCCCTGGCAAATCCCGGGCACTCCATATGTCCCAGTTTCTAGCACAAGTCATGCCGAAAATCACGGAAATTTTCGGCATGACCTTTGCTAAAAAGTGGACATATGGAGCGCCTGAAATTTGCCGGAAGGGAAATGAATCAACATTCCGGCAAAACATAGGCCACTTGGATATTCTTCGACATTCAACCAACATTGCAAAATCATATAACATCAATGACATATATCATTTGCAAAATATATCATTCAAGCAAGTACATAGAGTGAAATAACCTCGCTAAACATTGCAAAATAGTGGTCTTTTCAAAAACCAAAAACCTTTGCAAAATGACCTCACTAAACATTTGCTACTGTTTTTTATTTATAGCTATTATATATACCTACAAAAATTCCTAAATGCTCTCTCTCTGCTACTGCTCTAACCAACTAAATTGCCCTAATTTGCCATAAACTACTTTGCTACTGTTTTTTCCCTAGCTAAATGCCCTAGCTAAATTTTCTAAAAATGCCCTAGCTAAATGTCATAGCTAATTTTCCTAGCTAAATGCTACTATTTTTTATAGCTAAATGCCCTAGCTAATTTTCCTAGCTAAATGCCCTAGCTAAATTTGCTAAAAATGCCCTAGGTAAATGCCATAGCTAATTATTTTCCCTAGCTAACTATTCTCTGTTAACTACTCTCTGCTAACTCAAAATTTTACTAATTTTGTTTAAAGCAGCAACAACATCACCTAATTGTTGCGGTTAAAGAAATTTCTATAACTGTTGACATATGAAACCTAGAACCCTAGAAATTTTCTTTGCTAATAAATATTTTGTCCGAATAAAAATTCCTAAATTGAACCCTAAAATTGATTCCTACTGCCTACCTAATTGAACCCTAAATTGAAAACCTAATTTCATTTCTAAAAAAACCTAATTGATAGAGAGAGGGGGAGGTGGGTGTAGGTGTCAGAACCGGTGGATCTCGGGTAGGGGGTCCCGAACTGTGCGTCTAAGGTCGATGGTAACAGGAGACGGGGGACACGATGTTTACCCAGGTTCGGGCCCTCTCTATGGAGGTAATACCCTACTTCCTGCTTGATTGATCTTGATGAATATGAGTATTACAAGAGTTGATCTACCACGAGTTCATAATGGCTAAAACCCTAGAAGTCTAGCCTGTCTGATTATGATCGCCTCTACGGACTAAACCCTCCGGTTTATATATACACCGGAGGGGACTAGGGTTGTACAAAGTTGGTTACAGAGAAATGAATCTTCATATCCGAACGCCAAGCTTGCCGTCCACGCCAAGGAGAGTCCCATCCGGACACGGGAGAGAGTCTTCTGTCTTGTATCTTCATGGCCCATCAGTCCGGCCCACATTACGTAGCCTGGACGCCCGAGGACCCCTTAATCCAGGACTCCCTCAGTAGCCCCTGAACCAGGCTTCAATGACGATGTGTCCGGCGCGCAGATTGTCTTCGGCATTGCAAGGCGGGTTCCTCCTCCAAATACTCCAAAACAGACTTCGAGCACAGAAAACGTGTCCGGCTCTGCAAAACAAGTACCACACACAACCGCAGAGTATAATATTTCACGAGTCCAATCCGCTAACAACTTTTTGTAACGCGACACCACGTTCCTGCACGGTCATTATTTCGAACCGTTCTTTAGCCTCCCGCTCCACGCTTTAAGATGCGGTTTCCAGTGGCACGTCTTGTCACAGCAGAGATCGTGTCCCTTTATTACTGGATTCTCATCAATACGGGCGTGGGTAATCCAACCGTGCCGTCTGCACGGCCCTTGGGAATAGGCGAGTGGGGAGGCGCTTGATATTCACTGCCTTTATAAGGAGATAAGGATTCACCCCTTTCACCCACGCCTTCTCTTTCTCTGCCTCTCCATTCTCGAGCTCCAGCGCCCAAGTTCTCATCATTTCCGCCTCAAAGAAGCACTCCGACCATGTCCGGATCCGGAGCGCAAGGCAAGTGGATGGCCTCCTCCGTCAAGGAGAAGGACATCACGAAGCTCCGGGAGGCGGGATATTTGGCCAAGGAAATCGCCCACCGGCTTCCGACCAAGGGACAGATCATCCCCACCCCCAAGCCTCATGAGAGGGTGGTGTTCATCCCCCACTTTGTCTGTGGGTTAGGGTTTCCACTCCACCCTTTCGTCCGCGGACTCATGTTCTACTACGGGCTAGATTTCCATGATCTAGCCCCAAACTCTTTCCTCAACATCTCGGCATTTATTGTCGTGTGCGAGGCCTTCCTCCACATCCCACCCCACTTCGGACTGTGGCTCAAGATTTTCAATGTGAAGCCGAAGGTGGTGGATGGCCAACACGCAGAGTGCGGAGGAGCCATGGTGAGCAAGATGCCCAATGTCACATGGCCCAAAGGTACCTTTGTGGAGACCGTCAAAGGGTGGCAGCAACTGTGGTTCTATATCACAAAGCCCCGCGATGCCACCTGGGCCGCGGCTCCTGAATTCAAGTCCGGAGCCCCAATGCGGCTCACCTCCTGGCTAGAGATGGGCCTGAATTGGGCATCGTCGGATGAGCTGATAGCGCTGCAGGCGCGTATCCAGAGCATGGTGGACAAGAACATCAAGCTTGTCAATGTGATCCAGGTGATGCTAGTTCGCCGGATCCTTCCATGCCAAAGCCGGACTTGCCATCTGTGGGAGTTCGATCCGGCCGAGCACCAGACCTTGCAACAGTTCTTCGGAACTACGCACGAAGACATCTGGAAGGTGCTTTTTAAGGCCAACGAGAAATGGCCAGAGATGACCGAGGACCGTGGGCACGACCGGGCCCATCCCGCCAGTCCGGTAAGTCTTTCGCACTTCAAGGTGTATCCTTTACTTGCTTACTCAGGGAAAATGCCTAAGCCTCCCTATTTATTTTTTCAGGGCTGGACGAAGAAAGCAGAGCGGATTAAGTGTTTGGCTCCGCTGCCCGAGGAACCAGCCATCCTGCTTCTGACGAAGATGCTGGTCCCGGCGCCCTACCAGGTGCCGGAGAAGAAGGCCAAGAAAAAGGCCAAGGAGACCAGAAGTGGCCTCCGTCACAAGGGAACTTCGGCCACGACGTCCGAAGACGCCGAGACTCACTCCTCCGCCGCAGAGGACGACGAGGAGGAGGAGGAAAGCAACTCTCCCCCTGAGGGGGGAAGGAAGAAAAGGGCGGCCTCCATAAATCTGGAAGCAGAGGCGTCCAAGAAAGGGAAGGTCTCCCTCGAGGATAACTCCGCGTGGGACGTCGACAGCAGCCCAGAGCGGCGCCCCCGAGATAAGCCCCTGGCCGGATCGTGAGTACTCAAAGACCCTGACGCATTCATATATCCAGCCTCTTTTCTCCATAGTTTTAACATGTTGAATCATGTACTTGCAGTTCGGCTCGTTCCGACCTCGAGCGGTCCTCGTCTTCGGGGAATTCGCTGGACCCGAAGGTGATGGACAGCGGGTCCCTTCCGGCGGCATCCTCTCCCAAGGCCATGGATGACACCGAGGCGTTGTCCCAAAGGATCCCAGGCCAGGGAGAGATGCAGGAGGCCGTCAGCACGGCGCCAGAGGGTGAAACCTCAGCCGCTGGACACATGGGGGAGTAAATCCCCATGGAGACTGGCAATGGGGGCCAGGTCCAATTCGGCCCCAGCCAAATACGGTCCCGGAGACCTATACGGCTTCGGAATCCAGCAAGCAGCCTCCTTCGAAAGAAGGGGGTGTGCCTATTTCGCTGGTGGCCTCTGTCCAACCAGAGGCACCGGACACCCTACTGGAAGCGCTACGAAGTGCTTCCATTGTAGAGGAACACCGTGCCCTCATGGGTACGGTGATTGAGAAGATTCAGTCCGCGAAGAGCAGACTGACCGAAGCCTGCACAAGCCTTCTAACAGGTTTTGAGGTATGAAACGCAATTATGTAAAAAGAATGTCACAGTATAGACAGTAGCCCCTGAGACACTGTCCGGTGGTCAAAAAGAAAAGCCGGACAGAGGATCAAACAATTTTCGCAGGAGACTAACCATACATGTCTATGTGAAAAAGCAGGCGTCGCTGCTGGCTGCGACCTCCCATGCTGCCGAAGTCTCCGGACTGAAGCAGAGTCTGGAGCGGGCCGAGGAAGAACTCGGCCGTGTGAAAAAGCAGCTGGAGGACAAGCAAGGTATGCCATGACCTTCTGTGTATCAGAAAGGATAGATGATTTGTATTGACCATAGTGCCATGATATTTGTAGGAGCGGCAACCAAGGTGGAGGCCCTTAAAAAGGCGCTGGCCGAGGCCCAGAAGAGAGCGGCGGAGGAACAATCCATCCGCGAAAAGCACGAGGCCAGGGTCGGTGAGGTCCAACAAGAGCTCCAGGACGCTGTAAAGAAATGCGAGTCCTTGGAGCGCAAGATTACGGATCAAGAGTCCGAACTTGCTAAGGCCCACCAAAGCACGCAAGAGGCCCGAGTTGAAGCCCAGGGCGCCCTCCAGGAAATCCAAGAGGCCAGGAAAATCACGGCGGGTAAGGCCTTTATAATGCAAAGCAAATTTGTGAAGAAAAGGTACCTCTTACTGACCTGGATTTGGAGTTCTCCAAGAGCGTTTGCGGATCTGCCGCGCAGCATTGCTGATGCTGCAGATTTCTTCCGAGATGAAGAGGGGAGCTCAACAGAGAAACTGTTTTGGTCGCAATACCTTGCGCCAGAGCATCCGGTGCCCTTCAGCGATCAGCTGAAACAGCTGACCGAACTGCATAGGGCGGCCGAATTGGCATGAAGGATTTGATAATCTGTCTATGGCCTGCCGAAGCCATACCCAACAGCTACTTCGGGCTAGTGAAGCGACTGGTTGCTGCCTGCCCTCGGCTTGATGCCATCAAGCGGTCGGTCTGCATCGAAGGTGCACGGATGGCCTTCGCCCGTGTCAAGATACAGTGGGCGAAGATGAAAGCCGTCAAGCTCGCGACCGAGGGACCGCCCGCGGGCAAGGAGCACCGCACGCCCGAGCGATATTTTGGCGATGTCCTGGAGGGATCCCGCATTGTAGCGGAGTAGTGTGCAAAAGACATTATCTTTGGATGAATATGTTCATGTTATCATGTCCTGTATAAATAAACAAAACTGATATGTAATATAATGTTAGTTGTTTATATCAAGATTTTTCCTCCTGTGCGGCCGTTTTATTAAATCTGAGAGTTGGCCAGTCGTCGGCTTCAGCCCCCACGTAGGTAGTACGGGGTTGTTCGGGATAGAATCTAAACACTCTTGATCCAAAGTTTGGTCCTTGAAGGAGGTGTTTAGCGCAACGAACCAGGCAATCGGACTATGTGGCTTTATCACCCTCACTTAGCCATAGGAGTTTTATAATAGAAATTTAGGGGCAGCCCCTAGTATTCGTGAGTCCGAACTAGGGTGCTGTAAACACCTGATCGGGTAGAGACCGATTCATTGCATAATGCGGAAAAAATCGCAAAAGATTTGTAACCTCCAAAGAACTGACCGGCTCACGCCGCATCATGACAGTCAGTTTTCGGCTTTCTCTACTGAGGTGCTCATCCGGATAAACCAGGGCACAATCGCAGTAGTTCTCCCTTTACTACCCTAGCCGATATAGCGGAACGTAAGGTAGTAAGCACAGGAGCCGGGCAACCCAACTATTGACCAAAGACATGATTCGGAGCCAATGCATATAATGCTAAATTCGGGGTGCCGAACTATACTGTAAAAAGTGTTCGGACTTTGTTGCCGTAATATGGGGCGCAATAAAGCCCCTGGCGAATTTAAGCCGTACCAAAGTGTACGGGTGCAATTGATAAGATTATCAAGAAAAAATGAAGTAGTAAGCTAGTGCTGCAGAAGTTGGGCCGCGAATTGTTTCCATTATAATTTTATTGATACGTCAAAGCGTATAAGTAGTGCGATAAGCAACAGGGCTATTTAACATGCCATTACCAAGGGAGAGCTGCGTACGGGTCCTGAGAACAGGTAGAGTGATCGTGAAAAAGACCTCCTAGAGATTCCCGTATACCTCAATGCTTCTTGCTGTCTTGGTGTATCTATCCTTCGAAAGGACAGATGATCAGGCCGTCTTGAGGGGCCTGTGGAAAAGAAACCTGAAAAGGATGAAAAAGAAAAAGTGAAAGTATGTGTGTCCAGGGGAGGTCGAGCCGTATTATGGACCACAATATAGTTATGCCTCCGTCTATGCCCATGGTATTTTAAGTGCGTAGTTATGTACGCGTGGTACGTATGCCGCCATTTGGCCGGGACGAAGACGGAGGCCGGATTGCTAGTCTAACTCCTGACGAGCCGGACTGTTATGCTGCGGAGTAGTCCGGATCCGCTTGACAGTGTCCGGGAGCTTGGCCGCTGAATTAAGATTCTGCTTGGCAAGGCCGCTCTGTACTTCCGCTGCCAAGGCTGAGGTGTGCTCCTCGGTACGGAGGGAGTGCTCCGTGTTTCCATTAACTGTTATGACACCGCATGGTCCCATCATCTTGAGCTTGAGATAAGCATCTACACCTACTGAAAAAATTTATTATGATATTCCTTCGGGTATGATAGAGAAACTGCTAGCTAATCCTTATGTAGGAGATGGAACACTACATCCTGATATGCAACTAATCTATGTGGATGAAGTTTGTGGATTATTTAAACTTGCAGGTTTACCCGGAGATGAAGTTAAGAAGAAGGTTTTCCCTTTATCTTTGAAGGGAAATGCATTGACATGTTATAGGCTATGTGATGATATTGTATCTTGGGGTTGGAATCGATTGAGATTGGAATTTCATCAAAAGTTTTATGCTATGCATCTGGTTCATCGTGATCGGAATTATAATTTTGGCCTCGTGAAGGAGAAAGCATCGCTCAAGCTTGGGGGAGGCTTTAGTACATTATGTACACATGCACCAATCATGATCTAACAAAAGAAATTATCTTACAAAACTTCTATGTTCGGCTTTCTCATGATGATCAAACCATGCTCGATTCTTCTTCGACTGGGTCCTTTATGAAGAGAGCTATTGAATTTAGATGGGATCTTCTAGAAATAATTAAATGTAACTCTGAAGATTGGGAACTCGACAAAGGTAATGAGTCAGGTATAATACTTGAATTTGATTGTGTTAAATCTTTCATGAATACCGATGCCTTTCATAAGTTTAACACTAAATATGGACTTGGCTTTGAGATAGTAGCCTCTTTTTGTCAATCATTTGTTACTCATGCTGATATCCCTAAGGAGAAATGGTTTAAATTTCATCCACCTATTAAAGAAAAGATTGAGGAGCCAGTTATAGTTAAAGATGAAACTATCATTTACAATGTTGATCCAGTTGTGCCTACTGCTTATATTGAAAAACCACCTTTCCATGTAAGGATAAAGAAACATGCTAAGGTTTCAACCGTGGTTAACAAAAGTAATATTAGAGCACCTAGACCCCCTGAACAAATTAAAGTAGAACCTAGTATTGCTATGGTTAAAGATCTCTTGGTTCATAATATTGATGGGCATGTTATTTACTTCTGTGGTGAAGCTGCTAGAATTGCAAAACCAGATACTAAAGATAAGAATAAACCCATTATTGGCATGCCTCTTGTCTCAGTTAAAATAGGAGATCATTGTTATCATGACTTATGTGATTTGGGTGCTAGTGTTAGTGCTATCCCTTTTACTCTATACCAAGAAATTATGAATGATATTGCACCTACTGAAATAGAAGATATTGATGTTACTATTAAGCTTGCTAATAGAGATACTATCACACTACTTGGGATTGTTAGAGATGTTGAAGTCTTGTCTGGGAAAATAAAATACCCTACTGATTTTCTAGTCCTTGGTTCTCCACAAGATGATTTTTGTCCCATAATATTCGGTAGACCTTTCTTGAACACTGTTAATGCTAAGATAGATTGCAATAAAGAAAATGTCAGTGTTAATTTTGGTGATGTGTCTCATGATTTTAATTTCTCTAAGTTTCGTAGAACCTCACGATAAAGAATTGCCTAGTAAGGATGAAACAATTGGTCTTGCTTCTATTACCGTACCACCTACTGATCCGTTAGAATAGTATTTGCTAGACCATGAAAATGATATGTACTTGCGTGAAAGAAATGAAATAAATAAGATGTTCTTTGATCAACAACCTATTCTTAAACAAAATTTGCTCGTTGAAACTCTAGGAGGCCCTACTCCACCTAAGGGTGATCCTGTGTTTGAATTGAAACAATTACCTGAGACTTTGAAATATGCTTATCTTGATGAAAAGAAGATATATCCTGTTATTATTAGTGCTAACCTTACAGAGCATGAAGAAAATAGATTATTAAAAACTCTAAGGAAGCACCGTGCTGCTATTGGATATACTCTTAATGATCTTAAGGGCATCAGTCACACTCTCTGTCAGCACAAGATTAATATGGAACCTGATGCTAAACCAGTTGTTGATCATCAACGTCGATTAAATTATAAGATGGAGGAAGTGGTAAGAACTGAAATATTAAAGCTTCTAGAAGCAGGTATAACTTATCCTATAGCTGATAGTAGATGGGTATGTCCTGTTCATCATGTCCCCAAGAAAGGAGGTATTACTATTGTTCCTAATGATAAAAATGAACTTATCCCACAAAGGATCGTGACTGGTTATAGAATGGTAATTGATTTCAAAAAATTAAACAAAGCCACTAGAAAAGATCATTACCCTTTGCCTTTTATTGATCAAATGTTAGAAAGATTATTTAAGCACACACACTTTTGCTTCCTTGATGGATATTCTGGTTTCTCTCAAATACCTGCATCGCAAACCGATCAAGAGAAAACCACCTTTACTTGTCCTTTTGGAACTTATGCTTATAGACGAATGCCTTTTGGTTTATGCAATGCACCTACTACCTTTCAAAGATGTATGACTGCTATATTCTCTGACTTTTGTGAAAAGATTGTTCAGGTTTTCATGGATGATTTTTCCATTTATGGAACTTCTTTTGATGATTGCTTAAGCAACCTTGATCGAGTTTTGCAGAGATGTGAACAAACTAAGCTTTTCTTGAATTGGGAGAGGTGCCATTTTATGGTGAATGAAGGTATTGTCTTGGGCATAAAATTTTCGAACGAGGTATTAAGGTGGAAAACGCTAAAGTTTATGCAATTGAGAAAATGCCACGTCCTAAAGATGTTAAAGGTATAAGAAGTTTCCTCGGTCATGCTGGCTTCTATAGAAGGTTTATTAAAGACTTCTCTAAAATTTCTAGGCCTCTTACTAATCTCTTGCAAAAAGATATTCCATTTGTTTTTTATGATGATTGTTTAGAAGCCTTTGAAACACTTAAGAAAGCCATGAACTCTGCACCTATTGATCAACCACCTAATTGGAACTTACCTTTTGAAATTATGTGTGATGCTAGTGATTATGCTGTTGGAGCTGTTTTAGGACAAAGAGTTGATAAGAAATTAAATGTTACCCATTATGCTAGTAAGACTCTAGACAGTGCTCAAAGAAATTATGCTACTACTTAGAAATAATTTCTAGCAGTTGTGTTTGCTTGTGATAAATTCAAATCTTACACAAGCGATTCTAAAGTAATTGTTCACACCGATCATGCTGCTATTAAATACCTTATGGAAAAGAAAGATGCTAAACCTAGACTCATTAGGTGGGTTCTTTTGCTACAAGAATTTGACTTGCATATCACTGATAGGAAAGGAGCTGATAATCCCGTAGCTGATAACTTGTCTAGGTTAGAAAATATTCTTGATGACCCACTACCTATTGATGATAGCTTCCCCGATGAACAACTACCTGTCATAAATGCTTCTCGTAATACTCCTTGGTATGCGAACTATGATAATTATATTGTTGATAAATTTATACCACCTAGTTTTACATACCAATAAAAGAAAAAAAATCTTCTTTGATTTAGGACATTACTTTTGGGATGACCCACATCTTTATAAAGAAGGAGTAGATGGTATTATTAGATGTTGTATACCTGAGCATGAACAGGAACAAATCCTACGGAAATGTCACTCCGAAGCCTATGGAGGATACCATGCGGGAGATAGAACTGCACATAAGGTATTACAATTTGGTTTTTATTGGCCTACTCTTTTCAAGGATGCTCGTAAGTTTGTTTTATCTTGTGATGAATGTCAAAGAATTGGTAATATTGGTAGACGTTGGGAAATGCCTATGAATTATTCACTTGTTATTGAACCATCTGAAGTTTGGGGCTTTCATTATATGGGACCTTTTCCTTCCTCTAATGGGTATACACATATTTTTGTTGCTGTTGATTATGTCACTAAGTGGGTAGAAGCTATTCCAACTAGTAGTGCTGATCATAACACCTCCATTAAAATGCTTAAAGAAGTTATTTTCCTGAGGTTTGGGGTCCCTAGATATTTAATAACTGATGGTGGTTCACATTTTATTCATGGTGCTTTTCATAAACTGCTTGCTAAATATGATGTCAACCATAGAATTGCATCCCCTTATCACCCTCAATCTAGTGGTCAAGTTGAGTTGAGCAATAGAGAAATAAATTTAATATTGCAAAAGACTATCAACGGATCTCGAAAGAATTGGTCTAAGAAACTTGATGATGCACTTTGGGCTTGTAGAACAGCTTATAAAAATCCTATGGGTATGCCTCCATATAAAATGGTATACGGAAAAGCTTGTCATTTGCCTCTTGAGTTAGAACATAAAGCATATTGGGCAAATAAAGAACTCAATTATGACTTCAAACTTGCCGGTGAAAAGAGGTTATTTGATATTAGATCATTAGATGAGTGGAGAACCCAAGCCTATGAAAATGCTAAATTGTTTAAAAAAAATTAAATGATGGCATGACAAAAGAATCCAAAAGCGGGAATTCAAAGTGGGTGAGTATGTTCTATTGTACAATTCTCATTTTGGTTTTTTGCAGGAAAACTTCTCTCCAGGTGGGAAGGACCATATATCATTGAAGAAGTTTATCGCTCTGGAGCTATTAAGATCAATAATGCCGAAGGCACTAATCCGAAGGTGGCCAATGGACAAAGAATTAAGCACTATATTTAAGGTACACCTATTAGTATTGAAACTAACATTATTCAAACCATGACACCGAAGGAGTACATAAAAGAGACCTTCCAGAACACTCCAGAACCCTGAAAAGGAAGTGGTACGTGATACGGTAAGTAAACCGACTCCAAAAATTCTGCAAGAATATTTTCTGTCAGTTTTGGAATATTAGAAAAAAAATAAAAATAATAAGAAACACCCGAGAAGGCAACCCAAGTGCCCACTAGGAACCAGGGTGCGCCTGCCCCTCCTGGAGCGCCCTGGTGGGTAGTGGGCCCCTCGGGAACCTTCTCGACTCTGTTTTCCTCTGGGTTACTTGTTTTGCAAGATAAAAATTCTTTATGTATACTCCCGAACGTTTTGACCACCTTATCACGGAGAAATCTTCTGTTCTTGTTTCGTGCTATTTCCTGTCAGATCAATCAAGCCAGAAATCATGGCTTCTCCTTCCTTCAACAACGTAGAACATGATGCTTGGCTGCTGAAGATGGAACTAAGGAGAAAGGAAACAAAGGAAGTCACCAGGGAGTACAAGGCCAAGGAAGTTGCAGGGGATCAAGCTCAAGATGGGAGGCAAGCCATGCTCACGGAGGGAATTGAGAAAGAGGAAGATATCCTTCAACCCTAGTATGATCAACTCACCCCCACTGAAATCGAAGCCCTAAGGGCCTTTGAAATGGTTTGTGTTCAGAATACACATCTCACTCGTGAAGTTATTTTGTTGGAAGAGCAAAATATCGCCCTTCGGAGCATCAATCATAGATTGGAGTACCTGCTGAGGCTGAAGTGCGAAGCCATCACTTCTTCACCACCACCATCAGAAAAGAAGGAGACTTGAGTACACGGGTATGGGCACTCCCCTTGGCTTGTGCCAAGCTTGGAGGAGGCACCCCGGTATCGTATCACCATCACCTCTATTATCTTCATCTATTTTTAGTTTGATCCTTAGTTATTTCATGATTTAGTAGAATAAAAGTTTAGTATGATCTATTTTCGAGAGCTAGTTTCGTGATCTATCGATCTATGTAATCGAGTGAGAGTTATATAATAAAGTTTAGTTTGAGTTTTTTGCTTCTTTACTTTTATGTTTCAATCAAAATAAAGCAAGTAATAAAAAGGATCATATGCTCATCTCATGGAAGGTAATGATATTACATAAGGAGTATAAGTAGTCAATTTTTTTGAAGGTTGACAAATATAGCATTGGTCAATGATGCAATTCATGCAAGAAATTAATAAGGGAAGAGAAGATTCACATGCAAATATACTATCTTGGACATCTTTTATGATTGTGATCCCCCATTAAATATTTTATGTCAAATTGCTAACGTTGGACAAGGAAGACAACATAATGATTTATGTTTGTTCTTATTAACATAGAAGTTATATTGTCATAGATCCTCCAACATGTGTTGCTTGCCCAATATCTTTGCTAGCCAAAAATCCGCACCAAGTAGAGATACTACTTGTGCATCCAAAAACCTTAAACCCATTTTCAAGTTTTGAGAGTCCACTATACCTACTTATGGATTGAATAAGATCCTTCAAGTAAGTTGTCATCGGTGCACAAGGCAATAAAAATTGCTTCTAAATATGTATGATCTTTTAGTGTAAAGGAAAATAAGCATTGTACGAACTTTGTGATGGCAAAGCAATAAAAGCGACAGACTACATAATAAAGGTTGCTATCAGAAGGGGCAATATAACATGACGTTCTTTTGCACTAAGAGCTTGTGCATCCAAAAATAAAAACCGCATGACAACCTCTGTGACCCTCTGTGAAGGGCCTATCTTTTACTTTTATGTATTTACATTTTATGCAAGAGTCAATAGTATCCTCGTCTATTCCTTTTTTTCTTTTGCAAGCATCATGTGGTGGGGAAAGATCCAGGTACATATACACAGTTGGATATGAGTGATCATGAGTTATTATTGTTGACATCACCCTTGAGGTGAATAAGTTGGGATGCGAAATTATAAGCCCCTATCTTTCTATGTGTCTGGCTGAAACCTTTGCTCCATATATATGGTGTGAGTGTTAACAATCATAGAAGACTAAATGATGGTTGAGTATGTGGACTTGCCAAAAATGCTCCGACACGAGACCCTGCCTGAAAATATGATGAATTGCAATTACATTGTTGACTGAGAACATAATTTGTTATTTTTCAAGAAAGTTTATTCCTTATACTTTGATATTATGATGAATTGTTACTTGCTCATGAGAAGTTTTATGATAAAGTTTATTGCTGTTATAATAATGATCATGATGCTACTATGTCTGTATTCTATTTTTATCGACACCTCACTCTCTAAACATGTGGGCATGATTATTGATATCATCTTTCGCTTGAGGGCAAGTGAGGTCTAAGCTTGGGGGAGTTGATACATCCATTTTGCATCATGTTTTCCTACTGTTATTTATAGTGTTTTCATTCAATATAACACTGTGGAGTAATTCTAATGCCTTTTCTCTCATAATATGCAAGGTTTATACAAAGAGAGAGATTGTCGGCAGCTGGAATTCTGGACCTGAAAAAGCTACGTTAGAGATACCTATTCTGCACATCTCCAAATGAGCTAAAATTTTATGAAGATTTATTTTGGAATACATAAAAAATACTGGAGAAAATAAATACCAGAGGGGGCCACCCAGGTGCCCACTAGGCACCAGGGCGAACCTACCCCCCTGGCGCGCCATGGTGGGTAGTGGGGCCCCTGGCCAGCCTCCGGTGCCCATATTCTGGTATATAAGCCAATTTTACCTAGAAAATAAGGAGAGGGCTTTCGGGACGGAGTGCTACCGCCTCGAGGTGGAACCTGTTCAGGAGCACTTTTGCTCTCCGGCTGAGCGATTCTGCCGGGGATACTTCCCTCCGGGAGGGGGAAATTGAAGCCATCGTCATCACCAACCACCCTATCACCTTGGGAGGACCAATCTTCATCAACATCTTCACTAGCACCATCTCATCTCAAGAACCTAGTTCATCTCTTGTGTTCAATCTTTGTATCAAAACCTCAGATTCATACCTGTGGTTGACTAGTAGTCTTGATTACATCTTGTAGTTGATGCTAGTTGGTTTATTTGGTGGAAGATTAAATGTTTAGATCCATTATGCTATTTATTACCCCTTTGATCTTGAGCATAAATATGATTTGTGAGTAGTTGCTTTTGTTCTTGAGGACATGGGAGACGTCTTGTCATAAGTAATCATGTGAATTTGGTATTCGTTCGATATTTTGATGATGTGTATGTTGTGATTCCCTTAGTGGTGTTATGTGAACGTCGAATACATGACACTTCACCATATTTGGGCCTAAGGGAACGCATTGTGGAGTAGTTATTAGATGATGGGTTGCTAGAGTGACAGAAGCTTAAACCCCAGTTTATGCGCTAATCCGTAAGGGGCTGATTTGGATCAATATGTTCAATGCTATGGTTAGATTTTATCTTAATTCTTCTTTCATAGTTGCAGATGCTTGCGAGAGGGGTTAATCATAAGTGGGAGGCTTGTTAAAGTAAGAACAACACCCAAGAACCGGTCCACCCACATATCAAATTATCAAAGTAGCGAACGCGAATCAAACAAACATGATGAAAGTGACTAGATGAAATTCCCTTGTGTCCTCAAGAATGCTTTACTTATTATCAGAGACCATTCCGGCCTGTCCTTTGCTACAAAAAGATTGGGCTACCTTGCTGCACTTTTGTTACCGTTACTATTACTTGCTCGTTACAAATTATCTTGCTATCAAACTATCTGTTACCGACAATTTCAGTGCCTATAGAAAATACCTTGATGAAAACCGCTTGTCATTTCCTTCTACTCCTCATTGGGTTTGACACTTTTACTTATCGAAAGGACTATGATTGATCCACTATACTTGTGTGTCATCAGGAATCAATCACGGAGGGGCTCTACATCAACCTTGCCGCCCTTCCGATGATGTGTGAGTAGTTTACCGCAGACCTACGGGTCCATAGTTAGTAGCTATATGGCGATCTCTCTCTCTTTGATCTTCAGTACAATGTTCTCCCTGATGTTCTTGGAGTTCTATTCGATGTAATCACTTTTTGCGATGTGTTTGTTGGGATCTGATGAATTGTGAGTTTATGATCAGATTATCCATGAATATTATTTGAGTCTTCTCTGAACTCTTTTATGCATGATTATTATCGCTTCATATTTCTCTCCGATCTATTGATTTGGTTTGGCTAACTAGATTGATTTTTCTTGTAACGGGAGAGGTGCTTTGTGATAGGTTTGATGTTGCGGTGCTCAATCCCAGTGACAGAAGGGGATATGACACATATTTGTATCGTTGCCATTAAGGATAAAAAGATGGGGTTTATTCATGCGTGAGTTTACGCTGTCTACATCATGTCATCTTGCTTAAGGCGTTACTCCGTTGTTTAAGAACTTAATACTCTAGATGCAAGCTGGATAGCGGTCGATGTGTGGAGTAATAGTTGTAGATGCAGGCAGGAGTCGTTCTACTTTTCTCAGACGTGATGCCTATATATATGATAATTTCCTTGGATATCATCAAGATTATTTGCTTTTCTATCAATTGCCCAACAGTAATTTGTTTACCCACCATATGCTATTTTCAAGAGAGAAGCCTTTAGTGAAATCCATGGCCCCCGGGTCTACTTTTATCATACTAAAAATCCTTCAAAAACCTTGCTGCAATTTTACTTTCTTTATTTTATTTTGTATTTTTTCAATCTATCTATCAATTACTGCACAATTTTATCTTGCACGTAACCGCCAAGGGATTGACAACCCCTTGTTCTCGTTGGGTTGCTAGGATTTGTTATTTTGTGTGCAGGTGCTGCTAACAAGGTGTTGCGTGGTTCTACTACTGGATTGATAACATTGGTTCTTAACTAAGGGAAATACTTATCTCTACTATATTGCATCATCCTCTCCTCTTCGGGGAAATCCCAACGCAGTTCACAAGTAGCAGTACTGCTAACGAGGTGTTGTGTGGTTCTCTTACTGGATTGAAAAACCTTGGTTCTTAACTGAGGGAAATACTCATCTCTACTGTATTGCATCATCCTCTCCTATTCGAGGAAATCCCAACACGGCTCACAACTAGCAGGAAGATTTTCTGGCGCCATTGCCGAGGAGACATCATCAACATCTATCAAGTACCTATGCATAAACTTCATCTCCTTGCATTTACATTATTTGCCATTTGCCTCTTGTTTTCATCTCCCCCACTTCTAAAGTGTTTTCACAAAAACACTAAAATATTTTCCATTTGCCTTTTTGTTTGTTTTCTTGCTTGCTTTCTTTGCCTTCTTGTGCACACTTAAAAACAAAAAATGAAAGCGAAAAATTAAGATGACTATGGATCCACTTAAATTTTTCTACTTGTATCATCTTCGATCCATATGTGCTCGTGTTGAAACCCCAACTATTTTAGTTGAGGGAAAATCATTAGATGAGCATGCTCATTTTTGCGTCACCGTTTGTCTCAAAAAGGGAGACTCTTATGGAATCAAATAAATTAATTGCTATGCTATGCTTGGAATCTATGTGAAATTTATGATTTTACTTGTTGCTCAAAGAACCCTAAAAAACACCTTCCCTACCTATGTGAGTTTAATGATAATGAAATCTTATCTTCTTATGCCAAAGGTGTTTATAGTTACTATGATATCGAATAAATTGAAGAATTTGCTGCTTTTAAGGGTGCTTATGAAGTTGCTTCTTTGACTGAAAAGTATGATATTACTCTCTGCAAATCTGAAAATTTTGCCATACTTAAATATTTCTATGAAAACTGTGCTTCTAATGCCTATGTTAGTGAATTCATTAGGATAATTTCTGCTGCTTTGGAAGAGAATAATGATATACAAGAATCTACAGATAATTATGATTCCGTTGATTTGATTGAAATATCCCCCCTTGATGAACATGATACTTGCTATTCTTATGGCCATGATGCCAATATTAATTATGCTTATGAAGATAAACTTGCTATAGTTCCTTATGCTCAACATGAAATTATTGCTATTGCACCCACACTTGATAGCCCCTTGAATGAAAAGCATGCTTGCAATGATGTTATTACAAATTCTACTAATGACCATTATGCTAATGATATGCAAAGCTACAAGTTTGGGGATGATAATTTTGTTATGTCTACTACTTATAGCAATGATCATGATTGGGGTGATAATGATTCTTATGATCTTGGAAATTTATTTAAGGCTCGTGATGAATATGATATTGATAATAATGTTTGCGATAATATCGAAAGTGGGTTTGGAAGAGTGTCAACTTTAGGTAAAACTAATCCCACATATTTGGAGAGTGTTCAATCTAATGATTTTTTTATGAAAGTGGATTTGGAGAGGTCATGACTTCAGTTGATGTTAAACCCACTATTTTGGAAGAGTATAAACTTTGTATGCATGTGCATCATGAAGAGAAAATTTTATATGATTGCTATATTGTTGAATTTGGTTTTGATCTTACATGTAATTATTTTGAAAGAGGAAAATATGGTTGTAGAAGTGTTCATGTTACTAATTTACCTCTCGTTATGTTGAGATTGTCAATGTTTTATTCCTCTCCTTTGCATATGCTAGATATTTCTTGTCTTGATTATTTTTTTGCTTATAAAATGCCTATGCATAGGAAGTATGTTAGACTTAAATGTGTTTGTCACATGTTTTATGATGCTCTCTTTGCATTTCAATTCTTGCCTTCTATGTGAGCATCGTTAATATCCCAAGCCTATCTTAACAGCTATAAAGAAAGAGCTTGTTAGGAGACAACCCAATAGTTTCTTTTCCTGTTGGTTTTTTTGAGTGTGCACACAATTATGCTACTGTTCTGGTTGTCTTTTTATGTTTTAATTAGTGTTTGTGCCAAGTAAAGCCTTTGGGATGATTTGGATGATAGTTGCTTTGATTCTGTGAAAAAACAGAAGCTTTTGCGTCCAGTAGCAGAATTATTAAAATTTGCTGGAACATGGAAAAAATCTGAATTTTTTACACATGATTGATATAAAAATTTCCCACGTTTTGCCAATGTTTCAGCATTTTTGGAGTTAGATAAGTAAAGTCAATATTCAGATTACTACAGACTATTCTGTTTTTGACAGATTCTGTTTCGTTGTGTTGGTTGCTTGTTTTGATGAAACTATGATTGTATCGGGGGGAGGGGGTGGGTGTATAAGCCATGGAGAAGTTAGAATACATTAGGTATGATGCAATAATAAAATATGAATGGGTTGACAACAGTACCTAAAGTTTGTGATTTGGTTGTTATACTAACGGATCTCACGAAGGTTTTGTTGAGTTTTGTGTGCTGAAGTTTTCAAGTTTTGAGTGAGATCACGAAGGATGAAGGAATAAGGTGTGGCAAGAGCCTAAGCTTGGGGATGCCCAAGGCACCCCAAGGTAATATTCAAGGAGACCCAAGCGTCTAAGCTTGGGGATGCCCCGGATGGCATCCCCTCTTTCTTGTACCAACCATCGGTAAATTACTTTGAGCTATATTTTTATTCATTACATGATATGAGTTTTGTTTGGAGCGTCGTGTATTGTATGAGTCTTTGCTTTGTTTGCTTTTTAGTTTGTCACAATCATCTTTGCTGGATACACATATTTGAGAGGGACACACATTTTCCGTGATTTGTTAGAGTACTCTATGTGCTTCACTTATATCTTTTGAGCTAGGTAGTTGCTCTAGTACTTCACTTATATATTTTTGAGCACGGCGGTGATTATACATTGAAGAAATATTTGCACTCTCATGCTTCACTTATATCTTTTGGCATCGCGCACGTCAACACTCATCAGACCGCACACATCAGCATGTATGTTTTCCAATAAGTCACTTGCCCGTTCCATTGTTTCGAAAAAACGAGGTTTTAGTCATCTTGCCCATGAGGCATGGTTCACATGTGTTAAGTGATTTAAAATAAAGTGACTCCAAAAGTCCATCAGTATGGAGCTTCTTCATGCACTTTACACCAATACGACCTACGTGGCAATGCCACAAGAAAGTGGTACTGTAGGTGTACTAAAGTTTGGGCCCTTTAGTACCCCTTACTTGTACACGGGCAGTTGTAGCAGCACCTGCGGCGAGGCTTGGCGGGGGCAGTTGGAGACAGAATACAAGACAATGAAGACGGCGTCCAAGCCAGTAACTAGGGAGCAGAAGACAAGCTGTAGCCCCGGCAAGATCCTTGACGGGGCGGCTCGCGAGGCCCCGGCAAGATCCTTGCCGGGACGACTTGTGAGGCACTGACAAGAACACCACCCTTGAGGTTGAGTGCTCTAACACCATCGACAACGTCAAGACCAAGACTCAGGGGCACATGCATAGTAGCATGCAGATCTTTGTGAAGACTGGTGGCATGCAGATCTTCGCGAAGACCAGAGAGCGGATTTCCAGCAAGGTTCTTGCTGGGGACAGCTGCGAGGCCCCGGCAAGGCTCTTGCCGGGGACAACTGGGAGGCCCCGGCAAGGCTCTTGCCAGGGACGATCGCGAGGCCACGGCAAGGCTCACGCACAACAAGGCTCCACCGCCTTGCTACTGTCCCGGCATAGCAACAAGCCAACCAGCCTGGCGACCACCTGCGTGGCGGCATGCAGATCTTCGTGAAGATCATGCCACCGCTCCAGCGCAGCGGCTAGCCAGTCAGCTTGGCACTCGCATGCCTCATCATCTTGGGTGCGTGTCAGGACGGATTGAGGCGGCGACGGATGGGACAGGCTCTGTTTCCGTCCCAGATAAAGTTAGGGGGGCACGTAAGCAACGCATTTAATGCGCTTGTCCTAAGACGCCAGAGATAAGCATGTGCACTGTAGCACTTTACACCTCCTGTGTGCCACTATGGCAGCCCCTTGGACGTATAAAAGGAGGCCCAAGGCATACTGTAGAGGTATTCGGACTTTTTGAACTCTACGGCCTAGCTTGCATGCAGCTAGCCAAAGCTCAAGAACACATAATATACACACCAAGCAGGACTAGGGTTTTACACTTCCCAGTGGCCCGAACCTGGGTAAAGATCCCTCGTGTTGATCTCTAGATCTGCTCTTCATGCACCCCTCCTCCCGGCCAAACTGTAGAAGGGATCCACCCGATCCCATAGGTGTCGTTTCCCTGACATCTCTGGCGCGCCAGGTAGGGGGATTGAGGTTGTACGAACCTGATCTAGGCGTCAGCGCGTCGACTTCTTCAACATCTTCATCGTCATGTCTCCAAAGAGAAAGAGCATCGTGGCAATTGGTTCATCTTCGGTCGATCTACCCGCACCGGCGCGCGACGGATGATGGGATGGACGTGGGTGGAGGCCACGGGCTTCCACGATGCTCCGACGAGCGGAGCCACGTGAGCGACGACGACCCGCATGTGGCCAGGTCCAGGGACGGGGCCATGCTGTCTACGGGTGGCGCGGCGAACCCCAGGGACGGAAGGACGACCTCCAAGACGCCCCCGCCGGCGCATGCGCTGCGGCCTTCCCAGGTCGTGCGTGAAGAGCAGCGCCGCGGTGTGGATGATCACGAGCGTTCCCATGGAAGGGCCCATTTGCATCATTCTCGAGATGCGCCGGGCCGGCATGTATGCCAAGACATTGGCGGAAACGGCGCGTGGCCGCGGGACCATGATAGAGCTCCTTCTAACGTGGTTAGAAGTCAGAGCGCCTCACGATCCACGCAGCTGTCGCCGCCACCTACGCCAACGGAAGCGTTGGTGCGCGTACAACTACTTCTAGATTTCCCTCCTGCTGCGGAGAAGCTCGATGAGTGGAGAGCCACCATCCGGAGCCTCGTCGGCTTCGCCACCATCCGCAGCAGGCGGGGCCCTCATGCCGGCGCTCTATTGAGCCGGCGCATGCCAAAGGCGGAAGGACCGGAGGTGCTGCGACCACGGTGCACTCTCCTCCTCCACGGCAGCAACAGCAGCCGCCGGCTCGTCGGGTCGAGACCTGTGACAACGGTTCCACAGCATCGTTCAACCCACGAGCCTGCCGCGATCAACGTCAAGTCCTTCGAGAGCGAGTCAAAGAAGACGCTCGAACCACTATCGAGCGGCGATGGGAAGCGCGCCATCAGTCTGATAGGCGCGCTGGCCCCACTGTAGATCGGCCCGCGCCGGGGGATTCTGATAACTTACCTTACGAGGTGGGTTGTCCAGCTTTTACTCGTGGGCTGCGGCGATTCCAGTGGCCCACCCATCGCACGTTCAAGCCTGAGGTCGGAGAGAAATACGACGGCAAGACTCACCCGTCGGAGTTCCTGAGCATCTATACCATTGCGATGCAAGCCGCCGGGGCTCAGGACGACAAGGTACTCGCCAACTACTTCCCGTTGGTACTCAAGCCCAACGTTACGTCGTGGTTGATGCACCTACCAGTAGATTCCATCTCTTCTTGGTCAGATCTGTGCCACGAGTTTGTTGGCGCCTTTACCGGAGGCCACCAAGCTCCTGGCCAGGCAAGTGACTTATATATCATCCCCCAGAAAGATGATGAATGCTTGCGCAAATACATACAAAGATTCAGCCTTGTGCAGTACAACATCCCAGATGTTCATCCTGCCGCGGTTGTCAGCGCATTTCATCAGAATGTGCGCAACCGCAAGATGCGTGAAGAGCTGGCGATGAACAAGATTACGGATGTTGCCGAGCTTTATGTTTTGGCCGACAGATGTGCTCGGGCTAAAGAAGGAAGGAAATACCCCGGTGAAGATGCCGGCACAGAAACTGACTCCGCAGATGAAGACACCGCCGCCCCGGCAAAGAAGGGCCGACGGCGCAATAGGAAGCGCAAGGGTAAAACTGTGCTTGTTGTCGAGGAATCCGGCAACCCCAGCACAGCCAAGAAGGCCAAGGTTGACGAACCCGGCAAGGAGGTTGTCGGGTGCGCCGCCTGCCAGGCCTTGGCGGTTGCTGATAAGCTAGAGGGCTCCAACAAGTAGTATTGCAAGATCCATCGCACCAAGGGCCATGACCTCCAGAATTGCCGGCAAGTTGAGCAGCTTGTAGAGAAGCAGAAAGCTGAGTATGACAGGCGAGACAAGGAGAAGGGCCAGGACGGTGCTGAGGGGTCCGACAAGAAGCGTGGCGGCCGAGGGGGTCGCCGCGGCAAGGATAAGGAACCAGAGAGGCTCGCTTGGGGCCGCGACAAGAAAGAGGGAGATGATGATCATGATGAGGACGACGAATCTAGCGAGCACGTGTTCCAGAAAGCTACGGAGGCCATGTGCGTTGACGGTGGCGCCTCGTTGCATGCCTCTCACCACCAACTGGAACGGTGGGCGCGTGAGATCAATGCGATAGAGCCATCGTTCGATGCCCAGAAGCTGCTGAAATGGTCCAACACGCCTATCGTTTTTTACACTAAGGACCACCCTGATCGCACAACAGCGGTCGGGTGTTTGCCATTGTTGGTTTCACCAACAATACGCAACCTCAAGGTGACAAAAGTGTTAGTTGACGGTGGGGCCGGTCTGAACTTGATCTCACCCAGTGTGATCAAGAGGCTGCAAATTCCTGATGGAGATTTCGAGGAGACGGGCACGTTTCAAGGGATCAATCCAGGAAGGAGTCAGCCAAAGGGCAAGATTACGCTACCAGTTACCTTTGGTGGCGAGCTAAACTATAGGACGGAGAAGATCATTTTCGATGTCGCCAAGATCCCCTTGCCCTATAATGGGATCCTCGACTGCCCGGCGCTGGCCAAGTTCATGGCGGCATCACATTACGCTTACAATACGTTGAAGATGCCCGGACCAATGAGCATCATCACTGTCCACTGCGACAAGAAAGACGCGCTCATCTGCACTGACCAACTCTACCAAGAGGCAGTTGCAGCAGCTACCGCCAAGGCACTTGCTCCTGCCGCTGAAGCTCCGGGGGGGGAGAAGACCAGCAAGACCTCTCCCGGCAAGACCTCTTGCGCCCACTCCGGCAAGCGTGCCTCTTTGGAGTGCTGCACCCCCGTCGAGGACGTGCCAGAGAGCTCCACTAGCAAGAGCAAGAAATCCAAGGTAGCACCACCAAAAACTAAGAAGGTGCCCGTCAAGGAGGACGGCACAGGCGGGGCTTTTACTATAAGCTCCACCCTCGACAGCAAATAGGAAGGCGCGCTCATCACCTTCCTGCGGGCGAATGTCAATGCGTTTGCATGGCAAGTATCTGACATCCCCGGCATTCCCAGGGAGGTGATTGAGCACCATCTTGCTGTCTGTCCTCATGCGCGGCCCGTCAAGCAGAAGGTCAGGAAGCAAGCTTTGGAGCAGCAAGAGTTCATCATCGAAGAGATTAGGAAGCTGGAAGCAGCAGGCTTGGTTAGAGGAGTGCTCCACCCAACGTGGTTGGCCAATCCGGTGGTGGTGCGCAAGGCAAACGGGAAATGGAGGCTATGCATTGATTATACGGATATCAATAAAGCCTGCCCAAAGGATCCTTTACCTTTGCCGCGCATCGACCAGATCGTGGACTCCACTGCCGGGTGCGACTTACTGTCGTTCCTTGACGCCTACTCAGGATACCATCTAATCTTCATGACGAAGGAAGATGAAGAGAAAACCGCGTTTATCACCCCATGTGGTACGTATTGTTTTATACGAATGCCTTTCGGGTTGAAAAGCGCTGGTTCAACGTTTGTGAGAGCAGTCCAAATTGGTTTTGAGCCTCAGCTACATAGAAATATGGAGGCTTATATGGATGACATAGTTGTCAAAACCAAGGACAGGGCAACACTCATACAAGATCTAGAAGAAACATTTGCAAATTTGCGCAAGATCAATCTCAAGCTCAACCCTGAGAAATGTGTGTTTGGTGTCCCATCCGACAAGCTTCTCGGGTTCTTTGTGTCTCAGCGTGGGATCGAGGCGAACCCCGACAAGATCAAGGCAATTGAGCAGATTGAACACCAAGATGAGTCAAAGATGTACGTCGGCTTGCTGGCTGTGTTGCTGCTTTGAGCAGGTTCATCTCCAAATCTGCTGAGCGCGCCCTGCCCTTTTTCAAGATCTTGAAAAAGGCAGGTCCAATGACATGGACTCCGGAAGCGGAGGCAGCGCTGCAAGATTTGAAGAGGTACCTCTCCTCTACGCCAACACTAGTCGTGCCTAAGCCCCAAGAGCCGTTGTTGCTGTATCTAGCAGCAACGAATCAAGTGGTCAGTGCTGCGCTAATGGCGCAGAGAGAAGTTGATGAAGAAGAAGCGGCAGTGGCAAGACCGTCGGATGACGAACCGCAGCTCTCCCCGACATGGTCTACTGCCGGCAAGGTAGGACCCCCGGCAGGACCTGGTGCCGGCAAGGCAGAGCCCCCAACAGAGTCTGATGCCAGTAAGGCGGGATCTGCGCAAGCAAATGGAGTGTCACAGAAGAACAAAATGGTGCAGCACCCAGTTTATTTTGTCAGCTCCCTTTTGCAAGGGGCTAGATCAAGATACTCTGGTGTGCAGAAATTGCTCTTCGGCCTCCTTATGGCCTCAAGGAAGCTGGGCCACTACTTTTAGGCACATGAGATCACTGCCATCACTCGCTTCCCGTTGCAACGGATCTTGCACAACCCAGATGCAACTGGAAGGATTGTGGAGTGGGCGTTGGAACTGTCAAGCTTTGGCCTCAGGTTTGAAAGCACTTGAACGATTTAGAGCAGGGCCTTGGCAGAATTCATTGTAGAATGGACCTCAACGCCTGACGAGGAAATTCAAGAAACCACTCTCCCCGGCAAGGAAACGAGCCGCGACTGGATTATGTACTTTGATGGGGCCTTCTCGCTGCAAGGCGCCGGTGCTGGTGTGCTACTTATTGCCCCCACCGGAGAACACCTCAAGTACGTGGTCCAGATGCACTTTCCCCAGGAGAGATCAACAAACAACACTGCGGAGTATGAGGGACTGCTTGCCGGTCTCAGGATCGTGGCAGACCTTGGAATTACGAAGCTCATCGTCAGAGGTGATTCACAGCTTGTCGTTAAGCAGGTTACCAAAGATTATCAGAGCTTGTCGTCAAGTAGGTTAACAAAGATTATCAGAGCCCGTTAAGGGAAGCTTATGTAGATGAAGTGAGGAAGTTGGAGGAGCGTTTTGACAGTCTGCAAGCAGAGCATGTTCCGCGAGCAGAGAACAACATTGCTGACGACCTGTCAAAACGTGCTGCCCTCAAGTTACCTGTGGAACCAGGAACCTTTGTGCTACAACTGAATCAGCCATCCGTTGAACCATTGGCAGGACAGAATAAGTGAAGGAAGTTGAGCCCCAGCAAGTACTTTCCCGCCGAGCTCCCAGGGGCCACCGGCAAGGAAGTTGCCGGGGACGACGCCAAGCTTGCCGGGGGCGACCGGCCCCGGCGGGGCCTCAAGCCCTTGCCGTAGAGACAATTGCTCCCATGGCAGAAGACATGCCTTTAGTCCTTGCCGTCGAGCCCCAGGCTCCAGCATGGGCACATCACACCATTCAGTTCCTCCAAACAGGGGAACTCCCTGAGGAACAGGAAGAAGCGGAGAAAGTAGCCCGTCGGTCTAACATGTACCAGTTTGTGGACAATGTCCTGTATAGAAAAAGGCCGAACGGCGTGAAATTGAAGTGCATTCCTCAGGAGGACGGATTGGAGCTGTTGGCAGAGATACATGGAGGCATATGTGGCTCTCATATAGGATCAAGAGCTCTTGCCGGCAAGGCATTCCGGCAAGGTTTCTTTTGGCCCACTGCCCTCCAGGATGCGACTGCACTGGTAACCAAGTGTGAAGCATGCCAGTTCCATTCGAAGAAACTTCATCAGCCAGCCCAAGCTCTTTAGACGATCCCTCTTTCCTGGCCATTTTTGGTCTGCGGGCTCGACATACTGGGCCCCTTTCCCCGTGCTGTCAGGGGCTTTGAGTACTTGTACGTCGCAATCGACAAGTTCACAAAGTGGCCAGAAGTGGAAGTAGTGAGAAAGGTGACAGCGCAATCAGCCGTCAAGTTCTTCAAAGGATTAGTTTGCCATTTTGGTGTGCCAAACAGAGTCATCACCGACAACGGCACACAGTTCACGAGCCGCACCTTCATGCAGTATATCCAGGACCTTGGCAGCAAAGTCTATTTTGCTTCTGTTGCACATCCGTGAAGCAATGGCCAGGCGGAGAGGGCAAATGCTGAAGTGCTGTGGGGCCTCAAGACGAAAACTTTCGACAGGCTGCACAAGAGCGGAAGACGCTGGATTGATGAGTTGCCGGCGGTCCTTTGGTCAATCAGGACGACCCCAAATCAAGCCACTGGCCAGACACCTTTCTCCCTGGTTTACAGGGCAAAAGCAGTTCTCCCCACAGAACTCACATACGGGTCGCCTCGAGTGCTCGCTTATGATGAGCTTGAGCAAGAGCAGTTGCAGCAAGATGATGCTACGCTCCTTGAGGAGGATCGTCTTCAGGCTGCGGTGCGAGCCGCGCGCTACCAGCAGGCCTTGCGCCGCTACCACAGCCGCAAGGTTCATGCCCGAAGCCTTGAAGAAGGCGACCTTGTTCTTCGGCACGTTCAGTCCGCCAAGAATTCTAACAAGTTGACGCCAAAGTGGGAAGGCCCTTATCGGGTGATACGAGTCACCAGGCCCGGTGCAGTCTGCCTGTAGACCGAAGATGGCATTCCAGTGAGCAACTCCTGGAATATAGAACATCTTCGCAAGTTTTCCCATGAGGCACGGTTTTCGGGACCCCCGGCAACCCCCTTTTTGTACTAGCCTTGCCGGCAAGGCATATAACCCTATGTACAGAGCCAAGCGCAGACCCTGTGCGCAGTTGAATAAGTTTACATACGTACAAGTTCTTGTTGATTTCCATGTTTATTTATATGCATGCCTGTCCAGGATATTATACTACGCTCGTTTCCAGCAAGTACTGATGAACCGCCAAGGTTCCATGCTCCTATTTCTCTTCTTTCTTTTTTCTCAAAGGACAGAATGTTCCCTCACATACAAGTTTGCCGGGGGGGATAGAGAGTGTGGGTGCCAGCAGGCGACGTTTGAAGTGGCATCTTGCGGGAAAGGGTACAACAGCAAAAAAGCTAAGTTGTGAAACCTTGAGTGATTTTCTTTTAAATGTAACATTATTTCCCTCTAATGGTTTCATTTCTTGTATGGAAAACCTACACGCAAAGGAACCTCATCGCATTTGGTTGCGCCCTTGCTCTGTTTCGAGTCAGCTCAGCAGTTCAAGTGGCTGCACTAAGAGCGGCAAGGTGTCTTGCCGGCAGCGACACCCCCAGTAGGCTGCTAAGGACCCACTCCTCAAAGCGCTCGCGGCAAGGGTGCGCGCACCGGCAAGCCCTTCCAAAAAAGCGTAGGGTGTATGCCATACGTGGAGGAATCGAACAAGGAAGATAGCATGCATTCAATCCGAAACACTGCTAGTTATATTACATCGCTGGTTGCCGCAGTTCTAACTTAAGATAAATTCGTCTTGGGTACAAGTTCACGGCGGTAAGACAAAGCGGAGCGGCTAGTCCCGGCGCTGGCCTTCTACCCTCTTGACTTGATCAACCATGCTGACGATGGGCGCGACAAGCTCTTCAAGCGCCCTGCGGTCCGCATCCGCCGGCAAGCTGTCTTGGCTCAGGTCGAGGCCGGGGTTCCTGTACGCCACCTTGGTGAGCACTTTGAGGAGGACACCCCGGCAAAGCTTGCGGGACTCGCTGGCCAGTTGGGTGGCTCGATTGGAGTGGAGCAGCTTAAGAGCCTCGTTGACGGCCTCGAAGAACATGGTCAGCCTGGCGCTCTCAGAAATCCCCCTGTCATGGGAGAACCTGAAGTTCGGCATCCCCATGATGGACAGCTGCATGGTGAGCCTCTTCGCGGCGTCGATGAGGCATGTAGTCCAGAGATTCACGCCCTCTACATAATCATTGTGGGTGGCAACGGCGCTCTCAAGCAGCAGCTTCTCATTCCTGAGGTCCTATGCCAGGGTCTTCTCACGAGCCCTGCTGCCATTAAGGGATTCCTCCAGAGTGGTCAACTTCAGCTTCAGATCAGCAATGGAGTCGTTGGCCTCGAAGAGCAGCTTGGTCTTGTCAGATATGGCGACCTGTAGCTCCGCCAAGGTGTGGACAGTTTTGTCTCTGCGCTCTTTAGCGTCGAGACCTCCTTGCGGTGCTTCTCCAGCTCCGCCTCCAGTTTCTCCACCTTGCCGGCCAGCTCGTTCTTGGCGGCTCCTGCGGCTTCGGCAGCGTCGATGGCCTCCTTCAGCTTGACGGCATGATCCAGGACCAAAGCGTCGAGTGCGTCTTTATGTTTCTGCTCCAGCTCCTGGGTCCGCTGCGCGACAAGTTTCTCAACTTCTTCGTCCTTGCCGTGGAGCTCGGCGGCAAGCGCCTTCTCGTGAGCAGCGAGGTCTTCTTCTTGGGCGTCAAGCAGAATACGGCGCTGCCTTAGACTGGCGTCCTCCTTGGCGGCCTGTGCAACGGCCTCCTCCTGCGCCTTCTCAATGTCGGACTGCTTCAGGAGGAGCTCGTCCCAACGCTGGCCTAGCTCCTCTTGGCCAATCCTCAGCTCTTGCCGGGCCTCGGCGAACCAGACCTGCGTCTGCTCGACACGCTTTTGAAAGTCTGCCTCCGCCGCGACGGCGACCGCTGCCCTGGAGTCCAGTTTCTCCTTACGGGCACGGTGGAGCACCTGGAGCTTCTGGAAGTTGTCGCTCATGGCCTGGAGGAGCTGGTCTTCTTTGGATCCGCTGCTGCTGGCGCTCGGCTCGTCGACGACCTTGAGCCCGGCAGCAGCGATGACTTCTTCGTCGAAAGCCTCCCCCTCGGTTGGCGCTCCGGTGCTTGCCGTCCCCGGGATGCTGACAAACAGATTGTCGCCAATCTTCAGGTATCTGCTTGGGGTGGGGGCTTCGGAAGCTGACGGTTGGTCTTCAACCACCGTCTCCCCAACGGCTGAGGACCCCGGGACTGATGTAGCGCCAGGCGCTCCTGTGGCAGGGATGCCGTCAGTACAGTCGCCGGTCCCCTTGCCGGCCTCCCCAGCAGACCCCTTGGCGGCCTCGTCAGCAGCGATTTTGGCGGCCTCGGCGGCAACGTCCTTGGAGGTCTCCTCGATGATGGCGTTGACATCCATCTGATTCGACAAGGAGGGATCTGGAGGCCAAGAAGGAGAAACAATATGAAGCCAAGGGTGGAGCTCAAAATGATGAATAATACCGAATGCCAGGAAGCAGGCGGCTTACCCATGACGATTTGTTGGGAAGCGATTCCTTCCCGGCAACTTTTGTCGCCGGCGTAGGACCGCCAACGCCCGTGCCTTCTGGGCCCTCCTCCATGAGGGGGGGCTCGTCGGTGGAAGCCCTTGCCGGGGACCCCTCCCTGGGCGGTGTGGTCGACGGAGGCGGCATGTCGGGGGTGGCCTTCAGTGGTCCCTCCGGTTGCTGTCCTTCTCCTGCAAACCCGGCAAGATTAGCAGCAAAGATACACACCCCGACGCCCGCCAGCGGGAAATGAGTAACAGACTCACGCTGGGGGCTGGGCTGGGGGCTGCGTCATGGGCTGGAATCCGGGCTGATTGTAATCATCTCCGGCGCGCCTAAGGAGCTTGCCAGGGGCTCGTCGCCCGTTGAGGTCTTGGCTTTCTTCACCATCCTCTGCGCCAACGTTTCCATGTCTCTATGGGGACGGGCCAGGGCAGAATTAAGATAAGATGAAGAAAATCAGGGACCTAAGACATAAAGAAAGCGGCAAGATACTTACTCATCTCCTTCTTCTGGCCCCTTTTCCCTCCTCAGGCTGAAGGAGGAGAGGTCGAAGTCGACCCCTACGGTGGTGTCCACTTGAGGGGATGGGGAAGGGGACCTGGGCCACTTGATTGTGGCGGGAGCGGCAGCCTGATGTGAGCTCGCCACCCCCACTGCCTTCTTTGCCGTCGCCCTCGTCTGGCGCCCGGGTTGTTGTCGAACACCTTGCTGCTCCATAGCCTTGCCGGCCGACCCCTTGCTGGGAACTTCTTCGGACAAGGAGGCCTGCTGGACTGGCTCGCCGGAGACGGCTCGCTAGAGGACGCATTTCTTCTTTGGCATTGGGGGCTCCACTTCATCAGTCTCTTCAGCTGTTTCTTCGGTGAGTGAGCCCCCAGCATCTGCGCTACTATGCCCTCCGGCAGGTTCCTCCTGCTTGGCGGGGTCCTCCTCTGCATCCGTGTCATCTCCCAGGAAGCCGACGCTGCCGGCCTCCTCGGCAAGGGCCAACTCTTCCGCCCTGGTGGCGATGTACGCCAACTCTTCGTCAATGGTCTCGTGGATGAGGCGCGGTTCTTCCCGAATGGTTCTCTCCGACAAGTTGTCGAAGAACTCTTGTGCTCGCTCCACGGGATGGCTCGACCCAGGTTTGGTCAAGGCTGTGAGCATTGAACACCGGCATCATAGCGATGATCGAGTTCAGCGCAGAGTTGTTGCACAGAGGGACGACGCTTGCCGGCAGCTTGAACACGCCGTCTGGCCTAAACAGCTTGTGATAGAGGGTCGTGTGCTGAAGGACCGTCCAGTTGTTGTTTAGACTAGGGCGCAGCCTCATGATGTCCGCCGCATTCCGGAAATCCCAGGCTGGTCTCCCCTTGTTCTGCAAAGGGGCGATGCGGCGACGGAGGAAATTGGCGCCCACCATTTCCACGGTCAGCCCGGCAGCCTTGAGGCGATAAATCCTGTTGACGGCGATAGTGAGCTTCGTGTCCTGAGGGTCGAGAGCGCTCCAATCGCCGCCATGGGTCGGCTTCGTTTGCCGGAGTGAACAGAACGGGTGCGGCTCCTTCTCTGTGATCCAGCACCACCTGCTCCGCCACTCATCCCACTTCGCGTGGTATTCCCCATCCAGATATGTGTCCTTGGTACCTAACCTAGGGATCCAAGCGATGCCACCAGAGAGGGCCTCTCCGACCTGGATGCGAGGGATGAAGAAGTGGCGGAAAAGGGTTGTGTTGGGGACCACCCCGGCAAAGTTTTCGCAAAGGTGAGCAAAGACAGACATGCAAGTTACGGCATTTGGCGTGAAATCAAGGAGATGGAAGCCAAAGGTAAACATGAGGTCGTTGAAGAAATCAGAGAAAGGGGGGCAGAGCCCACAATAGAAATAGTCGGCGAAAAAGGGGAATTTGTCCGGGCCACACTTAGACTTGGCGGCTTGGGTCACGCGAGTGCCGGTGTGCCCATTCATTGCCCTCCCCCACATGAGTAGGTACTTGTCCCTCAAGGCGTGAGCATCGAGCGTCGGGGGGAAGACGGCGAGCTGCTTCCGCATCTTCACCAGCTCACTCTCCGGCACATCCTTGCCCTTGCTCGCTCTGGGCACCTTGGGCGGCATGGCGACTGGGGAGTGTGAGGGAAGCCGAGGACGGCGGGAGCGTGGAAGGGGGCAAGTGGACGAGCAAACTCTGGTCTGGGCTCGAGGAAGAAGAAGACGGCGGCGGTTCCTAGATTGGGAAAGGCAAGGGGGAAGGGTAAATGAGCAGCGCCCCTGCGGATTCCTCCTTTTATGGGGAAGGCGCGGGGCTGCCTCTTTACTGTTCGATATGAAGGCATTTCCGCAGGCGTGCTGCGACCATTCCACGCATGACTCCCACGTCGCGCACCCAATGCGGATCATGGGGAAGTGCAATAGACGAGATGTTTATGGCAGTTAATCCCTGCCACGCGTACCTGCGCACTGTTTGGGCCTGGCCCAACCACGCTTCGCACTCATGTGTGGCCCAGGCCCGGGGGCTCCTGTCGGTGTACTAAAGTTTGGGCCCTTTAGTACCCCTTACTTGTGCACGGGCAGTTGTAGCCTCACCTGCGGTGAGGCTTGGCGGGGGCAGTTGGAGACAGAATACAAGACAACGAAGATGGCGTCCAAGCCAGTTACTAGGGAGCAGAAGACAAGCTGGAGCCCCGGCAAGATCCTTGCCGGAGCGGCTCATGAGGCCCCGGCAAGATCCTTGCCGAGATGACTTGTGAGGCACTGACAAGAACACCACCCTTGAGGTTGAGTGCTCTGACACCATCGTCAACGTCAAGACCAAGACTCAGGGGCACATGCGTAGTAGCATGCAGATCTTTGTGAAGGATGGTGGCATGTAGATCTTCACGAAGACCAGAGAGCGGATTTCCCAGCAAGGTTCTTGCTGGGGACGGCTGCGAGGCCCCGGCAAGGCTCTTGCCAGGGACAACTGGGAGGCCCCGGCAAGGCTCTTGCCGGGGACGATCGCGAGGCCACGGCAAGGCTCACGCACGACAAGGCTCCACCGCCTTGCCATCGTCCCGGCACAGCAACAAGCCAGCCAGCCTGGCGAGCACCTGCTTGGCGGCATGCAGATCTTCGTGAAGATCCTGCCACCGCTCCAGTCAGCGGCTAGCCAGTCAGCTTGGCACTCGCATGCCTCGTCATCTTGGGTGTGTGTCAGGATGGAGTGAGGCGGCGACGGATGGGACGGGCTCTGTTTTCGTCCCCGACAAAGTTAGGGGGGCACGTAAGCAGCGCATTTAATGCGCTTGTCCTAAGATGCCAGAGATAAGCACATGCACTGTAGCACTTTACACCTCCTGTGTGCCACTGTGGCAGCCCCTTGGATGTATAAAAGGAGGCCCAAGGCATACTGTAGAGGGATTCGGACTTTTTGGACTCTACGGCCTAGCTTGCATGCAGCTAGCCGAAGCTCAAGAACACATAATATACACACCAAGCAGGACTAGGGTTTTACACTTCCTAGCAGCCCGAACCTGGGTAAAGATCCCTCGTGTTGATCTCTAGATCTGCTCTTCATGCACCCCTCCTCCCTGCCAAACCGTAGAAGGGATCCACCCGATCCCATAGGTGTCGTTTCCCCGACAGGTACTATCATTATCAACTCTACATCTTTTGGCATCAATGTTATGAACATGTGTATCACTACGATCGAGATTCAACAAACCATTCACATTGGGTGCATGACCATAGAAGGTATTATTCATATAAACAAAATAACCATTATTCTTTGACTTAAATGAATAACCATATTGCAATAAACACAATCTAATCATGTTCATGCTCAACGCAGACACTAAATAACTTTTATCTAGGTTCAACACTAATCTCGAAGGTAGAGGGAGCGTGCGATGGTGATCACATCAACTTTGGAAACACTTCCAACACACATCATCACCTCTCCCTTACCTAGTCTCCGTTTATTCCGTAGCTTTTGTTTCGAGTTACCAATATTAACAACTGAACTGGTATCTAATACCCACGTGCTACTAGGAGTACTAGTAAGGTACACATCAATAACATGTGTATCACATATACTTTTGTTGAAGTTGCCAGCCTTCTTATCTATTGTGGTAGTTCCGCTACCAGTGACCGTTCCCCTTACAATAGAAGCCCTTAGTCTCGGGTTTGGGTTCAACCTTGGGTTTCTTCACTGGAGCGGCAACTGGCTTGCCATTCATGAAGTTTCCCTTCTTGCCTTGCAACCAGTGCTCTTGTTAACCATCAACAATTGATGCTCCTTCTTGATTTCTACCTTCGCGGCCTTAAGCACCGCGAATAGCTCCGGGATCATCTCCATCCCTTGCATGTTATAGTTCATCACGAAGCTCTAGTAGCTTGGTGATGGTGATTGAAGAACTCTGTCAGTGACAGCCTCTAGCGGGAGCTCACCTCCCAACTCATCCAGATGGTTGTAGTACCCAGACATTCTGAGTATGTGCTCACTGATAGACCCGTTCTCCTCCATCTTGCAGGCATAGAACTTATCGGAGGTCTCATACCTCTTGATCCGAGCATTCTTCTCAAAGATAAACTTCAACTCCTGGAACATCTCATATGCTCTATGACATTTAAAATGCCTTTGAAGTCCCGGCTCTAAGCTATATAGCATGGCGCACTGAACTATAGAGTAGTCATCAACACGCGACTGCCAAGCGTTCACAACGTCCACAGTCGCTGGAGGGGGTGGTGCACCAAGCGGTGCATCAAGGACATAAGCGTTTTGTGTAGCAGTGAGGACAATCCTCAGACTACGGCCCTAGTCCGCATAATTGCTTACAATATCTTTCAACTTAGTCTTTCTCTAGGAACGTATTAAAACAAAGGAGCTAGCGTGAGCTATTGATCTACAACATAATTTGCAAAGACAACTTAGACTATTGTTCATGATAATGAGTTCAATTAATCATATTACCTAAGAACTCCCACTTAAATCAACATCCCTCCGGCTGTCCGAGTGCAACATGATCCAAATTCACCAACCCAAGTCCGATCATCCCGTGAGATGAGGTGGTTTCAATGGTGAACATCTCCATGTTGATCATATCTACTATATGACTCATGTTCGACCTTTCGGTATCTTGTGTTTTGAGGCCATGTCTGTACATGCTAGGCTCGTCAAGTTTAACCCAAGTGTTCCGCATGTGCAAAAACTGGCTTGCACCCGTTGTATGTGAACGTAGAGTCTATCACACCCGATCATCACGTGGTGCTTCGAAACAACGAACTTCCGCAACGGTGCACACTTGGGGAGAACACAACTTTATCTTGAAATTTTAGTGAGGGATCACCTTATAATGCTACCGTCGTCCTAAGCACAATAAGATGCATAAAAGGATTAACATCACATGCAAATCTTAAGTGACATGATATGGCCATCAACTTGTGCTTTTGATCTCCATCTCCAAAGCACCGACATGATGTCCATTGTCACCGGCATGACACCATGATCTCCATCATCGTGCCACCATCGGGGTTGTCATGCCAACCATGCTTCTACTACTCTTGCTACCGCTTAGCGATAAAGTAAAGAATTACATAACGCTTAATGATTGACACGTAGGTCATATAATAATTAAAGGCAACCCTATGGCTCCTGCAGGTTGCCATATGCATTGACATGCAAGTCGATATAAACTATTACAAACATGATCATATCATACATCAAATATATTTCATCATGTCTTTGGCCATATCATATCACAACATACCCTGCAAAAACAAGTTAGACGTCCTCTAATTGTTGTTGCATGTTTTACGTGGCAGCTATGGGTATCTAGCAAGAACGATTCTTACCTACGCAAAGCCACAACGGTGATATGCAAGTTGCTATTTAACCTTCTACAAGGACCGCCTTTGTCGAATCCGATTCAGCTAAGGTGGGAGAGACAGACACCCGCCAGCCATCTTTATGCAACAAAGTCACTTGTCAGTCGATGGAACCGGTCTCATGTACGTGGACATGTAAAGTTTGTCCGGGCCGCTTCATCCCACAATACCGCTGAATCAAGAAAATACCAAGGAAGGAAGCAATCTAAATATCAACACCCACAAACTCCTTTGTGTTCTACTCGTGATGTCATCTACGCATAGACCTAGCTCATGATGCCATTGTTGGGGAGCGTTGCATGGGAAACAAAAAATTTCCTACGCTCACCAAGATCAATCTAGGAGATGAACATCTATGAGAGGAGAGATTGCATCTACATACCCTTGTAGATTGCCAAGGGAAAGCGTGAAGAAACGCGGTTGATGTAGTCAAACATCTTCGCGATCCAATCACAATCCAATCCGATCTAGCGTCGAACGGAGAGCACATCCGCGTTCAGCACACGTGCGGCTCGATGATGCCCCCTCCTTCTTGATCCAACAAGCAAGAGAGGATAAGTAGATGGGATCTGAACCAGCACAACGGCGTGGTGGACATGGTGGTGGTGCAATCCCGGCAGGGCTTCGCCAAACGCTGCCGGAATCAATCTGTGGAGAAAATAGGTGTTGGGAGAGGTAGGGCTGCCGCCGGGGCGTGGGATTTGGTTTGTCCAGCCCCTAACTCTCCCCCACTATTTATAGGAGGCAAGGAGGAGGGTTGGGGCACAACCTTGTCCCCTCCTCCAAGGGAGGTGGTGCGGCTAGGCCTAGGGAGGAATCCTCCCTTCCCAAGGCACCTCGGGGGGTGCCTTCCACCCTTGGGACTCTTCCTTTATCCTCTCTCTTGGCGCATGGGACCCTTAGGGCTGGTGCCCTTGGCCCATATAGGCCAAGGCACACCCCCTACAGCCCATGTGGCTCCCCGGGGGAGGTGGAGCCCTTTCGTCACTCCCGGTACAATACCGATAATGCCCGAAACCTTTCTGGCGACCAAAATATGACTTCCCATATATAAATCTTTACCTCCGAACCATTTCGGAGCTCCTCATGACGTGCAGGATCTCATCCAGGACTCCAAACAACATTCGGTCACAAACATGAATATACCAATACTACTCTAGCGTCACCGAACGTTAAGCGTGCGGACCCTACGGGTTTGAGAATAATGTAGACATGACCGAGACACCTCTCCGGTCAATAACCAATAGCGGAGCCTGGATGCCCATATTGGTTCCTACATATTCCACGAACATATTTCATCAGTTGCACCATGATGCCAAGGATTCAACTAATCCCGTATGCAGTTCCCTTTGTCCATTGGTATGTTACTTGCCCGAGATTCGATCGTCGGTATCTCCATACCTTGTTCAATCTCCTTACCGGCAAGTGTCTTTACTTGTTCCGTAATACGGCATCCCATGAATAACTCCTTAGTCACATTGCTTGCAAGCTCATTGTGATGTTGTATTACCGAGTGGGCCCCGAGATACCACTCCGTCATACAGAGTGATAAATCCCAGTCTTGATCCATGCCAACTCAACAGACACCCTCGGAGATACCTGTAGAGCATCTTGATAGTCACCCAGTTAAGTTGCGACGTTTGATACACACAAGGTACTCCTTTGGTGTCAGTGAGTTGCATGATCCCATGGTCATAGGAACAGATACTTGACATGCAGAAAACGATAGCAATAAACTTGACACGATCATATGCTATGTTCATAGTTTGGGTCTTGTCCACCACACCATTCTCCTAATGATGTGATCCCGTTATCAAATGAAAACTCATGCCTATGGCTAGGAAACCATAGCCATCTTTGATCAACGAGCTAATCCAGTAGAGGCTCACTAGGGACACGTTATTGTCTATGTATCCACACATGTATCTGAGTTTCCGATCAATACAATTCTAGCATGGATAATAAAGAATTATCATGAACAGGAAATATGATAATAACCAATTTATTATTGCCTCTAGGGCATATTTACAATAGTCTCCCACTTGCACTAGAGTCAATAATCTAGTTCACATCACCATGTGATTAACACCCAATGAGTTCTGGGGTTAGATCATGTTATGCTTGTGAGAGAGGTTTTAGTCAACGGGTGCAACATTCAGATCCGCGTGTACTTCGCAAATCTCTATGTCATATTGTAGATGCTGCTACCACGCTCCACTTGGAGCTATTCCAAATGGGTGCTCCACTATACGTATCCGGTTTGCTACTCAGAGTCATCCGGATTGGTGTTAAAGCTTGCATCAACGTAACCCTTTACGCCGAACTCTTTATCACCTCCATAACTGAGAAACATTTCTTTATTCCTCTATGGATAATTTTGACCACTGTCCAGTGATCCACTCCTGGATCACTCTTGTACCCCCATTGCTAGACATGTGGCAAGGCACACATCAGGTGCGGTACACAGCATGGCATACCGTATAGACCCTATGGCTGAGGCATAGGGGACGACCTTCGTCCTTTTTATTTCTTCTGCCGTGGTCGAGCTTTGAGTCTTACTCAACTTCACACCTTACAACTCAGGTAAGAACTCCTTCTTTGACTGATCCATTTTGAACTCCTTCAAAATCTTGTCAAGGTATGTGCTCTGTGAAAGTCTTATCAGGCATCTTGATCTATCTCTATAGATCTTGTTGCCCAATATGTAAGCAGCTTTACCCAGGTCTTCCTTTTAAAAACTCCTTTCAAACAACCCTTTATGCTTTCCAGAAATTTTACATCATTTCCGATCAACAATATGTCATCCACATATACTTATCGGAAATGTTGTAGTGCTCCCACTCACTTTCTTGTAAATACAAGTTTCTTGCAAACTTCGTATAAACCCAAAACCTTTGATCACCTCATCAAAGTGTATGTTCCAACTTCGAGATGCTTGCTCCAGTCCATAGAAGGATCGCTGGAGCTTGCATACCTTTTAGCATCCTTAGGATCAACAAAACCTTTTGATTGTATCACATACAACCTTTCCTCACGGAAACCGTCAAGGAAACTTTGTTTTGACATCCATCTGCCAGATTTTGTAATTGAAAATGCAGCAACTGCTAACATAATTCCAACAGACTTTAGCATCGCTATGAGTGAGAAAGTCTCATCATAGTCAACTCTTTGAACTTGTCGGAAACTTCTTTGCGACAAGTCGAGCTTCATAAATGGTGACATTACCATCATCGTCTGTCTTCTTCTTAAAGATCCTTTTATTCTCAATGGCTTGCCGATCATCGGGCAAGTCCACCAAAGTCCATACTTTGTTCTCATACATGAATCCTATCTCAGATTTCATGGCCTCTAACCATTTGTCAGAATTTGGGCCCACCATCACTTCTTCATAGTTCATAGGTTCACTGTTGTCTAACAACATGACCTCCAAGACAGGATTGCCATACCACTCAGGGGCGGTACGAGTCCTTGTCGACCTACGAGGCTTGGTAGTAACTTGATCTAAAGCTTCATGATCATCATCATTAGCTTCCTCTTCACTTGGTGCAGACGCCACAAAAACATCTTTCTGCGTCATGCTACTTTCCAACTAAAGTGACGGTTCAACAACCTCATCAAGTTCTACCTTCCTCCCACTCAATTCTTTCAAGAGAAACTCCTTCTCTAGAAAGGATCCATTCTTGGCAACAAAGACCTTGCCTTCGGATCTGAGATAGAAGGTGTACCCAATTGTTTCCTTAGGGTGTCCTATGAAGACGCACTTGTCCGCTTTGGGTTCGAGCTTATCAGGCTGAAGCCTTTTCACATAAGCGTCGCAGCCCCAAACCTTAAGAAACGACAACTTAGGTTTCTTGCCAAACCATAATTCATACGGTGTCGTCTCAACGGATTTAGGTGGTGCCCTATTTAAAGTGAATGTAGTTGTCTCTAATGCATAACCCCAAAATGATAGTGGTAGATCGGCAAGAGACATCATAGAACGCACCATATCCAATAAGGTACGATTACGACATTCAGACACACCATTACGCTGTGGTGTTCCAGGTGGCGTCAACTGTGAAACAATTCCACATTGTCTTAAGTGATTGTCAAACTCATAACTCAAATATTCTCCCCCTCGATCGGATCGTAGGATTTAATCTTCTTGTTATGATGATTCTCAACTTCACTCTGAAATTGCTTGAACTTTTCAAACGTTTCAGACTTATGCTTCATTAAGTAAACATACCCATATCTACTCAAATCATCGGTGAAGGTGAGGAAATAATGATATCCACCGCGCACGTCAACACTCATCGGACCGCACACATCAGCATGTATGATTTCCAACAAGTCACTTGCCCGTTCCATTGTTCCGGAAAACGGGGTTTTAGTCATCTTGCCCATGAGGCATGGTTTGCATGTGTCAAGTGATTTAAAATCAAATGACTCCAAAAGTCCATCAGTATGAACTTTCTTCATGCGCTTTACACCAATATGACCTAAGTGGCAGTGCCACAAGAAAGTGGTACTATCATTATCAACTCTACATCTTTTGGCATCAATGTTATGAACATGTGTATCACTACGATCGAGATTCAACAAACCATTCACATTGGGTGCATGACCATAGAAGGTATTATTCATGTAAACAGAATAACCAATATTCTTTGACTTAAATGAATAACCGTATTGCAATAAACACGATCTAATCATGTTCATGCTCAACGCAGACACCAAATAACTTTTATCTAGGTTCAACACTAATCTCGAAGGTAGAGCGAGCGTGCGATGGTGATCACATCAACCTTGGAAACACTTCCAACACACATCGTCACCTCGCCCTTACCTAGTCTCCGTTTATTCCGCAGCTTTTGTTTCGAGTTACCAATATTAGCAACTGAACCAGTATCTAATACCCAGGTGCTACTAGGAGTACTAGTAAGGTACAGATCAATAACATGTATATCAAATATACTTTTGTTGAAGTTGCCAGCCTTCTTATCTATTGGGGTAGCTCCGCTACCAGTGACTGTTCCCCTTACAATATAAGCCCTTAGTCTCGGGTTTGGGTTCAACCTTGGGTTTCTTCACTGGAGCGGCAACCGGCTTGCCATTCATGAAGTTTCCCTTCTTGCCCTTGCCCTTCTTGAAACTAGTGGTCTTGTTAACCATCAACACTTGATGCTCCTGCTTGATTTCTACCTTCGCGGCCTTAAGCACCGTGAACAGCTCTGGGATCATCTCCATCCCTTGCATGTCATAGTTCATCATGAAGCTATAGTAGCTTGGTGATAGCGATTGAAGAACTCTGTCAGTGACAGCCTCTGGCGGGAGCTCAACTCCCAACTCAGCCAGATGGTTGTAGTACTCAGACATTCCGAGTATGTGCTCACTGACAGACCCGTTCTCCTCCATCTTGCAGGCATAGAACTTATCGGAGGTCTCATACCTCTCGATCCAGGCATTCTTCTCAAAGATAAACTTCAACTCCTGGAACATCTCATATGCTCCATGACGTTTAAAACGCCTTTGAAGTCCCCGATCTAAGCTATACAGCATGGTGCACTTAACTATTGAGTAGTCATCAACACGTGACTGCCAGGCGTTCACAATGTCCACAGTCGCTGGAGGGGGTGGTGCACCAAGTGTTGCATCAAGGCCATAAGCCTTCTGTGTAGCAGTGTGGACAATCCTAAGACTATGGCCCTAGTCCGCATAATTGCTTACAATATCTTTTAACTTAGTCTTTCTCTAGGAACGTATTAAAACAGGGAGCTAGCGTGAGCTATTGATCTACAACATAATTTGCAAAGACAACTTAGACTATTGTTCATGATAATGAGTTCAATTAATCATATTACCTAAGAACTCCCACTCAAATCTACATCCCTCCGGCTGTCCGAGTGCAACATGATCCAAATTCACCAACCCAAGTCCGATCATCACATGAGATGAGGTGGTTTCAATGGTGAACATCTCCATGTTGATCATATCTACTATATGACTCATGTTCGACCTTTCGGTATCTTGTGTTCCGAGGCCATGTCTGTACATGCTAGGCTTGTCAAGTTTAACCCAAGTGTTCCGCATGTGCAAAAACTGGCTTGCACCCGTTGTACGTGAACGTAGAGTCTATCACACCCGATCATCGTGTGGTGCTTCAAAACGATGAACTTTCGCAACGGTGCACACTTGGGGAGAACACAACTTTATCTTGAAATTTTAGTGAGGGATCACCTTATAATGCTACCGTCGTCCTAAGCAAAATAAGATGCATAAAAGGATTAACTTCACATGCAAATCATAAGTGACATGATATGGCCATCAACTTGTGCTTTTGATCTCCATCTCCAAAGCACCGGCATGATCTCCGTCGTCACCGGCATGACACCATGATCTCCATCATCATGTCGCCATCGGGGTTGTCATGCCAACCATGCTTCTACTACTATTGCTACCGCTTAGCGATAAAGTAAAGCATTACATAACACTTAATGATTGAAACGCAGGTCATACAATAATTAAAGACAACCCTATGGCTCCTGCCGGTTGCCGTATGCATTGACATGCAAGTCGATATAAACTATTACAAACATGATCATCTCATACATCAAATATATTTCATCATGTCTTTGGCCATATCATATCACAACATACCCTGCAAAAACAAGTTAGACGTCCTCTAATTGTTGTTGCATGTTTTACGTGGCTGCTATGGGTATCTAGCAAGATCGATTCTTACCTACGCAAAGCCACAACGGTGATATGCAAGTTACTATTTAACCTTCTATAAGGACCGAATTTGTCGAATCTGATTCAACTAAGGTGGGAGAGACAGACACCCGCCAGCCATCTTTATGCAACAAAGTCACATGTCAGTCGATGGAACCGGTCTCATGTACATGGACATGTAAAGTTGGTCCGGGCCGCTTCATCCCACAATACTGCTGAATCAAGAAAAGACCAAGGAAGGAAGCAATCTGAATATCAACGCCCACAAACTCCTTTGTGTTCTGCTCGTGATGTCATCTACGCATAGGGAAACAAAAAATTTCCTACGCTCACCAGATTCAATCTAGGAGGTGAACATCTACGAGAGGAGAGATTGCATCTACATAACCTTGTAGATCGCTAAGCGGAAGCATTAAGAAACGAGGTTGATGTAGTCGAACGTCTTCGCGATCCAATCACAATCCAATCTGATCTAGCGCCGAACAGACGGCACCTCCGCGTTCAGCTCACGTGCGGCTCGATGAAATCTCCTCCTTCTTGATCCAGCAAGCAAGAGCGGAGAAGTAGATGGGATCTCAGCCAACACAACGGTGTGATGGAGATGGTGGTGGTGCAATCCCGGCAGGGCTTCGCCAAACACTGCCGAAATCACTCTGAGGAGAAAACGGAGTGTTGGTAGAGGTAGGGCTACCGTCGGGGCATGGGGTTTGGTGTGTCCAACCCCTACCTCTCCCCCACTATTTATAGGAGGCAAGGCGGAGGGTTGGGGCACAGCCTTGGCCCCTCCTCCAAGGGAGGTGGTGCAGCTAGGCCTAGGGAGGAATCCTCCCTTCGCAAGGCACATCGGGGGGTGCCTTCCACCCTTAGGACTCTTCCTTTATCCTCTCTCTTGGTGCATGGGCCCCATAGGGCTGGTGCCCTTGGCCCATATAGGCCAAGGTGCACCCCCTATAGCCCATGTGCCCCCCGGGGCAGGTGGACCCCCGGACCCCTTTTGTCACTCCTGGTACAATACTGATAATGCCCGAAACCTTTCCAGCGACCAAAATATGACTTCCCATATATAAATCTTTACCTCCAGACAATTCTGGAGCTCCTCATGACGTCCGGGATCTCATCCGGGAGTCCGAACAACATTCGGTCACCAAGATGAATATCCCAATACTACTTTAGCGTCACCGAACGTTAAAGTGTGCGGACCCTACGGGTTCCAGAATAATGTAGTCATGACCGAGACACCTCTCCGGTCAATAACCAATAGCGGAACCTGGATGCCCATATTGGTTCCAACATATTCCATGAAAATCTTTCATCGGTTGAACCACGATGCCAAGGATTCAGCTAATCCTGCATGCAGTTTCCTTTGTCCATCGGTATGTTACTTGCCCGAGATTCGATCATCGGTATCTCCATACCTAGTTCAATCTCGTTACCTGTTGGGGATATAACTCCGAGGTGTGACCCGCCCAGGAGGGGCCGGGTTACACCGTTGGTGACTTATTGTGAAGAAGGCCCAAGAGGTCCAAGAAGACATAAGGATGGTAGTTCATAAAGCAAGCTTATTGGAGGCCCAAGACCCGGAGGTGATTCAAGACCCGAAGGTGTGAACCATTCAAGGTTAACTTGCTCTGTAAGGCAGGTTTGGTTAGAAACCGAGCTGGTCACGTTGTGTGAGCCGGCCGGGACTTTGTAAGCCTCCGGGCATCGACCTGTATATAAAGGTGAGACCCGGCGGCGGATTAACTCAAGAAACAAGCGATCGAGACCTAGGTCAAGGATATTCGCTCCCTTGTAATCGAAAAATCAAGCAATACAACTAGAAGCAAGATGTAGGCTTTTACCTCGTTGTGAGGGGCCGAACCTAGGTAAACCCTTTGTGTCCTTTGTCCCATTCAACCCCTTCAAGCTAACCTAGTTGTGATGGCTCCACACCTAAGTCCTTTCACTAGGGCATCTTCCGTGTTAAATCCATGACAGTTGGCGCCCACCATGGGGCCAGAGCATGGTGGTTTTGAGTTCTTGAGGGGCAGCTTTTCAGGGATCAAGGGATACGTCGTGGGCCGGATGACTAAGAGCCGTCGTGGCAAGATCTACATCGACGATGCTGGCTGGGGTCCTGAGGCCGATTCAATCGAGTATGGGTATCGGGTCCCCTTCGGCGGAATTCAAGTCTTCATCGACAAGATCGGTGAGTCAAATCCTGGGCCGAACATCTGCGCCGATGCCGTTGAGACGGCTCGGCGCGCGAGACCCGCCAAGGTCCAACCCACCCGGAAGTGTGCATTGGTCGGCTTTATCCATGGGGCGGATCTTGAGGAAGGTTTTGTGTCCGGTGGAGAGACGGCCATCTATTCAGGTGATGAGTCTTCAACCGGCGAGACCGAGTCAAACTATCAACTTCAAGATGGCAGGCTTGGGGGTTGTTCTGATGGTGACAGTATTCCAGACTCCTATGAGCCGCTGAGCACGGTCGCTATCTTCATGGCCGGCACGCAACAGATGGTGAATTCGTCGACGGCCGCGGCTATGACCTCCGGTTCAACGGCCGCTGCGATGGCCGGGGCAAGTGGCTCTACGGCCCGCCGACTCAGGTGCTATCCGAGCTCTTGGATGCTTTCGCGACTCTATTGGCTGCAGAGGTAACCCCGGCGACTCGGGCACAACATAAGGTGGAAGTTGCGAAGCTGCGGGATGAGGTAGCTCAGGCTAAAAAGGATCTTAATGCTGAGAATGCCAGGATGGCAACAGAGCGAGCTGTGTTAGAGGCTGAGTCACAACGGATTCAAGCAAAAACTTTCCGGTTAAACTTGGATTAGAATGCATCAAATGTTGTTCTTCGGAGGAGACACCAGAGTCGCCTACCTCCGTAGTTTGAGGGGCGAAACCTCTTTACTACACCCGGAGCAAGGACGAGTAACCCGCCCGGTGTGACCCGGGCCGCGGAGGTGCCCGCAAATGGGGCGGCGGCTCAGCCCCGCATCACTGACCCGCCCCGTTTGAATGTGACCCCGCCTCAACAAGCACCGACACCTCCGGGTCATTATTCTAACCCTCTAGATAACGTGATTGCTGCGGCTTCACGACTGGCGGCTCTTCCGATTGAAGGCGAGTCCCCAGTTGCGATAGAAACCCCGAACGCATTGCAACTTCTTCAGACGGCCGTGGCTCAGCAGGCGGCTTACTCATATAGCCGTGAGCGAATTCATTCAACTCCACACCCTAGTCGAAGTTATAGCCGGCGCATTGAATCGCCGGCGGTTTCCAGTAGTGAGCGGTGCCTTAACCCGCCTCATGGGCATGACCCGCCACGTGTTGATAACAATGTGCAGGCCCTGATGGATCAGGCTAGGGTACGGCAAGAGGCGGAGCTGGCGGCTCAGTTGGCAGCTCATCAACAGCTTCAGCATAACCCTTCGATGTCTGTAGAATTCGGGATGACTTCCAGGACAGCGGGTGTGCCATGTTTAGCGCCGGCTCTTCGCAATGAGCGTTTGCCTAAGGACTTCAAGGGCACTCGAAAGGTGCCCAATTACATGGCTGATCAACCTCCTGAGGCTTGGATTGAGAGCTATGAGCTGGCTATGGAGATGTTAGACGTTAACGACGATGTGTGCGCCAAATACTTCACCATGACGTTGGACGGGCCGGCTCGAACCTGGTTGAAGGGATTACCCCCTAACTCTATCAATTCATGGGCGGAGTTGAAAGCGTGTTTTATTCAGAATTTCAAAGACACGTGCAAACAGCCTCTGTCGATCATCGACTTAGACGCTTGTGTCCAGCGCGAGGATGAGTTGGCCCACCATTGGGTCCGTCGAATGTCCACTATTATTCACTCATCAGATAGCATCAACGCCAGTTCTGCTGTCCTAATTCTGGAGAAAATTTGCCGTTTCACCCCTCTCAAGCAAAAGTTAGGGCGGCTTAAGCGTCATTGCAATGACATGGGAGAGCTCATGGCGGCTCTCATCAAATACGCCGACTCTGACAATACTAAAGGCCCGGGGTCTGATGAAGAGAAATCCAACAAGGGGAAGACGAACGGCAATGGAAAAGGACAGCCGCAAAATATGACGGGGTAGAACCAAGGTAACAATGGTAAGCGCAAGCAACATGACGGTGGGTCAGATTTTGTGGCCAATACAAATGCGCAAAATGACGTCTAGCACCGTAAGGGAAGACCACAACCCCGGTTTGTAGGACCAAAGTTCAACCTTGAGGCGATGTTGAACCAGCCTTGCCCAAAGCATAGTCATCCCGATAGACCATCGACTCACATGTGGAAAGATTGTTTCATCATGAAGGAGTATAAGAGTTCCGGCTTTCATCAGGACCACCACAACAATAATGGCCCGCACGGTGGGTCAGGATCTGGCTCGCACGGGCCAGGCTTTGTAGGTGGCAGCTCAGGTTCCGAATTTCAAGGTCAGGGCAGTCAGGGCAATTTTAACCAGTAGCATAGTCAGGATAACCAGCAATAGCAGTCAGGGTATCAGAGTAATCCAAAGCAGCTTAATAGTGGCCAATATCATGTTTTCACTACAAGCCTGTGCAAGCGAGATCAGAAGGTTCATAAATGAGTGGTAAGTGCAGTTGAGCCGGCAGTGCCTCGGTACTTACGATGGTCAGAGCAGCCGATTGTATGGAGCCGTGAAGATCACCCGCCCCGGGTTGATAATCCGGGTCAGCTAGCTTTGGTGGTAGCCCCTCAGGTTGGAGGTTACAAGTTCACTAAGGTGCTTATGGACGGAGGCAGCAGCATCAACATCCTCTATTATGATACTTTCCGCCGTATGAATTTGACAGACAAAGATCTTAAGCCATCTTGTACAGTCTTTCATGGGGTGGTGCCCGGTAAGTCAGCTTATCCAGTTGGTAAGATTGCTTTCAAAGTATCTTTTGGCAATGAACATGATTACAGGGCAGAGACATTAACCTTTGAAGTGGTCAAGATCAAAAGTCCTTACCACGCTTTGTTTGGACGGCCGGCTTACGCCAAGTTTATGGCATGACCTTGTTACGTATATCTGAAGCTCAAAATGCTGGGTCGTAAGGGTACCATCACAGTCCATGGGGACAGAAAAATAGCTTTGGAATATGAAGAAGGTGATGCTGCTTATGCTGAGTCTGCCTGTGCTACAGAGGAGCTGAAGTTTTATAAAGATAATATTGACCCAGCGGATATGACACCTTTGAAGAAACGAACCACAGAGCATGACCCTTTGCTGAAGTTTAAGTCGGCAGATGACACCAAACAGGTTGATTTTACCCCTGGCGATTCATCTCAGCAGTTTGTTATCAGTGCTAATATGGATCCGAAATAGGAAAGCGCGCTCATCGAGTTCATTCGTGAGAACCGGGACATCTTTGCATGTAAGCCTTTAGACATACCGGGTGTACCGAGAGGACTTGCTGAGCACACTCTCAATATCGATCCCAAGTTTAAACCGGTCAAGTAGTTCCTTCGTCATTTTAATGAGGAGAGACGCAAGGCCATTGGAGAAGAGGTGGCCCGGCTCTTAGCAGCCGGGTTTATCATTGAAGTTTTTCACCCTGAGTAGTTGGCTAACCCGGTGCTGGTACTTAAGAAGAATGGCATTTGGCGTATGTGTGTGGATTATATTAATAAGGCTTGTCCAGGTGATCCTTTCGCTCTTCCCCACATTGATCAGATCATTGACGCTACGATGGGTTGTGAGTGTTTGAGTTTCTTGGATGCTTATTCTGGTTATCATCAGATCAAGATGACAGTTAAAGACCAAGAGAAGACGGCTTTCATCACGCCTTTTGGAGCTTTCTGCTATGTGTCTATGCCTTTTGGGCTCAAGAGCGCCCAGGTGACTTATCAGCGTTGTGTTCAGAATTTTCTTCATAACCAGATAAGACGCAATGTTCATGCTTATGTGGATGATATTGTTGTAAAGTCCAGAAAGAAGGAGACTCTGCTAGATGATTTGAAGGAGACATTCGATAACCTCCGGGTCTACAAGATAATGCTTAACCCGGCCAAATGTGTTTTTGGTGTGCCTGCAGGCAAGCTCTTAGGTTTTCTGGTCTCTGAGAGAGGTATTGAAGCTAACCCAGAGAAAATCAAGGCTATTACTTCATTGGCTAAGTCGGCGTGCATTAATGATGTCCAGCGTTTGGCGGGTCGTATTACAGCTTTAGGCCGGTTTATAAGCCGCCTGGGAGAGAAGGCTATTCCTCTGTATCAGATGATGAAGAAGACAGATCGTTTTGTCTGGAGTGATGCTGCCAATGAGGCATTTGAGGCGCTTAAAAAATAGTTAGCTGAGCCACCGGTTCTTGCAGCTCCTGTTGAGAAGGAGCCCTTGCTTTTATATGTGGCTGCTAATAGCAGAGCCGTCAGCATGGCGGTTTTAGTGGAAAGAAAAGAGACGGGTAAGGAATATCCGGTTCAAAGGCTGGCTTATTATGTTAGTGAGTTCTTAATTGAGTCTAAACAGAGATACCCACATTGGCAGAAGCTAGTATATGGGGTGTTCATGGCCAGTCACAAGTTGAAGCATTATTTTCTTGACCATCCTATTACTTTGGTCAGTTCTGCTCCCTTATGCAATATTATTCAAAACAAAGAAGCTATAGGCCGAGTGGCCAAGTGGTCAGCACCCTACGTTACCCTCTGTCTAGAATTAGATCTAACCAAGGGGGTGGCCTCTGTTTTTGACAGGATCCAGATTGGGGGAGGGGGGGTTGGCGGCGGTGGCGTTGGACTACCCGAACTAGATGGAGCCACCGGAGACTAGGTAATGTGCACCCTTTCCAGCCAATGTGATGTGTGCCTCGTCTGCTTCCGCTGCCTCACAGTGTCCGCCATTGATAAACAGGGGCAATGGTGCTCGGACCTTCGAATTCAATGTTGAATTCTTTCCATCTAAAGCAAAGCTAGCTGATGGTAGTGTGCGAGACATAGAGAGAGATACAATTGTGAAATGGGAGGTTGAATTTGCAGAGATTGATCCACAGGAAATACAGAGCATGGAAGAGAGGGTCGTGAGGAATGTTGTGGAGAAAATTGGGGAGAGCATTTTTTGGGGTCCAGGGCAAGAGGTAGCATTGTTACGGTTTGATAATGGGAAGGGTGAGTATGTGAGAATTGAGAATGGTGAAGAGATGGTTGATGAAATTGATCGGCAAGACGGCTGGGCAAGCAAACAGGCTACCTTTCATGCAGAGCTCGTTGATCTAAAATCAGATTCTAAGGTTGGATATGTGCCCTCAAAGTTGGCTTCGCAGATGGTAGATGATGATTGGGCTTCACATAGACAGATAACGCCCATGTGTATGGATGAAGTGACAGTAATAGAGGGGGCTGATCAAGATGCATAAGAGGGCTGTGATGGTGCTGCAAGGGTTGTTTGTGTTGATTGGAATTCAATACAATTAGAAGACACTACTGATTTGGTCATTGCACCAATGACTGACACTGAGATGGCCAATTTTTTTGGCATTCCAGTAGATTATCAAGATAAGGAAGAGAGGGGTGAATCCCATTTTCCTAATGATGCTATGTCGGTGTACTAAGTGTTGGGATTTTAGTACCCCATACTTGTGCACGGGCAGTTGTAGCCAAACCCGCGGCAAGGCTTGCCGGGGGAATAATTGGAGAATAGTGCAAGATTGTCAAGGGGACGCTCAGACCAAGAATCAAAGGATCAGGAGTTAATAAGGGCTGAAGACCAAAGCCCAGGCCCCCGGCAAGATCTTGCCGGGGTGACTCACGAAACCCGGCAAGGCTTGAGCCCGGCAAGATTTGCGTCCCGGCAAGATTCTACCACTGTTCCACCGCTTCAGCACAGCAATCAGCCTGGCATCCTGGGCCCATTCCTGGATGCGTGGTAGGGTACCAGTGGAGGAGAGCTTAAGCAGTGCTGATGGGACATTCCCTTTTTCCATCCCCAAGAAATGAGGACACCTAAACGGACACCTCACGGTGCATTAAATGCATTTGTCCTAAACCGTCAGTGGTTAGGTATGATTACCCTGTAGCTACTTTACACCTCAATGTATGTACATTTGGCCACTGTGGAGACCCCTTTGAGCATATAAAAGGAGGCCCAAGGCAACTGCTACAGGGGGGGAACACTCTCGGCCCATTCTGCATGTGTAGCTGCTGCTTGAACGTACTGTTCATCGCAAGCACTCCTTGAACTGGGACGAACACCCAAACAATAAACTAAGGCAGGAGTAGGGTTTTACGCTGATTAGCAGCCCAAACCTGGGTAAAAATTCCCTCGCGCTGTTCGTTGGTTCTGCTCTTTGTGCACGCCTCTCCCCTCTGCCGAACCGTAGAAGGGATCCCCGCGGTCCCATAGGTGTCGTACGCCGACATGCTAACTTAGATGCTTGTGAAGATGTGTATGGACAACTGATGAAAGATGTTGCAGATGATGTAGATGATGCACATAATGATGAGCTTGTAAGTGTGTATGACAAAGAAAATCCTGTTATTAAAGTAGGCAAGTTGTTCCAAAGCATGAAGGAGTTTAGGATGTGTTTCAATACTTATGTAGTCAAACATGAGTTTGATGCCAACACTATGTGGATTGATAGAAAGAAATTTTATGTGAGGTGCAGAGGTTTTGATGGAAGCGTCAGGCCTTGCAAGTGGTACATATCTCCTAGAATTCAACCTGATGGAAGTACCATCAGGGTTAATCAAATCCCAAGTCCACATACTTGTATTACAAGTTGATAGAGAGTATCAACCATGACATCACAGCTTTGGATTGCAGAAAATATCACTCCAATTTTAGCCAAGAAACCAAACACTACAGCAAAGAAACTTAAAGTGGACTTGGAAAAGCAGTACCCCATTAAGGTGAAGTATACCACAGTGTGGAAGGCAAAACAGAGGGCAATGAAAGAATTATATGGTGATTGGGCAAATACTTTTAGAATGCTTTATAACTTCAAAGCAGAGGTGGAGAAGAGGTCACCTGGCAGTGTTGTGGAGATAGATACTGAGGTAACAGAGGATGGTAGAGTTCTTTTCTCCAAGTTCTTTATGGCTTTAAAGCCTTGCATAGATGGCTTCAAAGCAGGGTGCCATTCATATTTGAGCATAGACTCATCTTTTTTGACTGGCAAATGGAATGGTTAATTGGCAGCATGCAATGCTTTAGATGGACACAACTGAATGTTCTCGGTTGCTATTGGTTTGTTTCATTTAGAGATAGAGGTGTAACACCCCATGTGTTAAGCTACAGTGATCACCCTTTTGATTATGCCAAGTCATCATGATCAGCAGTGCTTAAACATCATTAGTAACATATCCCTTTCCAAATTTAAATTCAAAATGGAAAATTCAAACTTAAGTGAAACTAAAAGTTGTTCAAATTGGAAAACAAAAATGTGCATCATGTTGCAAATATTCTCATAGGATTCATAAAAATGATTGCAACATTTATCGGAATTGTAAAAGGACTCAAACAACAAGAATTAGCAGCAAAACAGAACTATTTAATCCTTTTTCAATTAAATAAAATCCAAATAAAAATATATGGACACCAAACCAATTTCTCGCAGTGACTAATAATGCACTGATATTATATGGGCCATTTCCATATTTTACAAAAGTGTTTTGAAATAAAAAGCAAAAGCCAAAAAAGAAACTAAAAAGAGAAAACAGAAAAACAGAGAAGAAATAAAAGAAAAGGAAAAGGCCCACTCGCGCCTGGGCCTAAGTCAAACAGGGCGGGCCCAACCCAACTAGCTCTTCCCCTACCTCCCCCTGTTCACCGCCGTCGCCGCGCGCACGCATGCCGCGCCTGGCCCCCCCTCGCCTCTGCTCGACGCCGCGCGCTTCCGCGCCCGCCGTGGAGGGATAAGGGCAAGCCCTGGCTCCCCCTGGCCGCACCCCTCTCTCTCTCACTCTCACTCGCCTGCGCCCCCTCCTCAGATCCCCTTCACCCGACCACTTCTGAGGTCGCCGACGTGCACCGCCGCGGCGACCAACACTCCCGCGCCCTCCTGTCGAGTCCACGAGCCCCTCCGCCGTGTGCCTCATCGACCTCGACCATCGGTTCGAGCCCAGCGCCCATGCAACGACGAGGAGGCCGTCTTCTTCCACCTCGGGCACGAGCCCGCGTTGCTCCTCAACAGGCTCCTGGTGAGCCTCCCGTTCCTCCCCCTCCCTCTACGCCACCCCGTTCGCGCCGTAGGCACCGTTCCCATCATGGCCGAGCCAGCCGCCGCCGTTGGCCTCGCCGCCGCGGCCACCGATGCTCACACTCACGCCAGAGCACGGCGATGTGCTCCTGGGATTCCCAGGAGCCCAACGCACGCATGCACACAGCCCCCCCGAGCCCCTAGCAATGTTTCCACCCGGACCCGTACTCCGGCAGTCGCCTAGCTCACCGCCGACGGCGATTCCGGCCACTCCAGGGCGAAGCACCACCATCCCTCGATGCGGCTCACTGCCAGCTCTCGAACGCGACCCAGAACGCCCTAAACGGTGCACCACAGCTGAAACCCGAGCTCGTCGGAGCTCGCCGGAGCGCTCTCCGGCGGCCGTCCGACGTGGCCGACCGGGCCCCACCGCTGTGTCGCTGACTGCTGGGCCCCGCGGGCCCAGTTGACCAGTCAACCCTGCTGACTGGGCAGCTCCAGTTGCTGACCTGCGGGCCCCAGTGCCTAATTAAATTTAATTCAAATTTAAACTAATTGTAATTAGTATAAGACACTGACAGGTTGGTCCCGCTAGTTGATTAGGATTAGATTAGTTAATTTAACTCTGTTAATTAGTCCAGTCACTGACCAGTGGGACCCACTGGTCAGGTTTGACTGGTCAGCCCCTCTGTTGACCGCTGACATCACCTCTACGTCATGCTGACGTCACCCCAGTACTGTTCTGGATAATGTTGATTTAAATAATTAAATAAATTCCAGACATTAATAAAAACTTTAGAAAATCATATCTTTTAAACCGTTACTCCGATAAAAATAATTTATATATGTAAAATGACTAGAAAAATGAGACAAATCCGAATACGCTACCCACATACCTGTTAGATGCCTCTAACTATCTGAACATGGAACTTTTGTCCGTTTTCGATAAATGAATAATGCGTGGCTTTTATAAAATAAATCCAAACAAATTCCTAAAATAACTAAATGACTTAGACATGTCTTCAGGCAACCCTGCACTGCACGTTGGCATAGCCTGCTCCATGTTGCTTATGTTTGTCGTGTATTTATTTGTTTCCTCCCCCTCTTCTCTCTCTGTAGACCCCGACACCGACGTCATCCCCGAGACCGACACAGCTCAGGAGCCCGACGCCACCGTTGACGACCTTGCCCTTGCCACCGAGCAACCAGGCAAGCACCCCCCCTTTTTGAGCATACCGATATCGCTGTCAGAACCCCGATTCTAAGTCACACCGATCTAGCCTGTAACACCTCATATCACTTTGCAGCCTCACGCACGGTATTCCCACGGGTGTCGCCTTACCATGGCCCGGGACCGTTTGCGCCTTTTGGCTCACGTATATGATAGTGTTGCTAGCATCCATATGACAGAGAACCCGGGCCGACATGGCTAGTCGTGAACCCAAAGCGGCGCTAACTTACGGGGACAGGCATACATGAATCAACATCGAGCATGTCGGTCAGCAGCGTGTGAATCCGGGCTGTAGCACTGGGCTAGCAGGACTCCGGGAAACCGGGCTGCAGCAGGCTAGGCAGGACTCCGGATATCACCGCGTGACATTTCCCCGAAGGGACAGACACAGGAACGAAGTGAAACACATGTCGGCCAGTCTAAGTGTTCCGGAGCAGCAGTGCTGGGCTAGCAGGACTCCGGTAAACCGGGCTGTAGCGGACTACCAAGGCTCAGTGGAGACACCAGACTACATTTCCCCATAAGAGAGGCTGCCAAGGATAAACAACTAGATAGTCGGATCCCACACATACCAAGCATTTCAATCATACACACAATATGCTCGATATGTATAAATACAACATGGCATCACAACAAAACTCTACAACTCAAAGTACTTTATTTAAAGGCTCCGGGGAGCCATACATAACATGTTCATACAGATAGGGGTCACACGACCCGACACTCAAGTCATACAAACATATAAGCACATGCGGAAGCAACTAGTCTGAGTACAGACACTAGAAAGAAAGAAGGCTTGACGAAGCCTGTCTATCTACATAGGCCCTTCACAAGCTCAGGTCACCACCTGGGTGGCAAGTCACTCGTCAACGTCGAGATCTACATAGAACCCATCGGAGGGGGCGGTATTCTCGTCTGCAACAGTTATTAAAGCAACATGAGTACAAAGGTACTCCGCAAGTCTTACAATAGATCCTAATATATATGCACATTCTCAAGAAGGGTGGTGGAGTTATCGTAGCAAGCCAGCTTTGACTCTTGGATACACTATCCTACGAGACACCACTTGAGAAATTAGCTTTCGCACACGAGTCTACTAATCACCATCACAATACTCCACCGTGGATCCTCCCTCGTAATCCTACGAGAGGGCCATCCGCGGTACTCACACTTATCTTGAGTCTTTTAGTAGTAACCATTAACTTGTCTATGAACTGCATAAGCGACCAAGTAGTCCTTTACCGCGGACGCGGCTATTCGAATAGTTTTATACCCTGCAGGGGTGTACTTCGTCACACATGTCTCCACCACTTAGCGTCTGCACACGACATGTGCTCGGCAGACTTCAAGCGAAAGCCGACGTGGGTGTAGACCACGACCTGACTAACCACACAAGTCTCTAGTCCAGGTTTATCGCCTATTCGGGTTCCATCCGCAAGGAAATCCGGCCGGGGTGTCCTCAACGGCCCCAAACGATGTGTGCAGGGTTCCCGAGACACCAAACGGGCGACTCGGTACACCGGCCACGTGCCTACCGCATCACAGCCCACCCCTAAGGTCAGCGCTGCGCACGGCCTCTAGCAACTACAAACACCAGTAACTACTTGCAACTCCTGGACAGAGGACGAGAGGGGTCAGTAAGTCGAGCGGGGTCATATTTCAGGGCCCAACGTGTGGTAGTAGCTGAATCTTAAATCACGCATACAGATCTCAGTTCTTAAGGACGGCCTCAATGAAACAACCCACCATGTACTCCTACATGGCCTTCCATCGATACCTTTACCAAATCATGTTCAACATTTCACTCTCATTACCGACACAACCATTCACTCTAGTTCATCACCCTGATGAGCCAGACCTAACACAACTCTAAGCATAGCAGGCATAGCATGGTAGGAAACACAGACATGGCTCAATCAACTCCTACACATGCTAGTGGGTTTCATCTAGTTACTGTGGCAATGACAGGTCATGCAGAGGATATGGGTTCAACTACCGCAACACACAGCAGTTTGAAACGCGTTGTCTTAATGCAGTAAACGAGAGCAGAAGCGAGAAGATGGGTTGGTATCGAAATGATCAATGGGGTTGCTTGCCTGACAGAGTGGTAGTGGAATACTGCCCTTCAGTTGGATACTCATGAATATCCTCGGAGGCAGAACCTACCACGAAGAACACATCGAAACACAATCATCACATGGCAATATGCAACAATATGATGCATGCTATGACATGGCAAAATGAATGTGTTTTGGCTAATGCATCTTAGAACAGGTTGGTTTGAGTTCATTTGAATCAAGGATTCAAATGCAAACCCAAAATAAGAGGTCATATTAGTGCATTAACTTGTTTCATCTAATCAGCAAGGTTAAAGTGTTCTGACATGCATGAAACCAGTACAGATGGAAAGATTGGATTTTTCTGATCCAAATTCATATATAATTTGTTTGATTTGGAGCTACAGATTAATTTCTATGAATTTTTGAAGTTTGTAGTATTTTCTGGAATTTCCTGAATAAAAATAAATCCAAAGAAATACTTATTGCGTCAGCATTGCGTCAGGATGACGTCAGCGGTCAACGGGGCCGGTCCAGGTCAAACCTGGCCAGTGGGTCCCGCGTGTCAGTGTCATTAGTCTAACTAATTTTTAGTTAGTCCTAATCCTAAGTTAATTAGCAGGCGGGTCCCACCTGTCATAGACCCAGGGGGGTCAAACTGGGTCAGCAGGGTCAAAACCGCCGGCGTTTAGCCGCCGGCGAGGCCAGACACGGCGGCGCAGTGCGGGATTCGTGCTCCGGCGACCAAAACGACGGCGGAGCACATCTACGTGATGCGGGGAGTGAGCCGCGTCGAGTGGTGGCAGTGGGTGGAGCTGGGGTGGCCGGAAACGACGCCGGCGACGAGCTGTGTGGCTGCCGGAGTTCGGGCGAGCTCGGGCTCGTCGCTAGGGGGCACGGCGAGGTGCGTGGAGTGGTTCTGTGGACTCCTGCGAGTGCGGCGAAGACGATGGCGTGCTCGGAATTGAGCCAACGTGGCTGTGGCCACGACGGCGACGTGCTGAGGCGGCGGCGGGTGCGGCCGAGCTCGGTGCAGTCGATGCAGGGCTCGAGAGCGAGTACGGAAAGGATGGGGAGGTAGCTGAGCTCACGGCGGTCACGACGGAGCAGACGGCGAGGTCGGGGACGAGCTGCTGTGGTGGTGACGGCGAAAGGGATCTCCGGCGACGGCGAGGTCAGGCGGGGCTGTTGCGGTGGTTCCGAGGCGAACAAGCGCTCGGGGCTCGGTCTGCTCGATGGAGAGGACGACGACGGAGCTCGTGGACACGGCAGCGCGGCTCGGGGACGACGGTGGACGCGGGTTTCACGGTGGCGCAGCTGCGGCTGCGTCGGCCATGGTGGGGAGAGAGCGAGAGAGAGGCGCAGGGGGGGAATGAGGTGTCCAGGGGGTCGAGGCGACGACGTGGAGGACGTCCACGCGTCCAGCGGCTCGAGCGGCAAGCAGCTGGCGCCGTGGCGGGCTCGCGCACGCCGGCGTCACCTCCCTGCCTGCCTGGCGGGGACGAAGCAGCTGGCTGGCATGGGCCAGCACAGTGCTGGGCCGCCAGGTGGGCCGGCTGGTGACTTTGCCAGGTAAGTTTATTTCCTTTTTTTTATATCTGTTTTCTAATTTCTGCAAGTTTGTGGCATTTCTAAAAATACCTAGGCACTTTCAAAAATCACCAAACTGCTCATGCCCACTGTATAGAGTATATCCAACATGGAACATTTCAGTTTGGGATTATTTGGACATTTAAAATATTTACTAGCATTTAAATGCCCAAATGCAGGTTACATATGATTTAATTCAATGACCTTATGATGACCTAGAAAAATGTGAACCAGTTTTGGCAGAGGTTCTAACCCAAGACAAAAATGATGGACATTTTAGAAGGGCATTTCAGGTTCATTGAAAAAGATTTTAGTAAACCCTAGTTGTTTCCAAGGGGGCTGGGGGTTCTATCATCCCCATTTCAAGTTTCTGGAAAAACTTAAACATGATGCAACACTCTAATGCCTGAACTAGCTAGGGTGTGACAATCGCCTATTCCTTCTCTCTCATGCTTGCATTAGAATTGCTGCTACTGCTTTACCTATTCTGATGCATAGCCTGTTTATTGTAACCTGCTATTGAAACCTTACCTGCTTATCCTAAACTGTCTAGTATAGGCTGGGTAGAGACCTATCAGTGACCCCACTTATCCCGACTGCCCCGCTGGATTATCCGAAGACCCGATCAACGAGATTGAAGACCAGACCCCGGCACCGCACATCACCCCCTTAGTTGTAACTACACTGCAGCGTTACTATCGAGTGCCGAGGGTGAAACCTCTTGTAGCCCTTTTGATGTTAACTCTGTGGAGTAGTTATTCGGTCGTGGTCTTCGAGGGTGATTCCTCCTTCACCGCTTCCGATAACGACGCCGTCGTACAATACCTCAAGTGTGAACCCAGCGAGGGTGATTCCTCCGAGTTCACCTTGACGGATATATCGGGTAGGAATCCAACGAGGGTGATACCTCGGATTCCCCCTGATGTTATGGACACACGGATACTAGGATTGTACTATTGTTACTTGGAAAGGCGGGTCGACCCTGAGGGGTACCCGCGTGTGATGTGAAGACGGGTTGCCTGGATGGTGCCCGAGTAATGAATACGAGGCATGGCCGGGCATTCTTGGCCCTTGCCGCAAGTCCTCAAGACGGGGCGACGGGGTCACATCGATCGTGAGTCTCTGCTCGTTACCGCACTACCAGCACACTAAGATTTGGATATTTGATCTGAGTGGGCCTCTGGCCCGATAGCCCTAACCATCACGCGGGAATAATTATGGGTACTCTGCATCATGGCATCAGCCGAAAGTTCTGTCAGACGTCCAGTTCACCATTGCGGCCGGGACGGACCGGCGCCCCCCTGGTGCCTGGCTTCCCCCTGCACGCAATGACCCGGAGTGCACAGGGCGATGGCCCAAGACCCCTGAGTGCTTAGGATGTAGACCGGCGGGGACCTCTCTGCTGAGCTCTAGGTAGGGCTGCGGTGTGTCGTTTGGCCGAGGTCGGGCATGACCCTGAAAGTGTGTCCGGCCGGAGTTAAGCAAGCGTGGTGGGTAAGTTGGTGCACCCCTGCAGGGAAGAACTAAACTATGCATAGCCGGATCCTCGGTAACGGACACTCGGAGTTGTATCCTGATTGATACAATTAGAATTGGATACTATGGCTCTGGGATTGCTTTCTCGTAGGGAGTCGAGAAAGGATCTCTGGGTGAGGTTGAGACTTAATGATCTACTACTTTATATGGTACTAATCTACACTCTTCTAATGCTGCAAGACCTCTGAAGATGCTAGTCTTCGATAGGACTAGGCCTTCTCTCTATTCTGGCATTTCTACAGCCCAGTCCACATATACAGCCTCCCTTTGATAATGTTGCATATGTAGTGTAGATCCTTGCTTGCTGAGTACTTCGGATGAGTACTCACGGTTGCTTTGCTTTCTTTTTCCCCCATATCCTTTTGATGCAACCAGATGACGGCGCCCCGGTTACAGCTGCCCCCACCGAAGATCGCTACTACTACCACGAGGGTGGATATTACTACGAGCTTGCCGTCGACCAGGAGTAGGTTCGAAGGGTCCCAGGCAGGAGGCCTACGCCTTTCGATCGTAGTGTTTTTCTTTTGCCCCGCCTTCTAAGGGCCTTTCTGTGTTTTCTTTTATATGTGTACTCAGATATCTGATGCTTCCACTGATGCTTGTACGCAAGCTTATGTATTCGAGCCCTCGAGGCCCCTGGCTTGTAATATAAAGCTTGTATGACTTTATTTATGTTTTAGAGTTGTGTTGTGATATCTTCCCGTGAGTCCTTAGGCTTGATCATGTGCATTTGCGTGTATGATTAGTGCACGATTGAGCCGGGGGCGTCACAAGAGGTTTCATGGACATGGTTCATGATGCAGTTAAAAAGATGCATAGGGCCAGTGTCACCTTTGGCAGTACACACAGATGCATGTAAAGGGCTAGAAAATGCAGTGAAGAATGGTTTTCCTCATTGTGAGCAGAGAGAGTGCTTCGGCCATATGTGGATGAATTTGATAAAAAAAATTCAGAGGAGAAGAATTAGTGAGAATGTGGCCAGCAGCAAGATCTTACACCAAACAGACACATTCATATCATCTTGATAAGATAAAAGCAGCATGCAGTGAGTTTGGTCCATGGTTGAACACCTATCATTCTCTATTGTGGTATAGGTCAGGATTTAACATTGCCATCAAGTGTGGTCATATAAACAACAACTTGGCAGAAAATTTTAACAACAAGATAAAACAGTTGAAGAACTTGCCTGTGCATGACATGGTTGACCAAATCAGGATCATGATCATGCGCATGTGGGAATTGAGAAGAACGATTGGTGATTGTCTGCAAGGGGATAAGCTTCCTGTAGTGGTACAACAGGTGGTCAACAGCAGCAAAAATCTTACACATTTGTCTATTGAAAAATCTTCATTGCGGGGTGCTGAAGTTAGAGATACCAAGACTGGAAGGAGGCATGTTGTTAACACTGAATTACATGACTGCACTTGCCTAGAGTGGCAACACACTAGAACACCATGTGACCATGCCATACTTTTCTTGGCCTCCCAACCAAAGATAAACATGCATCCATATTTGCATGAATATTACTCAGTGGCAAGATTCAGGCTTGCATATGCAACACCAATTCCAGCACTTACAGATCAGTCTCAGTGGCCTGAAGTGCAAATTGAATTTTCCATGTGTCCTCCCATGACGAAAAGAAAGGCTGGCCGGCCTAAAGAGAGTAGATACAAGGCATGGTTTGAGAAAGGTGGGAGTAGTAAGAAGGGAAATAAAGAGGGTGCAAAGCCAAAAAGGTCACAAAAAGGTAACAAAAATATATGCAAGTTGTGCCAGGAACTTGGGAACCGAAAAGGATCTCCAAAATATTGTTACACTCCTGAAAGGCCAAAGTAAGTTTGTGTTTGTTTTTTTATTTGGATGTTGTTTTTAATTACTAACCAAATTACATGCTTTGTTTGTCAGGAGGAAGCATGGAGGCCAACCCCTTGTTGTTGAAGATTGTTGGTCAGTCAAAAGGCAAGAATCAATGGCTATAGAAAAAAGAGAATTTTTGGTGAAAGTGTGCACACTGAACCAGACTTCAATGTTGTGGTGCAAGATGAACCTGAGTTGGATGATGTTGTGGTGCAAGATAAGCCAAACTTGGATGATGTTCTAGTGCAAGATGAGCCAAACTTGGATGATGTTGTGATGCAAAATGAGCCAAACTTGGATGATGTTGAGGGTGCAAAATGAGCAACATTCGGATGAAGTGCACAATGAGCAAGATTTGGATGTGGGGCAAAATGAGCAGAATGTGGTGCAAACTAGAACTGAAGTTGATACGGCTGATGTACAAACTGAACCTATATTGGAAGTTGTGTTACAAATTGAAGCTGTTGTAGTTGATGTTGTGCAAACTAAGCCTCATTTAGATGTTGTGGTGCCAACTAAAGCTGTCCTAGATGGTCCAATGAAGAAAACCAAGAGCTTGAGTGAACTGGGTGTTGTACCCGTCATAGGATCAACAAGTGCCAAGAAAAAGAAGAAGAAATCGAGTGGTAAGAAGAAGTAGAAGTGAAATATTGTTCTTGTCTGAATAAAAAAACTTGCCTGGATTTGTGTAAAAAACTTTCCTGAATTTGTGTAATGCTATTTTTACTTTGATGGGTACTTGTGTAATGCTATTCAAATTCTGGCCGAATTTCAAATTTGAGCCAAAATTCAAATTTGAAGCTGTTTAGTTTGGGTATTGAAGTTACAATGCTTTCTCAAATATTATGCATGTTAGGTGATCAATCCGATGACTTTTTATTAAGTGAAACACTAGTCATGAAAACTGTGCTCCAAATGAGCTCCAAAGCTAGGATAAACACCCCATTTGCAAGCAAGTTTTTTCCCAACCTTATCTAAATGAGCCAAAAATCAAAACTTGACTTCCAGTGTGCAAATATAGGGTCCATGCCCAATATTGGAACGTTTGGATAAACTATGACATGCTTAACCCTAAACCCTAACCTGAATCCCACACAACCTCATTCGTAATAGCTAGGGTTTGTGAAGGGTTTTTCATGAATATACCCATAGACCAGGTTTCTTATTTTTTCCAGCAACCTAGTAACATAAAACGGTGATGGGTGCAAGTTTCATATTTTTCTGATTTTTTTAAATTAGTTATGGTCAACCCTAGCCCTCATAACCCCTTCAAAACCCCTCATACACTACTGGGATCAGCTTCTTTGCCATCTGCCATGGCGGACGGCAAAGGCATACATGCCGGACGGCAAAATGATTTGCCGTCAGCCAGCGGACGGCAAATAGTCCGCCTGAACGAGTGCCAGCAAAGGCCTACTTTGCCGTCTGCTTCTTGGAAACGGACGGCAAAGTATTGTGCCGTCCGCCGTTGGAGGCCAGCAGACGGCAAAGATCATGGATGGCAGTGGGGTGGGGTGAGAGCCGTTAGGGGGTTAACGGCGCTCTTTGCTGTCCGCCAGCGGACGGCAAAGAGGCAAAGCTCTTTGCCGTCTGCTGACAGACGGCAAAGAGCTTAGCTCGGCCAGCACTGAGAAGCTGCCACGTGGCCAGCTATGCCGTCCGCCAGCAGACGGCAAAGATGTTTGAATCTTTGCCGTCTGCTGGCGGACGGCATAGCTGGCCCTGTTTGCTAGTCCTATTTGGTCACTTTGTCGTCCGCCAGCGGACGACAAAGATTCAAACCTCTTTGCCGTCCGCTGGCAGACGGCAAAGTGACCAAAATAGGCAACCAGTGTTCCCAGTTTCTACAGGTGGCTGCCATGTGTCCTCTTTGCCGTCTGCTAGCGGACGGCAAAGAGGCTATATATCCCCTGTTTTTATTTGAATCCATTTAATTTGACAGGATTTCACACACAGATATACATGCATACATATCCAACATATCCAACAACATATAATAGCATGTCCAACAACATATTTCATCAAATCCAACAAATATATCCAACAACATAGTTCAACAAAGTCCAACATATCCATATATACATACATAACCAGAAACAAGTTTCCAACAACATATCCATATAGACATACATATCCAAACAAGTTTTCATAAACAAAAGGAAGCACCAGAAGAATAGTACACTCCATGAATCCAAGCTTCCTCATGTAAAGCAAATCTGCAAATTGGGAAAGATGTAAGTTAGAAGAAGAAGAAGAAGAAGACTAGCTAGAAGAAAAGGAAGAGGAGGAAAAGAAGAAGAAGAAGAAGAAGAATTTATCTTCTCTTTCTTTCTCTCCTCTCCTATTATTTATCTTCTTCTTTTCTAACTAATGTAGGCAAAAATGCCATTTTTGGGCTAAGGTAGGTAAAAATGCTAAGTGTGTAGGTTAATTTAGAGCTAAGCTAGGCAAATAGGTCATTTTGGAGCTAACATAGGTTAAATGGATCATATTGGAGCTAACCTAGCTAAACTTGGTCATTTTTTAGCTAACCTAGCTAATTATGCCATTTTTGACCTAACTAAGCTTATTGTGTCATTTTAGAGGACAACAAGCTAAGTATATGACATTTATGAGGTTAGCAAGGTTATTATGCCATTTACGAATAAAAACAAGTAAGAGGAGGAAAAGAAGAAGAAGAAGAAGAAGAAGAAGAAGAAGAAGAAGAAGAATAAGAAAAGAAGAAGAAGAAGAACTTCTTCTTCTTCTTCTTTTCTTCCTATTCCTTCTTTCCTTCCTCTTCCTTGATTTTCTTCATCTTATTATGTCATTTGTGGACTAAATAGGCTAAATTATGTCAAAAATGGACTAAACAGGCTAAATAAGAAGAAAAATACCGTTATCATGGAGGTGTAGGAATGGTCGGGGCTGCGCCAGTGGCAGACGAAGGTGAAGGACCGGTCGGGGTTCCGCCATTGGCAGACGCAGAATGATTGGTCGATGCTTGTCGGGAGCCATGCTGCACCAAAGATCATTTCCAATAATGTCTCGCTAGCATGATGCAAACTGAAATGTGAATACTAGTAACTAACGACCATTCAAATCAAACTCACCGTGGTCGCCGGAGCAATCTGGGGCATCGGCGGAGGGGGCTGACCGTTTTTCTCGCACATGGTCTGCACATTTGGTTCGCACGAGTCAGTCATATTAGTTAGTAATGCGAACATTACGTGCATGATTGGGCTAATATGCACGAGAAACGTACCACGATGAGCTCGTATAGGGCCCGGTTAGACGCCTCATTCCGGTTCCTCTCCTCCTCCAACAGCTTAGCCGTCCTCTCCTCCAACTCCCTCTCCCTCTCTGCCGCCTCCCTTTTTGCCTCCTCCAAAAGCGCCTGGGTGTTCAATCTCTCTTTCTCAACCAAGGCCTGCAACACACCACTCCTCGTTAGCATTGTAATCATCGATGGACGCACACGCAATGTAATGGAGGAAAGGTGAGAGAGTCCGTATAACTAACCGCCATGGCGAGCTCCGCGGGCCATGCACGAGGCGTTATCTCAAGATCAGAGCTACTCTGGCGCTTCTTGATCTGCGGGAGAGTCCTAAGACAACGTATCAGTCCATCACCAATGGCTACGGAGCCATGGGACCTCCCACCACCAGATATCATCACCAGCTCTGTATCAAAAGGATCCTGGCTCGGGTTAAAGTCCTCCCCTTTCCTCGCCTTCCCCTCGTCTCTGTACTTCACAAGCTTGTGGTGGGAGGAGATGTTGGTGAAGCTCTCTGGATGATCTAGGTCAGACTCCGTGTATGGCTTGGCCTTCTTGTACGGGGCCATATGGGCCATGCCATAGAGGTCGAACAGATTTGGCACAGGCTTCTTGTGGTGGTGCGCCTGAGAGAGAGGAACAAAATATTAGTTAAGGGCTCAAGCTAGCATGAAGAATGATATTGCTATGTAAATAGGTCATTTTGGAGCTAAGTAAGGTTATTATGTCATTTTCGAGGAAAATAAGCTAAGTTTGGGTCATTTTCGAGGTAACCAAGATTATTATGCCATTTTTTACCAAAGTATGCTAATTATGTCATTATTGAGCTATCCAAGGTAGTTATGCCATTTTTTAGCTAACTAAAGCATATTTAGGGATTCTATAGAGCTATCTAAGGTTATTATGTCATTTTAGAGCTAATTATGTCATGAATGAACTAGCTAAGATTAGTTTAGGTCGTTATTGAGCTATCGAAGGTAGTTATGCCATTTTTAACTAACTAAAGCATATTAAGTCATTTTATAGAGCTATCTAAGGTTATTATGTCATTTTAGAGCTAAATATGTCATAAATGAACTAGCTAAGATTAGTTTAGGTCATTATTTAGCTATCCTAAGTAGTTATGCCATTTTTTAACTAACTAAAGCATATTTAGTTATTTTATAGAGCTATCTAAGGTTATTATGTCATTTTAGAGCTCATTATGTCATAAATGAACTATCCAAGGTAGTTATGCCATTTTTTAACTAACTAAGCATATTAAGTCATTTTGGAAGGGATAAATGCCAGCATGAAGAATGAAACATGTAGCAAACCACATACCCAGTTATCCCCGTACTCAAACAGGTTGGAGCTCCCTTAATGGTGTGGCACACCTTCCATTTGGTCGCGCTTATCCTTGGCCCTATGGTGTTCGACTAGCCATTGGGGAGAGCACCACGCATCCACCAACGCCACCCAACAGTCCATCTTATCCACACACCATCTCGGGGGCACCTAAGTGAGTCAAGAGAAATTTCAGCGCTAGGCCTACGAATCAAATCAAGAAAACTAAGTTCAAGGCCTTAAGAATAGGTAATTACCTGCATGTACTTCTCCTTACTCAGAAACTTGTCACGACACTTCTTCTTGGCCCTCCTAATACCCTTCGAGGCGTAGTAGTCTCGAACGGCCTGCACCCTAGCCTCGTGCCGTAAGTTCTGAAGTAGGCACTTGCACTCGGTTTCGACAACCATAGACGCGGCCTCCTGCTCTCCCTCTAAAACCCTGTAGAAGGTCTGCAATCAAACAAGACAACACTGATTAGTACAATCACTAGGTAGTGTTGATTTTTAATTCTGTAAAGGAGAAATTACCCAAAACCGATGGAACACAATGTCGGCCACCGTCTCGCACAAGACACCGGCGAACATCTCCTCCGGCGGGGCCGGGGCAACCGAGTACAGCTCCCAGCTCAGTGCTAGCTTTGGAACCTGGCCCTCACCGGGCAACGTGACCCACCCAGGGAAGTGCTCCCGGCAAAGCACACCAAGGACTTGTTTGGGCCTGCGGACACCACGGGGGTGTACCCAGCCCCTGCAGTATGACAAGGCCAACGCATTAGATATTAATTTGAAGGAACATGAAGGCAAAAGGTTAAAAAATAGTAAATGCACTTACTTCAACCCTATAGGCGCAATCAACCACCTCTGGTCGGGGGTCGTCGGCATGGGCGGGAGCTTTGTACAGCCACGCTTGTAGACCTTCTTGCCCTTCTCAACCAGCTCGTCGTCGCTGTAGCTATCATCTGAAAAGGTGTCCTCGCTACCATCAGTAGGGCCACTAGCCTCCGGAGTCCCGTGGGAAGAAGACTGCGGGATCGGAGTCATCTGGGATGAAGACTCCGTGACCGGAGTCTTCTGGGACGAAGACTCTGGGACCGGACTCACGTGGGGCGAAAGATCGGCGACACGAGTCTGGTGGGCCGAAGGATCGGCGACCCGAGTCTGGTGGGGCGAAGGATCGGCGACCAGAGGCTCATGGACCAGAGTCCGAGACAGGTCCGCGTCAGACGGAGCAGTCCTGTGGTCGGGTGAATCAGCTGAGGGTGGTGGCGAGGAAGGCGTAGCAGCCTTCCTACCTCTCCCGCTGCCACGTCCACCTCTAGCAGCCTTCTTCGTCCTCCCCCGACCTCTCCCAGCCAAAGAAGAAGCGCCCGCCGCAACTGTCTGCATACTGTCTAGCAGCGCTCTCCGGAGGGGCTGGGCTGGAATAATGGAACCACCCCTCCCAGTAGCGCTCGCAGGAGGCTCGGGGCGCTCTGGACCCTTGCCCACCATCCTATCAACACATGCAATGACAAAAAGTAAACGAATTTAGTACAACATAAAAAAATTGAATACCTGACATGAACATAATAATATGTATATAATTTAAGTGTATCATCATCATGAACATAATAAAAAATTGAATACCTCACATTACTAATATTACTCTGAATCATCTATATATGCTCCGGGATCATTAAATGCATCATCATCATCACTATCAGTGACGTGCTCATCATCATCATCAATAAATGCATCAACATGTGGAAGGCCTCCTTTACGTAATCGTTCAAGCATTGACAGGTCATCTGCAGCAGTAACTTCTTCTTGTTCCGGCTCTTCTTGTGCCGGCTCAGGGGTGAAGTTGGATTCACTATCGTTGTCTACTTCAATGTTCTGGGGTGGAGTAGAGCGGTTCTTGAAACGTTTTTTGGAAAGACGTGTTTCTTGGAAGAATTCTCCTTCGTCATATGTGTCTTGGTTAATGTGAGGTTCATAATCCTCTTCATTGGGGGAGGTGGTCTAACACGTGGCGGCACTTCATAAATGACATCCCAACCACTGAGATTTGGATCACTTTGACATGCCCACGGTAGATAGAAAACTTGGGTTGCCTGTTGAGCCGTAATATAGACATCGGGACATCCAAATGGGTGCTTTGTTTGATTTCGACTAGCCCTATATGTTCATGAGTCCTTCTAGTCTCCCTCGGCTGGAACCAATAACATCTGAAGACTACGACGTTTGGTGGGTTTTCACCATAGAATTGAAGTTCATAAATTGCTTCAACTCTTCCATAATACTCGATATCTCCTTCGCCGATAGCAGAGACACAACAATTTGTAGACTTTCGGTCGGCCATAGATAGCTCTTTGCCATAGGTACGAAAGCGATACCCGTTGATGTCGTATTTGTCAAATGAACGGACCTTGTAGTCAAAACCATTAGCTACTTGTCTCAATTCAGCATCCATAATCTCTGAATTAGCCTACAAGTTTAATACGAAAGGATTGTTGCATTAGTCGCAAATTAGCCAAAGAAATGAAATGGTCTAATGGAAATTACCGTTTTTTTGAACCAAGAGATGAAACCGGGATATTCGCCTCCTTGCTTTGCCAGAAGCTCATACTCTTCGACGGAATCCTTTTGGATCACCGCTCCATACGAGAATATGGCGACGTATCGACTGCATCAAATATCTAAGAATAAGAGCAGTTCAAAGGAATTAGAAGTTGCGAAACAATGTACCGAGATCTTACTCGATGTACGGCCGCACTTCTGTTAGGTTGTTGAATAGATACAGCGAAATGGTCCGCCATTCTTCAACATCCAACGATACTGGTTTCCAACCACTGGCTGGTGGGAGATTCCCTTTGAATAGGCTGAGGTTGGATCGACCCTTTTTAGGGTCGTCAGCATTGTACCGAGGCTTCGGATTATGCAAATGACGATTTTTGGCTTCGTAGTGTGCTGTCACGAAGTTTGCCGCCTCCTCAGTGATGAATGCCTCGGCCATCGATGGTTCAATTCTACGTTTATTTTTACATTTTGCTCGAAGCATCTTCTACATCCTCTCAGTTGAGTAGCACCAACGATTTTGCACGGGCCCCCCCAATCGTGCCTCGGTCGGGAGATGCAAAATCAAGTGTTGCATTGGATTAAAGAAGCTTGGCGGAAAGATCATCTCTAACTTGCAGATCAACTCCGGCACCAACTGTTCCATTTCTTCTAGGAGGCCAGGCGATAGTTCTTTCACACAAAGAACACGGAAGAAATAGCTCAGCTCTGCCAGTACTAGCCATTCATCCTTAGGGATGAAGCCACGCAACATCACCGGCATTATCCGCTCAATCCATATGTGCCAATCATGACTTTTTAGACCAAATATTTTCAATTTTTCAAGACTCGCTCCCCTCTTTAGATTTGCTGCATACCCATCGGGGAACATCAACTGCATTTTCACCCACAAAATAATTTCCTTCATAGCGGGCCTTCCAAGATTGAACCATGCCTTTGGCTTCATCCCGTTCCGCTTTCCTTTTGGTTCTTGCATGTTTTGTAACGGTCTATCACATAGCTCCTCTTGATCGACTCTAGCCTTAGTATTATCCTTTTGATTTCCCCTCTATGCCGAACAATGTACCAAAAATGGCTTCGGCGATATTCTTTTCAGTGTGCATCACGTCAATGTTGTGTGGGCAAAGGAGGTCTTTGAAGTAAGGCAGATCCCAGAAGCATGTCTTGTGAGTCCAGGCGTGTTCCTTATTATACCCCATGAAATACCCTGGACGCTCTGGATCTGGCTCGAGAGCATTTAACTAATCTAGGGTCTGTTGGCCTGTCAACGCAGGTGGTGCAGAGTGTTTGACAACTCTACCTTTGATGAAGTTCTTCTTGTCTTTCCTAAACTTATGGCGAGGATCTAGAAACGGTCTATGCAAGTCGAAGCAAGTATACTTGTGCCCTGCCGTCAGCCAACGAAACTCAAGAGCTCCCTTGCATGTGGGGCACGGGAACCTTCCATGCACACACCAGCCAACGAATAGCGCATACGCTGGCAAGTCATGCGTCGAGTACATGTACCAGGCACGCATTATGAAGTTCTGTTTGCTAAAGGCGTCGTATGTCTTGAACCCATTATCCCAAGCTTCTTGCAATTCGTCCTTAAACGGCTGCATGTACACATTCATATTCTTCCCCGGATAGTTGGGCCCTGGAATTATCAACGTCAGGAAAATGTTCTTTCTTTGCATAATCTGCCCGGGGGGAGATTGAGTGGAATGACAAACACGGGCCAACAACTGTATTGGGCTGCCGTCTGACCAAACACACTGAACCCATCCGTGCTGACGGCGACTCGAGGATGCCTTGGATCTGCCGTTCTTTCCTTATGTAATGCATCGAAGCGCTTCCACGCTTCACCATCCGATGTGTGCACCATCATCACATTCCCATCTGCATCTAGTTCGGTTCTTTTGCCCGTTTTGTGCCATGTCATCTGTCTAGCCGTCTCTTTGACCATGAAAACACATTGAAGTCTTGGTACGATTGGCATATACCGAAGAACATTAACGGGTATTTTGGTCTGCGTCTTCTCACCCATACCGTTGTCTACCACAACATACCTGGAAGACATGCAAATGGGACAATAGTTCAAGTCCTCATACTGAAGCCTAAATAAGACACATCCTTTCTCACAGGCATGTATCTTCTCATAGGGCATCTTAAGAGCACGGAGGATTTTGTCTGACTGGTACAGGTTTGGAGGTAGCACATGGCCTTTGGGTAGAAATCGTCCGAATACTGTCATCATCGCGTCGTAGCATTCTCTGCCCAAGTTGAATTGAGCCTTCAAAGCCATTATTTGTGAGATGGCATCCAGCTGACAAAGCTCAGTGTGCTCGTGGAGAGGACGTTTTGAGGACTCCAACATTTCAGTGAAGGCCTTTGCAGATTCCTCCATCTCCTCGTCCGAGTCCCGAGCATCGTCAAAGTCTTGCACCATGTCTTCCATCCCGGTACCATGCTCGTCGGTGTGACGACGAACCACCTCGGCTCTGGCACGTTGGGCAGACTCACCATGTAATGTCCAGACCCTATAACCAGGCGTAAAACCAAACTTCTGCAGGTCTTTACTCATTTCAAGCTCGTCCCTCATTTTATAGTTGTCGCATCGGACACAGGGGCACCAGCTTAATTTTTGGCCATTTGCAAATGCGGCTCTAACAAACCCCTTGGTTTTTGTTAACCATTCCTCGGTCCAAACTTTCTGAATAGTGTAACCGGTGTACATCCACGCACGATCACTCATATTGACTTCCTACTGGACACACAAGAAATATATGCATAATTAAGCAAACCATATCCATCAGTTAATGGAGTTTGTCAGTTTTATTACGTCCATGCAACCTACACGCTAATAGGTAAAGATAGGTCCTAATCCCACCCGAGTATGTGTAGATTGGGTTTGTTTTCCCATGCTCTGCTCCGGATCCGACGCAAAATTTCAGCAACACCTCCCCGCTGTTCTCCTGATACATGTCTCGGTAATAAGCAGAGAGGATGTGTACCCGGAGAACAACAGGGAGGCACTAACGAAATTCTGCATCGGATCCGGAGCAGAGCATATGGGAAAACAAACCCAATCTACACATACTCGGGCTGTCCATGGATAACATTGGACAATTCAAAAGAATCACGATTATAAATATGCAAATGCATGCATATTTATAGATGTAACCCTTTCGAACGGGAGACGCATAGTGGTTACGCATACTGATGATTGACACCTATAGCTAGCAAGTTTCATCGACACGAAGACCGGAACAAAGCAAATGAAGGGGAAGGAGATGTCATTTGTGCTCACCAACGAACGCAGGGGCGGAGCTCGTCGAACGCACAGGGAGGTCGTCAAACAGCACACCCTCGCAGCGACGAAACAACTGCACATTTAAATACACCCGATCAACACAAATATATATGATGTTTTGCATAACAAAATCGAAAAATATACGACCTAACTCATAATTCACAAATATATGACCCCGTTGGGGTCGGGGTCGGGGTCGGGGTGTGGTGTGGTGTCAGGGTGTCGGGGTCGATCGGGGTGTCAGGGTGTCGGGGTGTCGGGGTCGGGGTCGGGGTGTGTTTGGTCTGGGTGGGGGGACGGGGGTCGGGGTCGGGGTGGCGTGCCGGGGTGTCGTGTCGGGTCGGGGTGTCAGGGTGTCGGGGTCAGGGTGTGGGTTGTCAGGGTGTCGGGGTGTCGGGGTCGGGGTGTCAGGGTGTCGGGGTCGGGGTGTCGGGTGTCAGGGTGTCCGGTGTCGGGTCGGGGGTCGGGGTCGGGTGTCGGTGTCGGCGTCGGGTGTGGTCGGGGTGTGGTGTCGGGTGTGTCGGGGTCGGGTGTCGAGTGTCAGGTGTCTTTTTCTTCTCTTCTTTTTTCTTCTTTTTTTTCTCTTTTTCCTTTTCTTCTTCTCTTCTTCTTCTCCTCCTCTCCTCTTTCTTCTTCTTCTTCTTCTCCTCATCCTCTTCCTCTTCTTTCTTTCTTCTTCCTCTTCTCATCCTCTTCCTCCCTCCTCCTCCTCCTCTTCCCTCTTCTTTCTTCCTCTTCTTCTTCTTCTTCTTCTTCTTTCTTCTTCTTCCCTCCTCCTCTTCCTCCCTCCTCCTCCTCCTTCTACTCTTCTCTTCTTCTAAACTAAAACTAAACTAATCTAAAATAAACTAAACTAAATAAACTAAAACTAAAACTAAACTGAAACTAAAACTAAACTAAAACTAAAATATAACTAAAACAGAAACTAAACTAAAGAAACTAAAAAAAATAAACTAAAAAAAGGGGGGAAGAACTCACCTGCAGGGGATCGCCGGTGGAGGAGGCGCGGGGGGCCGGTGGATGGGACGACGGCCGCTGGAGGAGGCGCGGCCCGGTGGAGGGGAGGCCGACGGCCGTGGCGGGACGGGGCGGGGACGGCGACGCAGGGGAGGGGGCGGGGCGGCTGGACGGCCGCGGCCGGCTGGCCGCCGTGGAAGGGGCGGCGGGGCGCGGTGGAGTCGGGGCGCCGCAGGGGAGGGGTGCGGGGCGACGGGGCGAGGGGGCACGGGGCAGGGGGCGGCGGCGGGTGGTGGGGTGGTGGGGCAGGGGGGGGCGGGCGGGTGTCGGGGCGACGGGCAAGGGCGGTGGGGGGCGATGGCGGGGCAAAAGGGGGCGGCGGCGGTGTGGGGGCGGCGGCGGGTGGCTGGTGGCGGGGGCGGCGGCGGGTGGCGGTGGTCGTCGGGGAGAGAAGACAGAAACAGAGAGAGAGAGAGGGGGGCGGGGTGGGGCTCGGCCGTTAGTTAGGTCAACTCTTTGCCGTCCGCGCTCCTTTGCCGTCCGCTTTATTCTCTTTGCCGTCTGCTAGCAAACGGCAAAGAGGGGGGCCGTTAGGTTTTTCCTAAGCAGCTCGTTAGTGGGCCTACCTCTCTCTTTGTCGTCCGCCAGCTGACGGCAAAGATTCTTTGACGTCCGCTAGCAGACGGCAAAGAAATGGCTGATGGCAAAGAAGGTCTTTGCCATCAGCCATTTCTTTGTCGTCCGTTTTATGTAAGCGGACGGCAAAGACCTTCTTTGCCGTCAGCCGGCAGACGGCAAAGAATTGGCAGACGGCAAATAAGCTAATTCCAGTAGTGATAACCCCTTCAAAACCCCTTCAAAACCCCTGAAACCCTAGCCAAAACCCCGCATCCTTCTTGGTCGTTGGATATCTACGAATGGACAGTGTGGATCAAGCGCTAGGGCAACATTAGCGATCCGAGTGAGGCGCTCTGATTGGCCGTATTCGAGAATGCTGGATCACTCCCCCCAACCATTTCTGGCCATTGGATCGCTGCGTGTCGAACAGTGTGGATCAGCCTGCAGTGCCACGTCAGCGATCCGCATGACGCTAGTTCGGCGCTGTGATTGGCTGGATTTGAAAATGCCTGCTTTTTTTGCGCTTGGTTTGTTCTGTGCCCGAGGGTGGGCTGCTGGCATGCATGCGCGCCGTTGGGCTGTGGTAAAGAAGCCCACCCATTGGACTGTTGGACCGAGCCATGTCCACCGCTGTTCCCTACCCGAGCCACCAGCCTATGTTGCATGCATGCACCCGCCCGCTTCAGCCTACCTGCCTACGTTGCATGCATGCGCCTGCCTGCTTCAGCCGAACAAGCACGCAACGCAGACCTGTCCCCGCCTGACCCAACCGACGGCACAGAGGGCAACCCAACACTGAAACATCGTCGCATTATAGCTATTGATTCAGACGCCGGTTTCCCACGCGTGTACACTCCCGATGCCACGGTGGGTGGAAAAATTGTTCACACTAGATGATGCCCCGCGCGTTGCTGTGGGAATTTGTCGTGGATTTTCAAAGTAACATCGACATAGCAAAGATGGCAATTTGAATCAATAATATGATAGATTTCATATATATGTAATGGTTCAAGTTTACAGATGCTAATCAATGATATATGATAGATTTAATATTTCATATACACGTAATGTTTCAAATGATTATTATGAAATACGCCGGACTCCTCTCCCCCTCCCCCTCTCCTCCCTCCCTCCCCATCTACCTCTCTCTCTCTCTACCTCTCTCTCTCTCTCTACGCTCAAGGATAGCATAGCATAATTAATCAACAGGTCATGTGGATGATAGTAATCTAACAGCAAAGAAGCAACATAGTAAAGTAAAACTGGCAATGGAGGAACCAGGGAGAACCTAGTATGGAGAGGGGATTGAAACAGGTCACATGCTACGTTGAAGGGCTATCAATGTGTCCCAACCTAGGATCTCACATTATTATTGCAAGAGCAAACCGTACAAAAAGATGGCATGCATATAATTCCAATTCAGCATACACAAAACGTTCAGTTTTGCTACCAACTTTGAACAACAAGTTGTTAATATATTGGATGGCTAAACAATCTTTCTTGATCAAAACAAAAATTAGAAATTAGAAATTGGGAGTAGAACGTATAATGGTGGATATAATTAATTAGGCTACGTGCTAAGGCATATATCTCTCATTGAAGGTTCACTTTATTTTACCCTAGTGGACTTCAGAACTATCAAAAGATAAGGTGATCACAGTTGTCAGCCATCAGCTACAACAAAATGACACATGAAGTTTAAGAGATCTATGTTAAAAAGTGATTTGAGACTTGCAAGAATCGGGAACTTATAAATACATGGGTAACTGAACGTGTGCATAGGAGTTCAAATATTTACCATTCTGGTTGGTTTCACTCTTAGCTGTAACAACCTGCAGAAGATACAAACATGATGGGTAATTTGTAATGTTGTAGCTCAAATTGTCATATCTACAGATACCTTCCAAAACAAAATACCTGGTCATCATATATATGATCCTAGTTTTTTGTGTAAGAAAGTATTAGAGGAGAAATATCAACTTAAGATGTTGTCTAGTTGTCATGTAGGAGTAAATTTTCTAGGAATAAACACTAATAAAAGCATAAGGGTAGACATGAGGTAAGCAAAAGGATATTTAATCATGCCATGCTAACAGGGTAGACAAATACGCGGCCTGGTAAATGGATCAAATGTAATGAAAGAAAAATAATCAATATACATAATGGGTTATCTCCAAAATTAAACTCTATAATCAGCAGATAGAGCTGTCAACCTACAGCCTGACAAAGACATGAAGGTGCCCCCAGACAACGGGAGTCCGACTATCCTCCGCCGCTATGCCTTCCAACTGAATTCGAATTACCAAACACACAGAAGAATATCAACGGTAGTATTCATACGTAAGCCCGGAGGTGGTCACCTGATAAGCTGATGTACCACTCCTAATGGTGAAGTGTTTGGGAAACAGGGGAAGTTATCTTTGCACCGCGAACCGGAGCAGTGTCACATAAAGGCTTCATATGTTGTGATTTGCTGGACAATCTTGGATTCTGGTGCGGAATGGAACAACGGCCTGACCGGCGTCCCAATGGACAGACAGCAATCGGAGGCGAGATGTCGAAGAAGGTCCTGGGCAGAGAGGAACGATGCGCACAGGCAGTTTGGGATGCGCCTTCAACGGAACCATATCCCGGCCCGCATCGCAACCAAGGTGAGACCTCGAAGACAGGCAGATCGACGGCTGGTGGTCATGCAGGAGGATTGCCCTACCTAGGCACCAGCCATGGCGGACCCTTGGACGGAACAGAGCAAATACGATGGAAGGATCCAGGCATCGCAGCCACTGTCTCGACAAAGTAGGGTACCCCAACTGCGATGGAAACGTAGCCCGAGAGAAGCCCAAAAAGCCACGAAAGCTGGACCAGCGGTCGTGTCTCATGTGTGAGAAGCACACTGACGAATAGATCAGTTCCAGTCGCCGCACTACTGTAGCACAAGAGGGAAAGATGGGTCTTATTTTCCTCAGCGAGGAGGGTAGATGTGAAAGGTGCTCGATCGTTTCCTTTTTTCTGCCGTATAAACGGGTTTTCTTCCGTCATGCACAATAGTAAAGTCTCTGATCGATTGTGTACGCTAATAACGGAATCCACTATCGTTGCATGCACATGAAAAAAGTTACTGCTGTGGCTGGGAGTGCTGAGGTGGAGCACTGCATGTTAACATATATATCAAAGTAGTTGGATAATTTTAGGTATATAGGATAGAAAAAATAAAATTAATTGATGAGGTGGCATGATGATGAGGTGGATAGGCTGCATGTCAAGATAAATATGGTAGTGGGGGTGAACTTCTTAAGTATATAGGATTTGACCTCATTACTGCCACGGTGAGATAACACGTCGCACTACGGCTATGTAAGCCACCTATCATCTTCCTCTTCCTCTCACACCCTCATCCATCTCCCATCCTCTCCCATCTGCATCTGTCCTTCTTCTTCTCACCACAAACAACCCCAAAACCAGGCCGCCGCAGCCATGCAGTACACTAGGCCAACCTACCGCTTTCCCCCCACCGTGCCGGAGAGGCTCTACCCCGCCTTTCAGAGAATTAATACTGATGCACCTAGTCCTAGTAATAAAAATAAAAAGAAAATGGATAGGACTTTGCATGCTTCTAGTGAACCTGTTGTAAACACACCTGAGAATCCAAATGATATTTCTATTTCTGATATTGAGACACAATCTGGTGATGAACATGAACCTAGTGATAATGTTGACGTTCATGTTGATGCTCAACCTAGTAATGATAATGATGTGGAGATAGAACCTACTTTTGATCTTGATAACCCACAACCTAAGAAAAAAAGATATGATAAGAGAGACTTCATTGCTAGGAAGCATGGTAAAGAAAGAGAACCATGGGTTCAGAAACCCATGCCCTTTCCTCCTAAATCATCCAAGAAAAAGGATGATGAAGATTTTAAGCACTTTGTTGGAATGCTTAGACCTGTCTTTTTGCGTATGCGTTTGACTGATATTCTGAAAATGTCTCCTTATGCTAAGTATATGAAAGATATTGTTACAAATAAAAGAAAGATACCGGAAGCTGAAATTTCCACCATGCTTGCTAATTATACATTTAAGGGTGGAATACCAAAGAAACTAGGAGATCCAGGAATACCAACTATACCATGCTCCATTAAAAGAAACTATGTTAAAACTGCTTTATGTGATCTTGGAGTCGGTGTTAGTGTTATGCCTTTCTCTTTATATCATAGAATTGATTTAAATAAGTTGACACCTACTGAAATCTCTTTGCAAATGGCTGATAAATCAACTGCTATACCCATCGGTATTTGTGAGGATGTGCCTGTCGTAGTTGCTAATGTTACTATTTTAACGGACTTTGTTATTCTTGATATACCCGAGGACGACAGTATGTCGATCATCCTTGGTAGACCCTTTTTGAATACTGCAGGGGCTGTTATTAATTGCAACAAGGGCAGTGTCACTTTTTATGTTAATGGTAATGAGCATACGGTACACTTTCCGAAGAAACAACCTCAAGTTAATAGCATCAATTCTATTGGAAAAATTTCAACTATTGCTATTGGAGGTTTTGAATTCCCTATTCCTACTATCAAAAAGAAATATGATATTCTTATTGTTGGGGACATGCATATCCCCGTTGAGGTAACCTAGTGTTATTCGAAAATTCTCCGTTTTCATGTCATTCGGAAGAAGTTTGTTAATAAGACTTGATCAACCTTGTTAATGGATTCCTTTTGATGGGCATGAGATGGATGAATTTAGAAAGCACAACTTTCTGTACCCACTTTTTACTTTCTATTATTTAGAATAAATAAAGCAAAAATACTTTTTTCTGCCTATTTTCTGAATTATTCGTGCAATAAAAAATGTCCCAAAAATAAAAGTTCTCCAAATGCCCTGAAAATTTAGTATGATTTTTTATAGAATATTTAAGAATTTTTGGCACTGAGAACACACCAGGGGGCAGCACCAGTGGGCCACAAGGCCACAAGGTGCGCCCAGGGGCGTGCCTGGGTGGCTTGTGGGCCCCAGGTGGGTCCCCCTCACTTATTCCAGCACCCATCCACTTCGTCTTCCTCCAGAAAAAATCCCACCATTGCTCAAACCCGTGTTCTAGCTCATTTTGCTGCCATTTTCGATCTCCTTGCTCAAAGCTCCATTCGCAAAACTGTTTTGAGGGATTGTTCTTCGGTATGTGACTCCTTCAATGGTCCAAGTAGTTTTTGTTCTAGTGCTTTATATATTGCAAATTTTTGCTGCTGTGGTGACCTTGTCCTTGAGCTTGCATGTCAAATTTATATGGTCCAAAGTAGTTTTTATGCGTGATATAGCCTCTAGACACTTGCTATCAATCTTGTTGAGTTTTGTTCACTTTTATTTTGAGTCACTAAAAATTTCAGAAATTTTTCAGAGGAAGAAAAATGTTTAGGAGGATATACCAAGGGGGTTCCTCGACGAAGAAGGCCCCAAGACTTGCAATACGTGAGCCAGACCTTGAACCACTGAGGGAAGCTCTAGTGCAGCCTTGTGAATGGCCGTCAGATCAGTTCATGGTTCATGTTGGATTTAAGGAGGAATTTGACGCATACGTACAAAATGCTGGCCTTGAAGACTTCGTGTCAGATAAGTGTCGGCAGTACTATCACCTCACTGGTTCATTTGTGCGAAGATTTAAGTTTACATCCCAGCGCAATACTCATTCTGTTCTATTTGATCTTTATGACAAATCTTATACCATGGACCTAGAAGATTTTAGTATTGCATGCAAAATTCCACAATGGGGTATTTATAGTGAGCCTCGTGAAATTGATTGTTCTGAGTTCCTTGCTAGCATCACCAGGGGAGAAACTAGAAATGTAACACAAGCTACTATAGGGAGTATTCACTTTCCTGCTATACATTATTTTGCCCTCTTTATAGGTAGATGCATTAATGGTAAACATGATCATAGCCACCTTTGTGCGTCAGATCTTAGTGTCCTCAAGTGTGCGGTAATGGGTGATAGACGATATAACTTGGGAGCAATTGTTGCAAGGCGGTTACATAAAAATGCTAAAGATGGAGATTTCTTTGGTGGGATTTACGCCACTCGGTTAGCTAATTATCTTGGGGTAACCATTAGAGAAAATGATGTTGAGTTACCACCTGCTTACCTTGATAATGATGCTTTGGTCCGTTACCAGTTTCTTGAGAGGAGCGAACGGGCCCTCTTGTATCGACTGATTTTTGACAGGGACCACGTCTTCTATATTATGCTTCCCGCTTCTGCCTTCTTTAACTTTCAGGTAAAACGGATACTTCATAACCAGATAGGAGGCAGACGAGTATGAGAGAGAGGGGGAGGCCACTCGCCTCCACACTGCAGCCCTTCAGGCAGTGGCGGCCGCAGCTCAGTACAACCCCAACTATGATTTTGGATACTATCCAGGCCAGCCGTGGCCCTAAACCAACTTAGGCCAAAAGCCTAAGCTTGGGGGAGTACGTATTTCTCACCGACATTACATTCATGTTCACACACTCATTTCAATTATCGGTGTTCATACTTTTTCATTGTATTATCCATGTTAGTTTATTTCTTTTTCTTGCCTTCTTCTTGTGTGTTTGAAAAACTTTGAGAAAATCCAAAAAAATTAGTTCTCGCTTCTTTTTTTAGTTCTTCTTTCTAGTTTAATTTAGTTGTAGTATTAAAAGAAAACCCAAAAAGATTTCTTGTTCTTCTTTTGCTTGTTGGGAGCTTTCCCGTGTAAATAGTTTTTCTCGTTCTTGTTTTACTTTCTTCAGAAAGACAAAAAAACTTCAAAAAAAATATTTCAGTGTATTTCTTTGAAATTCTTTTCATTTTCTTTGGGTTGTAAGGAGAAGACCACGATGAAAATGTTGAGTGGTTCTCATATGCATTATTGTTGATCTAACAGAGAGCCCATATTACCTTATCTTCTCTTTTGAATAAATGTTTGCAGATTCCAGCGTCCAACGCACGTGCACTCTTATCATTATTCACACCGTTCGGACGTGCAAGTGAAAGGCAATAATGACGATATATGATGAAATGATTGAGATGGAGAAAAGCTGGTACGAACTCGACCTATTTTGTTTTTGTAAATATGATTAGCTCATCGTTCCTGATTCAGCCTATTATGAATGAAACATGTTTGCAATGACAACTACAGATTATAGTTACTCATGCCATGCTTAATTAGCTAGGAGTTTATAATGGTTTGTCTTGAGTGCCAACATGAAAATTAAAATGGTTATGATGTAGTATGATAGGATGGTATCCTCCTTTGAATGATTTAAGTGGCTTGACTTGGCACATGTTCACGCATGTAGTTGAATCAAAATCAACATAGCCTCCACGATATTTATGTTCATGGTGATTTATATCCTACTCATGCTTGCACTCAATGTTGGTTAATCTCAACACATGTTTATGACCGTCGTCGCTCTCTAGTTGGTCGCTCCTCAATCTTTTGCTACCCTTCACTTGTACTAAGCGGGAATACTGCTTGTGCATCCACTTCCTTAAACCCAAAGTTGTTCCATATGAGTCCACCATACCTACCTATATGCGGTATTTACCTGCCGTTCCAAGTAAATTTGCATGTGCCAAACTCTAAACCTTCAAATAATAATCTGTTTTGTATGCCCGAATCGCTCATGTAGTGACTGGGAGCTGTCAGTATCTTCCATGCTAGGTGGGTTATTCTCACGATGAGTGTTGATTCACTTGTCATTCACGAGAAAGTGGCTGGTAACCGGGATGCCCAGTTCCATGCTCGAAATCAAATCAAAATATAAATTCAAACAAAACTCCCCCAGGATTGTTGTTGGTATGGACGGCACCCGTTGTTTCGAATCAGCCGTGGAGTGTGATTGTTGGTGGAGGGGGAGTAAAAACTTTACCATTCTGTTTGGGAACCGCCTATAATGTATCTAGCATGGAAGATAGTGAGATCTCTTGGTTGTTATGTTGCCAATGAAAGAATACCACTCAAAATTATATTCATCTCTATTTTAAAAGCTCCGAGCTCTGGCACCTCTGCAAATCCCTGCTTCCCTCTGCGAAGGGCCTATCTATTTACTTTTATGTTGAGTCAGCATCCTCTTATAAAAAGCACCAGTTAGAGAGCACCACTGTCATTTGTATGCGTTGTTATTAATTGATATTGAGTATGATTGTGACTGGATCTCTTTTGCCATGAATTACAATGTCTAGTCATTCCTTGATCTTCAGGGGTGCTCTGCGTTTATGTTTTGCGGTCTCAGAAAGGGCTAGCGAGATACCATTTTGTCATATCATATCATGATTGTTTTGAAAAAGTGTTGTCATCCGAAATTTATTATTATTGCTCGCTAGTTGATTATGCCATTGATATGAGTAAATGTGAGACCTAAATGTTATTGTGAATAAGGTTAGTTCATAATCTTTGCTGAAAACCTAAATGCTGGCTAGACATATTTGCAACAAGATCAAACAGAGTTTGTAAAAGTTTTTCGTTGTCACTTTCAGTTTGTCAACTGAATTGCTTGAGGACAAGCAATGGGTTAAGCTTGGGGGAGTTGATACGTCTCCATTGTATCTACTTTTCCAAACTCTTTTGCCCTTGTTTTGGACTCTAATTTGCATGATTTGAATGGAACTAACCCGGACTGACGCTGTTTTCAGCAGAATTGCCATGGTGTTAATTTTTGTGCAGAAATAAAAGTTCTCGGATTGACCTGAAAATTTATGGAGAATATTTTTGGAATATATAAAAAATATTGGTGAAAGAATCAACCAGTGGGGGGCCACCCAGAGGCCACAAGCCCTGGGGGCGCGCCCTACAGGCTTGTGGGCCCCCTAGAGCCCCTCCGACCTCAACTCCAACTCCATATAACCCTATTTGCGGAGAAAAAAATAGAGAGAAGGATTCATCGTGTTTTACTATACGGAGCCGCCACCGCCTCCCGTTCTTCATCGGGAGGGCTGATCTGGAGTCCGTTCGGGGCTCCGGAGAGGGGGATTCGTCGCCATCATCATCATCAACCTTCCTCCATCACCAATTTCATGATGCTCACCGCCGTGCGTGAGTAATTCCATCGTAGGCTTGCTAGACGGTGATGGGTTGGATGAGATTTATCATGTAATCGAGTTAGTTTTGTTAGGGTTTGATCCCTAGTATCCACTATGTTCTGAGATTGATGTTGCTATGACTTTGCTATGCTTAATGCTTGTCACTAGGGCCCGAGTGCCATGATTTCATATCTGAACCTATTATGTTTTCATGAATATATTTGTGTTCTTGATCCTATCTTGCAAGTTGTAGACACCTATTACGTGTTATGATCCGCATACCCCAAGGTGACAATAATTAGGATTCTTTCCGGTGATTACCGTAGTTTGAGGAGTTCATGTATTCACTAAGTGCTAATGCTTTGGTCCGGTTCTCTATTAAAAGGAGGCCTTAATATCCCTTAGTTTCCATTAGGACCCCGCTGCCACGGGAGGGTAGGACAAAAGACGTCATGCAAGTTCTTTTCCATAAGCACGTATGACTATATTCGGAATACATGCCTACATTATATTGATGGATTGGAGCTAGTTCTGTGTCACCCTAGGTTATAACTGTTGCATGATGAATGCCATCCGACATAATTATCCATCACTGATCCGTTGCCTACGAGCTTTTCACATATTGATCTTTGCTAAGTTACTTTTCCGTTGCTACTGTTACGATCACTACAAAACTGCTACTGTTACTTTTGCCACCATTACCGTTACTTCCATACTACTTTGCTTCTAAAAACTTTACTGCAGATATTAAGTCTTTCAAGTGTGGTTGAATTGACAACTCAGCTGCTAATACTTGGGAATATTCTTTGGCTCCCCTTGTGTCGAATCAATAAATTTGGGTTGAATACTCTACCCTCGAAAACTGTTGCGATCCCCTATACTTGTGGGTTATCATACATCAACCAGCTCAAGCTCTCCAAACAATCCCTCTCGCCTAGCCTTTTTCGGTCTGGGCACTCGATATCTTGGTCCCCTTCCCCATGCTACCGGGGGCTTTGAGTTCTTCTATGTTGCTATCGACAAGTTCACAAAGTGGCCTGAAGTGGAGCCAGTAAGGAAGGTGACAACACAGTCAGCCATCAAGTTCTTCAAAGGGCTAGTTTTCGTTTCGGGGTTCCTACAGAATCGTCACTGACAACGGCACCCAGTTCACGAGCCGCACCTTCATGCAGTACATCCAAAACCTTGGAAGCAAGATTTGTTATGCCTCTGTCGCTCACACGCGAAGCATAGGACAGGCAGAATGGATGAATGCTGAAGTGTTGTGTGGTCTCAAAACGAGAACCTTTGACAAGCTGCACAAGTGTGGAAGGCGCTGGATTGATGAGTTGTCGGCGGTTCTTTGGTCACTCAGCACGACACCAAATCGAGCTACTGGCCAAACACCCTTCTCCCTAGTACATGGTGCAGAAGCGGTGCTCCCCACAGAACTCACATACGGGTCACCTCGAGTGCTTGCCTATGATGAGATGGAGCAAGAGCAGTTGCGGCAAAGATGATGCAACGCTCCTTGAGGAAGATCATCTTCGGGCAGTTGTGCGAGCTGCACGCTACCAGCAAGCTTTGCGCTGCTACCATAGCCGCAAAGTTCATGCCCGAAGCTTTGAGAAAGGCAACCTTGTTCTGTGGCACGTTCAGTCCGCCAAAGGATCAAACAAGTTGACGCCAAAATGGGAGGGCCCTTATCGGGTCGTACAACTCACCGGACCTGAAGCAGTACGTCTGGAGACCGAAGATGGCGTCCCAGTGCAGAACTCGTGGAATATTGAGCATCTTCGCAAGTTCTACCCATGAGGCGCAGTTGTTGGGCCCTGTCCTCGGCGACCCCTTTTGTACAAGCTTTGTCGGCAAGACTTGTTACCCTTTGTACAAAGCCAGACACAGACCCTGTGCATATGTGAATAAAGCTAAGTGTTTTGCAACTTCCCATGCATATTCATTTATGTATCAATGTGTATATTGTTGTGATTACACTTTAGCTCGTGCAAAATGATTGATGAACCGCCAAGTTTCCCAGACCACTCTTTTCTCTTCTTTCCTTTTTCCAAGGGATAGAAGGATTCCTGGCGTACAAGTTTCCCGGGGGAAGTGGTGATAAGGATACCATTTAATGGCGTTCGAATGATCATTTGATACGATAAGAAGCACAGCAAAGAAAAGCTAAGTTGAAAAAAAATCGACTAAAAGTTCTTTGTTACATTCTGCAATTTCCTTTGAACGATTCTGTGTTTGCATGAGAAACCTACACTCGAAGGAACCTTGTCGTGATCATTAGCGCTCTGGTTTTGCCTCGAGTCCGCTCGGCAAGGTTTTGTAGCCGCATTGAGACCGGCAAGTTATCTTGCCGATAGCGGCACTTCCAGCAGGCTGCCAAGGATCTGTTCCTCAGAGCGCTCGCGGCAAGTGTGCGCACTAGCAAGTTTCCAGAACTGCGTAGGGTGTGGGGTCGAAATCATACAAGGGAGATAGCACAATGAACAATAGATATTTATTAGGGGATGCTCGATAACATTTTCTTAGCCCTTTTTCCCAAGGTTTACATCAAGTGCAATGCAGGGCAAAAGGGGCGCCTAGGCGGGGCCTGGCTCGCTCCCGGCAAGCCAGATGATGGTGCTGCGGGGGCTCAGCTTGAGTCGGAGTCGTCGTCCTCGGTCTTGACGCTGGGGAGGCTGTCGCCATCGTCCTCCTCGTCGCTTTCGCTAGAGGAAGTGGTGTCACTGCTGCTTGAGCTTTTCGCGCAGCACTCCAGACGAGCTCCTGAAGCCTCGAAGAACTTCACGGCGAGCGTGTCGGGTTTGACCAAGGTTTGACCAGCCTGAAGGGAAGAAGGTGTCCCTGCCTCAAGCAACGAGCGCGAACGAAGGATTTTCACCCGCGCGTGAAGTACAGGATTCCATTGACGGAGAATTTAACGGTCACCCAGACAGGGCCGTTGCAACAGCCGTCCACACGCAGCCACAAGCCGCGCGGACGACTGTCTTCCACCATTCTAGCATAAGGATGAGGGAGCCGCAGCCAGCTCTGTGGCTGATCACGCAGTTCCACAACGAACTCGTGCGTTGTGTCCTCCGTATGGCCTTCTGCCGAGGGTGGATCAGCGGGAGGTGAAACGACGACCGCTCCGTCGTGGCCGCCCTGGACCCGGGCGCCGCGTCTTCCACGACCCCGAGTTGTGGCCCCTCCTCGAGCGCTGGAACCAGCTTCTACAGCCATGGTCCCTGAGCTTGGCGCGGATTGAGGTCCCCGCCGTCTTCTTGGTCTTCTTCTCGGCCGCGGGCGCGGGTGCCCGCCGGGGACGGTAGTACAGATAGGGCACAGGCGGCGGTGGTTGGACGACACGGCCTTAGACTAGGAGAAGCCGCCGTAGCTGGAGCACTTGGACGAGCTGGCCCTAGCGCCGGCGCGCGCGCACGCACGGTAGCTCGTCGGGAGCTCATCGGATGCTGGTCAGATGTGTTGGCGCAATAATCCATGCCCCCGCCGTGGTGACCGTCGTCGGGCGCGCCAGTTCCGGTCCGTGGCCGCGTCGAGGTCGTGTCTAGGCATAGTCTGGTGTGTGTCCGACTTGTGTACGAGCATAGTCTGACTTGTGCATGGTCTGGCCATAGTCTGGGGATTGTCCGACCCGTGTATGGCCTGTGTATTGCATGTGTGCGTGCGTGTAGTAGCTCGGGGGTGTGCGTGTGTGTGCGCATCCATCAAGCAGGAGCAGGACTAGGTCCAGGCAGTTGAGTGGATCACGGAAGGGGTGGGCGTGATCGTGCGGGCTCGCCGCGAGCCATGCGCGTCTGTGCGCGTGGTGGCCGCGGGCGGAGCGGGCCGATCGGGGCGCCCGGCTGTAGGAAGCATGCGGGTCGCACCCAGCGCAGGCCCAGGTATAAAACCCCCTCCGGACGATCATTGTAACTGTGGTGTCGAGTTCGTGCTCGGGAAAAATATCGCCGTTGTAGCGGCGGGCGTATGTGCGCCGGCAAACACCACCGTGTCCCTATTCTTTCTTCTTCTTCCTTGATTCTTTGCAAGAGAGAGAGAGGTGGGTACCAGAGAGAGAGAAAGAGATGAGAGGGCTAGCTAGGGTTCAGGGTTAGACCCATCACTTGGCATCAGAGCGACCAGGTTCGGGGGCGCCGTGGAGCGCGGCGGCGTCCGCGACGCGCACAGCGAGCGCGTCGAACGTGAAGGCTGCGGCGTGCGGCGAGCGCGATGCGCGGCGAGTCAGCGGCTGTGCGGTGTGATGCCGTGTGTGCGACGAGCACAGCCGTCGCGGAGGACCTGTGCGGTGGCGCAGAGGTCGCGGCGGCTCGGGGCGACAACCGTGGGGGCACGAAAACGAGGCGCGGCGGCGCACGGGACTGCGGGCTGCTACAGCGGCAGTGGACGGTGGCTCGTGCCGGAGGCGCAGCGGAGACGACGACGACGATCCAGGCGATGTCATGGCTTAGGGGGTGATTGTTGGCGCAATAAGCCATGCCCCCGCCGTGGTGACCGTCGTCGGGCGCGCCAGTTCCGGTCCGTGGCCGCGTCGAGGTCGTGTCTAGGCATAGTCTGGTGTGTGTCCGACTTGTGTACGAGCATAGTCTGACTTGTGCATGGTCTGGCCATAGTCTGGGGATTGTCCGACCCGTGTATGGCCTGTGTATTGCGTGTGTGCGTGCGTGTAGTAGCTCGGGGGTGTGCGTGTGTGTGCGCATCCATCGAGCGGGAGCAGGACTAGGTCCAGGCAGTTGAGTGGATCACGGAAGGGGTGGGCGTGATCGTGCGGGCTCGCCGCGAGCCGTGCGCGTCTGTGCGCGTGGTGGCCGCGGGCGGAGCGGGCCGATCGGGGCGCCCGGCTGGGTAGGAAGCGTGCGGGTCGCACCCAGCGCAGGCCCAGGTATAAAACCCCCTCCGGACGATCGTTGTAACTGTGGTGTCGAGTTCGTGCTCGGGAAAAATATCGCCGTTGTAGCGGCGGGCGTATGTGCGCCGGCAAACATCACCGTGTCCCTGTTCTTTCTTCTTCTTCCTTGATTCTTTGCAAGAGAGAGAGAGGTGGGTACCAGAGAGAGAGAAAGAGATGAGAGGGCTAGCTAGGGTTCAGGGTTAGACCCATCAAGATGCAGGTTGGACGCTCGTTGGATTCTGGTCAGACGCAGGTCGGACGCTCGTCGGTGGCCGCGTGCATAGCTAGCCGGTGGCCCCGTACGTGCGTGCATGCACAACCGCATGCTAGCTGATGCTATGCTAGCCTATCGGTGCTCGCCGTGGCCTTTGCTCGCCCCACTTGCCCCGCTCGCTGTGACCTCCGTGCTTCGAGGCGTCCTCTTGCGCGCCCGCCTCTGCGTCTGCTAGGTGTTTGATGAAACGCCGGAAGCGGACATTTCACGACTGTGGCAGCACCGTTGGTGCACGTACCGATCCAAATTAAAAGACGGACAAAAGTGTTCGCTAGGCCGAGGCAAACCAACAAAAGGCAGACAAAATTCGTGTCCGTTTGAGTCGCTGCGTTGGAGTTGCTCTTAGCAACACAACCATTAGTAGCCTTGCGACCATACGGAGACTTTGGTCCATATGAAAAAAAAATCATAGGGTAAGTCTTCTTTGCGGGTGGTGTCATGACGACATTTACTGGGAAATTTACCACAAGACTTTAGAGAACCCAGATTTTCTTTATGGATGGACCGCTCCTGCAGTTAGTACCAATATATTTGGTAAATACTTCATCATTTTTATTCTTAAATAATTTATAGTTTGAGTCAAATGACTCATCCATGGTATAAGATGTATCACAGTCATAGCCAAATAAAAGTGAAGGATCAAGAGGAGGTCCTTTTGCAGGTACCCATGCTGTTTTGGGGTATTGCTGAGGTTTTCAATAGGAGCCATCGGGATTAATGCTTCTTTCAAAACCGACACCATCTTTACTAGGGTTCCTGCTCAAGATTTACTTCTTGAGCACAACACAAAGGGTTTGATGCCCTTTAAGGCTTTTATACATCTCTATTTCCAGCAAGTTCTTCAACCTGGCGTTCTCATCAGCAGGACTAGTCGATTCCTCGAATGAGGGGTTAGTTTCCACGGGCATAGTTGAAGAAATAACATTTTTAGAAGCATTTGAACATCAGATGAGGAATTGGCATTACCATGTTTAATGCATGGAATCCTTACCACAGCTAATTTGTTGGACAAGCAAAGAATCACACTCAGTCCGAAAAATTATCATGAGACACTCTCAGTTTCTCAAGCTCTTGCTTCCTCCCTGGCCACGTTTAGATAGCGAGCGGGTGGACACCACGCCAAGCGGTGAGGTGTTTAATGTCGGCCAACAGACAGAAGGATGGGTGGTGTCGCATGCGGGCACCGAAGTAGGTTGCTCGCCAACCGCACATGTTTAATGGAGGGAGGCAGACAGATGGGTGGCATTTGAATGCGGAGTGAGGGCTCATGCACCGGTACATGGCGCAGGCAGCACTCTTGGCCGGCGTGCCGCTTCAATGTCGGCTCTAGTGAGTGGTCGCATCCGCTCTGGGCTGGCATGAATACGGCGCTGACACTCTGGAGAGGACCATTTCGGGCAGGAAAGGGCGCGTGCGACGAAAAGGTCTTTGGGTGGGTCCGGGTTGTTGAAAGTGTGTGTGGCAGCGGTCCGGACACCCGCACACTAAATTTGTTTTGTGGCAGCGGTCCGGACACCCCCTCGCCCCGGTTTGCTTCTGATTTGCGGGGTCCGCCTTGGAGATGCCCTTATCCCTGAAGTTTGTTTTGTTGCATCAAACCAATAGTCGCACACTAAATTGGAGGGACTAAAACACTATTTTAAGCTAACATTGCATTGTAAAGTTCTTGCATAGAGAAAAAAAAACTCGAATAGCGACTTTTTACGTTCATAAAACTAAATCAATGAAACTAAACTATTTGTGACCACAGCGATTGCGACAACAACAAGATTTGGCAGTGTCGACGTAGTGAGGATGTTGGGGAATGCTTCAACGAGGGGTAGTATGGTCTGGAATTCCGCCTCAACAACCGGGTCCATGATAGCTATGTGTGGACGAGTGCTGGTGTGGGGACGTGTGCGGGCATGGAGACAGGCACTGGAACAGGGTGGCTTGGAGTAGGAAAGAGAGGGGATTGGGAGGCACCGATGAGTGGATTAGAATAGGGTAGTCCCTTCGTAAAGAATATAAGAGCGTTTAGATTTTTTCATATTTTTTATTTCTTTACAGAGGGAGTACATATGAGCTGTCAGATCACTAAAGTAGGGAGTACACATGAGCTGTCTAAAATGGTGTTGGCCGTGCGATGCTACCGAGAAGTAGACTTGCGTGGCGTATAAAAAATACTGTGTGTTGGGTTGGTCACCTAGATGCACTAACCACTTGCAATTTCAAACGAACCTTCCTAGTTGAGCATCCAGCAGGTTACCCATGCCCATCAAATCATTGCGCTTAGAGCACAAGACACGGGTTGCACCAAAAAATAGTAAAGGTAATAGATGTTAAATTTACATTAAATCAATGCTTAAATTACATTCAAACACACAGGTTTAGTCACATTGCTCGAGACAAATAAGACTCTGACACCATACGAGGTTTTTACCTGGCCACAGGAAGGCTTCCTAGCATTCCTGATGAGCCGGCACCAACAACAAAATAGACACCCAGACCTACATCTTCAAGCAGGCAAAATTGACAAATTTGACCTCAGAGCAAAAGTATTTCACAAACTAAACTGTTTTTGAAAATATTTCACACCGCTGACCCTTTTGTGCAGCGCCCGACAGCAAGGCGCTGCACTCTACTGTGCAACTCCTTACAGCTAGGCGCTGCACAATGTAGTGCAACTCCTTAGAGCTAGAGCTAGGCACTGCACAGGTGTGACGCCCGAGTGTTAGGCGCTGCACAGTAGAGTGCAGCACCTTGCTGTCAGGCACTGCATATTAGGGGTCAGTTGGATGAAATACTTTTAGAAACAGTTAAGTTTGTGAAATAGTTTCGCCCTGAGGTCAAATTTGTGCCTTTTGCCCTTCAAGCACGCATTGTGCCAGTACTTGTGGAACTACTGGGTCGTTTAGCTATTGCTGCTGCTGCTGCTGCTGCTGTGGCTCATGCTGTGGGGTGGTTGGGGAGTCTGGAGCGATGGTAAACTGAAGGGCACGGCCCTGGGCTGATTGCAGGATGAATGCTACCTCTGCCGTGGCAATGGAGGCCGCTTCCTGCCAATAATAAAAAAGAACTGAAAGGTTAGATGCTTCTCAATGGTTAAGAGGATAAAAAACTAATACTCCCTCCGTTCCGATTTACTCGTCGTGGTTTTTAGTTCAAATTCCTCCGTTCCGATTTACTCGTCGTGGTTTTAGTTGCAAAAAGGTTCACATGAACTAATGGCGAGAGATATTTGCAAAAAAAATGGCGAGAGACACCATTGATATTGGATAAAAAAATACCTCCCTTTGTCGCCGGCGATGCAAAATGCTGAAGATCCATGCCATTATATAGCATGGCAGCAGAAATCCAGCAGCTCGGAGAAGAAAAAGCTGCAAAACATCGGTTGAGAATTCATGTAATGAGATTAACAGGAAAAAAAAAAGGAAATAAGACCATGTGACTCACAGAGAACATGGTAGAAGCGTCATCATCTCCTTCATTGTCCGAGATCGACAATGCATGTCTTAGAAGCAACAGGGCCATTAGCTGGAAAAAAAGTAGCAATTTTCAGATATTCTTCTCTTGAAAATACCAGAAATATGATAAGAATGTCAAGGAAGCAGGCTGGAACAGAAAGATGCACTCGATTCTGTACTATTTGTAACCAACTAAAAGAACAGTTACTAAATCCATAAACCAAAATGTAGGTATGGATGATATCTAAAGCACTGAACAGTAGGAAAGTGTTGGAGGCTGGACAATAGAACCTGGAAATAGTAAATACTTACAATGAGTGCAGCAGAACGGCAGAATGCAGCACCATTAGCATCAGTACCACCATATTCGTCGTACTCTGCTTCAAGAAGACGACGCTGTGCAGCTGCTACAGCAAGAATTCTTGGGTCGCGCAAATCCAGAGGAGCTCCTGTAATGGTCCAATCCCCACTGCAAATCAATAGACCTGACTCAGATATGTTCGAATTTCTAATGCACTTGAATCTACTACCCCTATAAAAGCACGAAGGGCGGAGATCCAAATCTATCATGTTCGTCCATACAACAAATTCTACAGCCCAAAATCCTCGAATGTTTACCGCTAATTGCAATTAGCACGTAACTCCCAAACGCATGTCTCCCACTGCCCACCTTCAGTCAATAACTGCCGAATTGCAGAGCAGTATCCTCTTGAAATCTCTCGGCGCAGCTGTCCGTTCCATACACCCTATTTTACAACCAATTGTTTCATTCACTTACTTCACACACCATGGCCCATGCTACGAGTTAACCGGATTAAACGTTTGTGTACACATATCAAACTTCCAGTGGGTGCAGATTCGGGATGTACTACTAAAAGAGTGAATGCATATTAGGTATTTGTGATATCTGTTGGTAGGTACACACTTAGTTATTGCTCCTTTATATACATGAATTTCCAGAAGAAACTTGGTCGATCTTTTAGTTATGTAGATTCTTGAAAATGTGTATCGATTTTTCTGTTGTTCTTACAATTTTATTGGTAGTTAGGTGCCTAAGTGCCTTAGGTCAGTGAAAGGAGAGCAAAGTGGCATTCAGATCATAGTTGTTCCAGGATATTTTTGCACTTGCACTTGGGTGAACAATTTGCTATGATTTTCAATTTTTGATAACTGGGCATACGCCCCTTAGAAATTTAGCCGATAACTTTCTCCCTGTTACAATCATTTTATTTATCTTTACTTGGATTAGCAAGCAAAGCGTAGATAATAATACACTTAATTTCTATCTCTAACTTGTTAGCTACACCGAAGTCCTACATGTATGTACCTTCTGATATGTTCTCTCTATCACAATTGGGTACTCAATGTTGTTAGAAAATATGCAATTTGTATTTCCAGGTGGCCATAGGCCGGTATATATACATGTACAGGTATGGTACAAATATGAAGAAAGCCCCTTATAGAAAAGAGAAAATACAAAGGGTGCACGGCTAAATATATACAACTCTAACCCCCCCCCCCCCCCCCCCCCCCCCCCTCCTCCCCCCCCCCCCTCCCCCAACCCACCCACAAAACTCATGGTGGATCAACAACACTGAGTTTGGAGAGATAGAAGCCGTGTTGTGCTCTAGCTTGGGCCTTCGTAAAGAAATCCACCAACTCTAACTCGGAAGGCAAGTACTGAAGAGCAACAACCTGAATGAAGCATCAACACCAATATGCTTGGCGAGCTCATGCTTCACAGGGTCGAGCGCAATACTAATAGCACTTGTACGACAATAGTGCAGTCAGTGTAGTGACAGACACACCAAACTACTGAAGTAACCACCGTAACCAAGTAACCTTTTGTTGAACCGGTATGGGCTGTCTAGCCCATCTCACTTAAGCCCACAAGGCCCAGCCCTTGTGATGACCTAGAAAGAGGAGCTCCCAGTCCTCCCTGGTGTGTGAGCCGTCACACACACAGGGTACTCAAGCAGAGAACCAGAGAGAAGGCTCAAGGAGTCTGTAGGTACTCTCTCTCCCCGATTCTACATGGTATCAGAGGCCGGGCACGGCTGGGCCTGAGGTGGCGACGGCGACGGCGACGCGGCCGGCGGGGTCCAGCAAGGCGGCGGCGCGGATCAGGAAGAGCCTCACGCGCGGAGAGGCTGCGCGCGCGACCAGGCGACGGCTGGGGCTGGTTCTTGCTGCCCGGACCTCTTCTCCCTCTCTGTTCTGCTTCGTTTCGTCGGAGGAAGAAAGGCAGCTGCATCTGGAGCAGCTGCTGCTTCTCAAGGAGGAAAGGAGGAGAGAGGAGGAAGAGCAGGGAAGGTAGCTGCGGGAGGAGGAAGAAGGGCAACTGCATCTGGGTCAGTTGCTGCTGCTGTTTGCCCAAGGAGTAGGTCGCAGCTGCTGGTGCTGCCGAGGGAGAGAAGGAAGAGGAGGTGCTGCATGCTCTGCTAACTACTGCTGCTTGCTGCTGTGGTGTTGTGGCAGAGGAGAAGGGGAGATGAGAAGACTGAAGCTGAGTTTGTTGTTGGTCTGTTGTCCTGCTGCTGAGGAAGGAGAAGTGGTGCAGTGTTGAGCTGCTGATTGAAAGGGAAGTGGAGACTGCTGTTCTAGTGGAGAAGTGCAGCTGCTTGCTGTGCTGCTGTACGTGTGTGTGCAGGGGACCGGGAGCTGGAGAGCTGCTGCGGGGGTTGGCTGCTGTTGGAGGCCAAGATCCTCTGGAATTGCTGTTGTTCGCAGAGGAAGGAGGAAGAGGCTGTTGGTGCTGCTTGCACTTGCGTGTTGCTGTGTGCTGCTGCTGCTGGGTGCTGCCGCTAGCCAGGGGGTGTGAGCTGCTGCTAATTGCTGAAGGTGAAGGAGGCAACCCTGCTGCTGTTGTTGCTGGGTGCTGCTGCCAGCCAGGGCGAGAAAAAAAAGGGGACCGTGACTGAAATGAGAGGGAGAAAGAGGCAGCGACTGGAGGTGGTTGCAGAAGCAGAAAAGAGGGAAAAAGCGGCAGCTACTGGAGGTGGTTGCAGTAGTAGAGGAGAAATACAGCATGTCTGTGGTAGAAACTGAGAAGACTGAAATGGTGAAGGAATTGGAGAGCCTCAAGAGGAAGGTGGAGGAAATCCAGGCTGACAAGAAAACAGCCGAGCGGGTGACACGTGAGAAGGATGCTCAGACTGTTAAGTTGAGGGCTGAGTTGGAGGAGCTCCATGCTTTCATATCACGCATGAAATTTGGAGGAGGCAGAGGCAGAGGAGTAGATGATGCTGCCTGTGGAGATTGTGCTCATTGGGACTCCACTGATGAAGATAATCCAGAAAAGGCATCTCTTGCCACTAATGAGAATGGTCCAGAATGGGTTCTAGACTCTGGAGCATCTAAGCATGTTGCGGGTAAATCCGGTGTGTTTGAGTCTTACAATAAGCATCCTCCTACTCACAAGGGCACTATACAAACTGCCGATGGTACAAAGCAGCCTGTCATAGGGGTTGGCACAGTACAATGTACTTCGAGCATCTCCCTATCCTCAGTTTTACATGTGCCAGCTTTTCCTGACAACTTGGTCTCGATGAGTGCTCTCATTGATCAAATAGACTATCGTGTTATTCTTGACAAGTTCGGTTGCTTGATTGAAGAGCGACAGACGAGGCAGACGGTTGGGACTGGCACCAGGCGTAGGGGGCTCTGGTATATGGACCAGGAGGTGCAGCCGGACTTGGTGTGTGCTGTGATCATGCAGGACAAGGAGAAGCAGGCGATGATTCATCACTGTAGGATGGGGCATGTATCTTTTGATAAGATGAGTAGAATATTTCCGGATGTTATGTGTGGCATAGGCAAGGACAAGTTGACATGTGATGCTTGCGAATATGCTAAACACACAGTGCAGCCACATGTGCAGGGGGAGCAGTCAGTGCAGGGAGAGCAGCAAGGCAGTGATGCAAGTTCATCTGACACAGTGGAACTACCTATTGCGTTGCGAAAGGGGACACGTGAAGCGGCAAGGAAGGGTGAAGTGGCAAGGAAGGCTCTACCACAGGATGGTTTTGACGATCATGACATTGGCAATTTTGTGTCCTATGAGGCTTTGTCTCCTTCCTATAGAGCGTTTGTTGCCTCTCTACAAACTGTGTCAGTCCCAAAGGATTGGAAGGCTGCAAAGCAAGATCCGAAGTGGCGTGAAGCAATGATAGAGGAGTTGGAAGCACTAAAGAAAAACAAGACGTGGGTGCTAACCACATTACCACCAGAAAAGAAAGCAGTCAGCTGCAAGTGGGTATACACCGTGAAGCAGAATCCTGAGGGGAAGGTGGAACGGTATAAGGCCAGATTGGTCGCCAGAGGATATAGTCAAACTTATGGAACCGACTATGATGAGACGTTTGCTCCAGTGGCAAAGATATGCATCAATTAGATGTCAAGAATGCCTTCTTGTATGGTGAGTTGAAGGAAGAAGTGTACATGGAGATACCACCAGGTTTTGGTACGTCAGAGACCACGGGGAAGGTATGCAGGCTAAAGAAATCCTTGTATGGACTGAAGCAATCACCGAGGGAATGGTTTGATAGATTCAGACATGCTGTCCGTGGTATGGGGTATGGTCAGTGTAACGGTGACCACACGATGTTCTACAGGCACTCCGATCGGAAGATCACCATTCTTGCTGTGTATGTGGATGACATTATCATCACTGGAGATGATAAGGAGGAAATAGAGAGATTGAAGGGTTGTCTGAGCAAGGAGTTTGAGGTAAAGGATTTGGGCAACCTAAAATACTTCATTGGCATTCAAGTGGATCGGACAGAGAAGGGGATATCTTTGTGCCAACGGAAATACACCATGGATCTCTTGAGTGACATGGGCATGATGGGATGCCGTGCTGCCCCTACCCCGATTGAACAAAATCATCAAGCGACAGCACAATCAGGAGAGTTGGTGAATAAGGAAGATTATCAGAAACTGGTTGGGAGGTTATTGTACTTGTGTCATACCAGGCCTGACATTACGTATGCCGTGGGTGTGGTGAGCAGATACATGCATGAACCAAGGAGTGGGCATCTTGATATTGTGCATAGAATTCTGAGATACTTGAAGGGGACTCCAGGTAAAGGGTTGTGGTTTGCGAGGAATGGACATCTTGAGGTGGATGGCTATAGTGACTCTGATTGGGCCAGTTGTCAAGATGATAGAAGATCAACTTCTGGCTACTGTGTGTTTGTGGGTGGAAATTTGGTGTCATGGAGAAGCAAGAAACAACATGTTGTATCTAGATCAACAGCAGAAGCTGAGTATAGAGCATTATCTCAAGGGTTGTGTGAGATGCTCTCGGTGAAGTGCGTACTGCGCGAGTTGAAACTTCTGAGGAAGGGACCCTTGAAGGTGTGGTGTGACAATCAGTCAGCTATAGCCATTGCTAATAATCCAGTTCAACATGACAGGACAAAACATGTGGAAATTGATCGCTTCTTCATTAAGGAGAAACTTGATACTGGAATCATCAGTCTTACTCATGTCAGCTCTGGGCAGCAGTTTGCAGATTGCTTGACAAAGGGACTGGGAACAAAGGACTGTAACTTGGCATGTGACAAGATGGGGATGATAGATATCTACCACCCATCTTGAGGGGGGGTGTTGAACCGGTATGGGCTGTCTGGCCCATCTCACTTAAGCCCACAAGGCCCAGCCCTTGTGATGACCTAGAAAGAGAAGCTCCTAGTCCTCCCTGGCGTGTGAGCCATCACACACACAGGGTACTCAGGCAGAGAACCAGAGAGAAGGCTCAAGGAGTCTGTAGGTACTCTCTCTCCCCGATTCTACACCTTTGTTGTCAAAGGAGCCATAGCTCGCAACTCAGCCTCTGCACTCGAATGGGAAACTACAGACTGTTTCTTCGTAATGAGAACCACCAAGGAGAACACAACAAGCAGAAAGTGAACAGCGATTTAAGGGATCACTAGCCCACGTAGCATCCGATATCTGAAGTAGTAAGGAACTAGAGCGAGGAAAGAACAGACTATGAGAAATCGTGCCACGAAGATACTGTTGAACACGAAGAGGGTGACTAGTGAACCAAAGTAGGCGCAAAAACAAACTGACTCAAAATATGAACAGGATAGGAGATACCCGGACGAGTGACAGCTAAATCGACAGGACTCCCAACAAGACGACGATAAAGCGCCGGATTAGACAAGGGGGTCACCATGAGAAGCACGGAGGTGAACATTGAGCTCCATGGGAGTCTCAACAGTGTGCTCATCAGTAAGAGCAGCATGAGCAAGATCCTGGGTATACTTTTCTTGGGAAATAAAAAAGCCGTCAGAGGTTGAAGAGACCTCAATCCCAAGAAAGTAGCGAAGAGAGCCAAGATCAGACATAAGGAACTGCTCACTGAGACGTGCCTTAACAAAGGCAATGTACTAGGTCATCGCCAATGATGATCATGTCATCAACATATAAAAGAAGAGTCCAACCACGAGGTGAAAGGTGGACAAACAGTGCAGGATCATGAGCGCTCGTCGAAAAACCAGCGACAGTCACCACAGAGGCGAAAAGCTCAAACCAAACACAAGGGACTTGCTTAAGGCCATATAGAGAGCAACGAAGACGGCAGATCATGCCATCAGGAACAGAATACCCAAGTGGCGGCTACATATAAACCTCCGCACGCAACTCATAATTAAAAAAGGCATTCTTAACATCAAGCTGAGATACAGACCAATGATGAATTAAAGCCACAACAATAAGTGTGCAAACAGTGGTCATATGGGCCACATGAGCGAAACTCTCATCGTAATCACGACCATGCTCCTGCAGAAAACCACGAGCCACAAGACAAGCTTTGTAGCAGTCAAGAGAACCATTGGAGCAAGTCTTAACCTTGTAGACCCACTTACAAGTGATGAGACGAACACGAGGAAGAGAGACAAGATCCCACGTGCCGGTCCGCTCAAGAGCAGCAATCTCCTCTGCCATCACAAGTTGCCATTCAGGATGAACAAGAGCATCATGATAAGAAGTCGGCTCAAGAACAGCAGCGCCGACACTAGAAAACCAAGACGGTCAACAAGCGGAAACGGGCAAGCACGTAAGCCATAAGTAGGCTGAGACGAGGAAGATGGCACATTAGAAGTAGATTGTGCATCGGTAGACTCATCCACAACATGCGGATGGCGAGTATAATAGCGAGGAAAAGATGGAAGAATACGAGGATGAATCACCACGATAGACTCGGTGATGGAGGCGGGGAAGCCACCGGGGATGAAGGTGCAGAATCCCATGATAAGCGAGGTAAGGAAACCATAGGAGATGGCGGCGTCGGATCTGCAGCTGTCTGAGAAGTAGTAGTAGTGAGAAGGGTAAAGAAGGGCTCAACCAGAGTGATAGGTGTCGGGAAAAGTGAGGAAGGAGATATCCTCCACTGAAAAGGTCGAGGAAGATGGACGCGGATAGAAGGGGTGAGGCTCATTAAAAGTCACATCCTGAGAAATACGCATCTGACGACCGACGGGATCCAAAAACGATAGCCCTTATGCTCATCATTGTATCCTAAGAAGACACACTCGATAGACTGAGCGGTCAGTTTGGTGCGTTCACGGGAGGCGGGAAGAACATAGCAAACACAAACAAAGCGTTGAATAATCAGGAGAACGATCAAAAAGACGCTCAAAAGGAATGCCACCCTGCAAAGCAGCAGACGGCTGAATATAGATGAGATAGGTAGAAGTGGAAACAGCCTCAGCCCAAAGTTGAGGCAGAAGAGAGGTGGCAATCATCAATGCACGAGTTGTCTTAAGAAGATGACGATGCTTACGCTCAGCCACACCATTCTATGACGGGCACGATGGACAGGGGACCTCGCTGGAAACCCCCAGAGACAAATGCCACACATATGAATGCACATAAAGGCAGCAAACTAGGTGTAGTTAGTATCATTAAAAAAACACTGGGCAACGAGGGATAGCAACAAAGCGGAGGATGAAGACATTGTACCCGTTTTTTCTTTACAACTGAAATCAACTACTCAGGAACCGGCTCTGATCCAGGACAGCGGAGCGCACACCCGATGCAACAAAGAGTAAGTCCGCCAGACGATGGAAGGAGCCGAACCGATGCAGGCAGATCACGCGAGCACGTGCAGCCGTAAGACTCGTGTCGTTGACTTGCAATCCAAAGCCCACGGGACTGGGTGGACCGGCTAGATCCAGCTGGTCGGACCTGCAGCAACCAGGTCAGGCGGATCAGGCAATTATAAATGCGGCTTTCAAGGTGTTGACCAGAGCAGCCTTCAGGGATCAAGCGGGGTTGCGCGGCGGGTAGCGACCAGGGCAAGTGATCTGGCAAGGAGATTGTTTGACCAAGCGGCGGCAACCTTGACGACCGGATTGAAGAGGTGGCTCATGGATGAAGCATGGACCAGGGTGGAAAAAGACAGCAACCACCAACCCAAGGAGAAGGGCGGCAGCGCGAGCAGCATCGGCCAAGAGGAGTCGAAGACGCGAGAGGGGAGCAGCACGAGTTGTGCGTGCGAATAAAAATACCTAGGGCTCTAATACCATGTTAGGAAATATGCAACTTGTATTTCCAGGTGGCCATAGGCCGGTATATATACATGTACAGGTGTGATACAATATGCAAAAAGCCCCTTATAGAATGGAGAAAATACAAAGGGTACACGGCTAAATATAAATAACTCTAACAATTATCATATTACTATTTGTAAACATCTGAGATCCTATGCTAGCACACAAGTTGGTATATATTTCTTCTAATTGCATATTCATGCTAGCAGAGTATCAAAGGCACAACCAAGAGCAGTGTTCATGATGATCTCGAGTAACGCTTTGTCATGTGTGAGATCTAGGACGGTCGATATATCCTTTCAAAATTGCATCAACGTGGAAACATGGTGGGCACAATGAATATTTATTTAACTTGTCATGTTCTTAATTTCATGGGTAGTGCTTTGTTTATATATCCAATAGTACTGTGAATTTGATTGTAGATGTACAATTCACTTGATTGATCTGTGTGAAGGTAATTAATTTTCATACAGTTTGGAATCACACAAGATGATGCATCACCCCTCTTTTCATTACGCATGCTCAGGTCGTATATGTAGACTAAGAAAAAAGGTTGTGTGACAACGTGGCGAGGTTGTTGCTCTGCATGTGATCGAGATGGTCGATCAGCGTGTGTAGCGGGCACGAAGACCTATTGCAAAAAAAAATACCGAGTGGAAAACATGGGGAAAAAATAGCACAAAACGTGACTTTATTAGAGTTAAATGAATAATCAAATATTTGATGGATGACATTTGAAATTACAGGTTTCATGTAAATGGTGGAGTACGACCAAACTATATATGTGCTCCAAAGCTCCATGTTTCCGTTGGAGCACAACAAGTGGGATTCTGTTACACATTCGCCTTTTTTGTATGTACTCCCTCGACATTCCTTTAGTACAACTTTAGTACTGTACAAAGTAAAGTTGTACTAAAGGAGCGTCAATTAATTTAGATCGAAAGGAGTAACTCTTTTCCTAGCCCGATTAGGGAATGAGACTGGCAAAAACAAGGCCTTCTATTTTACTCACATGTATGCACAATTCTTTTGGTACAATGCTACTTGTTGTAATCCAAATATGTCATAAATTTACCTGAGAATTTCCCAGAGTAAGGCTCTGTACTTTGAACTTTGAACTCAACCCACAACCAACAAAACTAGCTATTTGTCCGTAGTAAACTCACATGACTTGACATCTATTACCTCCGTCCCAAATTACTTGTCTTTGTCTAGATACGGATGTATCTAACACTAAAACGTTTCTAGATACATCCGTATGTGAGACAAATCTAAGACAACCTTTTCAGGACGGAGGGAGTACAATTATGTCGAGTTGTTGAATCAATTTGTTGGACTATATAGGTTGCCTTCTCCTTGGGAATCTTAATGCAGTTCCCTTCTAGGCATTAGGCTGATATATGTAGCAGTAGTTGTTAGAAAAAGCATTCCTATCTTCTGCTCAAGAAAAGACAATCCATCCGGTTGGGTTAATTTCGGTTTTTCTACAAAATATTGCTAATTACCGGTTCTAAAATAATTTCATTTCCTGTTGCAGGGTTCAGGGTCATCAGGCAGGGGTTAGCCGTTTGCTTCAAGCTGCTTGGGAGGACATCGCCGCGTGTTTGCGCCATGCCCATGTCTTCCACAATGCATGATTGGTACAGCAGGATGTGCCCTTTTTTGCAGGCGCTTGCTGTCGATTCCGCTAGATAGATTAAGACCATACATGATGCATGATTTTTGTGAGACGATGGACATTCTTTTGTATGCAACTAGAAACACTTCATATGCTATCGTTGTTTGACGGACTTCCCCAGACTGTTGAGTTATGTTAGTTTTAATTGTATTTGATACCACAATTCCACTGAACAAAATCGTTTGGTTTGATCTTTGCAAAGATGGGTTCTATGCTACGGAGAAAGTGAAAAACTACTAGCACCAGCCATAATAAGGTTTTTGTGCATTAATTAATACGTGCATTGCACGTACACGATTACTAGTATAATAAAATAGAATAAAACCGCCAACTGGCTAACTGAACAAAAGGCAGTATCTGAAAATAAACTTGCCTTATATCTATGCTGGTCTCATCTGGTTGAACACGTGGTGGTGCTGTGTACCCAGGCTTATATTGCTGCAGGGTACCGTCAGAGCTTCAAATTAGTAAACAGGGATAGCAAGGGCACCATAAATGCACACACTGGACAAATCAACGAGTATTCTACCAGAATATAACCATATCTGAAACATTTGAATCCATGAAAACAGCATCGAATTTCTCACTCTTAATGATTTTTTATTATCTACCATGGTAATTACCGGCAAAATTTAGGAAATACAGAATTAGATGATCTGGAAGAACAACATACGTACACTATATGAGAAAACTAGAAATAAAGCAGTTAAGTACCCCCAGCAAAACCTTTTTTTTTATTGCATGTCCACCTCATCGAACTTAAGTAAAAAGAAGAAGAAAAAATAACTTCGCCCCTCCAGACAACAATCATTCATGGCAGTAATTCCTCCAGGTAGACAATACAGCAACTGCACATACTCATGGTGCATGAGCAAATGAAACAGCATTTCTAGGTGGTGGCACCACTAAAGGCATAAAGCTCCATGTAGTGAGGCTTTCATGTGAGCATAACATAAGGCACACAACATGAAATGCTAAGTGGTGTTGCAGGGAAATTCTGGTGGAACTACTGTGACACATGAAGTCAACAGGTCACAACACACGGAAAAACTGGGGTTGCCATTCTGGATTGTATGTAGATTAACATACTATTCAAAATTTGGATCAATACAAAGATGAAACGTGTACAATTGGTGTGAACTGAGAAAAATACTAACCTCATGGCAAATTTCACATGTAATGTCTCCTTTCTCATTGCACCAGCGTTGCACACACGCTCTATGAGCATACTGTACATGAGAAATAGAACTGTCAACTAGATACTACATAATTTGATAGATCAAACATACAAACATTTATATGATTTACAAGGATGAAAGTAGAATATAGATAGCTCAAGACAAGTTTTACATATATGATGTGCGGCTGCGCAAGCACAATAGGACAACATGCATACACGATTCATGTAATGGGATTCAATTGACATACATAAGCAACACAAAAGATAAAGATGTAGGATCAGCAGTTCCAAAGTCAATAAATCATCATTACAATAGATCTAAAAAGATTGAACTTGATAAATGAGTCCCATATGATCAGTTATACACCAGTTATACATTTTTTGAATAAACTGAACCAGAAAACACAGGGTTAAATTACTGGTGAGGCAATGATGTGAAACAATGAAACATGTGGATGCAAAATCAGCCACACAACTCGATGCTGCAAATATGCGAATGATCTGAAAGATCATGAGAACTAACAAAGATGCACTAGATTGTAGGTATTATTGAGGCTAAGCCAGATGATTTCAGTAGCCTTTAACGCTCCCACTAGAAGAAGATATGCAGCATTAAGATTTAAAATAATTTAAGTGAAACAACCATATCTCATTGTCGCATGCTGCTTGGGAAGTTAGCGCCAAGGTAGCATTGGAACGACATAGTGGCAATACAAGCTTTGCATTGTTCTTCTCTTTTTACTCTACATACAGTGCAGAAGATGAACATAGCTAGTCCCTTAATGATGTAAAACGGATTTTAAAGCTCCTTTGTTCAAAGCTCGACAACGTTATAAACTTCACTGTCATGTAAGTTTCTCCATACAAGATCAAAGTCAGTTCTTTGTTAAGAAATAGATGGCAGGTCATCCAACTTGACCATGGCATGAATATCCGAGAAAATAAGTTAGACACACACAGGCGCACCTTAGAGGAACATAAATGACATGGCCCAACTGGACATAATTATAGGATGAGTCAAAACTTTTGATACATAGCATTTTTCCAGTTAGTGTCCTTTAAAGGTGGATCCTTCCACTAAACTATTGCTGCCATACGGAAGAAAAATATAATACAAACATGATACTATCCTAAATATACACACAATCGGCTACTGCCTACTAAATTTGAAACATATCGGAGCATACTTATAAACTATACCACATGTCAAAGGAAATGGCTGACACATGCTGAAATAAAACACAAAAACTAAGGACCCCCGCCACATGTGCAGTGCACAAACAACAAAACGCCTAGCAGTAGTTTCAGCCTTCCAGGAACATGAGAATCATATGCGAGATTTGAGAATAAGATTGGAGAGGACCCAAACCTTCAGACTGCCGTTGCACGTACAAGGCTTCTCGAGATTCTTGATGCTGTCCTCTTCCTGGCATATGCGGCACTCTGCAGCCTGGATGAGTGGCTCATCCTCGCCACCATCCTCCGCCATATCAACAACAGCCACCGACACAGCCTCAGATGGCTTCTCAGCAACGCCACCATCCTTGGTGTTCGCCAAACCGTCCACATTCACCACCACATGGTCCCCCATCCAAAACTCCCCTCAACAAATCGAACTCCTGTAACAAATGATCACAACAATCGTAAGACGTTCAGATACTAGCAGAGACACAGTTGCAGGCCATAAGGCATGTATTGAAGTGACGGAACAGATAACAGTGACCAATGTAGGGTGCAGCGGCAGTGATCAGTGCCTAAAAATGGAGAAAACAAGATGCGAATGGTACAGAAATCCCCCTTAAAAATCAACGGGTATACTCAAAATCAGGCAACTAGAGAGCACCATGTAAACCCTATCTCTGGCTGGCGTCTATATTGTAGCATTCTCACCTAACTCTGTCTACCAAATCCAGGCCCTGACTACCAAGTCCACGCACGCCACACGATTCGACGCGGCGGTGGAGAGCAATCCGATTCCTGGTGGACTGCACAAAGAAGGAAGGTGAAGGCGCGAGCGAACCGGAGCCCCCGCCAAGAGAGGGGGACATTCGCAGCGGACGGCTCGTCTGCCAGCAGGAGAGGTCGCCGGCTTCCACCAGCCCCCAACCCACACATCCACAACTACAACCACTAAATCAACCTCCGTAGCAGGTGAGGGGGGAGGGATGCCCCACACGCCGAATCGCCACCGGTCCCCCGGTGCAGCCGCAGATTTCGCACCGGAGATAGAGAAAGGGGGGAAGGGATCGGAGGAGCAGGGCACGCACCTTGCCGGCGGCGGCGGCGGCGGCGTGGATGACCGTTCTCCTCTCTTGGTCCGGTGGGCTAAGTCTAGAGACGTCCTCCTCCTCTCGATGTCCAATTCGTTGGCTTCGGTCTGGTCGTCTAATCAACACGCGATTTCGCTCTCTTGGTTTCGCTGGTTCGCGAGGAAAGGGAAGAAAGAGTCAAGAGAAGGAAGCTGGTGGTAAGAGGGAGTAAAATATAGGAGTACTTAAATAATAAATTGATTATATTCCTATCTATACCCCTATATAGTGTGCGAATAACTTTGAAAGATGGTCGTTGGATGAAGCCAATTCGACGATGCAGAGATGGCAAATCCGAGCACTACTGGCCGTTGGATATCATCTACATTCCACCAGATTCTGCCACATGTACAATCTGGAAGACTCCATGGTTGAACTTAAACATAATGCACAAACCTCAAAACACAAGCACTTCTCCTTTGTTCTAAAATCTTCCTTATCATAATTGTTCAAACTTTTTTTTAGATGAATTACCATTATTTGTTTTTACTTTATTATTTACAACGCACAATTCCATAAATCTTGAAATAGATTAAACTTTTTTATAAAAACGAATTGATTTTCAATGAGATGAATTATAAGAATTAAACGAACACTACATCATGCATATATGACTCAAAGCTTACATGCTATAGTGTGGTATTTATTCATGATTTGGTTGCCAAATCTCATGCGTGCAATGCACGTGTACCTTACTAGTAAACCTAATTTCTTAAAAGTGCGCGTGCACTAAACTGTCGACTCGAGCACACGCAGCGACAATCGTTGGATCCGTCGCGATCCGCGCGCGACCGGGCCCAGGTGTAACCTGGTCGGGGCGAGTCCGAGCGTAACGTGTCGCGTCGCGTGGTGGTGGGGCCCAGGTGGATTATGGTACAAGACGAAGCGACTCGCCTGGGTGGGGCCCGCCATTATCCATCTCTCCCTCAAACGGCACTCTTCCTCATTCGGCGGAGTGGGCGGTTTCTTCTTCCCCTCTCGCTCGCCCAAATCGCCCCCAAATCGACGCCTCGCCGCTGCCCAAATTCGCCTCGCCGTAGTCCAGATCGGTGCTCTCGAGAGGGGTTCGGCGTCGCGGGTGGTCGGCGGTTGGAGTTGCTCTCCCGCGCGGCACGCTGGCCGCGGGGAGCGGCTCTCGCTCGTGAGCTCGGCAACCGCGCAGTGCTCGACTCGCGGGGTGGGGGACGGTTGCGAAGTGAGGTTGCCCTCGTTTTGTGCGGTGGCGAAGGAAGGAGACGGTACGTCGACGCGATTTAACCCCCCACCCCCGCTCATATCTCTACATTTCTGGCGGTGGGAGTTTTTCGCGTTCATCACGTTCTGTCTAGGGCACGTAGTGCTTCCATCGATTTTGCTAGTCGATCCTATGGTCGAGATAGGTTTTGTCGTAGATTACGAGGTTTTGGGCAGCAGCGTTGGTTAGGTTAGGTACTGGGGTATCAAATCTCCATATCCGTCGATGTATGTTAATGCGAGCGGCGGATTCGTGTGATTTCGTGGTCGAACTAGTTTGAGGGTTCGTGTCCTCCCTCACCCCTCCCTTTTTTACCCCGTGCATATGCTTTTCCAGCGTTTTGCTGGTGATTTTTTTGTAGCAGGCAAGTTTATCATCACCATCAGGCAAGTCATGGCACGGGGTGTTAGTAGGTTTTTCCATGACCGGGCAAGTTCATGCCAACCATCAGGCAACTTATGGCACACGGGTGTTTTTTTTAGTGTTTCCTTGGGACCAGGCAAGTTCATGCCAATCGTCAGGCAACTTATGTGCACGCGGTTGTTTTATTTTTGTGTTTATTGGTACTGGGCAAGGTCATGCCAACCGTCAGGCAACTTATGGCATGGGTTTTTGGGTGTAGTAGTTTTTTTGTTTTTTTTTTTGCTGATGCTGGAGTGTTATTACGCACCACGCAAGTACATGCTCAATATCAGGCAAGTTATGGAAACGATTGGTTGTAGTCGTGAGTTTTATCAGTAGTTAGCACGCACAGCCATGTTTCAACTGATGTTTTATCATCGGTGCAGGCATCAATGTTCGATTTTGCTCGGCAAATCTACCTATATGATCTTCTTCTTTTTTGCATGGGTTGATAGGAGTGCTGATAATCAGGCATTTTCATGTTGATAATCAGCAAATTGCTACATAACCAGGCATTTTCATCCTGATAATCAGGCAATTTGCATGCTGATAATCAGACATTTTCATGCTGATAATCAGCAAATTGCTACATAACCAGGCATTTTTATCCTGATAATCAGGCAATTTGCATGCTGATAATCAGACATTTCTGCATGACATTTTTTTTGTACTTTGTATTGTATGCTGATAATCAGGCATTTTTTTTCATGGTGATAATCTTTTGGTAGGAATTTGTTGCGTTGTATGTAACTGCTTTTTTTACAGGTAAAGATGACTAAACCAAGTAAAAAAGCATGATCAACAGCAGTCAGCAGAGTCACCGCTTGACTCGGTTCCACCTCCCACTTCCGAAGCTGAACGGGGAGTATTCCTTCTGATTTTTGCTACGTAAATAGCACTTGCTTTGGTCGCTACATTTTTTTGTTAAGGAAATGGTGATTTCATTGTAGGCACCTACATCAGAGGAGCAAGGTGTTTCAACAAGACATGTTTACAAACGCAAGCGCCAGAAGCTGGTCATAAACCGGGGGAAGCGGCCTGCAGATATTGAAAGTAACGAAGAAGAACCAATAGGAGATGACAATGAAGCTGATGTTACACAAGATGCACAACCAAAGAAAAAACAACGGAAAGTGACTGAAAATGAGGTATCCCTCCCCCTACCCCCGCCCCCTCCTCCCGCGACCATATAAACTACAAACTATTTGTTTTCTCACCAGCATTTTAGCTGTGTTTTTTTAGCTACTAGCAACTAGCAAACAGTGCCATGGAAGCAAAATGTGGAGTTGCAATTCATGTGCTACTTTTCACACATAAGTTGCTTCCATTTCCCCATGTAGCAGGCAACTCATGCAGTACATGCATCTCAAATCCTTTTTTTTGTAAGCTAGGTGGGAGGCAATTTTTTTGTGGTCATGTGCTGACAACTCATGTTGCATGCACACCTAAGTTGCTCCATGAACATCTTCCCAAAATCCCATTTTAGGAGGTGTAGGTGGTAGGCAACTTATGTGCTCCATGCATACATAATTTGCACCCTTTTTGTCAATTAAGAAAAAAGGAATTGGAATGCCCTTTCCCATGTGCCACATGGTACACATAAGTTTTTATGTATATGCAACTTATGCTTTCGAAAATACGTTTCCCATGCTTTTTGCGCTTGCAGTAGAAATAACTTTATGTTTGTCAATTTTTTAGGGTCCTAGGAACAGGTCATCACCTGCGAGGCTTTTTAAGTTGAACAAGGATCTTGTCGAAGACCAAAAAACTCTGATCAGAGGCATAGACTTTGGGGGTTTGTTGTGTGACGCCCCCTGCTTAATCGTGCATTAATCATACACGCAAATGCACACGATCAAGCCTAAGGACTCACTTGAAGAAATCACAACACAACTCTAAAACATAAATAAAGTCATACAAGCTTTATATTACAAGCCAGGGGCCTCGAGGGCTCGAATACATAAGCTCGCATACAAGCGTCAGCGGAAGCATCAGATATCTGAGTACAGATATAAAAGATAAAACAGATAGGCCTTTAAAAGGCGAGGCAAAAGAAAACACTACGATCGAAAAGGCGCAGGGCTCCTGCCTGGGACCCTCTGAACCTACTCCTGGTCGTCAGCCAACTCGTAGTAGTAACCATCCTCGGGGTGGCAGTAGTAGTCGTCGACAGGGGCAGCTGGCTCTGGGGCTCCGTCATCTAGTTGCATCAAACGGGTATGGGGAAAAAGAGAAAGCAAAGCAACCGTGAGTACTCATCCGAAGTACTCAGCAAGTAAGGATCTACACTACATATGCAACATTATCAAAGAAAGGCTGTATATGTGGACTGGGCTGCAGAAATGCCAGAATAGAGAGAAGACCTAGTCCTATCGAAGACTAGCATCTTCAGCTATCTTGCAGCATTAGAAGAGTGTAGATTAGTACAGTATAAAGTAGTAGCAGTAATCAGTATCAACCTCGCCTAAAGATCCTTCCTCATATCCCTGCGAGAAAGCAATCCCAGAGCCCTAGTATCCATTTCTATCCAGTTCTAGTTGTATCGATCGGGATACAACTCTGAGCGTCCGTTACCGAGGATCCGGCTATGCATAGATGTTTTCTTCCCTGCAGGGGTGCACCAACTTACCCACCACGCTCGATTAACTCCGGCCGGACACACTTTTCTGGGTCATGCCCGGCCTCGGCCAAACCATACGCCGCAACCCGACCTAGGATTAACAGAGAGGTCAGCACGCCGGACTAAACCTATGCGCCCAGGGGTCTTGGGCCATCGCCCCGGGAACTCCTGCACGTTGCGTACGCGGCCGGTGAGCAGACCTAGCAGCCTCCATTACAAAGGAGGGTGATTAACGCAGTCCAACCCAGCGCGTGCCGCTCAGTCGCTGACGTCCATTAAGCTTCGGCTGATGCATACGACGCAGAGTGCCCATAATTGTTCCCACGTGATGGTTAGTGCTATCGGGCCAAAAGCCCACTCGGATCAAATATCCAAATCGTTAGTGTGTTGGTACCATGCGGTAACGAGCAGAGACTCACGATCGATGTGACCCCATCACCCCATCTCGAGGACTTGCGGCAAGGGCTAAGAATGCCCGGCCGCGCCTTGTATTTGTTTCTCGGGTACCCTCCAGGTCAACCCGTCTCCACATCACTCGCGGGTACCCCTCAGGGTCGACCCGCCTTTCCAAGTAACAGTTATAAAATCCAAGTATCCGTGTGTCCATAACATCAGGGAATCCGAGGTATCACCCTCGTTGGATTCCTACTCGATGTATCCGTCAAGGTGAACTTAGGAGGAATCACCCTCGAGGTTCACACTTGAGGTGTTGCACGACAGTGTCATTATCGGGAGTGGTGAAGGAGGAATCACCCTCGATGACCACAACCGAATAGCTACTCTACAGAGTTAACATCAGAAGTGCTAAACGAGGTATCACCCTCGGCACTCGATAGTAACGCTGCAGTGTCGTACAAGTAGGGGGGTGATGTGCGGTGTTGGGGCCTGGTCGTTGAGTCTTCCGATGATCCAGCGTGGGCAACTGGGACAAGTGGGGTCACTGGGGTTCACTAACCAGCCTATTCTAAGCAGTTTAGGATAAGCAGGTAATTATCAAAAGCAGGTTACAAAATCAGGTCATGCATCAGAATAGGTAAAGCAGTAACAGAAGCAAATCTAATGCAAGCACAAGAGAGAAGAGAATAGGCGATATAGACATGCTCAAGGGGGGGGTGCTTGCCTGGAAGCTCTGCTGCAAAAGTCTGGTCGTCAGGGGTGTAGTCGGTCTCCGGAGCTGTGTCGGTCTCGGGGACTACGTCGATGTCGGGGTCTACCGAGAGAGAAGAGGGGGAGGAAACAGATAAATACACAATAAACATATGCAACATAGAGCATGCTATGCTAACGTGCAGTGCAGGGTTGCCTAAAAACATGTCTAAATCATATTAGTTATTTTAGGATTTAAGTTGGATTTATTAACCGGTATGTAAGCACTATTCATCTACCGGAAACAGGCTAAAAGTTACGGGTTCACCTCTGTAGAGGGTCCCGACACGAAAACAGATGGCACTGTTGGATTCGTCTCGTCGTTCTGAGCAATTTTCATGTATAAAGTTTTTCCATCCGAGCTACGGTTTAATTTCTATGATTTTTTAAAGTTTTAAACATTTTCTGGAATTATTTTATTTACTAAAATCAACATTATCCAGAACAGTAGCAGTGATGTCAGCATGATGCAATGATGACATCATCAGTCAACAGGACGGCTGACCAGGTCAAACCTGACCAGTGGGCCTCACTGGTCAGTGACTGATCTAATTAACAGTGGTTAATTAACTTAAACTAACCTGATTATCTAACGGGACCCACTTGTCAGTGGCTATACTAAATAACCATTTAATTTAATTTCAAATTAGCCTAATTAATCATGGGGGCCCCACATGTCAGTGGCTCTGTGAGTTCCCAGTCAGCAATTGACTGGGTCAACCCAGTCAACTGGACCTGCGGACCCATGGTTCAGTGACCAAGTGAGGGCCATGTGGTAGGCCATGTCAGCACCGACGACCGGAGCAACTCCGGCGATCAAACACACGGCGGCGCCTCACCGGAGTTGGCCATAACCACGCCACAGGTGACCATTTGGCCCGGGGTTTGGCCCTACGGGACGCCCACGATGTGCCGCATCAGATGAGGGCAGTGGCAGGAGCGGAGACGGCCGGAATCGAGTGGGGTGGCGACGGGCGGCGACGGGCGGCGGCGGCCAGAGTTGGGCGAGCATGGGGTCGACTCTACAGGCGCTAATGTGACGAACTGGCGGCACGGGCGGCATCGGGGCGATGCCCTGAGCACACCCGAGTGCTTGCCTGGCTCTGAAACGAACGGCAGCGGCAGCAACGATAACCGCAGCGGCGGCGAGGTTCGGCAATGGCGACGGCGGCGCGCACGACTAGCTAGAGGGAAAAAAAGGCTCGGTGAGGAAGACGGAGGGGGTGGCGCCCACCTAGCAGGCACACGGAGGCCTCTCGGGTGATCGGGAGCGCAGAGACGACGCGAATCGGTGGCAGCGATCACCGGCGTCCGAGAAGAAGAGGCGAGGTCGTGCAGCTCGTTATAGGGCCTCCCGGCGTCGTCCAGTGGCACGGAGAGGGGTAGCGGACGACGGCGATCCAATCCGGCACGGCGGCGAGGCGATGCGGTGACGGTGACCGCAGGATCGAGCGGTGGACGGCGGCGAGCTTTCGGGCGTGTGTGAGAGTGGACGAGCGAGCGAGAGGGAGAGGGGAAGTGGGCGCTAGGGTTAGGAGGGGGTGGCGCGGCATCGCTCTTATCCCCTCTCGGAGCCGCGGGATTAACGACGCGTGCGGCATCGGTGACCAGGGCGGCTGCGGTGTCGACACGAGGAGAGAGGAAGGGGATGACCCCAGACGGGCCGGGCCAGTTACTGTAACTGTTGGGCCTTAGTGCATAGTACCATTTTTCTATTTTCTTTTTCTGTTTTTATTTATTAAACCGAGGGACTTAGGGATTTAGTTGGGCATCCGGATGACTTAGGAAAAATATGGGAAGTGCCCCTTTATATCCTTGGTGAGTTTAGACACTGCCCCAAATATTTTGGAGACCAGTGGAATTCATTTGCATTTTACAAAAATGAGTTTGCGATTTTAAATTGCTGAATTAGCACTGTTTAAATGCTACTACTCATTTTAGCATAGAGGTGATGTTGTTTTCCTTAACAGCTAATTGTTTTGAAATTTTTGCTAGATGATGGACATTTTTGCAGCAACTTTGGTGCAACTTCAATTGCCACTAAAATTTGAATTTGAATCAAATGGCAGAAATTGATATGAGGTTTTCAACCACTGTGGTCACTGTGCTTATTACATATGGGTGTTACAATTCTCCTCCACTACAAGAAATCTCGTCCCGAGATTTAAGTGGGGAAGTAAAGGGTAACTTCGGGAGATCTGACCCTTATAGGGTCGATTATCTGATGGACCATTCAGGGAGTGTGGCAGAAGTACCTCTCGAGTTGAAACTTAAGAAAACATCGAGAGGAAAGTTTGAAGGTGGGACTGTGATGAGGGTCGAACAAAAGTAGCGAGAACAGTGATATCTTACCGGTCACGACAACAAGGTATGTCAGAAGATAGCATGTCAGTTATGTCGGTAACAACATCGGTACCAAGGGCGAGGGACGAAGAGAACCATTTTCCTGCTCGTTAGAACGAGGCGGACCAATAGGCAAAGTTCTCGTCCATCGGGGGTTACCGGAATGTCATTAACAATAGGAACAGGGTCTCACTGACAAGGTTGTACATTGAGGTGTTTTCATAAGTAGGGAATTATTCCTGCTTATATCATATAGATCACAAGAAGGGTTAAACAAACCAATGGAAAAAAATGAAATTTATTAGATTAGACAGTCCAATGAAAAGGAAAATGTGTTTACACACAAGAATTGGGAGTATATCCTTCCCAAAAGCTAACGGAGTATGATATACATGTCGGGACAACAAGTACATCACCATTTAGTTAAAAGGGGCAAGGGAAGTCATGAGGCTATCCATACAACGGTGTTTGGATAGTCGATCAAGAAACATTTGGCAAGGTGTTTCCAATGTTCTTGTTGATATTCGGAATTCCACCGATATGCTTCGAGGCAGCAATGATATGGTGTTTCAAGTGAAGGTTGGGTCTGAAGATCATAAGAGATATAAGCACATTTCCAAGATTATCTCGGAACGTAAGGTATAACCAAACACAACCAGGTTTGTGTTGGCAGAAAGTCAAGGAGGATGTCGATGATATCGCGAATCAATGAGGGGCAAGGATGGTATTTCAGGACATGAATTCGTTGACATCTCTGAAGAAGCCAAAATGTTGACGTTGATCACGACACATCTGTCGAGAGATTTCAAGAAGATGTAATCAACCGGCGATGACATCAAGTCAAAGGAATGATGGAGCGAAAAGTTGTTGGAACCACGGGTACGGCACAAACTCGAAATCAAGGTTGTTGTTCGAAGTGAAAAGATAAGATGAGGGAGATCGACGTAAGCTTCTGTTGGGGAATGTTGCATGGGAAACAAAAAAATTCCTATGCTCACCAAGATCCAATCTAGGAGATGACCATCTATGAGAGGAGAGATTGGATCTACATACCCTTGCAGATCGCTAAGCGGAAGCGTTAAGAAAGGCGGTTGATGTAGTCAAACATCTTCGCGATCCAATCACGATCCGTCCCGCGAACTCCGATCCAAGTGCCGAACGGATGGCACCTCCGCATTCAACACACGTACGGCTTGATGATGCCTTCACCTCCTCGATCCAGCGAGCGATGGTGAAGTAGTAGCTCGAGTCCTCCGGCAGCACGGCGGCGTGGTGGCGGAATCTCAGCAGAGCTTCGCTAAGCGCTACGGAGAGGAAGAGGGATGCGAGGGAGAGGAGAGGCAGTGCCGTGGCGTAGAGATGTGTTCCAGGGGTGCGGCTGCCCTCTCTCTACCTCTCTATATATAGGGGGGAAGGGAGGAGGAGGGGGCGCCCTAGATCCAATCTAGGAGTGGTGGCCAAGGCAGATGGGGGCGCCCCCCTAGGGAAACCCTAGGGTGACTTGCCCCCCAAGCCAGGAGGAGGGAACCCTAGATGGGGCGCCCCACCTCCCCTGGTAACGTGAGATGGGGTGAGAGGGGCGTTCAACCCCTTAGTGATCTGGTTTGCCCCCTCCCCTTGGCCCATGAGGCCCCCCAACACTTGTCGGGACCCCCTGAAACCCCTTTCGGTCATGCTGGTACCCCCGGAACAATTCCGGACTCCAATACCCTTCGTCCAATATATCAATCTTCACCTCCGGACCATTCCGGAGTTCCTCGTCATGTCTGGGATCTCATCCGGGACTCCGAACAACCTTCGGTAACCACCATAATGACTCAACTATACTTATATCGTCACCAAACGTTAAGTGTGTAGACCCTGTGGGTTCGAGAACTATGCAGACATGACCGAGACACCTCTACGGTCAATAACCAATAGCGGGACCTGGATGCCCATATTGGTTCCTACATATTCTACGAAGATCTTATCAGTCGAACCTCGATGTCAAGGATTCAGCTAATCCCGTATGCAGTTCCCTTTGTCTATCGGTATGTTACTTGCCCGAGATTCGATCATCGGTATCTCTATACCTAGTTCAATCTCGTTACCGGCAAGTCTCTTTACTCGTTCCGTAATACAAGATCGCATGGCTAAACCATTAGTCACATTGCTTGCAAGCTTCTTGTGATGTTGTATTACCGAGTGGGCCCTGAGATACCTCTCCGTCATACGGAGTGACAAATCCCAGTCTTGATCCATGCCAACTCAACAGACACCCTCGGAGATACCTGTAGAGCACCTTTATAGTCACCCAGTTACGTTGCGATGTTTGGTACACACAAGGTACTCCTCCGGTGTCAGTGAGTTGCATGATCTCATGGTCATAGGAACATATACTTGACATGCAAAAAACGATAGCAATAAACTTGACACGATCATATGCTACGTTTATAGTTTGGGTCTTGTCTATCACATCATTCTCCTAATGATGTGATCCCATTATCAAATGACAACTCATGTCCATGGCTAGGAAACCATAGCCATCTTTGATCAACGAGCTAGTCTGGTAGAGGCTTACTAGGGACATGTTGTTGTCTATGTATCCACACATGTATCTGAGTTTCCGATCAATACAATTCTAGCATGGATAATAAACGATTATCATAAACAAGGAAATATGATAATAACCAATTTATTATTGCCTCTAGGGCATATTTCCAATAGTCTCCCACTTGCACTAGAGTCAATAATCTAGTTTACATCGCCATGTGATTAACACTCATAGTTCACATCGCCATGTGACTAACACCCAAAGAGTTTACTAGAGTCAATAATCTAGTTCACATCACCATGTGATTAACACTCAATGAGTTCTGGGGTTTAATCATGTTATGCTTGTGAGAGAGGTTTTAGTCAACGGGTCTGCAACATTCAGATCCGTATGTACTTCGCAAATCTCTATGTCATATTGTAGATGCTGCTACCACGCTCCACTTGGAGCTATTCCAAATGGTTGCTCCACTATACGTATCCGGTTTGCTACTCAGAGTCATCCGGATAGGTGTTAAAGCTTGTATCGACGTAACCCTTTACGCCGAACTCTTTATCACCTCCATAACCGAGAAACATTTCCTTATTCTTCTACGGATAATTTTGACCGCTGTCCAGTGATCCACTCCTGGATCACTCTTGTACACCATTGCCAGACACGTGGCAAGGCACACATCAGGTGCGGTACACAGCATGGCATATCGTATAGAGCCTATGGCTAAGGCATAGGGGACAACCTTTGTCCTTTCTCTTTCTTCTGCCATGGTCGAGCTTTGAGTCTCACTCAACTTCACACCTTACAACTCAGGCAAGAACCCCTTCTTGGACTGATTCATTTTGAACTTCTTCAAAATCATATCAAGGTATGTGCTCTGTGAAAATCTTATCAGGCGTCTTGATCTATCTCTATAGATCTTGATGCCCAACATGTAAGCAGCTTTACCCAGGTCTTCCTTTGAAAAACTCCTTTCAAACAACCCTTTATGCTTTCCAGAAATTCTACATCATTTCTGATCAACAATATGTCAACCACATATACTTATCAGAAATGTTGTAGTGCTCCCACTCACTTTCTTGTAAATACAAGTTTCTTGTAAACTTTGTATAAACCCACAAGCTTCGATCACCTCATCAAAGCGTATATTCCAACTCCGAGATGCTTGCTCCAGTCCATAGAAGGATCGCTAGAGCTTGCATACCTTTTAGCATCCTTAGGATCGACAAAACCTTCTGGTTGTATCACATACAACCTTTCCTCACAAAAACCGTCAAGGAAACTTTGTTTTGACATCCATCTGCCAGATTTCGTAAATCAAAATGCAGCAACTACTAACATAATTCCAACAGACTTTAGCATCGCTATGAGTGAGAAAGTCTCATCATAGTCAACTCCTTGAACTTGTCGGAAACCCTTTGCGACAAGTCGAGCTCTACAAATGGTGACATTACCATCAGCGTCTATGTTCTTCTTAAAGATCCATTTATTCTCAATGGCTTGCCGATCATCGGGCAAGTCCACCAAAGTCCATACTTTATTCTCATACATGGATCCTATCTCGGATTTCATGGCTCCTAGCCATTTGTTGGCATCCGGGCCCACCATCGCTTCTCCATAGCTCGTAGGTTCATCGTTGTCCAACAACATGACCTCTAAGACAGGGTTACCGTACCACTCAGGAGTAGTACGTATCCTTGTCGACCTACGAGGTTTGATAGTAACTTGATCCGAAACTTCATGATCACTATCATTAGCTTCCTCTTCAACTGACGTAGGTATCACAGAAACATCTTTCTGCACTTCACTACCCACTGGTTGAAGTAAAGGTTCAACAACCTCATCAAGTTCTATCTTCCTCCCACTCAATTCTTTCAAGAGAAACTCTTTCTCGAGAAAGGACCCGTTCTTAGCGACAAACACTTTGCCCTCAGATCTGAGATAGAAGGTATGCCCAATCGTCTCCTTTGGGTATCCTATGAAGATCCATTTGTCTGCTTTGGGTTCGAGCTTATTAGGCTGAAGCCTTTTCACATAAGCGTCGCAGCCCCAAACCTTAAGAAACGACAACTTAGGTTTCTTGCCAAACCATAATTCATACGGTGTTGTCTCAACGGATTTAGATGGTGCCCTATATAAAGTGAATGTAGTTGTCTCTAATGCATAACCCCAAAATGATAGTGGCAGATCGGCAAGAGACATCATAGAATGCACCATATCCAATAAGGTACGATTACGACGTTTGGACACACCATTACGCTGTGTGTTCCAGGTGGCGTCAACTATGAAACAATTCCACATTGTCTTGAGTGATTGCCAAACTCATAACTCAGATATTCTCCCCTTCGATCATATCGTAGGAATTTGATCTTCTTGTTACGATGATTCTCAACTTCACTCTGAAATTGCTTGAACTTTTCAGACGTTTTAGAGTTATGCTTCATCAAGTAAATATACCCATATCTACTCAAATCATCGGCGAAGGTGAGAAAGTAACGATATCCACCGCTCGCGTCAACACTCATCGGGCCGCACACATCAGTATGTATGAGTTCCAACAAGTCAATTGCCCGTTCCATTGTTCCGGAAAATGGGGTTTTAGTCATCTTGCCCATGAGGCATGGTTCGCATGTGTCAAGTGATTCAAAATCAAGTGACTCCAAAAGTCCATCAGCATGGAGTTTCTTCATGCGCTTTACACCAACATGACCTAAGCGGCAGCGTCACAAGAAAGTGGTATTATCATTATCAACTCTACATCTTTTGGCCTCAATGTTATGAACATGTGTATCACTACGATCGAGATTCAATAAACCATTCACCTTGGGTGCATGACCATAGAAGGTATTATTCATGTAAACAGAATAACCATTATTCTTTGACTTAAATGAATAACCGTATTGCAATAAACATGATCTAATCATGTTCATGCTCAACACAGACACCAAATAACATTTATCTAGGTTCAACACTAATCTCGAAGGTAGAGGGAGCGTGCGATGGTGATCACATCAACCTTGGAAACACTTCCAACACACATCATCACTTCGCCCTTAGCTAGTCTTCGTTTATTCCATAGCTTTTGTTTCGAGTTACCAATGTTAGCAACTGAACCGGTATCTAATACCCAGGTGCTACTAGGAGTACTAGTAAGGTACACATCAATAACATGTATATCAAATATACTCTTGTTGAAGTTGCCAGCCTTCTTATCTACCAAGTATTTGGGGTAGTTCCGCTACCAGCGACCGTTCCCCTTACAATAGAAGCACTTAGTCCCGGGTTTGGGTTCAACCTTGGGTTTCTTCACTCGAGCGGCAACTGGCTTGCCATTCATGAAGTTTCCCTTCTTGCCCTTGCCCTTCTTGAAACCAGTGGTCTTGTTAACCATCAACACTTGATGCTCCTTCTTGATTTCTACCTCCGCGGTCTACCGCGAACTGCTCCGGGATCATCTCCATCCCTTGCATGTTCTAGTTCATCACAAAGTTCTAGTAGCTTGGTGATAGTGTCTGGAGAACTCTGTCAATCACTTTCTTATCTGGAAGATTAACTCCCACTTGATTCAAGTGATTGTAGCACCCAGACATTCTGAGCACATGCTCACTGGTTGAGCTATTCTCCTCCATCTTGTAGGCAAAGAACTTGTCAGAGGTCTCATACCTCTCAACACGGGCATGAGCCTGAAATACCAATTTCAGCTCTTAGAACATCTCATATGTTCCATGGTGTTCAAAACGCCTTAGGAGCCCGTATTCTAAGCCGTAAAGCATGGCGCACTAAACTATCAAGTAGTAATCAGAACGTGTCTGCCAGATGTTCACAACATCCACAGATGACGCTAATGGGATTGGCACACCGAGCGGTGCATCAAGGACATAAGCCTTATGTGCAGCAGTGAGGACAATCCTCAGACTACGGACCTAGTCCGTATAATTGCTTACAATATCTTTCAACTTAGTCTTTCTCTAGGAACGTATTAAAACTGGGAGCTATAGCATGAGCTATTGCTCTACAACATAAATTTGCAAAGGTAACTTAGACTATTGTTCATGATAAAAGAGTTCAATTAATCATATTACCTAAGAACTCCCACTCAAATCAACATCCCTCCGGTTGTCCGAGTGTAACACGATCCAAATTCACCAACCCAAGTCCGATCATCACGTGAGATGAGGTGGTTTCAATGGTGAACATCTCCATGTTGATCATATCTACTATATGACTCGTGTTCGACCTTTCAGTCTCTTGTGTTCCGAGGCCATGTCTGTACATGCTAGGCTCGTCAAGTTTAACCCAAGTGTTCCGCATGTGCAAAACTGGCTTGCACCCGTTGTATGTGAACATAGAGTCTATCACACCCGATCATCACGTGGTGCTTCAAAACGACAAACTTTCGCAACGGTGCACACTTGGGGTGAACACAATTTTATCTTGAAATTTTAGTGAGGGATCACCTTATAATGCTACCATCATCCTAAGCAAAGTAAGATGCATAAAAGGATTAACATCACATGCAAATCATAAGTGACATGATATGGCCATCAACTCGTGCTTTTGATCTCCATCTCCAAAGCACCGGCATGATCTCCATCGTCACCGGCATGACACCATGATCTCCATCATCGTGCCACCATTGGGGTTGTCACACCAACCATGCTTCTACTACTATTGCTACCGCTTAGCGATAAAGTAAAGCATTACATAGCGCTTAATGATTGACATGCAGGTCATAAAATAATTAAAGACAACCCTATGGCTCCTGCCGGTTGCCGTATGCATCGACATGCAAGTCGATATAAACTATTACAAACATGATCATCTCATACATCAAATATATTTCATCATGTCATTGGCCATATCATATCACAACATACCCTGCAAAAACAAGTTAGACGTCCTCTAATTGTTGTTGCATGTTTTACGTGGCTGCTATGGGTATCTAGCAAGAACGATTCTTACCTACGCAAAGCCACAATAGTGATATGCAAGTTGCTATTTAACCTTCTACAAGGACCGCCTTTGTCGAATCCGATTCAACTAAGGTGGGAGAGACAGTCACCCGCCAGCCATCTTTATGCAACAAAGTCACATGTCAGTCGATGGAACCGGTCTCATGTACGTGGACATGTAAGGTTGGTCTGGGCCGCTTCATCCCACAATACCGCCGAATCAAGAAAAGACCAAGGAAGGAAGCAATCTGAATATCTACGCCCATAAACTCCTTTGTGTTCTACTCGTGATGTCATCTACGCATAGACCTAGCCCATGATGCCACTGTTGGGGAACATTGCATGGGAAACAAAAAATTTCCTACGCTCACCAAGATCCAATCTAGGAGATGACCATCTACGAGAGGAGAGATTGGATCTACATACCCTTGCAGATCGCTAAGCGGAAGCGTTAAGAAACGCGGTTGATGTAGTCGAACGTCTTCGTGATCCAATCACGATCCGTCCCGCGAACTCCGATCCAAGTGCCGAACGGACGGCACCTCCGCGTTCAACACACGTACGGCTTGATGATGCCTTCACCTCCTCGATCCAGCGAGCGATGGTGAAGTAGTAGCTCGAGTCCTCCGGCAGCACGACGGCGTGGTGGCGGTGGTGGTGGCGGAATCTCAGCAGAGCTTCGCTAAGCGCTACGGAGAGGAAGAGGGATGCGAGGGAGAGGAGAGGCAGCGCCGTGGCGTAGAGATGTGTTCCAGGGGTGCGGCTGCCCTCCCTCTACCTCTCTATATATAGGGGGGAAGGGAGGAGGAGTGGCGGCCAAGGCAGATGGGGGCGCCCCCCTAGGGAAACCCTAGGGTGACTTGCCCCCCAAGCCAGGTGGAGGGAACCCTAGATGGGGCGCCCCACCTCCCCTGGTAATGTGAGATGGGGTGAGAGGGGCGTTCAGCCCCTTAGTGGGCTGGTTTGCCCCCTCCCCTTGGCCCATGAGGCCCCCCAACACTTGCTGGGACCCCCCGAAACCCCTTTCGATCATGCTGGTCATCACCCGGTACCCCCGGAACAATTCCGGACTCCAATACCCTTCGTCCAATATATCAATCTTCACCTCCGGACCATTCCGGAGTTCCTCGTCACGTCCGGGATCTCATCCGAAACTCCGAACAACCTTCGGTAACCACCATAATGACTCAACTATACTTATATTGTCACCAAACGTTAAGTGTGTAGACCCCGCGGGTTCGAGAACTATGCAGACATGACCGAGACACCTCTATGGTCAATAACCAATAGTGAGACCTGTATGCCCATATTGGTTCCTACATATTCTACGAAGATCTTATCGGTCGAACCTCAATGTCAAGGATTCAGCTAATCCCGTATGCAGTTCCCTTTGTCTATCGGTATGTTACTTGCCCGAGATTCGATCGTCGGTATCTCTATACCTAGTTCAATCTCGTTACCAGCAAGTCCCTTTACTCGTTCCGTAATACAAGATCCCATGGCTAAACCATTAGTCACATTGCTTGCAAGCTTCTTGTGATGTTGTATTACCGAGTGGGCCATGAGATACCTCTCCGTCATACGGAGTGACAAATCCCAGTCTTGATCCATGCCAACTCAACAGACACCCTCGGAGATACCTGTAGAGCACCTTTATAGTCACCCAGTTAAGTTGCGACGTTTGGTACACACAAGGTACTCCTCCGGTGTCAGTGAGTTGCATGATCTCATGGTCATAGGAACATATACTTGACATGCAGAAAACGATAGCAATAAACTTGACACGATCATATGCTATGTTTATAGTTTGGGTCTTGTCCATCACATCATTCTCCTAATGATGTGATCCCGTTATCAAATGACAACTCATGTCCATGGCTAGGAAACCATAGCCATCTTTGATCAACGAGCTAGTCCGGTAGAGGCTTACTAGGGACATGTTGTTGTCTATGTATCCACACATGTATCTGAGTTTCCGATCAATACAATTCTAGCATGGATAATAAACAATTATCATGAACAAGGAAATATGATAATAACCAATTTATTATTGCCTCTAGGGCATATTTCCAACAGCTTCGCTCATCGTCGGAATTTGTGCTCTGGGGAGAAGGACCAGGTAGCACAGTAAAATTTTAGCACAATAAGGATATAGCCGATCAGGCTAAGAATGACTTGAAGGATTATTAAACTAGTATGCAGTGAAAATTACTTAGAGTTATTGAATCGGAGTGCGGAATTGACTCACTTACCGGTGGTCTCGGTTGACGACAACCCAGAACCCGTGGAGTGACCATGACAGGGAAAAGGTAACGCTTCATCAGAGAAAATTCATAGGACGTAGTGCAATAGGATGATATCCTCGAGATAGTAGGGGGGTAATGCTCGAGGTAGTTCAGTATAGAGGTTGGACAGGTATATTGATTCGCAGAAGACAAGTGCTTTAGCTTGTCCGCGATATGGGATCAAAGAAGAACAATCATGGTCGGGACCACGATTGCAAAGGATCGAAGCAAAATACTAGATGAATTTATAACAAGGGATTATTATTTTTACGAGCAGCTTCCATGATAAGTTCTACATCGGGTCCATGGGCATGGGCACGAAGGTTCAAGGTCGATTCCCACTTTTCCAATGCATAGCCCTTCATTAACTTCTCGTCCGAGTTGAAAATTATCTGATGAAAGGCCAATAGAGTATAACCTGCATAACTTTTGGGTTCACTGGTTTTGGGGAAAGCATAGGTTCAACCCATCGGGACATTTTTACGAATATATACGACACACTAACAGGAGCGACGAATACACGCTCGAAAGCAAAGGGCTGGCGATACGGAGTAGATGATGCAATTTGCCAGAGGCATTTTGTAGTAGGGGAAAGTCGTCAATGATTTAAAATACAAAGGAGCTACCGGATAGTAATCCACTAAAAGATCAGGTGGTCCGCAAAGGATCTGGTGTGAGTATTGGTACTCAACCAGAAGGAGAAGAATGCAAAGGCATCAGATTGTAAAAACAACTGAATGATTTTATGTTTAAATACAAAGAATCATGACTTTCAGATGGAACGATCAGAGGCAGAACTCTGATCAAAAGACGAGTAAGTTAATTAGAACTAGATGGACAATCTATCAAGGTGGAATTTGCCGAGAATCAGCTCATGTCCGGAATGACGTCTGAGCCGGAGGAATGAATTCTAGGAATCGACAAATGATAGGGATTATTCTCATTCATATTGAATCAATAGACTCGAGATGACAATGACAAAGAATGCTAATGAATATTGCGAGACATATGGATTTAACCATAATGCAGGCAGCCAAGACTTTCGGGAGCACTAAGCTGCAGAGGATCTTCAGGAGATCGAATTGCATTCGAAGAATTTTGTGAGACATATGAACAAGTGGGGATGGATGAATCCCGGTTAAGTGAATTTTTTGCAGTGCGAAAAAGAGGCTGCAAAGCAGAAGACACAAGGATTCTTGGAACAACGGAGAGTATTGTGGTAACTCGTACATAAAGGAGTAACTAGGAATGAAGATACAAACGGCAAAGATGTATAGCTGTTCAAGGTGATTATCGGTAGTAAGGAACTTGCAAAAGCAGTGGGCATAATGGTCTCGGAAACTTCGAGGAGTATCTTCGGAGTCTTCTGATGATGACACGCCATCTTCTGGAATGAGGGGGGGGGGTTCTCCGGGAGAAAGTGGTTATGAGAACCTAGTGTTGGAGTTAGCAAAATCTTTAACCCGAATAGAAGAGAGATCAGAGTCCCAGAGTATAGACGAGGAATAAAAGATCCTAATACCACCCAATTGGCAACGTGGGCCCGTAAGCCACACAACCAAGTTAGTAAAATAGTTTTGGATGACTAGACTCAACTTCGGCCAAGGAGTTGGAAAGGGGGTTCCTACAGGCAGTCGGCTCTGATACCAACTTGTGATGCCCCCCGCTTAATCGTGCACTAATCATACACGCAAATGCACACGATCAAGCCTAAGGACTCACTTGAAGAAATCACAACACAACTCTAAAACATAAATAAAGTCATACAAGCTTTATATTACAAGCCAGGGCCTCGAGGGCTCGAATACATAAGCTCGCATACAAGCGTCAGCGGAAGCATCAGATATCTGAGTATAGATATAAAAGATAAAACAGATAGGCCTTTAAAAGGCGAGGCAAAAGAAAACACTACGATCGAAAAGGCGCAGGCCTCCTGCCTGGGACCCTTCGAACCTACTCCTGGTCGTCAGCCAACTCGTAGTAGTAACCACCCTTGGGGTGGTAGTAGTAGTCGTCGACGGGGGCAGCTGGCTCTAGGGCTCCGTCATCTGGTTGCATCAAACAGGTATGGGGAAAAAGAGGAAGCAAAGCAACCGTGAGTACTCATCCAAAGTACTCAGCAAGCAAGGATCTACACTACATATGCAACATTATCAAAGAAAGGCTGTATATGTGGACTGGGCTACAGAAATGCCAGAATAGAGAGAAGGCCTAGTCCTATCGAAGACTAGCATCTTCAGCGGTCTTGCAGCATTAGAAGAGTGTAGATTAGTACAGTATAAAGTAGTAGCAGTAATCAGTATCAACCTCGCCCAGAGATCCTTCCTCGACTCCCTGCGAGAAAGCAATCCCAGAGCCCTAGTATCCATTTCTATCCAGTTCTAGTTGTATCGATCGGGATACAACTCCGAGCGTCCGTTACCAAGGATCCGGCTATGCATAGATGTTTTCTTCCCTGCAGGGGTGCACCAACTTACCCACCACGCTCGATTAACTCCTGTCGGACACACTATTCTGGGTCATGCCCGGCCTCGGCCAAACGATACGCCGCAACCCGACCTAGGCTTAACAGAGAGGTCAGCACGCCGGACTAAACCTATGCGCCCAGGGGTCTTGGGCCATCGCCCCGGGAACTCCTGCACGTTGCGTACGCGGCCGGTGAGTAGACCTAGCAGCCTCCATTACAAAGGAGGGTGATTAACGCAGTCCAACCCAGCGCGCGCCGCTCAGTCGCTGACGTCCATTAAGCTTCGGCTAATGCATACGACGTAGAGTGCCCATAACTGTTCCCACATGATGGTTAGTGCTATCGGGCCAAAGGCCCACTCGGATCAAATATCCAAATCATTAGTGTGTTGGTAGCGTGCGGTAACAAGCAGAGACTCACGATCGATGTGACCCTGTCGCCCCGTCTCGAGGACTTGCGACAAGGGCTAAGAATGCCCGGCCGCGCCTCGTATTTGTCTCTCGGGTACCCTCCAGGTCAACCCGTCTCCACATCACTCGCGGGTACCCCTCAGTGTCGACCCGCCTTTCCAAGTAACAGTTGTAAAATCCAAGTATCCGTGTGTCCATAACATCAGGGAATCCGAGGTATCACCCTCGTTGGATTCCTACTCGATGTATGCGTCAAGGTGAACTTAGGAGGAATCACCCTCGAGGTTCACACTTGAGGTGTTGCACGACAGCGTCGTTATCGGGAGTGGTGAAGGAGGAATCACCCTCGATGACCATGACCGAATAACTACTCTACAGAGTTAACATCAGAAGTGCTAAATGAGGTATCACCCTCGGCACTCGATAGTAACGCTGCAGTGTCGTACAACTAGGGGGGGTGATGTGCGGTGCTAGGGCCTTGTCGTCGAGCCTTCCGATGATCCAGCAGGGGCAACTGGGACAAGTGGGGTCACTGGGGTTCACTAACCAGCCTATTCTAAGCAGTTTAGGATAAGCAAGTAATTATCAAAAGCAGGTTACAAAATTAGGTCATGCATCAAAATAGGTAAAGCAGTAACAGCAGCAATTCTAATGCAAGCACAAGAGAGAAGAGAATAGGCGATATAGGCATGCTCAAGGGGGGAACTTGCCTGGAAGCTCTGCTGCAAAAGTCTGGTCGTCAGGGGTGTAGTCAATCTCCGGAGCTGTGTTGGTCTCAGGGAATACGTCGGTGTCGGGGTCTACCGAGAGAGAAGAGGGGGAGGAAACATATAAATACACAGCAAACATATGCAACACAGAGCATGCTATGCTAACGTGTAGTGCAGGGTTGCCTAAAAACATGTCTAAATCATATTAGTTATTTTAGGATTTAAGTTGGATTTATTAACCGGTATGTATGCACTATTCATCTATCGGAAACATGCTAAAAGTTGTGGGTTCACCTCCGTAGAGGGTCCCGACACAGAAACAAATGGCATGGCTGGATTCGTCCCGTCGTTCTGAGCAATTTTCATGTATAAAGTTTTTCCATCCGAGCTACTGTTTAATTTCTATGATTTTCTAAAGTTTTAAACATTTTCTGGAATTATTTTATTTACTAAAATCAACATTATCCAGAACAGTAGCAATGACGTCAGCATGACGCAATGATGACATCATCAGTCAACAGCACGGCTGTCCAGGTCAAACCTGACCAGTGGGCCCCACTGGTCAGTGACTGATCTAATTAACAGTGGTTAATTAACTTAAACTAACCTGATTATCTAACGGGACCCACTTGTCAGTGGCTATACTAAATAACCATTTAATTGAATTTCAAATTAGCCTAATTAATCATGGGGGCCCCACATGTCAGTGGCTCTGTGGGTGCCCAGTCAGCAGTTGACTGGGTCAACCCAGTCAACTGGACCCGCGGACCCACGGTTCAGTGACCAAGTGAGGGCCACATGGCGGGCCATGTCAGCACCGGCGACCGGAGCAACTCTGGCGACCAAACACACGGCGGCGCCTCGCCGGAGTTGGTCGGAACCACGCCACAGGTGACCATTTGGCCCGGGGTTTGGCCCTACGGGACTCCCATGACGTGCCGCATCAGATGAGGGCAGTGGTAGGAGCGGAGACGGCCGGAATCAAGTGGGGCGTCGACGGGCGGCGGTGGCCGGAGTTGGGCGAGCATGGGGTCGACTCTACGGGCGCTAATGCGACGAACTGGCGGCACGGGTGGCATCGGGGTGATGCCCTGAGCACGACCGAGTGCTTGCCCGGCTCTGAAACGAACGGCAGCAGCAGCGACAATAACCGCAGCGGCAGCGAGGTTCGGCAATGGCGACGGCGGCATGCACGACTAGCTAGAGGGAAAAAAGGCTCGGTGAGGAAGACTGAGGGGGTGGCGCTCACCTAGCAGGCACACGAAGGCCTCTCGGGTGATCGGGAGCGCAGAGATGACGCGAATCGGTGGCAGCGATCACCGGTGTCCGAGAAGAAGAGGTGAGGTCGTGCAGCTCATTGTAGGGCCTCCCGGCGTCGTCCAGTGGCACGGAGAGGGGTAGCGAACAATGGCGATCCAATCCGGCACGACGGCGAGGCGATGTGGTGACGGTGGTCGCGGGATCGAGCGGTGGACGGCGGCGAGCTTTCGGGCGTGTGTGAGAGTGGACGAGCGAGCGAGAGGGAGAGGGGAAGTGTGCGCTAGGGTTAGGAGGGGGTGGCGCGGCGTCGCTCTCATCCCCTCTCGGAGCTGCGGGATTAACGACGCGTGTGGCATTGGCGACCAGGGCGGCTGCGGTGTCGACACAAGGAGAGAGGAAGGGGATGACCCCAGACGGGCCGGGCCAGTTACTGTAATTGTTGGGCCTTAGTGCATAGTACAAATTTTCTATTTTCTTTTTCTATTTTTATTTATTAAACCGAGGGAGTTAGGGATTTAGTTGGGCATCCGGATGACTTAGGAAAAATATGGGAAGTGCCCCTTTATATCCTTGGTGATTTTAGACACTGCCCCAAATATTTTGGAGACCAGTGGAATTCATTTGCATTTTACAAAAATGAGTTTGCGATTTTAAATTGCTGAATTAGCACTGTTTAAATGCTACTACTCATTTTAGCATAGAGGTGATGCTGTTTTCCTTAACAGCTAATTGTTTTGAATTTTTTGCTAGATGATGGACATTTTTGCAGCAACTTTGGTGCAACTTCAATTGCCACTAAAATTTGAATTTGAATCAAATGGCAGAAATTGATATGAGGTTTTCAACCACTGTGACCATGCATTGCAAATGATGATGACAAGGCAGGATTATCAGAGGGTCACTATGCTTATTACATAGGGGTGTTACATGTTGGATATCACAGCTACAAGCATGCCTGGGGATCTCAGCCAGTGGATCATGAAACACTACGACCCAGAAAAGTCTCAAATTGTTATACCAGATAGTGGCAAAATACCAGTAGATGCAGAAAGTGTTAGGAGGATATGGGGTTTGCCCAACAGTGGCAGGAAAGTATGTTTTGAAATGAATCCAGATGTTATAAGGGAATTCAACAGTATTTTCAAGATCGAGGGAAAAAATGCCCCTACATTGACTTCATGGTGTAAAATGATTGTGAAGATGAATGGGGCATGCGACGACAATTTCCTCCGTGCTTGGTTGGCTGTGGCATTCTCCTGCTTCCTTGCCCCAACCACAAGCTTGAGCATCTCGCCAAGGTGCTACACTGCTATTCTGCACACAAGTGCTATAAAAGACACCAAGATATGCGACTTTGTTATTGATCAACTAAGATTGGCATTCATGGGTTTTGGTGAGAAGAAGAAGGATGTTTGCTGCTGTGTTTTCCATCTAGTTGTAAGTACAATTTTTTATTATGAGGAAACTCATTTCTAATATGTTTTCTTTTCTATGGTTTTTCCTTTTCAATGCAAGCATGAAAGAGCCATGTGTTTCCTAATAGTTTTTGCAATTTAAAACTTTTACAGATTTTGTATCTGGATTCATTGGATGTTGATGAGCCAATACCTGCTACACTTCCAAGGGCACCCATTTGGAATGATGATCTAATAACCAAAGTTATGAAGAAAGACAAGAAGGGTCCAGGAGTGTACGGCAAGCTGCGAGTAAGTTCTTTTCGTTCAAGAATTATTTAATGTCGAAACTCACATTAATTTACAAAAATCAACTTAGGTTAAAAACAACAACAATTTTTATACAATTATGCCAAACACATATTTACAAGTCAAGGCAAGTCATACTATTAGGACTAACACAACTTGCCTGTGGAAGAAACATATGATTGGGGGTAAAGGTTTTTGTAATAGTTTTCCTTTTCCAAGCAGACAATAGTGGGAAATTGTAGACAATAGTGGGAAATTGTAGTAATCATCCCGGCAAAGTTACACTGTAATGACTACCATAACTTGCCAGGTGATTGGGGCAAATGACTATGCAGATAGGTTTTTCAATGGGAAACTGCTATTAGTTTCCTAATAGCACTTTTTAATTCAGGTTGAAACACTAGCATTTTTATGTAGTTCATTCTGTCAGCTTTTCAGGTCCAAAACAGGGCAACCTTCATAATGTACTACTTTCTTTTTTCATCAAACCATGGCAAATCCAAAGTGAAATCCAGGGCAGGTTATACTATAAGCATAGGCAACTATGTAGTTTTGATGAAAAAAAATGTAGCAAAACATTTTTTGCCACAGTACAGTGCACTATTGTGTTCTTAGCAGTTTTTTCCCGCTGCACTACTCTGACCTATACGGCGTTGATTATACGGTGTTCATTCATTTTTCGCCATGTTTTTGGTTTTGATGAAAACAACTCAAGACTGAATTTTCACGGTGTGCAAACGATAGTTTGTTTGGAAGCTTGGACCACGTTTCAAAATTTGTTGCAGCTAGGTTGCCTGAAAGTTATGACAGCTACGTAAGTTCCAATAGCAAGAAAGTCCTTTATATGTTTTCTCACTGCATTTTGGACTTCTGATCCCAATGAGTTTACTATCTGACGCACATTTCTGTTTTTTTGTTTTTGGTGTGCAGAAGCAAAACATGAAAATAGGAATGGTTCATGAGATGTGTACTGAAATGTCACATGCTATTGGGAAGCTCGTAGTGGGCATAGGGAAGCTTGACGAGGGGCAACCTGGCTCAAGCAAGAACGTAGACAATAACCCATAGGCAAGTGAACATTGCAGTTCTCCAAGGAAGCGAGCAACACCTAGAGTGACTGAACACAACTCAAGTGAGGATGAGGAGTCATTCAAGTCAGACGAAGAGAGTGAGGATGAGGATGACAACGAAGACAATGAATCAGAACCAGACAGTGGTAACTCAGGGGATGACAGCGAAGATGACGATTCAGATGATGATGATGACAACACCAGTCATGGAGGCAATGTCAGACACAATTCTGCAGAGGATGATGTCGATAAGGATAGTGAGGAGTCACATGAATCAACAGAAAACAAGGACGACAGTGGCAAGGATGGTGACAACATGCAAGGAGGGAATGACAGTGGCCCCCAAGTTAAAGAGGAAGAGGTAAACAAGGTCGATGCGCGGGAAAGCGAGGCAGCTGAAGATGACGAGACAGAGAAAGTTGATGAAGATGAGAACAGCGAGGACCAAGTCAAGAAGGGAAGTGGCAAGAAAAACGATGATGGAAATGGAGATGACGAGGACCATGGCGGAGGAGCCAATACAGGAGGATGCAGTAGGACCAACAATTCTGATGGAGATGAAGGAGGAGGAAGCTCAAGCAGCAGCAGGGGCGGCGACTCTGGATCAAATTTCTTTATCAAGCAGAATGACAGCAAACAGCAAGGAGGAGATGCTGCAGAAACATTTTCCCTTATAGATATGGTCAAGATGGAGTTTAAGAAGCAGTGGGACCCCTTTCAAAAGGAACTTGAAGTGCCACAAGTGTTTGATGGGCGGAAACTTCAGTCATATGCGAGCACATTATTCGATCAGATGTTGTTTCGCGAGGAGGAAAAAGAAACAGGCATCAAATTCAATCCTGAGGAGTTATGCCCCCCCAAAAGACAGAATGAACTCATGGAAGCAATTTGTGGAATAAAACTGCCGCAAGCAACTTCTAGAGAATCTTGTAAGAAAGATTTACCCCCAATTGCACCAAGGAAGCAAAAGAGCATCATTCAACCTGAATCCGAACCCTGTTGCAGCTGCAGAAAGGATGCAACCCAAGGCACTGACATCATCACTCAAACATAGTGGCCAAACTGAAAAACTGCAACAGGCAACTAGGTTGGCTAAGAAGGCAAGTCAAGCAAAATGTCAGGCAACTTGCAGTGCTCAGCAGGCAGTTCAGCAAGCATGCAAACCTGGCAGTAATCATGTTGACAAGATTACCAAATCATCTCAGCCATTGACTTTGGCTGAGAATATCAAGCAAGCAAGTTCAATGGGGAAGTTGCCCACCACAGGAGTCAAGTTGCTTGATGAGAACCGACACCTTGACAGATTTCTAGACTCTGGTACATAACAACAAGGCCAAGTGGAGGTGTTGCCTAGGTCTGTTGTTAAGTTGCCTGCAAAGAGTCCTCAGGTTGCTACCATGCAAAGGAATGATGCAAAACAAGCAGTGCCTTTCGAGAAGTTGCCCAACACTGTTATTGAGTTGCCTGCAAGGAGCCAGCAACCTGCCACTTCATACATGACTGGTGAAAAAAAAAATAGTGTCAGAGGAGAAGTTGCCTAGCCCTGTTGCTGTTTTGGCTGCAAGGACCCCTCAGCTTGCCAATTTTTACCTACGATGGCTGGGAAACAAACAGTGCCAATGCCAAACCAGAACTTGCCGAATACTATTGTTGACTTGCCTGCAAGGAACCACCAACCTGCCACTTCAGCTATGACCGATGGAAAAAAATAGTACCAGAGGACAAGCTGCATAGCATTGAAGAGATGATGCCTGCAGGGACTGATGTAAGACATGTAGGACCAGCAGCAAAGTTACTGAAGACTAATCTGAGTTTGCCTCCAACACACCTCCAAGGTGATGCAAACAAGGAGAACTGGCCATTGGTACTACACAAGCAGCAAACTGTTGATATAGCCAAAATAAATGAAATTCTAGACAAGTGTGTTGCTCCAACAAATGCTCCCATCCACATCCCACCACAGACAATAGTTGAAGAGCCAGCCAACGAACTCAAGAGTAGAAGGGTGTCCGGGATGTGCGATGACTACTACCCAGCTCCAAGTTTTGGAGTGATTTTCGATGAGTTGGAACCTGGCCTTGAAGAAGGAGATAAGGATATCAACAATTTGCATGAAGTTCTTAACATGCAAACAGAGGATATTGCAACATCAAGCATAAGAGAAGTAATAAACCTTGACGATGATGTATGGGATCTAGAGGAACTAGAGGCAGTGTGTGCTGAAGCAGAGTGAAGGGGGAAAGAATCTGTTACTTGTGCTATGTTCAGTACACCAGAGAGAGTCATCAATGAAACAGATGTGGGATCAGGTGGTAAGTTTTCTAGCAGTAGCAGTTCAGGGGAGGTAATTGCCAACAAATTTGAGAGGAGGCTCATCAAGCCATCAGCATCTTTGAGATCACCTTTCACGGGCATTGACAACAAAAAGGAATTCTATTGCAAACCCGAAGTCAACCGTTTATATGCATCTGTTATCTTGCACGCAAGGCGCAGTGCAGAAGAATCACCCGATACAGATATCAGGTATGTACCGTCACCGTTTTCATCTTTGGTTTTTTCAGGCAGCTACAATACTCATGTATAAGCAAGTTCACTTTTTCATGCTTATATGTCCCGTGCAAATTTATTGTACAGCCCAAGACTCATCAAGTTCGATGGATACTTTGTAACTGTGAGGGAGCTCGCAGAGTCCATGAAGTGTGGTGGATTCGTCGTTTCGCATGTTTTCCAAGTTGGGTTACAGTCTATAATTTACAACTTGCCAGCAGACTCAAAGAAGGTTATCATGCCAGTTAAATTCTCGGTAAGAGATGCACCCTACAGTGTCTTTTTTGCCCTTTTTCCTTTTGATGGTGATTTGTACTACAGCCAATGGAAATTTCATGATTCGTTCCATTGTCTATCTGTTTTTTACAGATCAAGTTACAACAGATGATCTGGAATACAAAAGAGATTACTGCCAAGTTCAACAAGTCAAATCACTTGGACCGAAAAGACATGGTGAGTACACTAAATTTCTGGAATTTTGTCAAATCTTGCAGCTTTTTTTATTCAAACTACTTGCTTCAAATAGAAATTAACAAGCTGCGACTATTTTTGCCTGTAATTACCTAAACCACTAGTTGCCTCATCATTTGCAAGTACTTGCCTCATCATCTTGCAAGTTCTTGCCTCAAATCTAGTTGCCAAGTTGTTTATCTTCTTTTTGTAGAACCACAAGTCTACCTCAATTTTTTTATTCAAACTACTTGCTTCCAACTGTAACTATAAATTTTAGAGAGTCACAGACTTTAACCTTTTTTATTCGATGCACCTTGCTTCAGGAAAAACTTTGTAACCTGAAACTTAGGAAAACCACAACTTGCCTGCTATGAAGCATGTAGTTGCCTCAATTATAGCTACTTAAGCTATAATTGTCCCTTTTATAGGACCACAAGTTGCCTCCCTTTTCACAAGTACTCATTGTAATCGTATGTACCAAGTTGTATGACCACTAGTTTTTCCCAATTTATTTTTGCTCAACCTATAGTTTAGAAACGATGCCTACATTCTTGTTGTAAAACACAAGTAGCCTCCTTTTTCTAGTGGTTACTACTAGTACTAGTTACTACTATGTGTCACATTTCACATGTTGCCTATATTCAGAGGATCACAAGATGCCCAGTTTTATCAAAAGTACTTGCTTCAACTGAAATTGCCTAGTTGCTTTTTACAAACAAAAGTGGTCGCCCTCTTTCTTTCCGAGTACTTTCTTGTCAAATGGCCTCATATATTTTCCAGCATCTCATATTGTTTTTTTGGAAATGTTTTTCTCTCCAGATTATGTTTCCTATCTTAGAGAACATTGATCCAGCAAAACCAATAACGGGGAATCATTATTGAGTCTTCAATCTGAACATAAGAGACAAGAGGTTTGAAGTCCTTGATTCATGAAGGACACTAGATAATCCTGTCTTGGACAAGAACGCTAGGTTGATAGCAGCAACTATTCATAGTTTGTGGGAGCACCATTATGGCCACTCACGTGTTGTGCTGGATAAATATCCCCTAGTCAACATCGATGTCCCGAGGCAGAACAATGAGTAAGCAACTTTTCCCAATATCAACTATTCGAAAATCAGTTTTGACTTATGTTCATTTTCTTAAACAAGCTTTTCTTTTTTCTGTGTTTACAAACAACACTAACTGTGGCATTTATGGGCTGACGAACACCAATAAATGGGTTGCTAGGGCTGTTCCAAAATACGAACCAAGTGATATTCCAAATATCAGGAAGCAACTGACGAGCATCTGGGCTTCATCTATTCACAACAAAGCTCATTGGAAGGAAATCCTGGAACTACCGTAGGTATGTTCACCACACCTTCCTTTTTTTTGCATTCATTCCCTGAATTTTGCTTCTTTTGAATAGAAAGTACCTAGGGAACATAGTTCATGAACTTGGCCAAAGTTGGAAGGCAAGAAATAGTTTGAAACTAATTTAAGAAGAGCAGGCAAGTAGTTATAGAAATGCTGGCAAATAGTGCCTCCGTTTTGCTCAAATGTACCCAACTACTACTTGCGTAAGCAAGGGAAAGAAACCTATACATGGTTGCAGCAAGGACAATAAAAAATCCACACCAAGTATCAACCACACCATAAATCAGTCCTAAGTTGCCCAAATTGTCAATACAGTTTCATGATCTTTCTCATTGAAGAATGACAGAAAAATTTCAAATAGCAAGTATACTCCATCGTTTTGGCTCCCATTTTTTCGCTTCCTTCTTTGGCCTTCACACCAACCTTGCCTCGCAGCTCGCTGCATTGTGGTCAAAAGAACCACAGAAACTACATTTGTTCTTTCTTTTGGGGTGTAGCTCCAGCGCTGATTCAATTCGTTTAGACTTCGCTCTCCCTTTCGTGCTGGACTTCGGTGGGTCCCTTGGAATAGGTGGAGTAGGTGCAGAACCACCAGGGGTGTCAGGCTGTACTGGAACAGGAGCACCTAAGCCTCCAGCACCCTCTAGCGACAGTGGTGGAGGAGCACCAGTAGTTGTTTGCGCATTCCCACTATGAGCTGGAGCAGGTGCACGCGCCAAAAACGGTGGTGGCTGAGGAGGAGCAGCAGTAGTTGTTTCAGGCTGAGTGCATCTGGCACGCGTAGCCGCTAGAGGTTTCTTTTTCTTGGTCAATTTTAGGTGCCCAAGCTCTGTCCGAGCTACACGCATATGCTTCTTCAGAACTTTTGCAGCAACATCAGATGCACAGGCAACTTTGGCCAAGCTTGCAAAATCCATCTGCAGGTTTGTATGTCGCATTTGCCTGTTTGACAAAGGGGGCATTTCATCTGCTTGTTCTTGGACAGCAGGGGGCACATCAGGAACTGCTAGGGGAGTCCACCTCCGAAGAATGTATTGCGCTGGTATTTCATCCACTCCAAGGTGGGTAAATACCTTCAAGATATGGCAGCAGAGGATACCATCTCTGTCCATCTTGCAGCACTCACAAGTGTAGTTGCCTGCATCACTTTCCACCAACACAAAGTAGTTCCTGTCCCCATATTTAGCAACCCATTCCTGATTAGGTTCAAGCTCATATAAATGTGCACCCCGGGGGTGTACATTGTACCTCCCAATCATTTCAAACTCATTACAAAACTTCTTGTACAAGTCTCTAGTGTATGTTTCATACGCCTGCTTCTCAATGGGAAAAGTTGACCACAAATCAGTTTGCAAGTGCTCTGTCCTATAATCTTGCGCACCCTCCCGGACAAGCACATGTGTTTGAATCTTCTCATACTGCTTCACAAAGTTTAGGATAGAGCCATGTGGGTTCACATATCGCTTGAGGACGGCATTGAACCCCTCGCTTCTTTGTGTTGATTGCAGGAATGGGAAGAACCGATGCTTGAAGTAGCACGGCACCCATGTTGCACGGTACTCGTAGAGTTTGTCAAAGTGTGTGCCAATAGCAGCCTGATATTTCATCATTAGAGCAGCCCAATTTGCCTCAAATTCTTCCGGTGTGAAGCTAAAGTCTATACATTTGTTGAAATCCTTTGACAATCCAGGGTTCCTGCCCAACATTGACCCAAGTTTCTCTTGAGCTTTTTTCATGATGTGCCAACGACATCGCTGATGCACACTTGTAGGGAAAATGTTCTTAATTGATTCAACCATTGCAATATCTTAGTCAGTTATGATGTTGTCAGGTGCTCGACCATTCATTGCTTCAAGAAATGCCCCAAACAACCAATCGAAGCTTGTTTCCAACTCTTGCCTAACAAACCCACACCCCAACATGATTGACTACCCATGGTGATTGATACCAATGAATGGCGCAAATGGCATGTTATACATGTTTGTCATGTATGTTGTGTCAAAAGAGACACAATCATGATAAGCCTCAGCATACGCCCTACGTGCTGCTCCATCAACCCAGAACATATTGACAACCCTATCCTCCTCATCATATTTGACCTTGTAGAAAAAATCAGGGTCATTTTGCTGTTGATCCTTGAAGTAGGCAACTATCTCAATCATATCTCCCTCCTTTGTGTCAAACTTATTCAAGCCTGATTTCAGATTTGATATCGCTTTAGTTGTGTAAGGCACAATTAGCTCTGAACCATAAAATTCAGACATGATGTTCATCATACGACCTGCAAGAAATGGCAACCACAAAAAAAATCAGGCTTGAATGCACAAATAAACACAAGCTAGTTATTCAAACTAGTTGCTTCAACAGAAGTTGTCAAGTTGACAATGTTAGATAAGCACAAGTTGCCTCCATCTTTTACAAGCACTTGTCTGAACTCTACTTTTTTGCTAAGATGCTGTTTTTTTATACAGAACCACAACTTTTGGTCCCCTTTTTTTGCAACTACTTGCTGCAGCATTAGTTACCAAGTTGCCTGTCTAATAGGACCACAAGTTGGTAAATCCGCATAATGCTCATGCTCACAATCATTGCTTTTTTTTCAACTCTACTTGTTGATGTTTCTTTTTTTCAATACAACCACACATGGCCTCCCTCGTTACAACTACTCGTTGCAGCTGTACTTTCCATGTTGTCTATCTAGTAGAATCACAAGTTGCTCAAGTTGCATACACAACTTGGTTGACCTATAATTGTCAGGTTGCCTGCATTTTTTGTTTGCGACTAGTTGCTACAGTTGTGCTTTCCAAGTTTTCTATCTATTAGAACCAGAAGTTGCTCAAGTTTGCCTACATGTCTTGCTTGACCTATAGTTGTCAGGTTGCCTGCATTTTTTAGAAACCTATAGGGGGTCTTTCTTGTTTACTAGTACAAAAAATATAACCGTAAATTACCAAGTTCCCAAGGTGACTATGTTGGAGCACTAAAACAAGTGTAGTAATGCAGAGTGTATTTTTTGCATGAAATGTAAACGCAGATTTGGAATGCTAATGTAGTAATGCAGAATGTATTTTTGAAAGTGCACACACCTATGGTCAAATTACAATTATGAAGATTTTTCAGGAATAGTTTCTCTTCTAGAGGGATCCCTTGGTGTGATCGAAGGTACTTAGTTAGTGATGGCTTGTCAACCAATGCATGATTGTGTTCAGCAATAAAGAAAACCACCTCCCACCGACCATCCTTTAGCTTCACAACCATCCAATGCATGAAGGTATCTCGCTTTCTTTTCTTGGACTTTTTTTTTCTGAACTCATCATCAAGGAAGACAATCTAATCATCCGCACCATCTTCTGCATTTCCATTAATATCTTCAATCACATCTAGGGCAGGGGCAGTTTCTGCACCTCCATCATCAACTTTTGGTTTTCGGAACTTGTTGCAAACAAATTGTTGCTTCTCCAACAGACCAGTAATTGTGGATTTCCTAGAAGTGTTCATCTTGATTGAAAACCCAAGTCGGAGAGCATAGGCATTGTAGTGTTCTTGAGCACACTCGAGAGTATCAAACCTCATGCCTATGAAAGGCTCTCTTGGTTGGAACCAAGCTTCATCGTCATTATCATTTCCCACAACCCCTTGTCCAATAGTTCCATCTGTTTCAGCAAATGTTGTTGTGTCATCAAAAGTGTTGCCTTCTGTCTGCATAGCTTCTTCAGGTGCACCAGGAGCATGTTGGGTACTCATGGGATTAGGCGATTCCCCTACAACCTCATTGTAGCCTCCACCGGGTTGTGGGGCATTAGGCTGCGTGCAGTACATGGGGTCTTCAACTCCAACCCCACACGTAAAACGCACTTCAGAGTGACCATCATCATCAGGCAATTCGTTTAAGTCAATCATCGCCAACCTTTTGGAAAAAAAGCAAATAATGATTTCCAGGCAACTAATAACAAAAATGAAGGCAACTCTAGAATGCAAATGTACAACACAGATCTCATAAAATAATCAATGTTCATTTTCTGGCTTGCATTAATATCCTTTAATGTCCTTCATTCTCCAACATTGATTCTTTTAATTCTTTTTGTTTTTATCCTTGTTCTTTATCAGGAATTGCGAAAAAGCGAAGACATGGCTTATGATTCTTCATTTTCTTCATTTCTGCTGAAGTTACAGCGGCAGATAGATCTTCACTTTCAAATGTACAATATGAAGAAGGCAGAAGAATACTATGTAGTTTTTCTTTTTCGTTAGCATTTTGTGGTGGCGTGGACCATATGTGATATGTGTTTCGAACATGTGTGCTTGGACATGACACAACTTTGTATCACTCGTTTGCAGAACATCCTTTTACTACTATGTTGTTCACTAGCCTAATGTCTCATAGCTTTTTGCTTCATTTTTGCCAAAGTTCTATCAGGTTTGCCACAGGTTTTGTATACAGGTTTTACAAGGCCTAAGTAGCATTTTTTATTGGTAGTAGGGATATGAAGCTGGGAAAGAAGTCCAAAAGAAGGTAACTTATTAGGTACTTCTTCTACCTATCTCTTCTTCTACATATCTTTCTACATTACTGAATAAAGAAGTTTTATATTTACAGCACTTGCCTACAGTAGAGCATGACTTGCCTACATTATATTACAGTATTTGCCCACATTTTATATCACAATACTTGCCTGCAAATAGGACATGACTTGCCTGCATTATACTCCCTCCGACCCGAAATACTTGTCAGAGAAATGGATATATCTAGACGTATTCTAGTTATAGATACATCCAATTTTATCCATCTCTCCAACAAGTATTTTGGGACGGAGGGAGTACTACACTACTTGCATACAGCATAATTTTTCTATGTTTACAGATATCAAATTTGGAACTTTGTATGCAATCTGTAGGAAACTTGCTTATATACATTTGCTTTTTTGCCTAGGGCGTACATCCAATCGAACTTGCATACAAACTGTAGGAAATTTGCTTCTCTACAGTTTATTCTACTAGCCTTCTACATAGCAAAAAACCTAACTAGAACCTAGCTTTTCTACAGTTATGTATATTTCATACTTTTTCTAACCAAGTCCCGTGCTATTGACGCCAAACAGGACCTGCCTGCTGATCTGATCAAGTTGCCTACCCCCTATACATGAAATTTTACAGGTGATCTTCAACATGTCACAATGTCTAAAAGAAGGCATCTTATTAGGTACTTGTTCTATCTATCTCTTCTTCTACCTATCTTTCTGCATTACTGAATTAAGAAGTTTTATATTTTTACAGCAGTTGCCTGCAGTAGAACAGGACTTGCCTGCATTACATTACAGTACTTGCCTGCAAATAGAACATGACTTACCTACATTTTTAGGAACAGCTTGCCTTGTACATAGCAAATAACCTATCTAGAACCTAGCTCCTCTATAGTTATGTTCTTTCAATACACTTCTAACCAATCATGTGTTGTTGAGGCCCAACAGAACCTCAATTTTCAATCTAATCAAGTTGCCTACCCCCTCCCATAGATGAAACTTTGTCATGACATCTTCAAAATGTAACAGTGTTATTACTTAAACACATGTTCTGCCCAAAAATAACATTGTTATTGCCTACATTTGCATCATCAACTTGCCTGACTAACACAATACACCCCGAAAATTCATGGGAAACTAGGAGGGGGTGGCTGGGTATGTTAAACAAAACCTGCTTAGAAATCTTTTTTAGAGTTGCCACCCCTATATACAAACTTGCCTGAGAGTTGAAAATGACAAAGTCTTGTTAGCTAAAACACACTATCTGCTCGAAATTAACACTGTTAATGGATAGGTTGTAACATCAATTTGCCTGACAAGAAACTAGTGTAATTGCATACTTCCCAACAAATGTTGTGTTGTTAGGGGGAAAACAGAACCTGCTTTGCAGATCTTTTTTTGACTTTACCAACCCTGTGGATGCAACTTGTCTACAATTATATGCATGCTCCTCTTTGTCCCTATGTTTTTCCAATTTTACCCCAACAAATCATGTGACTTTGCAGATCTATTTTTTGACTTGCTAACCCTGTGCATGGAACTTGTCTACAATTCTATGCATCCTCCTCTTTTTTTCCTTATGATTTCCCATTCCTTTTTTCTTCCTGCAGCAATGGGGGAGCCCATGAGGGAAAGGAAGAAGATTTTACATACCACCGGAAGTAGGAGAGGGGCAGGCCTGGCGAGGGAGGGGGTGGGGGGCAAGGGTTTTTCTGGTAGGTGCTGTTATGGATTTTTGGGACTTGGTCAAACTTCAGGTGTAGCCATGGAGATCTGGATCCAGTATCAATGGCGTCCTTGGGGGCAAACGAGAGGGAGGAAGAAGGAGAAGCAGGGGAAGGGTCCAGATCTTTGCGTGGGTTAGCGTAGGGTGGACGCTGGTTTGGGCAGCGGCGTCCAGCTGCGTTTTAATTCGGTCCTTGATTTGGTGGGGACCGAATCTTTCTGTTGCGGGGGTGGGGGACAGCCCTTTCCTTTTATACACGACAGTTGGCAGGGGGTTTCCTTTTACGGGTGTGTGCCCTGATTGACTATCTGGCCAACGGGTGCTACTGAGTCGCGTCCATAAAATATTACGACACGATTGGCCGATGCGGTGGTCGAGGAAGGTAGGGACACGCTCGCAACGGTCAAACATGGCGCGCCCATCGGCTACACGGACACCTCGCCGCCGTCTCGACGCCGGTTGTTATATGTCTGATGCTGATCCCACGGCTCGTTGCGGACCTTCTGGACGGGCGACCGCTTCATATACTAATTTTAATGGGAGAAAAAAATATCACACGTCTTTAGAGCAACTCCAACGCGCCGATTCAAACGGACACGTACTTTATCCACTTTTTATCTGTTTGGTTCGGCTGTCCACTCGTCATTCGAGTGTGTCAGACTGATGCACCCAGCCGGCCGACTCAATTCTCGTCCACGCAGAAAATAATTTAAACTTAAAAAGGCCCTCGGTCGGAGATCATGCCAGCGGTAATGCCATCGCTCAGAGTTGATGCCTACGGCCGACATACATGCCAACCTCCAAAAAACACCACACTGTTCATGTTGGCGCATTTGTAAGCGGCCAACACATATGCCAGCACAAAAGGGGTGGGAGTTCAACCACGCCATCTCGGTCGTGGTCATGCAGGCATACAAAAAAGATGGCGCTCTCCGCCATAGATCAATCATCAAGCTTGAGCATGTCGGCCTGCATCTTCTCGAACCAAGGCCTCTTCCTCGGGGACACCGTGCTCAAGCCCACCTTCATGATCTCCACACCCTTCAACATACAAGCGAGCGCCAATTCTTTTGCTTTGGTCTTGGCTTTGGTAGCCTCGATCTCGAGCATCTTCGCTTGCATCTTCGCCTCCATCTCGAGCTTCTTCCTTTGTATCTCCGTGTGGGCCTTCATTTGCTCTTCTTTGTCTTGCTGGCGCTTCTCCTCCCTTGTATCCTTTTGGGTCATCATGCCTTGCAAAGTTTTTTGCAAGGCAATCGACGCCGGATCACGCTTGTCCTCTTCCTTCGAGTTGGTCTTTCCCCGCGGCCGCGGCTTCTCTCCATCACCATGCCCCTCGACGGCTTGCGGGCCTCCATTCTTCCTGAGGGCCGCATATTGCGCCTTTTATCACCATCCAACAATGGGTGAGAGTGAATGTCTTGTTCCCATGTTGGGCCTTGAATGCTTCCAAAGCTTGGAATGCCTACAAATGAAGACACGAATGCATATTCATATGGGCAATGGACATGCAAGCATGAAACAATAGAAACAAAGATGGAGGAATGTATACCATGTCTTTGATGCCGAGGCCACTCATGGGATGGCCCTCGATTCTCTCAAGGGTGGCACAAAAACTTTTTGCACTCTTGTTGTATGACTCTCCAACGCTTCGAGAGAGACACACATCCACGCTTGCTCTCCATCTTGTATGGCGTGAAATCCTTGTGCTCATGAAATTGGCGATGGACTCTTAGTCAAAAGGTTGATCCCTTTTGCTCGACGCCGATCTTGGGGGCTTGTCCAATATCCCTCCAATATTCACAAAGGTGTTTGTCCTCATCCTTTGTGTATGCCTTCGTCTGCATGCTTTGATGCTTCTTGTTTGCATTGGCTTGGGTGGTGAGCTCGTCGGCAAACAAAGGCTCTCCCTAGATGTCCACCTCATCTTGTTCTTCTAGGCCGTAGTCATCCGGGAACTCATGGCCTTGCGGGAAAGTGCTGCCCATGCCATCTCGGCCTTGCGTGAAGGAGTCAGTCGTGCCACCATGGCCTTGAGCGAAGGTGTCGGTTGTGCCCTCATGGCCGACCATGAAGGGGCCTTGACTGTCTTGGCTTTGGGTCTCGTCGGGATCGTAGGCTGCGCCACCCACGCCACCCTCGAAGATGATGTTCTCCATGATGAAACGGTTGGTCATGTCATCGTCCGTGGTCACCAGCATTGTGTCGAACAAGTTGTGGGCGTCGGGATGCATGTCAGTGGGGATCTCACGCTGTCGTTTCCTCTGGCCCCCGGTGGACAACCCGCCCACTGATATTCACATAAAGATTTTGGTATAGTAGAGACGCTAGCACCTAAAACACACAAGGCATTACATTCATAATCTTTACTCTTAACTTTAATAGAAGGTTCCCATTCATCATGCAATTTCCTATGTATAGAAATCTCCACTTCTAACTTTTCTTCATGAACTTTTATCATTGCTTCTACAATATGTTTAGTAAAGGATTTATTTTGTTCATAAGCATTAGGTCAATTTATCATAGATTGCAACAACAATATACATTCAATAAAGAACAATTATCATAATTAAAGTTCTTGAAATCCAAAGTAGTGGGCACACCACTATTTAAAGTCTTGACCTCTCCAAACCCACTTTTATCATTTTTATCATTAAGATCATCACCCTCCGAACAATTGGGACGCCTTCTAGCTAAAGTTGACTCATCTCTAGTTCCTTTTTCATCAAGTTTTATATTAGTAAACAAAGTTTCAATGGGTGTCACACCAATCATTTTAATATCTTCATCGTGATTACGATAAAAATCGGGTGGAATAGCCTTTTATAGAAATTTTTGCTTAGCTCTCAACCTAGCGGTTCTCTCTTTACTTTCATTCATGGAGACTTGAATAGACTTTATTGACTCATTAATATCATGATTAGGTGGCAAATTTTTATTTTAAGAGTTCCCACATCATGAGTAATTCTATCCATGTTTCTAGCCATATCATTAACTTTATGTAGTTTTTCTTCTACCGTAGCATTGAAAATCTTTTGAGAACTAATAAATTCTTTAATGTTGTTCTCAATTTAAGTAGGTATCCTATTATTATTACTATAGGAATTACCATAGGAATCACCATAATTATTAAAGGAATTTCCGGGATACGGTCTAGGATTGAAATTACCTCTATAAGCATTGTTGTTGAAATTATTTCTGGAGACAAAATTCACATCAATAGCATCATTATTTTTCTCGATCAAAGTAGATAGTGGCACATCATTAGGATCTACTTGAGCATTTTTACTAGTAAACATATTCATAAGTGCATCCATTTTATCACGCAAAGTAACAATTTTTTTGACAGAGTTTACCTTCTTACTAGTTGGAGCTCGTTCGGTGTGCCATTGAGAATAATTTGTCATCATATTACCAAGAAGCTTTGTAGCCTCCCCAATGTAATTCCCACAAAAGTACCACCTGCAGCAGAGTCTAGAATATTTCTCGACACAAAGTTTAGTACCGCATAATTTTTTTTGTATTATCATCCATAAGCTTAAACCAAGAGTGGGAATTTTTTTAATCATTAGTTTCATTCTCTCCCAACATTGTGCAACATGTTATTGCTCAAGTTACTTAAAGTTCATGATTTGATATCTAAGAAAAAAAATTAGAGGGAGGAAAATAATTGGCAATAAAAGCATCCTTACATTTATCCCATGAATCAATACTATTGAGAGGCAAGGATGAAACCAAGTTTTAGCACGATCTCTTAGCGAGAAAGAAATTATTTCAACTTAATAATATCATTATCCAAATATATTTTTATTTTGCATATCACACAATTCAACAAAGGTATTAAGATGGGATGCAGTGATGGGGAATGAAGCATGAAAATAAAAAAAAATCATACGAACACCCAAGATCTAATCTAGGAGATGCATAGCAACAAGAGGGGAGTGTGTCTACATACCCTTGTAGACCAAAAGCGGAAGCGTATGTAACGCGGTTGATGTAGTCGTACTCTTCGCGCTCATGATCCAATCCGATCTAGCGCCGAACGGACGGCACCTCCGCGTTCAACACACATGCAGATCGGTGACGTCTCCTCCTTCTTGATCCAGAAAGTAAGAGAGGAGAAGTAGATGGGATCTCAACTAGCACGACGGCGTGGTGGAGATGGTGGTGGTGGAGTGCCGGTAGGGCTTCGCCAAACGCTGCCGGAGCCAAACTGAGGAGAAAACGGAGTTATGGGAGAGGTAGGGTTGCCGCCGGGGCGTGGGAATTGGTGTGTTTAGCCCCTCCCTCTCCCCCACTATATATAGGAGGCAAGGGGGAGGGCTTGGGCACAGACCTAGCCCCTCCTCCAAGGAGGGGGCGTGGGCCTAGGGAGGTTTCCTCCCTCCCCAAGGCACCTACGGGGGTGCCTTCCCCCTTAGGACTCTTCCTCCTCCTCCCCTCTTGGCGCATGGGCCTCTTTGGGGTTGGTGCCTGATGTAGGGTAGAACCCTAGATGCCCGATCTTTCATGATTGGAGCGGATCCTGCGAAGAACACAAAGAACACGAGGAGAAACACGGGGGAAATCATGAGAGGAACACTCAAGAACAAGTCCAATCACACATCCACTAGACAATCAAACACACAAGATCACAAGGCACATGAACAAAAAAGGTAAAGATACAAGGTAAAGTTCATCTCCAAGAGGAGGTCTTGAGGGGGGTCCTCCCGTGAGGGGGTCTTGATGATATCCCGCAGGATCTTCTCACATGGATGTCTTGAACTCCATGGGAGTGGTAGTCTCTCTCTCTCTCAAGAGTAGAGGTAGGTAGGAGCAAAGCTCACATACAAATGAGCTATCCTATTTGCTAACCCTAGAATGGAGGAGGGGGATGAGTATATATATAGTGGTAGCCACGAAGGGTTAAGTGAGGGGCGAAAGGGTACATGGGCTTCGGCCCGAGTGTCTGCGCGCAGGCAGGGCCGGAAGTTCCAGGGACGGCTGGAAGGTACGGGCTCCGGAGGTTCCGGGCGAAGGTCCGGGCTATACAGAGAGTTGGCACACTCTTGGACAGCTTCGGTGTAGTAGGGCCGAAAGTTCCGGGATGGCCGGAGGTTCCGGTGGCCGGAAGTTCCGGGCAGCGGCCGGAATGTTCCGGGCTTTCCAGGAGCTTGTCCATGCTTCTTCTTCCTTCTCTTCCAAGCTTCTCTCGCGGATGGTGTAGTTGTACACTTGTGCTCGCATCTTCATTGTCCGTGGTGCTCCGATAATACCTATGCATGCACACGGAAGAAGTGTCAAGTAGTATACCATCCTCGAAGGGGTCAAGTGAGCACGTGTAAAAAAGATGATTCACCTTTATGTATGTGAAGTAGATGTCGCACGTGTCACTTGCCGAACGGACTCTTGACATGGTGATGTCCATAGGATGCTCCGCATCAGTGCCCCTGGCCCATATAGGCCAAGGCGCACCCCCTACAGCCCATGTGGGCCCCTGGGGCAGGTGGACCCCTGGACCCCTTTTGGCACTCCCGATACACTGCCGATAATGCCCGAAACTTTTTCGGCGACCAAAACGGGACTTCCCATTGATAAATATTTACCTCCAGACCATTCCAGAACTCCTCGTGACATTCAGCATCTCATCCGTGACTCTGAACAACATTTACCAATGCATATATCCCAATACCACTCTAGCGTCATCGAACGTTAAGTGCGCGGACCCTACGTGTTCGAGAATCATGTAGACATGACTAAGACATCTCTCCGGTCAATAAGCAATAGCAGGACCTGGATGCCCATATTGGTTCCTACATATTCCACGAAGATCTTTATCGGTTGAACCACGATGTCAAGGATTCAGTTAATCCCGTATGCAATTCCCTTTGTCTAGCGATATGTTACTTGCCCGAGATTCGATCGTCGGTATCTCCATACCTAGTTCAATCTTGTTGCCGACAAGTCTCTTTACTCATTCTGTAATACAAGACCCCATGACTAACTCATTAGCCGCATTGCTTGCAAGCTCTTAACGATGCTGTATTACCGAGAGGGCCCAGAGATATCTCTCCGTCATATGGAGTGACAAATCCCAGTCTCAATCCATGCCAACCCAACGGACACCTTCAGAGATACCTATAAAGCACCTTTATGATCACCCGGTTATGAAGTGACGTTTGATAGCACATAAGGCATTCCTCTGGTATCCGGGAGTTGCATGATCTCATGGTCTTAGGAATAGATACTTGACATGAAGAAAGTTGTAGCAAAAACTAAAGTGATACGATCATATGCTAAGCTTACGGTTAGGTCTTGTCCATCACATCATTCTCCTAATGATGTGATCCCGTTATCAAATGACAACTCATGTCCATGGTTAGGAAACCTTAACCATATTTGATCAACGAGCTAGTCTAGTAGAGGCTGACTAGGGACACGGTGTATTTTATGTATTCACACATGTATTTAAGTTTCCGGTCAATACAATTCTAGCATGAATAATAAACATTTATCATGAACGGGAAATATGATAATAACCATTTTATTATTGCCTCTAGGGCATATTTCCCACAGTCTCCCACTTGCACTAGAGTCAATAATCTAGTTTACCTAATAATGAATCTAACACCTATGGAGTCCTGGTGCTGATCATGTTTTGCTCGTGGAAGAGGTTTAGTCAACGGGTCTGCCACGTTCAGATCCGTATGTACTTTGCAAAGTTCTATGTCTCCGTCCTTGATGTAATCATGAATGGAGTTGAAGCGACGCTTGATGTGCTTGGTCTTCTTGTGAAACCTGGGCTCCTTGGCAATAGCAATTGCACCAAGTGTTGTCACAAAAGATTGTCATTGGATCCGATGCACTAGACACAACTGCTAGATCGAATATGAACTCCTTCATCCAGACTCCTACATTCGCCGCTTTGGAAGCAGCGTGGATAATGATATTATTAAGTTGAAATTATTTCCTTTCTCACTAATAGATCATGCTAAAATTTGGTTTTCATCCTTGCCCCGCAATAGTATTGATTCATGGGATAAATGTAAGGAGGTTTTATTGCCAAGTATTTTCCTCCTGCTAAGATTATTTCTCTTAAAAATCAAATCATGAACTTTAAGCAACTTGAGCATTAACATGTTGCAAAATCTTGGGAGAGAATGAAATTAATGATTAGAAATTTCCCCACTCATGAATTAAGCTTATGGATGATAGTACAAAAAAATATTTGAGACTAAACTTTGTGTCGAGAAATATTCTAGACTCTGCTGCAGGTGGTACTTTCATGGAATCACATTGGGAGAAGCTACAAAACTCCTTGATAATATAATGACAAATTATTCTCAATGGCACACCGAACGAGCTCCAACTGGTAAGAAGGTAAACTCCGTTGAAGAAGTTTCTACTTTGAGTGAGAAAATGGATGCTCTTATGAAAATTCTTGCTTGTAAAAATGCTCATATTGATCCTAATGATGTGTCACTATCTACTTTGATTGAGCAAACTAATGGTTCTATTGATGTGAATTTTGTCTCTAGAAATAATTTCAACATGAATGCTTATGGAGGTAATTTTAATCCTAGACCGTATCCCGGAAATTCCTCTAATAATTATGGTAATTCCTATGGAAATTCTTACAATAATAATAATAGGATATCTACTGATCTTGAGAACCAAATTAAAGAATTTATTAGTTCTCAAAAGATTTTTTAATGCTATGGTAGAAGAAAAACTACATAAAGTTGATGATATGGCTAGAAACATGGATAGAATTGCTCATGATGTGGATACTCTTAAAATTAAAATTTTGCCACCTAAGCATGATATTAATGAGTCAATAAATTGTATCCAAGTCTCCATTAATGAAAGTAAAGAGAGAACCGCTAGGTTGAGAGCTAAGTGGGAATTTCTAGAAAAAGCTATTCCACCTGGTTTTTATCGCAATCATGACGAGGATATTAAAATGATTGGTGTCACACCTATTGCAAATTTGTTTAGTAATATATAACTTGATGAAAAAGGGACTGGAGATGAGTCAACTTTAGCTAGAAGGCGTCCCAATGGTCCGAAGGGTGATGATCCTAATGATAAAAATGATAAAAGGGGGTTTGGAGAGGTTGAGACTTTAAATAGTGATGTGCCCACTACTTTGGATTACAAGGACTTTAATTATGATAATTGTTCTTTAGTTGAATGTATTTTCTTGTTGCAATCCATGATAAATTCACCTAATGCTTATGAACAAAATAAAGCTTTTACTGAACATATTATAGAAGAAATGATAAAAGCTCATGAAGAAAAGCTAGAATTGGAGGTTTCTATACCTAGGAAATTGCATGATGAATGGGAACCTACTATTAATGTAAAGATTAAAGATTATGAATGTAATGCCTTATGTAATCTAGGTGCTAGTGTCTCTACTATACCAAAATCTTTATGTGACGTGCTAGGTCTCACCGATATGGATGCATGTTCCCTTAATTTGCATTTAGCGGATTCGACTATTAAGAAATCATTGGGTAGAATAAATGATGTGATCATACTTGGTAATAAAAATTATGTTCCCGTGGATTTCATTGTGCTTGATATTGAATGCAATCCGTCTTGTCCTTAATACTTGGTAGACCTTTCCTGCGCACCATAGGAGCTATTATTGATATGAAAGAAGGAAATATAAGGTTCCAATTACCATTAAAGAAAGGGATGGAACACTTCCCTAGAAAGAGAACTAAACCACCATATGAATCTATTATGAGGGCCTCCTATGGAATTAATTTGAAGGATGACAATATTTGAAACAATGCCTTACATCTAGCTAGGGGCGTAAAACAATAGCGCTTGTTGGGAGGCAACCCAATAGTTATCTTAAATTTTTGCTTTTTCTTATGTTTTGGTGTGTTGACACAATTATTGTTACTGTTATGATTGTGTTTTTATGTTTTAGTTAGTGTTTGTGCCAAGTAAAGCCTTTGGGATGATTTAGTTGATAGTTGACTTGATTCTGTGAAAAAACAAAAACTTTTGCGCCTAGTGCTGGAATCTATACCTATACTAATTAGAGACCCCCTATTAATTACCACATTAATTAGAAATTATGAGCCGTACATCTAACGATGGGACCAAGTTATTATGGTCTAGATTAACTCATACAAGTTGCGGAAAAATTACTAAAAGAGATACCCGTAAAACATCTCCTCCACTGTTTCTTCCTTTCTGAGTAAAAAACGACCTTGAGCAATGGTACTCTTCGATCTCTCATGTCTCTCTCTCACGTCTCTTGGGCATGGATCCCTCTTTCAATCGCTCTCTCTCCCAAACTCTCATCTTTATCTTCCTCTCCACATGGAAACAGATCCGGGTCTCTCCCAAATTGCAACAAGGGAAGTTGGGGCATGGATCTCCTGCTATCACGGAGCTCATCTAGATCAGGTTCGTGTTCTCACACTGATTTGTTTTGATATTCTTTTTGCCGGTTTACATTAAAAAAATCATCGCGCCGATATTCTTTTTGCCGGTTTACATTAAAAAAAATCATCGCGCCCTTTGATAGTGCTATCTAGGGATTCAATTTCCTTTACCATGTGGTTTCTTGAAGCAGATGATAGCGATGGCAAAATAAAATATGTGTCCTCTATGGCTCTATGCCTACAAAAATAAGAAATATATCTTCTTGTAGTGTACAGAAAAAAAATATAATGTCAATCCTTCCTATACATGAGGATCTCTATTTTCTCAGCTTGTTAACCCTAACTCAATCATCGGCTCTCTTCTGTGATTTTGGTATCCCCAATCATAGTTTTCTCAATCCCACAACCAAGAGAGGCAGGTGGTGGGGGATATGGAGAAGGACAGAGCTATTGTGGTTGGTGTCGACGCACATTGTGGATGACGGCCATGCTGAACCTAGGAGGGATGGTAATCTTGAAGAATAATTATCTCGGAAGACATCGACCATCCATGTTCTTCGCTGACATCACGGCCAAGACCTTGCCATGGTTGTTGACTTCAGCAAGGACAAATATTGACTTAGGAGTCAGATGAGGTCACTTGATCATAGGTCATACTCATCGTTAAGCTCAAAATGGGGTTGCCATTTCTCATTTAATCATTTCAATGTATTCACATCTTTTTGAGTTGCTTTTAACTAATGACTTGGAGCAAAGCTTCTTTAAGACGTGAGGGCGTACATTGGGTTTTGGTGAGATCCATAATGTAGTTGAACTTGAGGTAGATGCTCATGGAGTGGAAATTGGAGCAATCATTTCATTTGTAGTTCATCTTCCTACATGGGTTAGTTTTGCAAGGAACAACATATATATCCATTTTGACGAGAGTGGAGCATAAGGTCATCTAGTGTTAAAGGATATGTTTGGTTGTCTTGTTGCTCGAGCACACCAAGGGTGTAGATATTTGGTTCCACTGTTCAAGATATCTTCCGATATTCTGATAAATCGGCCGATTTATCGCTTACCATTGTCTGACCGATAAGATAAATTGGTCGATAAATCAGCCGATATGGTGATAAATCGGCCGATATGCTGATAAACTGGCCGGTTTACCCCTTATCATGGGTCGACCGATAAGTTCCCGATAAGCGATATCCTCAACATTGTTTGGTTCAATCTTCTTTGCTCTAGATTTGAATGTTGAGAGCAAGCTTTTATGAAGTAGTACATATCCAAGTACCTACAAGGGTTAGATGCAATACATGGGAGCAAAGTGTCTAAGATATGAAATGGTCATCATAAGAGTGATATCAAGGATTAGTCAAGATGGTTCATGCCCTTGCATGCATCCAAGTGAGTGTTTAGTTCATGTTGGAAGCATCAATGATGTTCAACTCACTTCTGAAGTGACAAAATATCTTTTCATCAAGAGGCTTAGTGAAGATATCCGCCAATTGTTTGTTGGTACGAACATGCTTAAGGTCAATGTCACCCTTAGCAACATGGTCTCGAATGAAATGGTGATGAACCTCTACTTAGTTCGAGAATGTTGCACAGGATTGTGTGCAACCTTAGTAGCACTCTCATTGTCACCAAGTAATGGCACATGTTTCACATGTATTCCATAGTCTTTGAGAGTTTGTGTCATCCATAGTAAATGAGCACAACATGATCTCGCAGCGATGTATTCCACTTCGGCGGTGGATAGACATACCGAATTTTGTTTCTTGGAGGACCAAGACACAAGTGAGCTACCAAGAAATTGACATGTAACCAAAGTGGATTTTCTATCAACCTTGTCTCTAGCATAGTCCGAGTCAGAATAGCCAACAAGTTTGAATGAAGATCCTTTAGGATACCAAATGCCAAAGTTTGGTGTATGTATCAAGTATCTCACAATTCTTTTCACGGCCTTAAGATGACATTCTTTGGGTGCCGCTTGATATCGTACACACATGCACACACTTAGCATGATTTCGGGATGATAGGCACATAGATATAGCAAAGAATCAATCATAGATCTATAAACATTTTGATCAACGAGTTTACCATCCTTTGACAAGTCAAGATGTTTGGTTGTAGGCATGGGAGTTTTCATACCTTTGCTTTTTTGCATGTTGAACCTTTTGAAAAGATCTTTGGTATACTTTGTTTGTGAGACAAAGGTACTATCCCGAGTTTTTTTGATTTGCAAACCAAGGAAGAATTTTAGTTCACACATCATAGACATCTCATACTTCTCCAACATAATCCTTCCAAACTTTTTACTAAAGAGAGGGTCATTAGATCCAAAGATAATATCATCAACATATATTTAGCACACAAATAGTTCACCATTTACTCTCTTAGTGAATAAGGTTGAATCAATTTTACCAATCTCAAAACCTTTTTCATGAAGAAACTTTGTCAAGCATTTATACCAAGCTCTAGAAGCTTGTTTGAGACCATAGAGAGCTTTATGAAGTTTATAGACATGGTTTGGTTTCTTTTGATTAACAAAACTGGGAGGTTGTTTTACATAGAATTCTTCCTCAATTTCACCATTTAGAAAAGCACTTTTAATATCCATTTGATAGAGGGTGATATCATGGTGATTGGCATAAGCAAGTAAGATGCAAATAGACTCAAGTCTAGCAACGGGGGCGTAGGTCTCACCATAGTGCAAACCTTCGACTTGGGTGTAGCCTTGTGCAACGAGACGTGCCTTGTTGCATATGACTTGTCCATCCTCATCTTGCTTGTTTTGGAACATCCATTTGGTTTCGATGACATTTTGTTCATCCTTAGTGTCGTGGGAAACCACGTCCACCTATGGGGCCATGAGCCCCTTTTGGTTCGGCTGGGGGATGGGCACGTTGCACAAAGAGCGAAGAAGCGTTGCGCAGCACGGCGGAGATCACACGGGCAGTCTTTACCCAGGTTCGGGCCGCCGTGAGGCATAAAACCCTACTCCTGCTTTGGTGGATTGATGGTGGATAATGGTGGTGAACGTAGCACACTCGCTCGGCAAGGTCGCTCTGGGGGCGAGAGTGGCTACGCGCGTATGGATATGCGAGGGTCCAACCCTTTCTACGGTCGCCATGGGCCTCCTTTTATAGATAAAGGGGTCACCACAGTGGCAAATCAGTCTTTGCGTACTGATTAGATAGCTAACAGTGCTATCATATCTATCTCTGCAGGCTAAGAGCGCATTAAATGTGCCGCTTAGTGTCACATCACAGCTCGCCCGACAGGCCCTGTCGGGCTGTTTTGTCAGCTTCGCGCCTGCTCGCTTGACACGTCTCAGGACGGGGGTCATATGGAGGTGTTTGCTGTAGGAAGTGGCTGCCATGTGGTAGAAAGCAGCCACTTAGTCACCTTGGAGCTCGACACCGCTTTGATTAATGACTTGCGTCGCTTGTGAGGTGAAGCGATGGAGTGGTTTGCCTCCGCCGACCCCGGCAGGCCTGCCAGGATGATCTGGGAGCTTGCTTCCGGGGTAAAACCCAACCCTGCCAGGCTCGCCTGCCCTGCAAGGCAGGTCCTTCCCTTAGCGATGCCTTGTTCCTCTGGCTCACCTTGGCCTTCTCGACTTACACTTGGATCCTCTAAAGGAATTGATCCTCCTTGTTTGGTCTGATCTTGGTCTTGTAATCTTGTCTCTGGCCTATGCACAGTTCGTGCAATGGACCCAGGGTCTGTTGCACAGACAGGAGCCCCCGGGCCTAGCACGAACACGCCACCGGGCGTCGTTGGGGTAGGCCCTAACCAGTGCACAGGCAGAAACGTAAGGATGGCTCCGCCCTTTGAGATCTTCTTTGCTTCTTCATTAACCTGAGCTTGGGTCAGTTTCCAGTTTTCCCGCGCGTCGTGCAAAATGCTTAGGGGAGAAACTGAACCACGATCTGCGGGCAGCCCACGCCCCACGATCATGGGGTAGGAAATTGCCATCCCACTTGCCTCCGGTCGACGGGTCGCCTCTGCCATGCTCTCCGTCGATGTCTTCGTCCATGCCCTCCCGCCCCCGTCGGGCATCCTCTCCTGGAGCCCGACAGGGTCAGGCTGGGCTTCTGCCCAGGCACTCCTTTTGCCCTCTTCGCCTTCTACCATCGTGCCTAGGAGGAGAGGGACAAGAACGGGCATTACGGGGCACTTATCTTTTTCCAGTCTTAAATCTGTAGGCATTTGCCAAATTTTAGTTCAAATAATGTAATATCTTGTATCCATGTTTATGTTCCGTGAGATTTGTACTTGTTGATCAGCATATTAATGAAAAAAGATAAGCTTGGCTGGGCACTTGTGCATGTACGACATCCATGCAGAGGTGAAACGCCTCCATACTTTCATGTAAACAAGTAGATCCCGGTAAGCTACCTTGCCGGCACCCTACAGTACTGCTGCCATGAGGCTGAGCCTGCCGGGCGCAGAACCCATTGGGAGAGACCAGCCCCCCGTCAACCCCTTTCAGCCAAAGGCCACTACGACCATCCTGACCGAAGCAGCGTTCGTGTCAGTAGATGGGAGCACCTTTGTTTCCGAGGCGGTGAGGTTTTCATATGCATAGGTCCTACTCACGGAACATGTATGGATAAGAGATGGAACTTATCTATTTGGCTTGCCGGAGACCGCAGTGCTGGCTTGTCTTCGCATTCTCTTCCTAGGACTAAGTCCACGGCAGGAGCCTGCAGTTTATGCAAATGAAGATGATGCCAGATGCAACCTATCTACATGATCATGCAACCTATCTACATGAATCATGCGATGCTTATGATATGTTGATGCATGCATGCAACTTGTTGGGGCCCCCCAGCGCTTCATTTATTTCTCTGTTGCTCAGGGTCTGCGCCTGGCTTTGTACAAGGGGTTACATGCAGCTGAGGCAAGGCCTGTACAAAAGGGTGGCTACCGGGCAGGGCCCGACAGCCGCGCCTTACGGGTAGAACTTGCGGAGATGCTCAATATTCCATGAGTTTTGCAATTGAATGCCATCTCCGGTCTCCAGACGGACTACGCCAGGTCTGGTGAATCGTACTACCCGGTAAGGGCCTTCCCACTTCGGCGACAGCTTGTTTGTACCCTTGGCGGACTGAACGCGCCTAAGGACAAGGTCGCCTTCCTCAAAACACCGGGCATGAACCCTGTGGCTATGATAGCGACGCAGGGCTTGCTAATAGCGTGCAGCACGCGTAGCAGCCCGGAGACGGTTCTCCTCAAGAAGCACGGCGTCGTCACGCATGTGCTGTTCCTGCGCTGCTTCATCGTAGGCAAGCACTCGAGGTGACCCGTAAATGAGTTACGTGGGGATAACTGCTTCTGCCCCATAGACTAGGGAGAAGGGAGTCTGCCCGGTAGCTCGGTTTGGTGTCGTTCTGAGGGACCAAAGATCCACCGGCAGCTCACTGATCCATTGCCTGCCATGCTTCCGCAGCTTACCAAACGTTCTTGTCTTGAGTCCCCGCAGCACTTTAGCGTTCGCCCTCTCAGCTTGTCCATTGCTTCTGGGATGTGCAACAAAGGCAAATGAGATCTTGCTTCCGAGGGCATGAACATATTGCATGAAGGCGCGGCTCATGAACTGGGTGCCTTTGTCGGTGATGATCCGGGCAGGGACCCCGAAGCGGCACACCAATCCTTTCAAGAACTTGATAGCTGACTGAGCAGTCACCTTTCTCACGGCATCTACTTCCGGCCACTTTGTAAACTTGTCGATTGCAATGAACAAGAATTCAAAGCCCCCGGCAGCTCGGGGGAAAGGGCCGAGAATATCGAGCCCCCAGACCGAAAACGGCCATGACAAAGGGATTGTCTGGAGTGCTTGGGCAGGCAGATGGATATTTTTGGAATGAAACTGACAGGCTTCACACTTGGTGACGAGCTCAACCGCATCTTGGAGGGCTGTGGGCCAATAGAATCCTTGCCGGAATGCTTTCCCAACCAAAGCCCTTGATCCAATGTGGGAGCCACACATGCCTTTGTGTATTTCTGTCAGCAGTTCCTTTCCTCCTTCCCGGTAAATGCACTTAAATTTCACACCGTTGGGCCTTCTTCTATATAGTGTGTCATCGACAAACTGATACATACTGGCCCTCCGGGCTACTCTTTCAGCTTCTTCTTGCTCTTCAGGAAGTTCTCTGGTTTGGAGGAAATGGACTATGTGCCTTGCCCAAGTTGGAGCCTGAGGCTCGACAACGAGGACTAGCGGCACCTCCTCATTCATGGGGGTGCATCCCTTGATTGCGGGGACCAGTGGCCCGGCAAGAGGGTGTATCCCGACAATCGAAGAGGAGTTGTTTCCGGCAGGGTCCCTGCCAGGAGCCCCGAAAGGCTCTACCGGGAGAGGCTTACCGGAGTCCAATTTCCTCCTCTTTCGGGCCATTGTTGTCGGGGATACGGAGGGCTGAGTAAGATGGAGAACAAAAGTCCCTGGTTCCACAGGAAGCTTCTGCGCAGCGCACTTTGACATGTGATCAGCAATGCTATTTTCTGCACGGGGTACGTGCTCTGTTTGCAACCCGTCAAAGCGCTCCTCCAATCTTATCACTTCCTCGACGTATGCCTCCATCAATGGGCTTTGGTAATCCTTGTTGACTTGTCTCACCACCAGTTGTGAATCTCCTCAAATGATCAGCTTCCCGATTCCCAACTCTGTAGCAATCCTGAGCCCGGCAAGAAGCCCTTCATATTCTGCCGTATTGTTGGTCGCCTCCTCCCGGGGAAAGTGCATCTGGACGACGTACCTCAGGTGCTCTCCAGTGGGAGCCACGAGAAGCACGCCAGCCCCTGCACCTTCTAGGGAGAAGGCTCCATCGAAATACATGATCCATTCTTGGGGCGCTTCCTTGCCAGGGATAACTGTTTCCTGTACTTCTTCATCAGGGGTTGGCGTCCATTCTGCAATAAACTCTGCCAACGCCCTGCTCTGGATTGTTGATGTGCTTTCAAACTTCAGGCTAAAGCTGGATAACTCCAATGCCCACTCCACTATCCTGCCGGTGGCCTCTGGGTTTCGAAGTATCCTTTGCAATGGGAAGCGGGTGACAACCATGATCTCATGGGCTTGGAAGTAGTGGCACAGTTTCCTTGAGGCCATGACAAGGCCAAAGATCAATTTTTGCACGCCAGAGTACCTGGATCTAGCCCCCTATAACAGGGAGCTGACGAAGTATACTGGGCGCTGCACCACCTTCTTCCTTGCCGTGTCCTTGGGGTTGCTTCCGCTGTCGTGCTCCTCTTTGTCCTGATCCGTATCTGGCCTTGCCGGGCCGCTCTCTTCCTCTTCCCCGGGCTGCTTCTTCCACTTCCCGCTGCGCTACTAGGGCCGTACTAACCACTTGATTAGTTGCTGCCAGATATAGCAGCAACGGCTCTTGTGGTTTGGGTGCGACCAAAGTAGGCACAAAAGACAAGTAGGCCTTCAAATCCTACAGTGCTGCATCTACTTCCGGGGTCCTGCCCTCTTCAAAATCTTGAAGAACGGCAAGGCGCGCTTGGCAGACTTGGAGATGAATCTACTAAGCACGGCAACGCATCTTGTCAAACGCCTCATATCCTTAACTGTCTTGGGTGCCTGTATCTGCTCAATAGCCTTGATCTTATCGGGGTTGGCCTCTATCCCACGGTGGGACACAAAGAAACCATGTAGCTTGCCGGAGGGAACGCCAAACACGAACTTCTCCGGATTCAGTTTCAAGTTGATCTTGCGTAGATTAGCAAATGTCTCTTCTAAATCCTGGATGAGGATTGATCTGTCCTTGGTCTTGACCACAATATCATCCATATAGGCTTCAATGTTCCTGTGCAACTATGGTTCAAAGCCAATCTGGACTGCTCTTGCAAAAGTGGACCCGACACTCTTCAACCCAAAAGGCATGCACACAAAGCAGTATGTGCCGCATGGGGTGATGAATGAGGTCTTTTCTTCATCCTCCTTGGACATAAAAATCTGATGGTATCCAGAGTATGCATCCAGAAAAGAGAGCAACTCACACCCCGAAGTAGAATCCATGATCTGGTCGATGCGCGGCAAGGGAAATGGGTCCGTTGGGCATGCCTTGTTCAGATCTGTAAAATCTATGCAAAGCCTCCATTTTCCATTAGCCTTGCGCACAACCAGTGGGTTTGCTAACCATGTTGGATGCAGTACTCCTCTGACCAAACCAGCTGCTTCAAGTTTCTTGATTTCCTCGACAATAAACTGCTGCCGCTCCAACGCCTGCTTCCGAACCTTCTGCTTGACGGGCTGGGCATGTGGGCAGACTGCAAGGTGGTGCTCGATTACCTCCCTGGGAACACCAGGGATATCAGATGGTTGCCAGGCAAACACATCGATATTCGCCCGCAGGAAGGCAACGAGCATGCTTTCCTATTTGTCATCAAGGGTGGCGCTGATAGTGAAAGTACCATCAGCGCCAGCCAGCCCTGCCGTGACCTTTTTCACTTGGGGTGGAGCAGCCTTGGATCTCTTGCTGTTGGAACTCTCTGGCATGTCATCAACGGGCACGGCACATTCCACAGGGGTACGCTTCCCGGATTCCTTGCCAGTGCCTCTGCTATGCTTTTCCTTGGCGGGAACTGTGGCTTCCGCGACCTCTGCCACGACCACGTCCCGGTACATCTTATCCATGCAAATAATTGTGTCTTTCTTGTCCGACGGAACGGAAATGACGCCATCGGCCCTGGCATCTTCAAGGTGTTGTAGGCATAGTGGGATGCTGCCATGAATTTGGCCAGAGCCGGGCGCCCATGGATCCCGTTGTACGGCAGGGGGAGGTCAAACACATCAAACACAACTTTCTCAGTCTTGTAGTTCAACTCTCCTCCAAATGTCACTGGCAACGTAATCTTTCCCTTAGGACGGCTCCTGCCGGGATTGACTCCTTGAAACGTGCCTGTGACCTTAAGTTCTTCCTCTGCTATCTGGAGTTTGCTGATAACCTTTGGGGAAACCAGATTCAACCCGACCCCGCCGTCAACCAGCATCTTTGTGACCTTGAGGTTGCGAATTGTTGGTGAGACCAACAACGGCAAGCACCCTACCGCAGTAATGCGGTCGGGGTGGTCATCTTCATCAAAGATGATGGGCGTGCGTGACCACTTGAGCGGCTTCCGAGAATCTGCCGCTGGCTCCACGGCATTGACTTCATGCGCCCACTGTTTAAGTTCGCGGTGAGAGGAGTGCAAAGATGCACCCCCGTCAATGCACATGGCGTCAGTGGCTTTCTAGAACTCCTGCTCGCTGGTTTCCTCTTCATTCCCTCCATCACTCTCATTACTGCAATCCTCCTTCTCTTGGCCCTTGGCGGGTTTCCCTTGGTTCCGAGGAGCCTTGCCAGGGCGATTTGCTTCACCACCCCGGCCCTTCCCGCCAGCGCCATTCTGACCTTTTTCCTTATCGGGTTTCTCATACTCAGCCTTCTGTCTCTTGACAAGCTGCTCAACCTGATGACACTCCTGGAGATCATGGCCCTTGGTCCGATGAATCTTACAGTACGGCCCATCACTTTTCCCAGCTTTCTCGGCAGCCGCCGCCTCCCGGCAGTCAGCGCATGCGGTAGCCTCCTTGCCGGGGGCTTCAGCCTTGGCCTTCTTGCTGTTACTAGGCGTGCCTGACCCCTCAACAACCATCACTGTCTTATCCTTGCGCTTCTTGTTGTGCTTCTTGTTCTTCTTCTTCTTACTGATGGTTTCGTCGTCATCTTCTGAGTCGATGTCGACGCAACCTTCCTCTCCAGGAAGTTTCCTCCCCTCCTCCACCCGAGCACACTTGTCCACCAAAGTGTAGAGCTCCTTCACAATCTTGGGCAACCGAACGTTCATCTTGGAACGTATCCTGCGGTTGCGCACGTTGGATTGGAAGGCAGCTATCACGGCAGCTGGGTGGATATCTAGGATATTTCTGTGGACTCGACTGAATCTCTACAAGTACTTCCGTATAGTTTCTCCTTCTTTCTGCTGGAGAAGTTGCAGGTCGCTGGGCCGCCCTGGTTCTTGATGGCCGCCTGTGAAGGCACCAATGAACTCGTGGCATAGGTCAGCCCAGGTCGAAATGGAGTTCTCCGGCAGGTGCATCAGCCAAGACCTCACATTTGACTTGAGAGCCAAAGGGAAGTAGTTGGCGAACACCTTCTCATCTCTTCCCCCGGCAGCTTGAACAGCGATGGTGTAGATGCCCAAGAACTCTGTCGGGTTTTAGTCTCCCATCATACTTCTCAGGTATCTCTGGCTTGAACGTGCGAGTGGACGGCCAACGGACTTGCCGTAGATCACGGGTGAAGGCAGGGCATCCAACCTCGAAAGGCAGGCACCCGCTATCTCCGAGCGCGGGCTCATCAACGTCGGGGCCATCACGCCCATTGGACCGGCGGGGGTTGTCACGGCGCCGCTCGTCGATGACGCACGCGCCTTCCCATCGCCTGCCTTCCGGGGCACGCTGTCGGCCTTGACGCGCTCGAGGGTCTGATGAGGAAATCGAGACGTCGTCGGGTGCTTGGTTTTGCGGCTCCCGGGAGGCTTGCCGTGGTGGGGATTGCACCGTGAGGGTGGCCCCTCCCGCACGACCAGCCGCACGAGCCGTCGTTGCTGCCTGGGAAGGCCGTGGTGGTCCGGCCCGCTGTGATCCTTCTGCCTCGGCAAAACCAATCAAACTTTGAATGGTGGCTCGCCACTCATCCATCTAGTCTGCCGTCGGTGGAAATCTCAATAGCAGTTGGGCTCGCGCCATGGCCTCTGAGGCAGTGCTTGGCATAGGTGATGACAATGTAGATCATAGTGTCGCTCAGCTCCTGACGTTGCCGGTGGCGACTGCACCGCGCCCTTGCTGCTGTGAACCAGCCGTTTGGACGGCATGGTGATGCGGCGGAGGCGCCTGAGGGCCAGCGGCTCCATTGGGCACAGTAGCTAGGTCAGCCCGCCCCGAGGGTGGCGCGTGCCCTGTGGTCGCGCCCGCAGTGGGGGCGGCCGGAGGGTTGCGATTCGCCCCAGAGCAAGCATCATCACTGCGGCTGTGCCTGTTGGCGAGGAGAAGGGGTTCAGGCGGAATGGTCCCTCCATCCGTACCCCGTGGAGCATGGCCGTTGGGATGTTGCTGATGCTGTCCTTCCCCGGTACCTCCCGTTCCTGCTTTAGTCATGGGGAAGGTGGTGACGGCACCGCGTGCGCCGACCACGTCCCCCGCAGCATCCACACCCTCGCGAGCCCCTGCATTCCCCGCGACATCGGCGGTCGCGGGCGGTGGAGCCTTCGAGATGGACGGGTGATTTGCAGCTCCGAGCTTCCTCTTGGGCGCCATAGTCGATGACGCTGTCGACGACGAAAATGTCGATGAAGATGACGCGCAGCGTACGCTTTTGGTTTCGCACAAGTGATCCCCCTACCTGGCGCGCCAAAGATGTCGTGGGAAACCACGGCCACCTATGGGGCCATGAGCCCCTTTTAGTTTGGCGGGGGGATGGGCACGTTGCACAAAGAGTGGAGAAGCGTCGCGCAGCACGGCGGAGATCACACGGGCAGTCTTTAGCCAGGTTCGGGCCGCCGTGAGGCGTAAAACCCTACTCCTGCTTTGGTGGATTGATGGTGGATAATGGTGGTGAACGTAGCACACTCGCCCGGCAAGGTCGCTCTGGGGGCGAGAGTGGCTACGTGCGTATGGATATGCGAGGGTCCAACCCTTTCTACGGTCGTGATGGGCCTCCTTTTATAGATAAAGGGGTCACCACAGTGGCAAATCAGTCTTTGCGTACTGATTAGATAGCTAACAGTGCTACCATATCTATCTCTGCAGGCTAACAGAGCACATTAAATGCGCTGCTCAGTGTCACATCACAGCTCGCCCGGCAGGCCCTGCCGGGCTGTTTTGCCAGCTTCGCGCCTGCTCGCTTGACACGTCTCAGGACGGGTGTCATATGGAGGTGTTTGCTGTAGGAAGTGGCTGCCATGTGGCAGAAAGCAGCCACTTAGTCACCTTGGAGCTCGACACCACTTTGATTAATGACTTGCGTCCCTTGTGAGGTGGAGCGGTGGAGTGGTTTGCCTTCGCCGGGCCCGGCAGGCCTGCCGGGATGATCTGGGAGCTTGCTTCCGGGGCAAAACCCAACCCTGCCGGGCTCGCCTGCCCTGCAAGGTAGGTCCTTCCCTTAGCGATGCCTTGTTCCTCTGGCTCACCTTGGCCTTCTCGACTTGCACTTGGATCCTCCAAAGGAATTGATCCTCCTTGTTTGGTCTGATCTTGGTCTTGTAATCTTGTCTCTAGCCTGTGCACAGTCCATGCAATGGACCCAGGGTCTGTTGCACCGACACTTAGTGTCAGTGTCAAAACTAGCAGACCTCGGGGTAGGGGGTCCCGAGCTATGGATCTTGGATAGATGGTAACAGGAACAGGGAGACGATGTTTACCCAAGTTTGGGCCCTTTTAATGGAGGTAAAACCCTAAATCATGCTCCTGTTTATATTGATATAGATGTATTAAGTACAGAGTTGATTTACCTCGAGGTCGTAATATGTGGTCTAACTCTATGGCTAGGTGAATGATATTGCGTTGATGTCCCCTCTGCATGCTAAACCCGTTGGCTTATATACACGCCAGGTAGGGTATCTAGGGTTACAAGGTCGGTATCTAGGCACAGGGTAGCAGGAGAAGTCTTGGAGTATACAACAAGCCTTCGACAGATATAGTCTTGATTACGCCCCTGCATACAGCCTCCGGAGTCCTTGTGAATGAACAAGGGCCCATCGGCCCAATCCGAGGAACATGGGCCAACTAGGTTAGGACCCCCTAGTCTAGGACACTGCCTGTAGCCCCCGAACTGGTCTTATATGCCGAGGACGATTCCCTTGATGAGGACAACCTCGGACCCGAAGTCCTTGGCTCGACAGACGAGTTCCCCTTAGTGTCTTCCTGCTTCTTGGTCCACCCTTGATAGGAGCGGTGTTTAGCCAAGACCCATCCAAGCTCGTACCCTGCCCGAAGAGATCAGGTAACTTAGCCTTGAAGGCCGACAACCTAGGTATTCACAATACCACCTAGTCTGACAACTTTATCGAAGCTATGCCCCCACGACGGGTCAGACAATTACTGCTCCCCCTAAATCGTGGCTTGAGGCGGCCATTTCATTGGCACATCCCATCGAGGTGGATATTGTGCCCGCTTTCTCGAGGATATCATCATGATTTTGTTTTCCCCTATACGCATAACAACGTCTTTAGTAGGAGTGGTGTTTTTATCGGTGCAACAAAGGGGACTCTTGGCCTTTCAGCAGCCTATAAGAGCAAAAGAGAGGGCAGCGCAAGCAACCACGCTCTCATTTCCCCCGCCCGCTGCTTTGTCTAGCTCTAGCACCCAGATCCAATCTCACACTCCTTCCCCCTAGCGAGTCCAACCTATCCCATCAGCCATGGCTGATACCCTCAAAGGGCATTGGGGGGTTCCACCGTGACGGGCATCACCATCCAGGAGCTGCGTGATGCGGTATATCTCTCTGCCAACATTGCCGCTTGCGCTCCAGGTGTCGGCCAGCAACTTCCCGCTCCCAACGTAGGGGAGCGGGTAGTCTTTGTCCCCCACCTCATCCGAGGCCTGGGGTTCCCGCCGCACCCATTCATGCGCGGGATGATGTTTTACTACGGGCTCGACTTCCACCATATGGCCCCGAACTCTATTCTCCATCTTGCTTCTTTCATCATAGTCTGCGAGGCCTTCCTTCGCTGCGAGCCACACTTCGGCATGTGGCTGAGAACCTTCGAGGTTAAACCAAAGTCCAGCGGCTCCAATCTGGTGGAGTGCGGAGGGGCCATGGTCAGCAAGAATCAGAGCGCTTACTGGTTCAAGGGCACCTTCATCAAAACAGTGAAGGAGTGGCAAAGGGAGTGGTTTTACATCATGAAGACACTTGCCCCTGGCCAGGCGGAGGTCCCAGCCTTTTCAGCCAGACCTCCAAAGAAGCTCAAGTCCTGGAGGGACAAGAGTGTCATCTGGGGGAACCCAAAGGAGGCGGAGGCCATGATCAAGAAGATCAAATGGCGGTCTACCACGAGGAACCTTCAGCTTGCCGACGTCATCAATGTCATGCTCAACGGCCTCATCCTCCTACTCCAACTCCGGGCTACCCCGATGTGGGAGCAGAAGCCCAAGGATGTGGGCCCTGTCACCGCCTTCTTCCGCTCCACCTTGTCCGGTATGTGGACGCGGCTCCTCAAACTGGACAAGGACAAGATCCCCAAAGAGGGGAAGACCTAGTCTTCAAGGATGGCTACGAAGCCCCCCAGTAAGTGCTCTAACACACGATTCTAAGTTCGTATTCCTTGTACTGAGAGTTTAACAAATCGCCTTGCTTAACACTTACATAAGTGGTTGGCCTAGGTGCAGAAGGTGCAGTGCGCGACCCCACTACCAGAGGAGCCAAGGGCTCCCCTGCTCATGGCGCTCCTAACCAAGAAGCCGCACATGGTGGTCCCCAAGGGGACGAAGCCCCAGAAGGGCAAGACTAGTGCTCGGACCCGGGAGACCTCGGTCACCCGGTCCGAGGAGAACCACGCCTCCTCCATCCCTGAAGATGATGCAGAGGAGGGTGAGGAGGAAGAGAACCCTCCCCCTAAGGTTAAGTGGGCAGCGTCAGTGGACGCAGAAGCCGACATGCAGCCCAAGGGCTCAAAGAGGCCAAGGAGGACCTCGGCCAGGGCCGCCGGCAAGTCATCAGAGAGAATTGAGATCTCTGAGAATCAGATGACGACCCCTTGCTATGGGGAGGAAGAAACTAATGACCCACAAGTATAGGGGATCAATCATAGTCCTTTCGATAAGTAAGAGTGCGGAACCCAACGAGGAGCAGAAGGAAATGACAAGCGGTTTTCAGCAAGGTAATTTCTGCAAGCACTGAAATTGTCGGTAACAGGTAGTTTGATAGCAAGATAATTTGTAACAAGTAATAAGTAGCAATAGTAACAATAGGTGCAGCAAGGTAGACCAATCCTTTTTGTAGCAAAGGACAGGCGAAAACAATCTCTTATAGTAAGCAAAGCGTTCTTGAGGACACACGGGAATTTCATCTAGTCACTTTCCTCATGTTGGTTTGATTCGGGTTCACTACTTTGATAATATTATATGTGGGTGGACCGGTGCTTGGGTCCTGTTCTTACTTGAAAAAGGCTCCCACTTATGATTAACCCCTCTCGCAAGCATCCACAACTACGAAAGAAGAATTAAGATAAAATCTAACCATAGCATTAAACATATTGTTGGTGCAATATCTGCCTTCCTATGTTTTGGAGATTGTTGACAGAAACAGGTATGGACTGATTTGTTTGCTAGTGCATACAAAGAGAAATAGTCCATATAAAACCGAAGAGAATGCTGTCTCCGGTGCCAAGTTCGAGGAACTTCACCGAAGCATATCTGCGTTGTATAGAAGAACGAGCTGTATCTATTGAATTCATGTAGATGAGAAGATTGATGTGAAGGAATTAACCCCTCAAAAGTTTACTGCTAAAGCGAAGCATTTGGTTCGGTGTTGTCCGAAGAAATTGACTGTAGCGAACGGAAGTCGAAGACAAATTGAGGACGTAGTATTCTTTTCTTTGTTCTTCTTTCGTTCATTTGAGTCATAGGACCTCTGTACTATTAAGAGGGGTATAGGTTCTCAAAGCTTAGATCCGCTGTGATGCTTAGCCCAAAACCTATGAAAGTTGCGAGAGAAATCTCTTTGTGTTCCGAGCAAATACTTGCCAGTAAGAGACTGTGAACTTCATCACTGCGAGAGATTTGTCTCTGACCAAGGAGTCAGCATTACTTGCTCCGCAAGCAATGTTACTATTGTGCGAGAGATTTGTCTCTGACCGAGGAGTCAACATTACTTGCTCCGCAAGCAATGCTACTATTGTGCTCAAAATCCGACCGTTGGACTCGTGTCGTTCGGCCATTGGCTGCTCCCGATGTCCAATTTGGTCATTTCCCATCAGGGAAGGCTGCGGCTATAAATACCCACCCCGCGCCAGCTTTGTCCGGTGGCTGCTCTGCTTAAGATTTCTGAGAAGATTGATTTGAGCACCCCCTCTCTGAGTGATTTGAGTTTAAGATCCACCAAGAGAAAATCAAGAGCCCAAACTTGGACAGTGGTTTAGCATCGCAGTAGTTTTGAGTTAGAGTTCTTGTACCTATTACTCTTGAGAGCTGCGCACTCTCTAGACGGATAGGTTTCGGCTCGAGTGTTGAAGATTTGTTGTCTTCACCGAGCTAGATCTTTAGCAACCAAGAGTGATTGTGGTTCGCGAAGGTCGACTGAAGGTTTGGAGATCACCGACAAGTATCTACCACGAGTGAAATCAACTAAAATCTGATCAGCTTCAAGTTGAAGGAGAATAGGGTGAAGAGAGTTTATCTTCCATGTTAAGTCACAGCCCCTCCAACCAGACATAGCCCTTTGGCAGAAGGGTGAACTGGTCTACCAAATCTTTCTATCGCCATCGAGCACCACTGGTTCAATTTACTTCAACTCATTACTTTCGGCAGTCTTCGTATGTGCTCTATGACGATAGTTATCTAATCAGTTATTTTCTCTGGTATATCATTCGGCTCCATTATTGTTGTGACAGTTATCATTCATTGCTTACTTTGTTGCTCCCTCATCATTCTGTCGTGCTATCTTAGTCCTAGTTATTTTTTGTGCTGTGATCATTTACCTCATTATAGTTTTTCTTCACAGTGGCCCATCGCAGTTCAATTCTAGCTCTCTGTGATGATATTGTATTTGTTGGCATATTACATTACCATCATTATCATCAAGCATGTTATATCATATGCTCGAACCATTATTGCATCCTACATCGATGATTTTGTTCCTCAATAGTATGCGTGATTGAATTCATTTCTACCGAACTTTATGTCCACTGCTGTGTTTGGGATCAGTTCAAAACATTCGAAAGAAATTTTGAATCTCCCATTCAACCCCCTCTGGTCGATATACTCTTGGTCCTAACAATTGGTATCAGAGCAGGTTCTCCCTGTCTCTGTTTATTAAAGGTCAAACATCCTTGGAGTTTTGAGTATGTCATATGCAGGTAGATCCTCGCACCCTGAAAGATTTCCTATCTTCGATGGAAATGATTATCTGTACTGGAAAGAAAGAATATGAGAATCAGAATTCAAGCTATCAACTTTGATCTGTGGCAGATTGTGGAAAATGGCTACACCATTTAGCAACCGGATGATCCAAATTCCGATGACAAAGCCAATCTGTAGTTGGATGCTCAAGCAAAAGATATCATCTGCAGTAGTCTCTCGAAAGACATTTTCTTTCGGTTCCAAATGCTCGACACTGCAAAGCAACTTTGGGATGCTATTAAACATGCTCATGAAGAATTCATTGCTAGATAAGATCCTCACACTCAAATGCTTCATACCATGTTCGCTGGTTTCAAAAGTCTTCGTAAGGAAAGTGCTATGGAACTCACTGATCGACTGAAAAACATTGTTGAAAGACTTCATCAGTGAGGAGTAACTGATATCACCGATAGAGATGTGGTCAACAAGCTACTGAGTGCTCTTGATGCAACTTTCGGTCCTATCTGAAATCAAGCAAAGACCAGACTATGAAGAACTTCACTATGTTGAGATCATGACGCTGTTGTCCATTCACGAAGAAAAGATGGAGCTTGAAAATGCAGATCAAGAATCTTCTTCAGAAGGTGAAGGAGAAATCCTTTCACATTATGGCAGCTCACAAGAAGAAGATGTTAAGAATCAACACACCATCACCAGAGAACTAGAGATGCTAACAGAAAGACTAAGTGATCTGAGAAGACAAAATTTATGCCTCACAAATGATGATGAGTTTAACTTGCCTGAATCATCAAGAAGGTTACTTCCAAAAGAAATGAAGTGCTTCAAGTGCAAACAATTTGGCCATCTCATTGTAGACTGTCCCTGCTGGGAAGGAAAACCTAGCAACAGATGGAAATATTTTCACTGCAGTGGATTCACACGAATGGATCATCATACTAAGCTCTCGAAGAAAAATGAACCATCCTCGTCTTCTTCAACGAGACCAGTCACTGACGTGAAAGCCAGAGCAGCTATCGAGCCAAATATGAAGAGAATATCACAGCTGAATAGAGCATGTGTTGATATGACCCTGGATTCTGAAGAAGAGGAGACAGACTCTGAACCAGATGATGAAGAAATTCACAGAAGGATAGGAAGGAGCAATGCCTTCATTGCCTATGAATCATCAGAAAATTCACTCGATTCAGACTCCGATGATGATGCCTCAAGTGATGATGAGCCAATCACATTTTGTCTCATGGCAAAATCATCTAAGGATCAGGTATCAGCAAAACACCAAAAATCCATGAATGGATATTCTCCTAAATATATTGCCTATGCCAAACTGGTCAAGATTGCAAAATCTCAACATGATGAACGTGAAATGCTTGAGAAGAATCTTAGGAAAACCGAAGGATTACTGGTCGAAGAGATGGAGAAGAATCAAAAGTTGATGGAAGAGTATGACGCTTTCTCTTCAACTATTGATGATCTTTCCAACAAATATGATTCTCTTTCAGTCGACTTCGAGAGTTTATCTACTGAACTCCTTAATAGGAATAAAGAACTCGAGTCTCTGAAAGAATCTCATAACATGCTTGCGAAAGAAAAAGCTTCTCTCTTCGCCAAGCAATCTGTTCGGCTTCCTGATGATTTTGTGCCTCCGTGCTTAAAATGCTTAGAACGTAGTAATGTTGATCCTCATGCTATCATCGAGAATATTGCAACTACTATGAATGGTGTCACCAACCCCTCCTTCGAGGAATTTGCTGCTGTTACTAAGGAAAATTGCAGGCTAAAAGGACTTGCTTGAGATAGGAATGCTAAGGAGCCTAAAAGGGCATCAAACCCTCTGTGATGTGCTCAAGAAGTCAATACTGCACAAAAATCCTTGAAAGGAAGGATTGGGTTTCGATAGAAAACTGAACGTTGATGGAACCTACTGGACTCCCGAACAGTATCCTCGAACGAGTTGGGTTCTTGCTAAAAGCAAAACACTCGAACCTGCAATTCTGTCAGGATATGATACTCCCATTACTATTGTTTCTGATGAGTCTGATGACTCGAACTACAAATTCTTCAAACAATAGAATGGTAAGGTTTTCGCTCAACATGTTGGTACTAACTGCAGGTCTGGTTCACCCAAGAAGCAAATATGGGTGAAGAAGTGCATTATTGAAAATCTATCTATCACTACTAACTTGAATATGCAGAGTAATTCTCTTCGAGACAATGATTATCATTCGTAGAATGGCGCAGGAAAACTTTCGAATGTGTATCAATCAAACTCTCGACAGAAGGAATACATGCGTATCTCCTCTAATCATTATACTCATGTCTCTAGAAATAACTTTAATGCATATTCATATAATTACTCTCGAAATGCACATGTGTCTTACAGATCTTGCCGGAAGAATGTTCCTGCTCAGATGAAGCAAATGAGATCCTCGTTGCCCACACAAGTGTGGGTTGCGAAAAAGAACTAATCCTCTCTTGCAGATTTTATCTCAGGGATTCTACTCGCCTATTCTTTATCCTGAGATCTATTTTGTTGGTGCTAGTTCTTTGTGTTTTTCCTTGTTTTTCATTGAGTTTGTTTTTTGTCCGTATATCAACTCACTTAGAGCTCCGTGGTTTTATGTTTTCTCTCGTTTGGCTGAGTGTTTTGATTCGGACCCTGTTTTACCTCTATTCTTTCTCGTCCAATCTATGTTGTCCGTCACAAACATGCAATTTGATCTAGAGAAGATTTCAGTCCGACGTCCTTGGTCACGAGTGAAATCAACTTCGAACTTTAATCTATTTTTGGCGCTTTCCCTTCTTCAAACCTTCGGCCTTCCGTTCAGTTTCCTAGATATTTGTAGGAAACGGCTGCCACGTGCCCATGATCTCACGATCGTGATCTCGTCCATTGAGTGTTGAACGTCCTTGCTTTTCGGCCGTAGATTTCGGAAGTGGTGGTTTCACCTACGGGCTATATATATACCCGTATATGCGTCTTCTTCCTCAGTTCGTCCTCAAACCCTCTTCTGTTCTCCTCCCGAGCCCGAGCTCGAAGCAACATCGTCGACGCGCCTCGCCATGCAACTCCGGTGAAGTCTCGCCGTCGTTGGTCGCGCTAGTGCGGTAAATCCTCTCCACCGCATTGCCGTAGTTGATCCTTGCTGCCAAGTTAGGGCACTTGGATCTAGAACTAGCCCTGTCTACTCCTCTGTTCTAGGGCTGGTCACTGATGCAATGACTCTTTTCTCTGATGGAAATCCCAAGAAAGGTGGACGTGGCAGAGAGAAGAATACAACTGCAGAGATGTCTGATCCCATAAGCTTTAAAACTCCAGCTGGAGTTGAAACAACAACTAAGAGAAACCATAGGCTGTAAAGGATTCGCCATCACTGGGCGAAGAAATGGTTCAACCATGAGAATGTCCGAAGGAAATATCAAATTATGTTTGCATTCACTCCTCCTTGGAATGATTGTATAGCTGAAAATTGCCTCGGCCCAGATGATGAAAAATTCAGGCCACCTCCAGCTGGAAATTCTCATCCTGACTCTCTGAAAACAACTGCCAATTTTCCTGAAGAAGTGGAAAAGAGAGCCAAGGCCAAAGCCAAGCATGAAGCCAAGGCCGCGAAGAAAAATCAAGTCAAACAGAGAAACATCGAGCTGACCCAGCAAGACGTGCAAGAGAAAAAGGAACGTGCCTCTGCCCGAAAGGAGAGCAAGGCAAGGAAATCAGATTCCCCTCAAGTGTCCTGAAAGAAATCAGTTGCCAAAAAGTGAAAGAAGGCAGCTTCTGCCTCATCTGATGATTCCTCCGATGAAGATGCTCCCGAAGAAATACCCATGTACGATCAACGAGCTCTTCTAAACAAGCCATATCAAACTCCTTCACCAGTGAAAGGTTCACCCCCAGTAAGGATGTCACCAAGGCTTGCACCCGCTCCAGTATCTGACAAACCTTCGGGTTCTGCCACCCCTTCTGCAAAGAGAAAGCTGCTGCCCAAAGAGAAAGCTGTTGCTTCTGTCAAGAAAGCCAAGACCAATGTTCCTGCTACCACAGAGGAATAGAAATATGACTTCGATCTCATGATTGACGTTATTGAAAGTGCTGCCTATGATGCAAAATCAGTTGATCTGAGCAGTTTTGGTATTCCCGATGATGTTACCAAGCTGGTAACGAAACATTTTGCTGAGCTGGGAAAAATGTCCAAGGAACTGAACCAGGCTGTCGAGGACAAGAAAACCCTCGAGCAAATGAAGAAAGATGCCAGTACTAAAGCCTAAAGGAAAGGTTTGAACAAAGAGATTCTTGATCTCACAAAAGCTCTAAGTATCATGAGAAAGGACAAGATTGAATGGCACTCACGTTTTAAAATGGAACTATCTCAGCTGTGAGACCGAAGGAATGATGAAATTGTCTGTCAGGCTGAACTTGCTCAACGAAGGATAAAGTTAGAAAAACGTCAAAAGGCAAAGGCTGGGGCTAGCAAGTCGAAAGGAATCAAGCCGCCTCGCCCTCAGACAGCTGCTGATGCTCCGATTGATTCATGCACACCTCTGCAGCAAGTCCCACAATCACCACCTCATATGGATGAACCCATGTAACAAGCCAGCCCTGTGCAAGTTCACATTCCTGCTGCTGCTACCCATGGGGAACAAGATGTTGTGGATATCTTTCTGAACAAATCTGACGAAGAAAATGCTCAGCCTGATCAGCAAGCCACAGATGAGAAAACCAATGAAGAGATTGAGGTTGAGAAGGCAGTTTCATCGCCTCTAAAGGAAATGGAAGTTGAGCCCTCCGGCTCCAACAAGGAGGAGAATGAGAAGATTGAGGGGGAGCTAAATGCTTCCCGAGAGAATACCACCCCAGTCACCTCATCTGGTGCCCCTACCCAGATGGAGGTTGATCCTGCTCCTGCTTCTACTGCTTCGCAGCTAGAAGAGGAAGAAAAGAAAGCTGAAGAGCCCATGACTCACGAAGGAAATGTTGCACCCGTTGTACCCCAGGAACCCGAGAAAGAAGCTATTGTGACCCGGATGTCTGAAGAGGTTGTGGTGCCTCCCATCATTGAAAATGTACCGAAAGAAAATGCCCTAGTGCCTGATAGTTAGAAAGCCGCTGAAGGAGTTCCAGCGAAGGAAAATGAAGGTCAGACAAGTGCTTCAATGCCATCTGCTCCACAAAAGCTGAAAAGGCCCCTTGCTCCACTCAAACCCATTGATGAAGATATACCAGCACCTGATGATTCTCGGCCCATGGCAATAAGCGATGCAGAAGATCTGAAAAATCCTCAGGAAACATTTCCCCTATTCCTTGCTGGATTCGGCCCAAATGGTCCTGCGTCCAATGAGCAGCTTCATCTTTCGAAGCTTGCATTCTTTGGGACAAGCCCTTATGAAGGAGAAAGGAATTCGCTGTCACCCAGGTTTTGGATAGAAGAACAGGCTGTGTATTATGCCCGGATTTTATTCGGCAAGAATCAGATTTTCAATCACAAGATATCGAACTTTGCTGAGCTCGAAGAATTACCCTGCTTCCACCATGCCATCGAGCATTTTGAACATGCATTCCTAAAGGGTTTTCGTCACTTCAATCATGGATGGAATCAAGAGGTAATCCATCAGTTCTATGCCACCTTATACATCTCAGGAGAACATGGAGATAGTTCAACATGGATCCTCGAATGGATGATTGGAAGGGAAAAGATCAAATGCTCGGCAGATCAGTTTTTAGCTCTGCTTAATCTTCCTTGATGTGAGTTTGAAAAAGATCGAGAACACAGGCTGCACTACTGGGAAGTGTCCGAAGCACAACTTCACATGTTGATGGATCCCAAGCTAGTTGGATATGAATGCGTTGAAATAGATCTAAGAAGTTGGCCTATGAGAACAAAGTGATGTTTTATGTCCTATGCAATTCTCTCACGCCAACCAACATACCAGATTCTATCAATGGCATAGTGGGAAATGCCCTTCTGGCTATCTCTCAAGGAATTCGCTTTGATGTTCCAGATCTATTCATTCGCAACTTGGCTTGTGCTGCTGACAGCCCCAATCATTAAAGCCATATGCCCCTTGTATCATGTATGCAATTGAGCAACTCAGTGATGAAAAATTCTTCTGCCCTTATGTTCTAAAAGTTTTCATGCCACCAGTACATGACACTCTCCGTATGGTAAAGGATATTGGCAAAGGGAAGGCACCTAATGATGCTCCTGGCACTACATCTGCATCTGAAACCGCTCCAAAAGTTAAGAAAGCAAAGGTTGAAATCCCTCATGACAAAAATCCATCTCTGTATGAGATTTGCATTCACACACAGCAAGCTCTGGAAAGTCACATCAAGCTCCATCGAAAGGAAAAGCTGGAGTTGATGACCGAGTTAAATACGCTTCATAATTATGCTCGCCAAACCCTTCTGCATGAGAAGGAGGCAAAGAAGCGCTCCTGGGCTCTTCTAAGGCAGCATTATTCTCGCAAGCAAGTAGCTGCCAAGGGCATCAAGAAAGAATATGACTACCTGGAATTATTTGCCGTTCCTCATATCCGAAGGCAAACCCCTGTGCTCCCTCAGCGTTTTGCATCAACTGACCTGCTGTTTGTCGAACCAGACGATGAAACTGAAGACACAGCTGGAACACTCATTTATAAGCTAGATGCACCTCGCACCACTTCTTCCGAAGGAGTTCCCAAAGCCCATGCAACACCTTCTTCGGCCTCAACTATTCCTCGCTCTACGAATTCTAATTCGTCGAGCAGTGCTAATTCTGATTCTGAGGATTCTTCGTACATGTAGTTCCTCGTATGCATTCTCTTTCCTTTTTGACACTTGTTGACAAAAAGGGGGAGAAGATCATTGAGTGATAGATGAACGGGGTATTTGCAGGGTGTTTTTATTTGCCAGTTGCTTTTCGCAGTCGAACTCTTTGGTGTTTATCGAACAATTTGCTTATTGAACTTATTGCACCTCCTGTGGTGTTGAAATACTCGATCGCCATGTACTATTAATAACCCCCTTGCAATGCTATTTGCTTCCAACTACTTGTTTGTAGGTGTTTTCGAAAGTTTACTCCTGTGCAATGATTATCCTCGATCATTATCTTTCATGCAGGGAAAGTATAAGTTTGCCAAGGAGGACAGGAATTCATGCCTCTCTATTCGGAGACATTTTTACTCCTTGAACTTATGTGTGTTATGGTTGTATATGCTATGATTATTATCTCTTGTTATCTAACCTTGCAGGCGAAGAAAGTCAGCTTAAGTTTAAAATCTCTTGAGATTTACCTATACGACTGACAAAGTGTTTTTCCTCGCATATATTCTTCGTATCAACTGTTGCAGGAAAACTTCGTCTGAAACTTAACTCCTCCGAGCGATATTCTTATTTCCCATGCTTTGACAGTTCTCGAGTATCAATCTTGCAGGGAACCTACATCTCGTGTGGATTCAAATTGTGTTATGAGAAAACCTTCATGACATATCCTTCGTCACAAATCATTTCAAAGTATTCATTGTATCCGACTCTTTTCAAATATTGTGTGACAGGAATCGTCTCATACACTGTTGAGTGCATTGAAACAGACCACGAAAGAAATCTTATGTCAATGACACTCATATGAAGATTCACCTCGCTTCCTTCCGATTCAAGCACGCACTCCAATGATGCATATCTTCAGGGGGAGCATGCTTTATCTTCGTACTTATCTCTCATCTTTCATTATCCTTCGCATTGCATTCCATTCATTATCTATCCTTTGATGTATTCTGTTTTGTCAACAATCGCCCAAAAAGGGGGAGATTGTTGGTGCAATATCTGCCTTCCTATGTTTTGGAGATTGTTGACAAAAACAAGTATGGACTGATTTGTTTGCTAGTGCATACAGAGAGAAATAGTCCATATAAAACCGAAGAGAATGCTGTCTCCAATGCCAAGTTCGAGGAACTTCATCGAAGCATATCTGCGTTGCGGAGAAGAACGAGTTGTATCTATTGAAGTCATGTAGACGAGAAGATTGATGTGAAGGAATTAACCCCTCGAAAGTTTACTACTAAAGCGAAGCATTTGGCTCGGTGTTGTCCGAAGAAATTGACTGCAATGAACGGAAGTCAAAGACAAGTTGAAGATGTAGTATTCTTTTCTTTGTTCTTCTTTCGTTCATTTGAGTCATAGGACCTCCGTACTATTAAGAGGGGTATAGGTTCTCAAAGCTTAGATCCGTTGTGATGCTTAGCCCAAAACCAATGAAAGTTGCTAGAGAAATCTCTTTGTGTTTCAAGCAAATACTTGCCAGCAAGAGACTGTGATCTTCTTCGCTGCGAGAGATTTGTCTCTGACCGAGGAGTTAGCATTACTTGCTCCGCAAGCAATGTTACTATTGTGCTCAAAATCCGACCGTTGGACTCATGTCGTTCGGCCATTGGCTGCTCCCGATGTCCAATTTGGTCATTTCCCATCAGGGAAGGCTGCAGCTATAAATAGCCACCCCGCGCCGACTTTGTACGGTGGCTGCTCCGCTTAAGATTTCTGAGAAGATTGATTTGAGCACCCCCTCCCTGAGTAATTTGAGTTTAAGATGCACCGAGAGAAAATCAAGAGCCCAAACTTAGACAGTGGTTTAGCATCACAGTAGTTTTGAGTTAGAGTTCTTGTACCTATTACTCTTGAGAGCTGCACACTCTCTAGACGGATAGGTTTCGGCTCGAGTGTTGAAGAGTTGTTGTCTTCACCGAGCTAGATCTTCAGCAACCAAGAGTGATTGTGGTTCACGAAGGTCGACCGAAGGTTTGGAGATCGCCGACAAGTATCTACCATGTGTGAAATCAACTGAAGTCTGATCAGCTTCGAGTTGAAGGAGAATAGGGTGAAGAGAGTTTATCTTCCATGTTAAGTCACAACCCCTCCAACCAGACATAGCCCTTTGGCAGAAGGGTGAATTGGTCTACCAAATCTCTTTGTCGCCATCGAGCACCACTGGTTCAATTTACTTCACTGCATTACTTTCGGCAGTCTTCATATGTGCTCTGTGACGATAGTTATCTGATCAATTATTTTCTCTGGTATATCATTCGGCTCCATTATCGTTGTGACAGTTATCATTCATTGCTTACTTTGTTGCACCCTCATCATTCTGTCATGCTATCTTAGTCCTAGTTATTTTCTGTGCTGTGATCATTTACCTCATTATAGTTTTTCTTCACAGTGGTCCATTGCAGTTCAATTCTAGCTCTCTGTGATGATATTGTATCTATTGGCATATTGCATTACCATCGTTATCATCAAGCCTGTTATATCATATGCTCGAACCATTATTGCATCCTACATTGATGATTTTGTTCCTCAATAGTATGCGTGATTGAATTCATTTCTACCGAACCTTATTTCCGCTGCTGTGTTTGGGATCAGTTCAAAACATTCGAAAGAAATTTTGAATCTCCCATTCAACCCCCTCTGGTCGATATACTCTTGGCCCTAACACATATGGATCCAAATCAGCCCCTTACGGAATAGCGCATAAACTAGGGTGTAAGCTTCTGTCACTCTAGCAACCCATCATCTAATAACTACTCCACAATGCATTCCGTTAGGCCCAAAGATGGTGAACTGTCATGTAGTCGACGTTCACATAACACCACTAAGGGAATCACAACATACATATCATCAAAATATCAAACGAATATCAAATTCATATGATTACTTATGACAAGACTTCTCCCATATCCTCAAGAACAAACGTAACTAATCACAGAATATATTCATGTTGAAGATTAGAGGAGTATTGAATATCATAATAGATCTGAACATATAATCTTCCACAAAATAACCGGCTAGCATCAACTACAAGATGTAATCAACACTAGTCACCCACAGTTACCAATCTGAGGTTTTGATACGAAGATTGAACACAAGAGATGAACTAGGGTTTTGAGATGAGGTGGTGTTCTTGAAGATGTTGATGGAGATTGGCCCTCCCACGATGAGAGGGTTGTTGCTGATGACGATAGCTTCAATTTCCCCAGTATCCCCGGTGGAATCGCTCTGCCGGAGAGCAAAAGCGCTCCTGCCCAAGTTTCGCCTCGAGACGGCAACGCTCCGTCCCGAAAGTCCCCTCTCTATTTTTTCTAGGGCAAATGACCTTATGTACCAGAAGACGGGCACCGGAAGCAGGCCAGGGGGCCCACTACCCACCAAGGCGCCCCAGGGGGCAGGCACACCCTGGTGCCTAGTGGGCACCTGGGTGGCCCCCTCTGGTATTTCTTTATTCCATTATTTTTATATATTCCAAAATAATTCTCCATAAAATTTTAGCTCATTTGGAGATGTGCAGAACAAGTCCAGAATTCCAGCTGTCGATAATCTCCCTCTTTGTGTAAACCTTGCATATTATGAGAGAAAAGGCATTAGAATTACTCCACAAGGTGTTATATTGCGTAAGAACACTATAAATAACAGTAATAAAACATGATGCAAAATGGATGTATAAACTCCCCCAAGCTTAGACCTCGCTTGTCCTCAAGCGAAAGCCGATATCGAAAATCATGTCCACATGTTTAGAGAGAGAGAGAGAGAGAGAGAGAGAGAGGTGTCGATAAAAATAGAATACAGACATAGTAGCATCATGCTTATTATTATAACAACAATAAACTTTATCATAAAACTTGTCAATTTCATCACAACATCAAAGTATAAAGCATAAACTTTCTTGAAAACTAACAAACTATGTTCGCAGTCAACAATGCAATTGCTATTCATCGTATTTTCAGGAAGGGTCTCATGTCGGAGCTTTTTAGCAAGTCCACATACTCAACCATCATTTAGTCTTCTATGATTGCTAACACTCACAACATATGTATGGAGCGAAAAATTTCAGCCAGACACATAGAAATATAGGGGCTTATAGTTTCGCCTCCAAGCTTATTCACCTCAAGGGTGATGTCAACAATAATAACTCATGATTACTCATACCCAACTGGATATATGTGCCTAGATCTTTCCCCGCCATGTGATGCTTGCAAAAGAGAAAAATAAAAACCTGTCGGTGCAATAAACATTCATGTTTGCTGCCCGGACTCGTGCACAGGCGTGATGTCGATCATACATCCAGTACCATGCATAACACCAAGATAAGCCAGAGAAACCGCTCTTTGCGAGATAAAGGAGAGCATTAAGAAGATCAAGTTGATAGGAGATCACCTCAGGAAGGCCTCCCTTGCAGAGTAGGAGAGCTTGGCCGGGTCGAGGCTACACCTGAGAGACAAGATCAGTTCGCCCCGGCAAGGCTTCCGGGGCCGTCAAGCTCAGAACCCGCCAGGCTCCTTGCTGACAGGCCTTCACCTAGACGCCACCGCTCCACCTCATCACACGCCGACCACTAATTAATGCAGTGTCAAGCCCTCAAGTAACTAGGTGGGTCCTATCAAGCACGTGGCAGCATGGTGAAGAGGTGATTAGCTTTATTGACACCCGTCTAGAAGGCGTGTCACGCTAATAAGGTGAAGATGGATAAGCGGCGCGACAGGTTTGCCGGGTTTCAACCTCAGCATGACACCGAGCAGGTGCATTTAACGCACTTTGTCCTAACTGCTAGAGTTAGGTATGATAGCACTGTTAGCTATCTAATCATACTAAAATGACTATTTTGCCACTGTGGTCGCCCCTTAAACTATAAAAGGAGGCCTGAGGCAACCTAGCAGGGGGTTCGGACTTTAGATCCCATAGCACTTGTACACGCGCGCTGCTCTCCCCGAGGCATCCTAGCCGGGCTTGAGCTCGCCGTGTCTTCGTGTTCCTCCGAATCAATCCACCACAGCAGGAGTAGGGTTTTATGCTGCAAAGCGGCCCGAACCTGGGTAAAAGAGAGCTATCATCGCCGCGCTGTCCCTGTCGTTTCTGCTCTTTGTACAATGTGACCGTCCCCTTGCCGAACCACAAAGGGGCACGCATGCCCCATAGGTGATCGTGCTTCCACGCCGACATCTTTGGCGTGCCAGGTAGGGGGCGCGTCGCTTGTGCGAACCTGTAACAATAGCCGGCGCGTCGATCTTCATCATCTTCTGCATCGTCCATGGCTCCGAAGAAGAGAAGCGGTGCAGTGATGCATCCTTCTGCCTCGAAGGTTTTGTCACCTGCAGCTGCGGGTGCTGCGGGCACGGCAGCTGCGGCGGGTGGAGCAGGCACCATGGGCGGTGCTGCTAACACTCCCATCATGACTGGAGCGGGGACCGGGGCCGCGGGAGCGGCCCAACTTCCTCAACATGCTGGCGATCATGCTCCCGCCGGTGTGGGTCATGGAGACGCCCAGCTCCCTCCTCACCACACCGGCGAGCTCAACCAACGCGACATCGACGCCTGCTCTGGTGCAAGCCAAGATCCACTGGCCACACCTTCTAGAGGGGCGGCGATGGGACGCATGTTTCGTCCCATGCAGGATGAAACATGCGTCCCATAGGCTCCGAGCGGCATCGTCGATCCTCAACGATCGCTTCCACATGGGAAAGGCCCAGCTGATCAAGAGCCTGGCCATCAAGAACAGCTTCAGCCGCGCAAGACTACGCTGGTGGTCGGTCCAAGATGGCAAGAGCACAACACCACCCCTTCTGGCTCGTCCAGGAGTCGAGCGGTGTCGCGTTCTGCCTCCCACGTCATGCCAGGAATGGTGGCGGAAGCAATGGCCAGAGCCCAACTGTTGCTAAACTTCCCCCCAGCAACAGACAAGATGGATGAATGGAGAGCTACCATTCAGAGCCTCATTGGATTGCTGAAGCCAACAAGTCGCAGCATGCGGAACCTTCGCAGCACCCGCAGGTGACACCAGCAGGACCCGCTGATGGCCAAGTTGAGAGGACCACACCCACGATGCAGTCCGCTCCGCGGCATCCTGCTCAAGGGTAGCCACGGCGGGCTCAGCAAACCCAGGACGTCGATGAGCCTGATGAAGCATCAATGGCCTTGTTCGATGCACGACTCCAGCGGGATCAACGCCAAGTGTTGAGAGACAAGAAGAAGGAAGATGCCCGCGTCACCATTGAGCGGTGTCGCGAGGCGCGCCATTAATCAGACAGGCATAATGGACCCAATGTTGACGAACTACGCCCGGTGCTGGCGGGTACTTGCCTTACGAGGTAGGGTGCCCTGCCTTCACTCGCAAGCTGCGGCAAGTCCATTGGCCATCGTCTCACACCTTCAAGCCTGACCTGCCGGAAAAGTATGATGGAAAACTGAACCCGGCGAAATTTTTGGGCATCTATACGATCGCCGTTCAAGCTGCCGGGGGAAGAGATGAGAAAGTGATCGCCAATTACTTTACATTGGCTCTCAAGCCTAATGTGAGGTCTTGGCTGACGCACTTGCCGGAGGATTCCATTTCCTCCTGGGCAGACATGTGTAATGAGTTCGTTGGCGCCTTCACTAGTGGCCATCAAGAACCAGGGCAACCCAGTGACCTGCAAGCCCTTCTACAAAAATAAGGGGAGAGTTTGTGGAAGTATCTGCAAAGGTTCAGCCGAGTGCACCGCAACATTCTGAAGATACACACAGCAACTGTGATTGCCGCATTCCACATGAATGTGCGCAATCGGAGGATGCGGGCCAAGATGAATGTTCGGTTACCCAAGACTGTCAATGAATTATATACATTGGCGGACAAGTGCGCTCGTGCTAAAGAAGGGAGAAGACTTCCAGGGGAGGAGGTTGGTGTCGAAGTCGATTCGGAAGGCGACGACGACACCACCACCCCTAGGAAGAAGAATAGAAAGCACAACAAGAAGCATAAGGAGAAGGCAGTGATGGCCGTCGAGAGCTCTGGTGGTCTCAGCACCAGCAAGAAAACAAAGACTAAGACATCCAGGAAGGAGGCTGCTACCTACGCTGACTGCTGGGCGGCAGCGGCTGCTGAGAAAACCGGCAAGTCTGACGGGCCATACTGCAAAATCCACAGGACTAAGGGTCACGATCTCCAAGATTGCAAGCAAGTTGAATAGTTGGTTGAAAAGCAGAAGGCCGAGTATGAAAGGTGAGATAAAGAGAAGGGCCAAAATGGTGCTGGCGGGAAAGGCCGTGGTGGCCGCAATGGTCATCGCGGCAAAGTCGGCCAGCAGAAGGAAAAGCCCGCCAGAGGCCGTGAGAAAAAGGAAAATGAAGATGATAGTGAAGAAGAGGACGATGAGACCAGTGAGCAGGAGTTTCAGAGGGCTACTAAGGCAATGTGCATTAACGGGGGTGCATCCTTGCACTCCTCTCACCGCCAACTCAAGCAGTGGGCAGGTGAGGTTAATGCGGCAGAACCAGTAGCAAGCGCTCGAGAACTACTTAAGTGGTCCCGCACGCCCATTATCTTTGACATTGAGGATCATCCAGATCGTACTACTGCGGTCGGATGCTTGCCATTGTTGGTTTCGCCAACAATCCGCAACCTAAAGGTCACTAAGATGTTGGTTGACGGCGGGGCAGGGTTGAGTTTGATCTCCCCCGAGGTTCTTAAGAAGCTCCAAATTGCCAATGAGGATCTGAAGAAGACTGGCACTTTCCAGGGGATCAACCAAGGGAGGAGCTAGCCAAAGGGAAAGATTACTTTGCCGGTAACATTTGGCGGGGAAATAAACTTCAGGATTGAGAAGATTGTGTTCGATGTTGTTGAGCTTCCCCTGCCATTCAACGGGATCCTTGGCCATCCAGCTCTGGCCAAGTTCATGGCAGCGTCCCATTACGCGTATAACACATTGAAGGTGCCGGGACCTATGGGAGTCATCTCCATTCCATCAGATAAGAGGGATGCAGTCATCTGCGTTGATAAGATGTATAGAGATGCGGTAGCAGCAGAGGCCATCAAAACCTCAGCTCCCGCCAAGAAGGAAAAGAAAGCCAAGGGAACTGGCAAGGACACTGACAAGGACCCCAGGAAGCGCGTCCCTTCGGAGTGCTCTGCGCCCGGCAGCGACTTGCCAAAAAGTTCGGCTAACAAAAGATCCAAGGCTACTCCTCCTACAACAAAAAAGGTTCTGGCGCGACATGATGGCACTGATGGTACTTTCACCATTAGTGCCACTCTTGACGACAAATAGGAAAGCACGCTCGTTGCCTTCCTGGGGGCAAATGTCGATGTGTTTGCGTGGCAACCATCTGACATCCCTGGTGTTCCCAGGTAGGTAATCGAGCACCACCTTGCTGTCTTCCCTCACGCCCGTCCCGTCAAGCAGAAAGTCAGGAAGCAGGCCTTGGAGCGGAAAACAGTTCATTGTCGAGGAGATTAAGAAACTTGAAGCTGCAGGCTTGGTTAGAGGAGTGTTGCACCCAACTTGGTTAGCGAATCCGGTGGTGGTGCGCAAGGCAAATGGAAAGTGGAGACTTTGTATTGACTTCACAGACTTGAACAAAGCTTGTCCAAAGGATCCCTTCCCCTTGTCGCGCATTGATCAGATTGTTGAATCCACCTCAAGATGTGATTTGCTCTCCTTCCTTGATGCATACTCTGGTTACCATCAGATCTTCATGGCCAAGGAAGACGAAGAGAAAACCGCATTTATTACCCCATGTGGCACGTACTGCTTTGTGCGTATGCCTTTGGGGCTAAAAAGTGCTGGTTCCACATTTGGATGGGCTGTGCAGATTGGTTTTGAGCCTCAGTTGCACAGGAACATAGAAGCCTACATGGATGATATAGTGGTCAAGACCAGAGATAAGTCAACACTCATTCAGGATTTGGAAGAAACTTTTGCAAACCTACGGAAGATCAACTTGAAGCTTAACCCATAGAAATGTGTGTTTGGCGTTCCGTCCGGCAAGCTCCTTGGGTTCTTTGTGCCTCAGCGAGGGATAGAAGCCAACCCCGACAAGATCAAGGCAATAGAGCAGATCCAAGCTCCAAAAACCGTCAAGGATGTGAGGCGTCTGGCCGGCTGTGTAGCCGCACTAAGTAGGTTCATTTCAAAATTCGCTGAGCGTGCCCTGCCGTTCTTCAAAATCTGGAAGAAGGCCGGTCTAATGAAATGGACTCCAGAGGCAGAGGGTGCACCGTTCTTCAAAATATTGAAGAAGGCTGGTCCAATGAAATGGACTCCAGAGGCAGAGGGTGCACTGCGGGATTTGAAGCTTACCTTTCCTCTGCTCCAACCTTGGTCGCACCTAAACCACAAGAGCCGCTGCTATTATATCTGGCAGCAAGGAATCAAGTGGTTAGTGCTGCCTTGGTGGCACCGAGAGAAGTGGATACCGAAGGAACTGTTGTGGCAGGATTACTCAGCGATGAACCAACTCTATCCCCGGCAAGGCCAGATGGTAACGACAAAGGGGAGCCATAAACAGGTGCTGATAATCGGAAGGTGTTAGCAAGGAAAAAGATGGTGCAACGACCAATTTACTTTGTCAGCTCACTCCTGCAGGGGGCTAGATCAAGGTACTCTGGGGTGCAAAAATTGATCTTCAGCCTTCTTATGGCTTCGAGGAAGCTGCACCATTACTTCCAAGCTCACGAGATCACAGTTGTGACCCGCCTTCCACTGTAGCGTATCCTGAGGAACCCCGAGTCCACCTGCAGGATAGTAGAATGGGCACTGGAACTGTCAAGCTTTGCTTTGAAGTTTGAAAGCATGTCAACTATCCAAAGTAGAGCACTGGCAGAATTCATAGCAGAATGGACGCCAACGCCCGACGAAGAGATTGTGGAGATAGTCTTCCCCGGCAAGGAGGCTCCCAAGGAATGGGTCATGTACTTTGACAGTGCTTTCTCGCTCCAAGGTGTTGGGGCATGAGTTTTACTCGTTGCACCCACCGGAGAACACCTCAAGTACGTTATCCAGATGCACTTTCCCAGGGAAGATGCCACCAACAACACAGCGGAATATGAAGGACACCTTGCCGGGCTCAAAATTGCAGTGGAGCTGGGGAAAAAGAAGCTGGTCGTACTCGGTGACTCTCAACTTTTTGTGAAGCAAGTAAATAGGGATTACCAGAGCCCACTGATGGAGGCATAAGTGGAAGAGGTGAGGAGGCTGGAAGAGCACTTTGACGGGCTGCAAACAGAGCACGTACCCCGTGCGGAAAACAGCACCGCTGACCACCTGTCAAAGTGCGCTGCGCAGAAGCTTCCTGTGGAACCAGGAACTTTTGTGCTCCACCTAACCCAACCATCTATTTCTCCATTAGCATTGGCCAGGAAAAGAAGGAAACTCAACACCGGAAAACATTTCCCGGCAGAGCTCCCTGAAGCTGCTGGTGAGAAGGTTGCCGGGGGAGACCCTATGCTTGTTGGTGAGCCACGCTCTCCGGCAGAACCTCGAGTTCTTGCTGTCGAGGCTGGTACTCCCACAGCAGAGGAGATGCCTTTAGTCCTCGTCGTCGAGCCTCAGGCTCCGGCATGGGCGCAACACATAATCCAATTCTTGCAAACTGGAGAACTTCTTGATAATCCAGAGGAATCTGAAAAAGTGGCCCGCTAATCGAGTATGTACCAGTTTGTGGATAACACTCTGTACAGAAAGAGGCCAAATGGTGTGAAGTTGAGGTGTATCAGCCAAGAAGATGGACTAATGCTGTTGGCAGAAACACATGGAGGTGTGTGTGGTTCACATCTGGGATCAAGGACACTTGTCGGAAAAGCTTTCTGGCAAGGATTCTATTGGCCCACCGCCCTCCAGGATGCAATTGAGCTCGTCACCAAGTGTGAAGCATGCCAGTTCCACTCCAAGAATATTCATCAATCAGCTCAAGCCCTTCAAACCATCCCTTTATCCTGGCCTTTCGTGGTCTAGGGGCTCGACATCTTGGGCCCCTTTCCCCGTGCTACCGGGGGCTTTGAGTTCTTGTACGTGGAAATCGACAAGTTCACAAAGTGGCCCGAAGTAGAGCCAGTGAGAAAGGTGATGGTGCAATCAGCTATCAAGTTCTTTAAAGGGTTGGTGTGTCGTTTTGGAGTACCAAACAGAGTGATCACCGACAACGGCACCCAATTCACAACCTTGGAAGCAAGGTCTCTTTCACTTATGTTACCCACCCCAAGAGCAATGGGCAAGATGAAAGGATGAATGCTAAAGTACTGCGAGGGCTCAAGACAAGAACCTTTGATAAGCTGCGAAAAAGAGGCAAGCGCTGGGTTGATGAGTTGCCGGTGGTTCTTTGGTCAATTAGGACGACACTAAATCGAGCTACTGGCCAGACTCCCTTCTCCCTGGTATATGGTGCAGAAGCAGTGCTCCCCACAGAACTCATATACAGGTCACCTCGAGTACTTGCCTACAATGAAGTAGCGCAGGAGCAGCTACGGCATGACGATACCACGCTCCTCGAGGAAGATCATGTCCGGGCAGCTGTATGTGCTGCACGATACCATCAAGCCCTGCGCCACTATCACAGCCGCAGGGTTCACGCCCGGAGCCTTGAGGAAGGTGACCTTCTCCTTAGGCGTGTTCAGTACGCCAAGGGTTCAAACAAGTTGACACCGAGGTGGGAAGACCCTTACCGGGTAGTACGTGTCACCAGACCTGGCGCAGTCCATCTGGAGACCGAAGATGGCATCCCAATGCAAAACTCATGGAATATTGAGCATCTTTGTAAGTTCTACCCATAAGGCGCGATTGCCGGGCCCTACCCCGATAACCTGTTTTGTACAAGCATAGTCCCCAGGACTTGTAACCCTTTGTACAAAGCCAGGCATAGACCTTGTGCGTAGATGAATAAAACGAAGCACTCTCAAAAACCTGCATGCATGTTTACTCGCTTTCTTAAGCATGATTCTATTGTGATTTCAATAGTCCTAAGATAGTATGACTAAATACATTGAAGAAATATGTGATATCATCCCTTCTCTTTTTTGATGACAACATAAAGGTTTCATCACGGATCATTTCAGGAAAGAAGGATGAATACAAGCCTGAGCACTGATCCCTGACAACCCCTCCTTATCTAAAATGATAAGAAGGGCAGCAAACAAAGATAAGTTCATCCCGTCACTCCATGTTATATTAACGTATGATAACTTGTACGTAGGGAAATCTTATTTCCTCTGCCATCTGTGCTCCCATACTTTGATTCGAGTCCACTGAATGAAGCTGGTTGTAGCAACTTTTGGGAGAGGATAACCAAGGGCTGGCCTTCAGTTACACTCCTAACCCATTTTTTGAGCCCATCAGAAAAAGGTTTGGTAGCAGCTGTGATGAAGGCCGGCAAGTTGTCTTGCCAGGAAAACTTTGTTTACTTATGAGTAATGAAGGCTCATCCTTCAGCATGTTTAAAACACATGCACGAGTATCCGACAAACACTTTTTCCATTAATACGTAGATAAACAAGTACAGATATACGAAATACAGACATGGATAAAGGATTACAAAGTCTTTATTAAAATTTGGCAAGTGCCTACATCTTTTGATTCGAAAAAATATAAGTGCCCCGTAATGCATTTCTTGTCCCTCTCCTCCTAGGAGTTGCATCTAGAAGGAAAGAGGGCAAAAGTAGCGCCTAGGCAGAAGCCCAGCCTGACCCCATCAGGACCAGCAAGACGCAGCCTGACAAGATCGGGAGGGCGCCTCCCCGACAAGGAAGAAGAGGCCGGGAACGGGGAGAGCGGCTAGGTGATGCCCTGGTCACCCCCGCCAGGACCAGAGGGATGCGGCTCGACAAGGACACCGGCAGGGAAGACGAAGCCGGAGTCCATGAGGAAGCCTGCCGGGGTCCAGCTGGAGGAAGCGGTGACGACCAGACCAAGCACCGGCAAATCACTCTGCCAGGGTCCAAATGCAGATGATGGTGCTACCGGTGCCTAGCTGACGGTGATGGTGCTCGGCGTTCAGCCGGAGTCCGAGTTGTCGTCTTCATGCTTGACGACCGGGGGCTCCTCATCACCATCTTCACCGTCAGTGTCCACCTCATCGCTATCGCTTGAGGAGGAGCTTTCGCCATCACTCGAGCTTTCCGTGCAGCACCCTAAGTGAGCACCTGAACGCCCGAAGACCTTGATGGAGAGCAGATCATCCTCCATCAACTTGAACTGGAGAATATGCCCTTTCGCAAGGTTGTGGACACGAGCAAAAGTCGTCCAACCACGATGGAGAAGCATGACATGAGGTGCAGGGTAGTCAACGTCCACCCGCCTAGTGCCGTTGCAGCAGCCCCTCATGTGTAGCCTCAACCCGAGCGGCTGATCAATCTCCATCACCCTGGTGAAGGGATGAGGAAGCCGCAGGCGGCTGCAGGGGGGCTCGCACAGCCTGACGATGAACTCCAATGCCGTGTCCCCCACGTGACCCTCCATTGGAGTCGGAATGGATGGGGGAGGCGCGTCCGGTGCACCACTGCGCCTACCTCTACCCCGAGTGCCCCATCGTCCCCGCCCACACCCTGTGGCTTCACCTTGGGCACTGGATCCTGCCCCCGCAACCGCAATGGGGGCAGAGGCACGGTGCCGAGAAGAAGCCCTCATCGCTACCGTCGGAGCCAGAGCTCGGCCCCTTCCCCTTGTCATGGTGGAAGTAAAACCAGAAGGAAGGAGGAGGAGATGTGGATGAGCATCACCATCCCCTCGTGATTCCTTTTATAGCGGGGCAAGGGGGGAGAATGGCTGTCCACTTCTCTAACGGCGGCCACCCCACTTCTCCAATCCGGCCTCTCCGCGCCCCTGACGGCGTCCAGAATTGTTGGCCGCCCCATTACGCCAATCCAGGGCGCTGCATTTTCTGCCAAGGCACATGTTTCCGTGCCCTGCGCGTCCACCACCAACCCCGCGCAATGCATGCGGCGCGTGTGGCGGAAACAACATATGTAGTGGGTGAAGTAAAATGGCAGTTACCCCTAGTTTGCGTGCGGGCACCCTCGGTGAGCCCCCGTGAATGTAGGCACCCTCTGGCCTACAACATGAATGAACCCACATCGTTTGGATGCTGGAGGTCTCATGGAAAGCCCAGGGGCTAACTCAATTTCAGGTTAATGAAGAAGCAAAGAAGATCTCAAAGACGCAGGTACCCACCACGGCAGGATCAGTATGTATGCCTGTGCATTGAATAAAGGAGAATACTTTGACTCTTGCATAAATAGTAAATACATAAAGGTAAAAGACAGGCCCTTCGCAGAGGGAAGCAAAGGTTGTCATGCGCCTTTTGTTTTTGGATGCACAAGCTCTTAGTGCAAAAGAATGTCACATTATATTACCCCTTATGGTAGCAACCTTTATTATGCAGTCCGTCGCTTTTATTACTTTGCCATCACAAGTTCGTACAATGCTTATTTTCCCTTACACTAAAAGATCATACATATTTAGAAGCAATTTTTATTGCCTTATGCACCGATGACAACTTACTTGAAGGATCTTATTCAATCCATAGGTGGGTATGGTGGACTCTCAAAATATGAATTTGGGTTTAAGGTTTTTGGATGCACAAGTAGTATCTCTACTTAGTGCGGATTTTTAGCTAGCAAAGATATTGGGCAAGCACCACATGTTGGAGGATCTATGACAATATAACTTCTATGTGAATATGAACAAACATAAATCATTACGTTGTCTTCCTTGTCCAACGTCAACAATTTGACATAAAAAACTTAATGAGGGCTTCCGGCTCACAATCATAAAAGATGTCCAAGATAGTATATTTGCATGTGAATCTTCTCTTCCCTTATTAATTCTTTCATGAATTGCATCATTGACCAATGCTATGTTTGTCAACTTTGAATAAATTTTACCACTTATACTTTTCCTTATGTGATGTCATTACTTTCCATAAGATTAGTATATGATCTTTTTCATTATTTTCTTTATTTTGATTGAAACAAGAAAGTAAAGAAGCAAAAACTCAAACTAAACTTTATTATATAACTCTCAACTCGATTACATAGATGGATAGATCACGAAACTAGCACTCAAAAATAGATCATACTAAATTTTTATTCAACTAAATCATGAAATAACTAAGGATCAAACTGAAAACTAGTGAAGATAATAAAAGTGATGGTGATACGATACCGGGGCATCTCCCCCAAGCTTGGAGAAAGCCAAGGGGAGTGCCCGTACCTGTGTACTCAAGTCTCCTTCTTTGGTGATGGTGGTGGTGGTGAAGGAGGGGTTTCACACTTCAGCCTCAGAAGGTACTCCAATCTACGATTGATGCTCTAGAGGGTGATGTTTTGCTCTTCCAACAAAATAATTTCACGAGTGAGATATGTATTCTGAACACAAACCGTTTCAAAGGCTTTTAAGGCTCCTATTTCAGTGGGGGTGAGATGGCTATAGTAGGGTTGAAGGATATCTTCTTCTTTCTCAATTTCCCCCGTGAGCATGGTTGTCCCTCTTCTTGAGCTCGATTCCTTGCAACTTCCTTGGCCTTGTCCTCCATGGTTGCTTCTTTTGGTTCTTCCCTCCTTACTTCTATCTTCAGCAGCCAAGCATCTTCTTCTACATTGTTGGAAGAGGGAGAAGACATGATGCCTAGCTTGATAGATCTGACAGAAAATAGCACGAAACAAGAACGCAGGGTATTTCCGTGATGTGGTGGTCAAATCATCCGGGGGCATATATAAAGAATTTTTATCTTGGTGAACAAGTATACCGTAGGAAAATGGAGTCGGGAAGGTTCCTGAGGGGCCCACTACCCACCAGAGCATGCCAGGAGGGGCAGGCGCGCCCTGGTGCCTAGTGGGCACCACAATTATCTTCTCGGGTGTTTCTTATTTTTGTATTTTTTTAATATTCCAAAACTGACAGAAAATATTTTTACGGAATTTTTGGAGTCCGTTTACTTACCGTATCATGTACCTCTTCCTTTTCAGGGTTCTGGAGTGTTTTGGAAGGTCTCTTTTATGCATTCCTCCGGTGTCATGGTTTGAATAATGTTAGTTTCAACATTAATAGGTGTACCTGAAATATAGTGCTTAATCCTTTGTCCATTGACCACCTTTGGATTAGTGCCTTCGGCATTATTGATCTTAATGGCTCCAGAGCGATAAACTTCTTCAATGATATATGGTCCTTCCCGTTTGGAGAGAAGTTTTCCTGTAAAAAAATCTAAAACAAGAATTGTACAATAGAACATACTCACCCACTTTGAATTCCCGCTTTTGGATTCTTTTGTCATGCCATCTTTTAACTTTTTCTTTGGCATTTTCATAGGCTTGGGGTCTCCATTCATCTAGTGAGCTAATATCAAATAACCTCTTTTCACTAGTAGGTTTGAAGTCATAATTGAGTTCTTTAATTGCCCAATATGCTTTATGTTCTAACTCAAGAGGCAAATGACAAGCTTTTCCATAAACCATTTTATATGGAGACATACCCATATGATTCTTATAAGCGGTTCTATAGGCCCAAAGTGCATCATCAAGTTTCTTAGACCAATTCTTTCGAGACCTATTGACAGTCTTTTGCAATATTAATTTTATTTCTCTATTGCTAAGTTCAACTTGTCCACTAGATTGAGGGTGATAAGGGGATGCAATTCTATGGTTGACATCGTATTTAGCAAGAAATTTACGAAAAGCACCATGAATAAAATGTGAACCACCATCAGTCATTAAATATCTAGGGACTCCAAACCTCGGGAAAATAACATCTTTCAACATTTTAATGGAGGTGTTATGATCAGCACTGCTAGTTGGAATAGTTTCTACCCACTTAGTGACATAACCAAGAGCAACCAAAATATGTGTATACCCATTAGAGGAAGGAAAATGTCCCATATAATCAAAGCCCCAAACATCAAATGGTTCAATAACAAGTGAATAGTTCATAGGCATTTCCTGACGTCTACCAATATTACCAATTCTTTGACATTCATCGCAAGATAAAACAAACTTACGAGCATCCTTGAAAAGAGTAGGCCAATAAAAACCAGATTGTAATACCTTGTGTGCAGTTCTATCTCCCGCATGATGCCCTCCATAGGCTTCGGAGTGACATTTCCGTAGGATTTGTTCCTGTTCATGCTCAGGTATACAACGTCTGATAATACCATCTACTCCTTCTGTATAAAGATGTGGATCATCCCAAAAGTAATGTATTAAGTCAAAGAAGAATTTTTTCTTTTGTTAATATGTGAAACTAGGTGGTATAAATTTAGCAACAATGTAATTAGCATAGTCCGCATACCAAGGAGTATTATGAGAAGCATTTATGACAGCTAGTTGCTCATTGGGGAAACTATCATCAATAGGTAGTGGGTCATCTAGGATATTTTCTAACCTAGACAAGTTATCAGCTACGGGATTCTCAGCTCCCTTCCTATCAGTTGTATGTAAATCGAATTCTTGTAGCAAAAGAACCCACCTAATGAGTCTAGGCTTAGCATCTTTCTTTTCCGTAAGGTATTTAATAGTAGCATGATCAGTGTGAACAATCACTTTAGAATCAACAATGTAAGATCTAAATTTATCACAAGCAAACACAACTACTAGAAATTCTTTTCAGTAGTAGCATAATTTCTTTGGGCATCGTCTAGAGTTTTACTAGCATAATGGATAATATTTAATTTCTTATCAACTATTTGTCCTAGAACAACACCAACAACATAGTCACTAGCATCACACATAATTTCAAAAGGTAAGTTCCAGTCAGGTGGTTGAATGATGGGTCTAGAAGTTAAGGCTTTCTTAAGTGTTTCAAAGGCTTCTACACAATCATCATAAAAAACAAATGGAACATCTTTTTGCAAGAGATTAGTAAGAGGCCTAGAAATTTTAGAGAAGTCTTTAATAAACCTCCTAGATAAACCAGCATGACCAAGGAAACTTCGAATACCCTTCATATCTTTAGGACATGGCATTTTCTCAATTACATCGACTTTAGCTTTATCCACCTCAATACGTCGCACGGAAATTTTGTGCCCCAAGACAATACCTTCATTCACCATAAAGTGGCACTTCTCCCAATTCAAGACAAGATTATTTTGCTCACATCTCTGCAAAACTCTATCAAGGTTGCTTAAGCAATCATCAAAAGAAGTTCCGTAAACAAAAAAATCGTCCATGAAAACCTCAACAATCTTTTCACAAAAGTCAGAGAATATAGCAGTCATACATCTTTGAAAGGTAGCAGGTGCATTGCATAAACCAAAAGGCATACATCTATAAGCATAAGTTCCAAAAGGACAAGTAAAGGTGGTTTTCTCTTGATCAGGTTGTGATACATGTATTTGAGAGAAACCGGAATATCCATCAAGAAAGCAAAATTGTGTGTGCTTTGACAATCTTTCTAACATTTTATCAATAAAGGGAAAAGGGTAATGATCTTTTCGAGTGGCTTTGTTTAATTTTCTAAAATTAATTACCATTCTATAGCCAGTAACAATTCTTTGTGGCATAAGTTCATTTTTGTCATTAGGAACAACAGTAATACCTCCTTTCTCAGGGACACAATGAACATGACTTACCCATCTACTATCAGCTATGGGATATATTATACCTGCTTCTAGTAGTTTCAGTATTTCATTTCTTACCACTTCCTTCATCTTAGGATTCAATCGTCATTGATGATCAACAACCGGTTTAGCATCTGGTTCCATATTAATCTTGTGCTGACAGAGAGTGGGACTAATGCCCTTAAGATCATCAACAGTATATCCAATAGTAGCATGGTGCTTCCTTAGAAATTTTAACAATCTCTTTTCTTCTGTAAGGTTAGCACCAATAATAAAATGATATATATTTTTCTCATCAAGGTAAGCATATTTCAATGTATCAGGCAATTGATTTAGTTCAAACACAAGATCACCTTTAGGTGGAGGAGGGCCTCCTAGAGTTTCAAGAGGCAAATTGTCTTTAAGAATAGGTTGTTGTTCAAACAATATTCTATCTATTTCATTTATTTCATGCAAGTGCATATCATTTTCATGGTCTAGAAAGTATTGTTCTAACGGATCAGTAGGAGGTGCGGCAATAGAAGCAAGACCAATTATTTTATCCTTACTAGGCAATTCTTTATTATGAGGTTGCCTACGAAACTTAGAGAAATTAAACTCATGAGACACATCACCAAAATTAACACTGACGGTTTCTTTCTTGCAATCTATCATAGCATTAGCAGTGTTCAAGAAAGGCCTACCAAATATTATGGGACAAAAATCATCCTGTGGAGAACCAAGAACTAGAAAATTAGTAGGTTATTTTATTTTTCCACACAAGACTTCAACATCTCTAACTATCCCAAGTGGTGTGATGGTGTCTCTGTTTGCAAGTTTAATAGTGACATCGATGCGGAGTTTTTGCTCCCGGGCTCATCTGCACCAGTGATAAAAAAATCAAAATAAATACTAGAAAAATTCAAAAAAATCCAAGTTTGTTGTGTGTGGTAGATAATTTGATGCACGAGGTCTGCTCCAAATTTCAACTTATTTGGACATTTGAGCAGCTCTCGGCAAAAAAGATAAAATCGGGGGTCTGTAAAAAAGTTTACTGTTCACACACTGTTCTGACCTGATTTGTCTTTTTTGCCGAGAGCTGATCAGATGTCCAAATGAGTTGAAATTTTTAGCAGACCTCACGCATCAAATTATATACCACACAAAAAAGATTTGGATTTTTTTTGAATTTCTCTAGTATTTGTTTTGATTTTTTTTCTGAGCGGGAGCAGATGAGCCTAGGCACCGAGTTGGATTTCCGCATCAATATCTTCTATTTCAGCAGGTGCAATATCATTCATAATTTCTTGGTATAGAGTAAAATGAATAGCACTCACACTAGCACCCAAATCACATAAACCATGATAGCAATGATCTCCTATTTTAACTGAGACAACAGGCATGCCAACAACGGGCTTATTCTTATCTTTAATATCGGGTTTGGCAATTCTAGCAGCTTCATCACAGAAATAAATAACATGCCCATCAATATTATCAACCAAGAGATCCTTGACCATAGCAATACTAGGTTCTACTTTAATTTATTCAGAAGGTTTAGGTGCTCTAATAAAACTTTTGTTAACCACGGTTGAGACTTTAGTATGTTCCTTTATCCTAACAGGGAAATATGGTTTTTCAATGTAAGCGGTAGGCACAACTGGGTCAACATTATATATGATAGTTTCATCTTTAACTATGACTGACTCCTCAATCTTTTCTTTAATAGGGGGATGATATTTAAACCACTTGTCCTTAGGGAGGTCAACATGAGTAGCAAATGATTCAAAAAAAGAGGCTACTATCTCAGAGTCAAGTCCATATTTAGTGCTAAACTTGTGAAAATCATCGGTATCCATAAAATTTTTAACACAATCAAACTCAAGCTTTATACCTGACTCTTTACCTTCATCGAGTTCCCAATCTTCAGAGTTGTGCTTAATTTTTTCCAAAAGATCCCACCTGAATTCAATAGTCTTCTTCATAAAAGAACCAGTACAAGAAGTATCGAGCATGGATTGATCATCACGAGAAAGTTGAGCATAAAAATTATGTATAATAATTTCTCTTGAGAGATCATGATTGGGGCATGAATATAGCATTGATTTAAGCCTCCCCCAAGCTTGAGCAATACTTTCTCCTTCACGAGGTCAAATATTATATATATAATTCCGATCACGATGAACTAGATGCATAGGATAAAACTTTTGGTGAAATTCCAATTTCAACCGATTCCAATCCCAAGCTCCAATGTCATCACATAGACTATACCATGTCAATGCTTTTCCCCCCAAAGATAAAGGGAAAACCTTCTTCTTAACTTCATCTCTAGGTAAACTTGCAAGCTTAAATATTCCACAAACTTCATCCACATAGATTAGGTGCATATCAGGATGTAATGTTCCATCTCCTGCATAAGGATTAGCTAGAAGTTTCTCTATCATACCCGAAGGAATCTCATAACCAATATTTTCAGTAGGTGCAGTAGGTTGAGGAACAACTCTTTGTGCTTCCGGTCGAGGTGAAGATACCCCGAACAAACCCCTCTAAGGATTGTTTTACATAGTAACAAGTGACAATACATTTTAGCATGTTATATAAATTTTTCCTTACCAATTTCCACTTACCAAGAGCGCTTCACTCCCCGTCAACGGCGCCAGAAAAGAGTATTGATGACCCACAAGTATAGGGGATCAATCATAGTCCTTTCGACAAGTAAGAGTGTCGAACCCAACGAGGAGCAGAAGGAAATGACAAGCGGTTTTCAGCAAGGTAATTTCCGCAAGCACTGAAATTGTCGGTAACAGGTAGTTTGATAGCAAGATAATTTGTAACAAGTAATAAGTAGCAATAGTAACAATAGGTGCAGCAAGGTAGCTGTCGGTGTACACAAACCAGGGTGTTAGTTTCCCCCTGACTCGTGCACAGACCAGCGTAGCCGCTGGGGGCAGTCAGGTCTTGCCAGGCATCCCAAGCTCCAAAGCAAGATGATACTCAACACCAAACCAAGTCAACATTTATTCTAAAGATTCTCAGAGAAGTCTCCCTTGCTGGCCGGGCGAGGCTGGTAGAGTCGAAATTATGGCTAGGATCGAGACCAAGCCGCGCCGGCAAGGTCTCCGGAGCCACCAAGGCCAAGGCCAAACCTCAAGACAACGGCCTGGCAAGCTACTGCCAGTTGCCACCGCTCCACCTCACTGAGTCACCAATCGCTAATCAGTGCGGTGTCGAGCCCTCAGGCGGCTAGCTAGATCTTGTCAGGCACGTGGCAGCACGCTGGGCGGTGGGGGGGGATTACCTTTATTGACGCCCGTCCCAGAGGCGTGTCAAGTGAATAAGAGGTAGTTAAGCACACAGTGGAAGGACCTTGCCGGGCTTCAACCTCCACATGACACCTAGCAGTGCATTTAATGTATTTTGTCCTAACTATCAGAGTTAGGTATGACAGCTCTGTTTCAGTCTAATCACCCTTGTAATGACCTTTTTGCCACTGTGGTGACCCCTTTGAGCTATAAAAGGAGGGCCAGAGCAAGATTAGAAGGGGTTTGAATCTTTGCAACCCTCACGCATAGGTATTCATGTAGCTGCTCTCTTTCCACCACTTGCCGGGGGAGAGCGCTCCGTGTATTTGTGCTCCAACACCACCAATAAACCCAAAGGCAGGAGTAGGGTTTTACCCCTCCGGGTGGCCCGAACCTGGGTAAAATCATGTGCTCCTCGTTGTGTTAGCTCTTTGCGTCGATCGCCACCCCTTGTCGAACTAGCAAAAGGGACTGCACTGCGCCATATATCGCCGGCTCCACGCCGACATCTTTGACATACCAGGTAGGGGCCTCTGCATTGGCGTAAATCAAAGAAGCGAGCGACGCATCGGCTACGTGAAGCTCTGCGTTCTCTTCATTATCCATGGCGCCCAGCACCCATCGCCTCTGTCAGCGGGTGGCATAGGCGGCGCCACTGCCGTGGATGGAGCAAACATTGCGGTGGGCGCGGCTGACGCAGGCGGCGCAGTCGCCAAGCCCACCGCGACGGAAGCAGGCAGCGGGGGTACTGGAGGCAGGCGCCTGCCTCAACACTCAGGTGAAGACGACAGTCGTGGCACGGGCGACTCGGGTCTTCTACCCCCGCCTCCTCCTTGTGTCTGTGAACGCAGCCATAAGAGTGACCTTGCTCGATCGGGCACAGACTATGGTTTTCCTGTCACGACAGCGAAAGCTGTGATCACGGGGGCGATCCCGGCAGTGAGGTGTGCATGGTTGGCCTGGTTGTCGGCAAGCCAACGCCCAGTGGCATGGGTACCCGCCCGGCAATATCGGATACCCGGCAGTATTGCAGGCCGCGGCAAGTCCGCTGAATGTCTATATGACCCCGGAAACTTTGGGATGCTGCCGGGAACGCCGCGGGAAGATTCCACCTCGCTTTCCCCTAATGGAATTCCCGATGCGTCAAGATCCTTCGTACGCGTTCCATGCGCAGAGGAAGAAGATCTTCGCGTGCGAGGTTTCTAGGGGGGAGAAAGAGGAAGGGACATCCGTTTCGAACAATAAAGATTGCAGTAAAAGGAAAAGCTAAGTTGAAAAATTTCTCAACTTCCTGTTCCTTAGTTCACTTTTTGCGAATTCCCTTCGCTCGAACCTGATGATTGTATAAGAAACCTACACGCGAAGGAACGCCGCCATGGTCATTCGCGTCCTTGACTGTTTCAAGCCCGCTCAACAGCTCATGTGGCTGCGTTGATAGCGTTGAAGGGTAAGTTGCCGGTGGCACCACTGCCAGCAGGCTGCTAAGGATCTGTCCTCAAAGCGCTCGCGGCTAGCGATTAGCCCCGACAAGACTCCAGCATGCGTAGGGTGCTCAAATTATACAAAGATAAGAAACAGAATAAAAGCGCAGGGATAGCATAAATTCATACGACTACTTGGAAGTAAAATTACACCAGAAAGTAGAAAAGACCTAACATAAGGTCAAAATTTGTTCTTTTTGCTTGGCAGCACTATGGCAAATGGAGCATAAAAGTTTAATCCTGGCGGCCTCCTTGGACCCTGGGGACTTGGAGCACTTTGTCGGCAAGAGGACGGACGATCTTCTCAGCAGCAGAAGTGTCTGTACCCGCCGGTAGCTTCTTGAAGGCGTCAGAAAGGTCAACGTCAGGATAGCACTAGGCAAGGTTGAGTAGGACTATGAGGAGAGCATCCCGGGCAAATTTCCGGGACTCCATGGCTAAGCAAATAGATCTGTTAGCTTCATACGTCTTCAACCCTTTGATGAGACCCTCCAAGAAGTACGTCAGCTTAAAACTCGGGACTTCATGCTCGTTGACGGAAAAGGTCCACCTCTTCATGTTCATGGTGGTGATCTGGGAGGAGATGCGTTCAGCTATGTTGACCACGCTCTTCATCCAGAGTTCGTACAACTCAACTTGGTGTTTGAGCTTGAGCTCGACATCTTCCCGACAAGTTTTTGCCGTAACCAGCTCCCCCGCCAAGAGTTTCTCCCAGCTCTTGGCTGATTTGAGATCTGTTTCCAATGTGGCAAGCATGGCTTTCAGGTCCTTGGAAGCATCGGTGGTAGCATCAAGATCCTGGCCCTTGGATGTAAGTTATGATTGCAGCCCCTCCAGAGTGGTGGTTGCCTTCTACACTTCTTCTTTGAGAGCCTCGATCTCCTTTTTGCTCCCGGCAAGGTCCGTCTGTAGCATTACCACTTGGGTCTCAAGGTTTGCTTTGGCGTTGGAAGTAGTGGCAAGATTATCAGCGACCTCATTGAGTTTGGCGGCCGAATCTTGGGTGTGCGCATCGATGGCCTTCTTGTGGCCGTCCTCCAGATCCTTGGTCCGCTGTTGAACGAGAGATTCTAATTCATCATCCTTACCATGGAGGGTGGCCGTGAGAGCCTCTTCCTTGGCAAGGATATCTTTCTCTCTGGCGTTAAGAAGCGCCTCGTGCTCCGTCAGCTGGATATCTTAAGCCGTTGCCTTCTACTTGTCGGCGGTCAGCTTTCCTGCCTGTCGCATGAGGGATTGGACTTGCTCCTGGTACCACTTGCGTAACTCATTGCCCTTGTTCCTCAGTTGCCGGTCCATGAGGTTGACGGAGTTGCGTTCTTCCTGGATCTCCTGCCACATCTGGCCGTACCTCTCCTGCACATCCTTGAGCCCGACAGCCATTGTCTCCAGGAAGGCCAAGTCTTTGGTGCAGTCGTCGGGATCACCTACTTCCTTGGCCCTTTGCGTCAGGGGCATCAGTATGCGACTGATCTACTTGTCGAAATTCACCCCAGCCAGGATGGACAAGCTGGGGGCTGCTGGCTCAGGATGAGCGATGATCAGTGCCAAGCTGCTCGGAGAGGGCCGCGTTGCTGTTGCAAGTGGAGGCACCATCAAGTTTTATGCATCAGATCGGATGGGAGCCTTGTCCACAGCCGTCTTGATAGGATCGGACACGCTGCCGGGGAGTTTCTCAGTTTCTCCAGGGACCTCTCGAATATCCCCGAGGGCTTATTCGCGCCCCTCATCAGCGGCAATCCTGACAGCCTCCGCAGCTGCATCTTTCCCTATGTTGGCCACCTCCTCCGAAAGTTCTCCCTTCTCGAGCGAGGGGGCTGTGAACAGGATCAAGGGCAGGAAGAGAGTGAGGATCAAAGGCTTAAATCAAGGACCAAGAAAGCAAATATTTTCGGAGAAAGGGTTCAAAAGTAAGTGGATTACCCGCTGGTGACTGTTGAGAAAGGACTTCCCTTTCCACGGCAACATTTGTTGCCGGCGCATGATTGATGGCTACCTCTTTGGCAGAGGTGGCCTCAACGCGAGCAGACCCTGCGGTGGAGGCCCTTGCCGGCGAATCCCCTCCTCGAACATTGGTTGATGGAGATGCTGGGGGAGTCACCCCCTCTTGGCGGGTTTCCTCCTGGTGGCCCCTCCCACCTCCTTGTCGGGCGATCGGGGGGGGGGGGGGGACCTCGATGTCCCCGCCAGCGAACGAGGTCTGTCCCGTGCCCTCGCGTAGGGGACTGGCCCGGGGGCTGAGTGCAGCAGCGTCCAGCCAAACCGGTGCTCGACGTAGAGCCCGGCTCTGCTGTCGATCTGGCCTATTTGGCCCAGCGCGCGAGAGTCTCTTCGTCCCTGCCAAAATCAGCAGCACAAGATTAGTTGGCAATCGAACGAAAAACAGGGAACAACTCAACGGGGAAGTCAGAGTTTCCCTTACTCTGGATCATCGAGCATGGCATCTAGCTCGTACGCCAGGGGCGGAGGTGATTCTCTGGCTCTCTTGAGCGCTGGTGGGACCTTGCTTGCTGACGGAACCGGGCTCGCCGGTGGGCTCGGATCAACTCCCGCAACAACCTATTGTCGGGAGGGCGGAGTTTGAGTCTGGGAGAGGCTAGCGGATTGGCGGTGCACCACTTCCTCCTTGCTGCCCTTGGTGGTCGTCTTCTTCACTTTAGGGCCGGCCCGTGACAAGGAGGGGACCACTGGTTGCTGGCTGCCCCTCTTGCAAAGGCGATGCCGTTGCTCTGGGGCCCGAGGGCCCACCTCGAGCCCTTCTCCCTCATCAAGCACTCCGGCCTCCTGGGACCCGGCAACCTCGGCCCCGGCAGCCGCAGCCCCGATCGCCTCGAGCCCGCCGACCTCATCATCGGCTCACTCCTCGTGCTCCTCATCTGAGGAGTTGCCGTCACCTGGGTTCCCCTCATTGTCATCGCCAGCCGCTGCTCCCCCGGCAGCCTGAAGTCTCCTGGCTTCTTCGAGCTTGCTGAGTATGTACGGTTGCTCCTCCTCAGTGGTGCCCTTGGTGAAGTCCGTCTCTTTCCTGGTGACCTTCTCCTCCAAGCGAGAGACCCATTCCATCTCATCCTACAAGGTGGGCAAATCCAGTCTGCCTTGACCCCATTGGCATTGCAGTCAGGCATCCACTGGAGGATTTGGCCCACGGCGGAGTTGATGTGCAGTGGGATGACTCTTGCCGGCAAGTCGAAGGTGCCGGTCCTGCGGAACAACTGCTCGCACAACCAGGCATGGCTCATGACCGTCAGGTTATTGCCACGACCTAGGTAATGCCGCATCCTATCAGCAACATTCTTGTACTCCCAGGCAAATTTGTCCCTCTTCTGCAGCGGCGCGATGCTGCGCTGGAGGTAGTCAGCTCCCACGTGTTCAATGGTTAGCCCAACAGCTTTGAGGAGAGCGATCCGGTTCAGCGCCGGGCGAAGTTTGTCATCAGTAGCGCCCAAGTCACTCCATTCATCACCGCACACCATGTTCTCAGTCCGCGGCAGGCAGAACGGCGGGGCCTCCTTGTCTTGAATCCAACAACAATCGGCCCTCCACTCCTCCCACTTGCCATGCAGTTGCCCGCCAATCTATCCCCAGTCCTCTTTCTTCCCCCACGGGATCCAAGATATGTTCCTCGAAAGAGATTTATCCTCAATACGGGGATATAGAAATGACAGAACAAGTCCACATTGGGGATGACCCCGACAAAGTTCTCATGCAGTTGAGCAAAAACCGCCATGCACGTCATCGCGTTGGGTGTGAAATTCAACAGGCGGAACCCATAAGCATACATCATGGCACAGAAGAAATCAGAAAATGGGGAAGAAAGGCCGCAGTAAAACTATGCGCAGAAGAAGGGGTACAATTGTGTCGGGGTCTTGGGCCCATCTAGGAGAGGCACTGGTGCTCCATGGCTGCCCTTGGCTCCCCCACATGAATGCGTACCTGACAATCAGAGTATTGGCATCCAGGTCCGACGGCGAGAAAACAATGTTCTCCCGCCACTGCTTATCTAGCTCCTCCTCCTCCTTCCTCTTCTCCTCCACTTCTGGGTCTGCAGGCTTGGCCGCATGTTTCCCCTTCACGACACTATTCTTGCGCCCCATTTCGAGCTCTGAGGGAAGGAAGGGGATCTGACAAGGTCTGAGGACGGATGGTGGCGGCGGGGGTGGTTTCCGTCGCAAGGAAGAAGATGAAGCAAGAGGAAACAAGTGTGAATGAGCAACGCCCCTTCGCGTTGCCTTTTTATTGGGAATACACGAGGGGGCTGGCTCTTCACTATTTTCTTGATAAATGCTGCTCTCGCAGGCGCACTACCAAATAACTGCTGCAAGCCCACGTCCCACAACCTGCAGTAATTGCGTGGGATGGACGTGTGATTGACGGGTCAATATGGTCAAAGCTGCATGGGCGGCGGTTTTTCACCGCGTGCCTGTGCACTGTTTGGACCTGACCGAACGATGCCCCTCGGCATGTATGACCCAGGCTCGGGGGCTCCTGTCGGTGTACACAAACCAAGGTGTTTGTTTCCCCCTGACTCATGCACAGACCAGCGTAGCCACCGGGGGCAGCCAGGTCTTGTCGGGCATCCCAAGCTCCAAAGCAAGACGATACTCAACACCAAACCAAGTCAACAACTAATCTAAAGTTTCTCAGAGAAGTCTCCCTTGCCGGCCGGGCGAGGCCGGTAGGGTCAAAATTACGGCTAGGATCGAGACCAAGCTGCGCCGGCAAGGTCTTCGGGGCCACCAAGGCTAAGGCCAAACCTCAAGACAAAGGCCCGGCAAGCTCCGTGCCGGCAAGCCACTGCCAGTTGCCACCGCTCCACCTCACCGAGCCACCAATCGCTAATTAGTGCGGTGTCGAGCCCTCAGGCGGTTAGGTGGATATTGTCAGGCACGTGGCAGCGTGCTGGGGGGGGGGGAGATTACCTTTATTGTCATCCATCCCAGAGGCGTGTCATGTGAATAAGTGGTAGTTAAGCACACAGTGGAAGGTCCTTGCCGGGCTTCAACCTCCACATGACACCTAGCAGTGCATTTAATGCATTTTGTCCTAACTATCCGAGTCAGGTATGACAGCTCTGTTTCAGTCTAATCACCCCTGTAATGACCTTTTTGCCACTGAGGTTACCCCTTTGAGCTATAAAAGGAGGGCCAGGGCAACATTAGAAGGGGTTCAAATCTTTGCAACCCTCACGCATAGGTATTCGTGTAGCTGCTCTCTTTCCACCACTTGCCGGGGAAGAGCGCTCTGTGTATTTGTGCCCCAACACCACCAGTAAACCCAAAGGCAGGAGTAGGGTTTTACGCCTCCGGGCGGCCCAAACCTGGGGTAAAATCGTGTGCTCCTTGTTATGTTTGCTCTTTGCGTCGATCACCACCCCTTGTCGAACCAGCAAAATGGGCTGCACTACCCCATAGATCGCCGGCTCCACGCTGATAGTAGCCCAATCCTTTTTGTAGCAAAGGACAGGCCAAAACAATCTCTTATAGTAAGCAAAGCGTTCTCGAGGACACACGAGAATTTCATCTAGTCACTTTCATCATGTTGGAATGTCATAGGATGACTGCCCCGAAGTTTCAGTAAATGGACCATGCGGCTGACATGAAAAGTCCATGTTTGTAGGTTTCAACCTTGGCTCCGAACTCTGTCTCCGAGGAGATTGGAGAGGTGAATCGGAAGCTCGAGAGGTCCCAGGAGGACCTCAACCTGATGAACCAGAGGTTCGAGCAGTCTCAAGGTTAGCGACCCAGACTTGCACTCTTGAAAGTGATACTTAGAAGTTTGATATTTCCCGCTTTGGGTGGAGAGGTAATGCCAAACTATTTGAATAACAACAAAAGTAGCAGAGCTTGAGACGCTCAAGGCCAAGCTCAAGAAAGCTCGGCAGGAAGCAGAGCAGCAGAAGGCTGCGGCTGCGAAGGCGGAGAAGGCCCGAGCTGCTGAGAAGGTGGCTGGGGAAAAGGACCGGGCATGGGTCCCAGAGATTGAGGAGACCCTGAAGGCATGTTCGAGGCACGTGACAAACTTCAGGCGGTGGAGAAGCAAGTGAAGGAAGAGCTCGGGAAGCTCCATCTTGCCTACTCTGAGCTCCAGACCATGGCCCGTGCTGACCACGATGTGCTCCAGCAAGTGGAGCAAATCGCCTCGGGTGAGCTATATTTATTGCAGTGTGTGTTTGGCAGCAAAGGGTGGTTCGGGCTCACCCTGGTGTGGCGTTCCGCAAAGGTCTTCGCGGATCTCCCGCAGAGTGTGGCGGATGCTGTCGCACACTTCGACCAGGTGGCGGGCCATGAGCAGGAGAAGGCGTTCTGGAGGCAATTCTCGGAGTCGCCATCGGCGCAGCTGCTAAACCATTGGATGAAGCAGCTGGCGAAGCTATTCTGCATAGCAAGGCCGTGCTCCAGGATTGTTGCATCAGGCTGTGGCCCACCGAAGCCTTGCCGACCAGCCTCTTCGGCCTTCTTGCTCGGCTGTGGGTTGCTACCCCGTAGGTGGACCGTTGGAAATGGTCTGCGTGCTTTGAAGGAGCATGGCAGGTGTATGCGTGCGTGAAGACACACTTTCGAAACGTGGATGCGATGATCATCACTGCAGGACTTGCTGAGGGGAAGCATCGCACCGTGGAAGAATTCTTTGATGAGGCAGCAAGGGTGCTCGGGCGACCGAAGTCATGTGTCCGAAGGACACTTTGTACTTCTAGTGGGCACCTCGGGAAAACGAGGTGTTTGGGATGTAAAAAACTATCTTTTGGTGGAAGGAGTATGGCTTGAAATTACCTCATTTAATTGTATTTGTTTAATTAATTTATCCTCCCGTGCGACCGCATGTAACTGAAAGTGGCCAGTCGTCGACTTCTGCCCCAATGTAGAATATACAAAGGGTGTTCCTTGAGGCATCTTTAACCCTTAGCTGACGTCACGGCACCTGGAGGTGGTTTGTGCTCGTAAGAACTAGGCAATCAGACTATAATAGCTTTATAACTTTCACTTAGTCATAGGAGTTTGACTATGGGGGCTGACGATGAGCCCTCGGTGTGTGAAGTGGTTGGCTTTAGTAAGTCCAGGTCGACGCCTGTACACACTTCGGCTAATGTAAAAAAAAAGCCCTTCGTTTGACATGGGTGGTCTCTATTGTCACATTGCTTAACACAGTCTTCGTATTGCTGACCAGTTTCTGCTTACCTGGATAGTCATTTTTCGGCTTTCTCCACTGAGGTGCTCGGCTAATTGAATTGATGGCACTATCGCAACGGTTCTCCCGTTACACCCTTAGCCAAATTTATTGAGAACATAAGAGGTACACATAGGAGCCGGGCAACCAAACTATTGACCAAAATCTAGGTTCGAAACTGACGCATATAAAGCAAAACCCAAGACGACGGATACTTTGGACTTGTTTTTAAGGGTAGGGGAACGGGCCCCTTTGAAGAGGTGTATCTTGAAGACATTCTTGTAGCTCGAAGGTAATGCTTGTACAGAAATACAACAAGGACCTTAAAAGGCATGATTTATTTATTTTATAACTTCAAGCTTTATATGCCGAGTTAAGAGGAACTAAAATAATACACTGTAGGAAAGTAGAGGAAGGAAGAAAAAATAGGGCGGATATTATCCTCGGGCTCCAGAAATCTGGCCTGCACCTGCCGCACGTCTGCGCTTCCGAGCTGTTGACTAGCTTGTCATCATTGATAGCGAGGACTGAAGAGGACGGATGCAATCTTGGCCCTTCATTCACGTGAAGCATTTGTTGGCTGAGCCCTTTGAAAGAGGTATTCGCAGATGTCCGCTATGTAGTTGAGGCCACGTCAGCATGGTTGTTGTTGGCGAGCTCCATGATAGAACTTGGCCGATGTTGAAGCTCGAAGCCGCGTCGTTCCTCGGTCAAGCCAGTCTGATGTTTTCATAAATTTTGGTTCCTCAACACCGCAGGGAATTTTTAGTGCATATTTATGCACCATGGGGACGTAATGCCCCATCCAGGGGGAGTGTGCGAGGAGCCCGTACCCCTATTTAGGGTGTGGGGGTATGAGGCCGAGGTCGACTTGTGAGGCCCACATGTGCTTCGAAGAGCTGGCGGTGCACTTACTACTGCGGGCCGCCTCCTCGGCTGCTTGCACCTCTGCTGTGAAGGCCGCGGTCTGCTCCTCCGTTCGGAGTGAGCGTTCGGTGTTCCAATTTACTGTGATAACGCCGTTAGGTCCTGGCATTTTAAGCTTGAGATAAGCGTAATGCGGGATTGCGTTGAAGCGTGCGAAAGCTGTGTGCCCCAAGAGCGCATGGTATCCACTTCAGGAGGGGACGATGTCGAAGATTAACTCCTCGCTCCTCAAGTTCTCGGGTGACCCGAAGACTACCTCCAGAGTGACCGTTCTAGTGCAGCGGCTTCAACGCCTGGAATGACACCTTTGAAGGTGGTGGTGCTCGGCTTGATTCAAGATGAGTCGATGCCCATCTTCCTAACCGTGTTCTCATAGATTAAATTGAGGCTGCTTCCTCCGTCCATAAGGACGCGTGTTAGATGGTAGCCATCGACAGTTGGGTCTAGGATGAGTGTTGTCGATCCGCCATGCCTGATGCTGGTCGGATGGTCATGCTGGTCGAATGTGATTGGGTAAGCCGACCATGGATTAAACTTTGGGGCGACTGGCTCTAGCGTGTAGATGTCTCGAAGTACATGCTTCCTCTCCCTCTTGGGGATGTGGGTAACATAGATCATATTGACCTCCGTTACCTCATTAGGAAACTTCTTTTGGTCTCCATTGTTGGCCCATCGAGGGTCATCCTCGTCTTCGCTGTGACTTTGGGTTTTTTTACTTTGACCCTACATCACCACCTTGCCGGCCTGCTTGAAGACCCAACAATTCCTATTGGTGTGGGTTGCTGGTTTGTCCTGAGTGCCGTGGATTTGGCACGGCCGGTCCAAGATCCGGTCTAGCTGGCTAGGTCCATCCTTGTTCCCTTTAAAGGGCTTCCTGTTCGGTCCGAACCTAGGTCCGGTGAACCCCGCATTGATTGTGGCGTCCTCCGTGTCGCTCCCGCCATTTTTATGCCTACACTTATTTTTATTGCGTTTAGGCTTTCCATTGGCGTCGCGTGTTTCTGAGGTGCCTGCTTCGCCGTTATGGGTACTTCGGGCGAGCCAGCTATCTTCTCTCGCACAAAAGCGGGTCATGAGTGATGTGAGGGCTGCCATGGTCCTCGGCTTGTCTTGGCCGAGTTGGCGGGCAAGCCATTCATCTCGGATGTTATTCTTGAACGCCGTGATGGCTTTAGCGTCAGAGCAGTCTATGATCTGGTTCTTTTTGGTAAGGAACCTGTTCCAGAACTTCCAAGCTGATTCGCCTGGCTGTTGGGTGACATGGCTGAAGTCATCGGCATCCGGAGGCCGGACGTAAGTGCGCTGAAAGTTTGCCCAAAAAGCGTCTTCAAGGGCTTCCCAGCTACCAATAGAATGAGGAGGCAAGATGTTGAGCCAATTCCTAGCCGGCCCCTTTAGTTTGAGCGGCCAGTATTTGGTGGCATGCAGGTCATCCCCGTTCGCCATATGTATGTGGAGAAGGAAATCTTCAATCCACACTGCTAGATCCGTGGTGCCATCATATGATTCTATATTGATGGGTTAAACCCTTCTCGAAACTGGTGTTCCATGACCCTATCTGTGAAACAGATGGGGTGAGCTAGACCTCGAAATTGGGCTGTATCCCTTAAGAGGTTGGGGGAGAGTTGTGTGTAAGCTTGATCTCGGGTGCGGTCATTCCTATCTATCCAGGCGTCGTAGCCATCTGTCCCGACGGGCACGCGTCCTCTTGAGCCGTAGATGGATCGAGGAGGTGCCTTGTTTGCCTCAATGTGATGTCGAACATCATGAGGATCTAAGTAATCCACGGGGTCCTTGCCATAGCAGCGTGGAGCTGGTCGAGAGTTGGTATTTTCACGCATTGGCCTATCGCGACCTCTAGGGGGCCGGTCAGGCTGATCGGCGGCTAGTTCTTCATCGAACTCCGGCATCAGATGTCTACGTGGATATGACTTCGGCGTGCTACGACGCCGGTCTTCTAGGTCTTGCTCGGTTGAGAGCACTTCAACCCACTTTTCATTCAGTGTGTCTGTGTTAGCCTACAGCTGTTGCTGCTTGCGCTTCATGCTCCGAGTAGTGGTGACGAGGCGCCGTCAGAAGCGTTCTTGTTAGAAAGGGTCTTCGGTGACGATGTAGTCCTCGGTGCCGAGGCTTTCATCCTCCTCATACCCCGGCATGTAATTTTCATCGGCCCCTTCAAAGAGGTCGTCGGGATCTAAGTCCTCGGGGTTTCCTTCGGGAGTGCCATTCTGTGCCCGGGAGGCTTGAAAGTCCTCTCCGATGTTATCAGCGTCGCCGACTGTTGCCTCACCGTTATTGGTAGTGGCATCATTGTTATTGGGTTCCCCGTTGTTACCCATTCTACGCCTACGTCGACACCTCAGAAAGGAGTTAGGGGTGTCCACCATGTAGACATCATAGGTGGAAGTTGCAGTCCACCTGCCCCTGTTTACCAGGGGTGCGGTGTTTTCTATGGGGCCATCGGTGTCTTCATCCATATCCGTGGCCTCGTCGTAGTCCAACACGTCGGTCAACTCGTCGACCATGGCGACTAGGTGGGTGGTGGGTGGGATGTAAATTTCCCGATCGTCGGCTCTAAGTCCGATCTGGTCGTAAACCAAAGTCTTGCCGTCCGAGATAGACATGCTTTGGATATGGTTAAGCATCTCATTGAGGTGAGACAATTCTTCGGAATTCATAGCCTGGCTATAGGCGGGGCTAACCTGAAGTGTGCCTGGCGTGTAGCTTGGCATGTTTTTGGCATGAAAGGGATCCAAGAGTGATCCTTGATCCTGAGCCGTGATTGGCTGTAAGCCTGATGTAGCTTCAGAGGCGGAGGCCGGATTTACGTCTGGGCCGAGACTGAGGGGGGACCGCTCGGGGCTGTCACGCCGGGGCTTTCTGGTGGCGCGACAGGTCCTAGCCCAGTGTCCACGGGAGAGATCGGTTCCGGAGTCGAGCCCCCAGAACCAGATTGATTCTCAGTCCGACCGGGTGTCCAGCCTGATAGGATGAGTTCACCATGGGAATCTGCGGTGTATTCGAGGCCACCAAAGCTGACGATATAACCTAGGGCATAGTTTTCAACGGAGGCCAGATGGCCAGTCGAATCGGCACAGAAGATCACGCTGCTGAACACGAAGAGCTGACCGGGGGCATAAACGCTCCCGCAGCCGTTGTCGCAGTTGTTCTGCAGATGAGCCATTGATCCTTCTGTTGATCCCATAGTAGAACTCTCAATGAAAGCACCAGTGTCGGTGTCAAAACCGGTAGGCCTCGGGGTAGGGGGTCCCGAGTTGTGGACCTCGGACAGATGGTAACAGGAACAGGGAGACGATGTTTACCCAAGTTCGGGCCCTCTTAATGGAGGTAAAACCCTACGTCATGCTCTTGTTTATATTCATATAGATGTATCAAGTACAGAGTTGATCTACCTCGAGATCATAAGATGTGGTCTAACTCTATGGCTAGGTGAATGATATTGCATTGATGTCCCCTCTACAGGCTAAACCCCTTGGCTTATATACACACCAGGTAGGGTATCTATGGCTACAAGGTCGGTATCTAGGCACAGGGCGGCAGGAGAAGTCTTGGAGTATACGACAAGTCTTCGACAGATGTAGTCATGATTACACCCCCTGCGTACAGCCTTCGGAGTCCTTGTGAATGAACGAGGGCCCATCGGCCCAATCGAGGAACATGGGCCGACTAGGTTAGTACCCCCTAGTACAGGACACCGTCACTTAGGCTTCTCGACCAATGTCCACACTTGGTTTCTCTCGAAGTTGTGTAGTTCTTCGTGCATCGCATTCACCCAATCTGGGTCCTCGAGAGCTTCATCAACCTTCATAGGCTCAATGCTAGAGATGAATGAGTAATGCTCACAAAAGTTAGCTGAACAAGATTTAGAGCGAGTAATTCTCCCGGATTAATGTCGCCAAGAATTTGTTCGACGGGATGATGCTTGTCAATCCTTGCTCTATCTCGAGGCAACTTTTGCTTGGGTCGTGGTGAAGCATCCTCATCATCATCATCCTCTTATTCATTGTTGTTGGTGTCATTGTTCACTTCTGGAGGTGGAGAAGGAGGTCGAGGTGGATCATCTTGTTGTACTTCCTCATTCCCTTCGTCTTGATGTGTTCCACTTATGTATGCCTCCAAGTCAACTTGTGGTTCACCTTGATGTGAAGTTGAGGCTTCCACTTGAATGGACGAAGTGCTCTCCTTCACCTCCGTTGGACGTATCTTCCAATAGACAAATCTTGAATTGCTTCCAAAGGATCTTTGTCTCCTACATCAATTGGCAATTGTCTACTGATACGTCTCCAACATATCTATAATTTATGAAGTATTCATGCTGCTATATTATCATTCTTGGATGTTTTACAATCATTTTATAGCAACTTTATATCATTTTTTGGGACTAACCTATTGACATAGTGCCCAGTGCCAGTTGCTGTTTTGCTTGTTTTTTACATCGCAGAAAATCAATACCAAACGGAGTCCAAACGCAGCGAAACTTTTTGTGGATTTTTTATGGACTAGAAGACATCCAATGGGCTAGAGCAGCACCTGGGGGGTGCCCCGAGGGGGGCACAACCCACCAGGGTGTGCCTAGTCCCCCAGGCGTGCCCCGGTGGGTTGTGCCCACCTCGGTGGCCTCCCGCACCGCCTCTTCACCCTATAAATTGCCAAATATTCCAAAAACCCTCGCGAAAACCCTAGATCAGAAGTTCCGTCGCCGCAAGGCTCTGTAGCCACGCAAAACCAATCTAGACCCCATTCCGGCACTCCGTCGGAGGGGGAAATCATCACCGGTGGCCATCTTCATCATCCCGGCGGCCACCATGATGAGGAGGGAGTAGTCCATCCTCGGGGCTGAGGGTTTGTACCAGTAGCTATGTGTTTAATCTCTCTCTCTCTCTCTCTCTCTCTCGTGTTCTTGAGATGCACAATCTTGATGTATCGCGGGCTTTGTTAATATAGTCGGATCATATGGTGTTTTCCCCTATCTATCTTGTTGTGATGAATTGAGTTTTCCCTTTGAGATTTCGTTTTATCGAATTGAATACTTTTATGGATTTGAGAGCACTTGATATATGTCTTGCATACGAATACCCGTGGTGACAATGGGGGTATTATATAGATTCACTTGATATATGTTTTGGCACTCAACTCGCGGATTCCTGAGGTGACATTGGGGTAATCTATGCATAGGGGTTGATGCACGTTCTTGTCTTTGTTTCTCCGGTAGAAATCTTGGGGCACTCTTTGAGGTTCATTGTGTTGGATTGAGCATTATGAATCTGAATTTTCTTTGGTGTTATTTTAGTACGAACTCTTGGATAGATCGATCGGAAAGAATAGCTTTGAGGTGGTTTCATACCCTACAAACAATTTATTCTTATGTTCTCCACTAGATAGGAACTTTGGAGTGATTCTTCATCGCACGTTGAGGGATGGTTATATGATCCAATGATATTAGCATTGTTGAGAGATTGCACTAGCGAAAGTACGGACCCTAGGCCTTGTTTTCAAGCATTGCAATACCGTTTGTGCTCACTTTTGTCACTTGCTACCTTGCTGTTTTTATTTATTTAGATTATAAAAATATATTTCTACCATCCATATTACACTTTTATCACCATCTCTTCGCCGAACTAGTGCACCTATACAATTTGCCATTGTATTGGGTGTGTTGGGGACACAAGAGATTTCTTGTATTTGGTTGCAGGGTTGTTTGAGAGAGACTATCTTCATCCTACGCCTCCCACGGATTGATAAACCTTAGGTCATCCACTTGAGGGAAAATTGCTACTGTCCTACAAAACTCTGCGCTTGGAGGCCCAACACGAGTCTACAAGAATAAAGTTGCATAGTAGACATCATCTATTTGCGAGCCGTTAGATTCATCGAACTTCACATCTACCATCTCTTCAACTTTTTGAGTGAAGTTGTTGTAGACACGGTAGGTGTGAGAGTTCGATCCGTAACCGAGTAGGAAACCTTCATGAGATTTAGGAGCAAACTTTGAATGACGATGCTTATCTAGAATGTAACACTTTGAGCCAAATACTCAAAAGTATCCAACTTGGGGTTTGTTATCGGTGAGTAGCTCGTATGCCGTCTTGCCTAGAAGCTTGTGAATATAAAGTCGATTCGTAGCATAACAAGCCGTCTCAACCGCTTCCGCCCAAAAGTGTCTTGGTGTCTTGTATTCATCTAGCATCATTCTTACCATCTCAATAAGGGTATAGTTCTTCCTCTCAACAACTCCATTTTGTTGAGGCATGTACGTAGCTGAGAACTCATGTGAGATGCCCTCTTCGTCGAGGAAGGTATCCACATTGGCGTTCTTGAACTCCGTTCTATTGTCACTCTGAACCTTCTTGATCTTCACTTCAAATTCCTTTTGGGCCTTCCTAGCGAAGTTCTTGAAGATCTTTTGTACCCGAGACTTGTCATCAAGAAAGAACACCCACGTAAATCTTGAATAATCATCAATAATGACAAAACTGAAAGAGTTACCACCAAGGCTCTTATAGGCATTGGGGCCAAAGAGATCCATATGAAGTAGCTCAAGTGGTCTTCTCGTGGTCATGATGTTCTTCACGGGATGACTTCCTCCAACTTGTTTCCGTGCTTGGCAAGCACTACAAAGTCTATCCTTGTCAAATATAACATCTTCAACACCAAGGATATGATCTCCTTTAACAACTTTATCAAGATTTAGCATGCCAACATGTCCTAGTCTTCTATGCCATAGCCAACCTTTAGAAGATTTTGCAATAAGACAAGTGCGAGGTTGGGCTCTTTTAGTGAAATCAACAATGTATAGATCACCTCTACAGATACCGCTAAAGACCATGTTATGATTGTCTCAACGAAATACTTAGCAATCTACTTCGGTAAATAGAACATTGAAACCAAAATTAGCTAGTCTAGATATGGAAAGAAGATTGTAAGCAAGAGATTCAACGAGCATAACATTTTGAATAGAGCTATCATTGGATATGGCCACCTTACCAAGGCCAAGTACCTTACCTTGGAGTTGTCTCGAAAAGTTACATACTTGTGTGGACCATCATTTAGTGCAAGCTCACGAAACATGTCTCTATCTCTGGTCACGTGATCGGCACATCCACTATCGAGAATCCACTCTGAAAGATCGTGGATGTCGCCTAGAGGGGGGAGGGGGTGAATAGGCGCTTTAAAATAATTACGGTTTAGGCTTGAACAAATGCGGAATAAACCTAGCGGTTAATTTGTCAAGCACAAAACCTACAACAACTAGGCTCACCTATGTGCACCAACAACTTATGCTAAGCATGATAAACAACTAAGTGATAGCAAGATATATGACAAGAAACAATATGGCTATCACAAAGTAAAGTGCGTAAGTAAAGGGCTTGGGTAAGAGATAACCGAGGCACGCGGAGACGACGATGTATCCCGAAGTTCACACCCTTGCGGATGCTAATATCCGTTTGGAGCGGTGTGGAGGCACAATGCTCCCCAAGAAGCCACTAGGGCCACCGTAATCTCCTCACGCCCTCGCACAATGCAAGAAGCCGTGATTCCACTAAGGGACCCTTGAGGGCGGTCACTGAACCCGTACAAATGGCAACCCTTGGGGGCGGTCACTGAACCTGTACACTTTGGCAACCCTTGGGGGCGGTCACCAAAACCCGTCAAATTGCTCGGGGCGATCTTCACAACCTAATTGGAGACCTCGACGCTTGCCCAGAGCTTTACATCACAATGATTGAGCTCCGAACACCACCAACCATCTAGGGCGCCCAAGCATCCAAGAGGAACAAGCTCAAGGGTACCAAGCACCCAAGAGTAATAAGCTTCTCAACTTGTAACTTCCACGTATCACCGTGGAGAACTCAAACCGATGCACCAAATGCAATGGCAAGGGCACACGGAGTGACCAAGTCCTTCTCTCCCAAATCCCACCAAAGCAACTAATGCTAGGGAAGAAAATGAGAGGAAGAACAAGAAGGAGAACACCAAGAACTCCAAGATCTAGATCCAAGGGGTTCCCCTCACATAGAGGAGAACGTGATTGGTGGAAATGTGGATCTATATCTCCTCTCTCTTTTCCCCCCAAAACTAGCAAGAATCCATGGAGGGATTGAGAGATAGAAAGCTTGAAGAAGGTCAACAATTGGGGGCAAAGGCGAGCTCAAAAGATAAGATGCAATGGGGAAGAAGACCCCCTTTTATAGGGCCCCCCAAATCCAACCGTTATCTGCCCAGCCCGCAGCTAAGCGGTACTACTGCTCCTAGGAGCGGTACTACCACTTAGGTGGTACTACCACGCACTGGCCAGGGAGTACATTGAGTACAGGAGCGGTAGTGCCGCCGGAGCGGTACTACCGTTGCCCCTAGCGGTACTACCGCTTGGGGTCCCTGGACAAGGCAAGGCAGCAGTAGTAGGGGAAACCGGCGTGGTAGTACGGTGCCAAGCGGTACTACCGTGCTAGTGCCGTTCTACTACCGCTAAAGCAAAATGGGCAAACAAAAACCAGCACAGAAGGCATTTCCTAAGCGGTACAAGTAGCTGTAGCAGTATGCAGAAGTACCGCTTAAGCGGTACTACCGGGCTACTACCATGCAACTACTGCTAAAAGAAATTAGGCAACAAAAAGTTGCATAGAAGGAGATCCCCAAGCGGTACTTGCTGCGGCAGACCACCGAGCGGTACTACCGCTTGGGTGCTGAAAACTTGCCCAAACAAACAGAAGGATACAATGAAACCTAAACTGCCACAACTTCTACATATGAGCTCCGAATTGAGCAAACTCAAGCTTATTGGATAGAGGACGACGAGAGCTATCCAAACAGTGACTGGCTATATTAAGAAGTGGCAGGGGAGGTATGCCTAACATATAGAGGAGTGAACCCTCCAACAAAGAAGAACCGGCATAACCTCCAACATCGAAAACATCATAGAAGAAGCATGTGAACTCCGTTTTCGATGAACTCGAGCTTGTCATGAAGATGACCAAAAGCTCCAAAACTCACAAAGAGAAACACCAAATAAGAACCAAGAAAGATGATGCAAAGATGCAATGGTTTGAGCTCTCTATGAATGATACGATCAAGATACCAACTTGAGAGCCCCCTGTCGGCGTACGACACCTATGGGATCACGGGGATCCCTTTTTGGTTCGGCAAGGGGAGAGGTATGCACAAAGAGCAGAACCAATGATCGACGCGAGGGGATTTTTACCCAGGTTCGGGCCGCTAATCAGCATAAAACCCTACTCCTGCCTTGATTTATTATCAGTGTTTTCGTCCCAGTTCTTGGAGCGCTTGCGATGAACAGTGTGTTCGTGCAGCAGCTACACATGCAGAATGGGCCAGAAGTGTTCTCTCTAGTGTCCGTCCCCTGTAGCAGTTGCCTTGGGCCTCCTTTTATATGCTCAAAGGGGTCACCACAGTGGCAAAATGTACATACATTGAGGTGTAATGTAGCTACAGGGTTATCATACCTAACCACTGACGGTTTAGGACAAATGCATTTAATGCACCGTGAGGTGTCCGTTTAGGTGTTCTCATTTTCTTGGGGATGGAAAAAGGGGCCATCCCATCAGCACCGCTTAAGCTCTCCTCCATTGGTGCCTTGCTACGCATCCAGAGAAGGGCCCAGAATGCCAGGCTGGTTGCTGTGCTGAAGCGGTGGCACAGTGGCAGAACCTTGCCGAGCGCAAAATCTTGCCGGGCTTTGCAAGCCACCCCGACAAGATCTTGCCGGGGGCGTAGTCTTCGGTCTTCAGCTCTTCTTATCTCCTGATCCTCTGATTCTTAGTTCGAGTGTCCCTTTGACAACCTTGAACCAATCTCCAGCTGTTTCCCCGACAAGCCTTGCCGCAGGCTTGGCTACAACTGCCCGTGCACAAGTATGGGGTACTAAAGGCCCCATATTTAGTACACTGACAGGAGCCCCCGGGCCTAGGCCACACACGAGTGCGAGGCGTTGTTGGGCTAGGCCCAAACAGTGCACAGGCATGCGTGGCTAGGGTTAATCTGCTTGCAATTATCCTGCTTACTGCGCCCCTCCATTGCGCGCGTTGAATGCGCGACGTGGGAAGCATGCGCTGAAAGGCTGCAGCCGCAGCGCGCTTGTAGAGGCGTATTTACATTGGGTAGTAAAAGAGGCGGCCTCGCTCCTTCCCCATAAAGAGGAAACCGTAGAGACGCTGCCCATTTACCCCCTCTTCTTTCCAATCTGGAATTTGCCATTGCCTTCCTTCTCTCGAGCCCAGAGTAAAGCTTCTCCTCATCTGCTCACCACCTCCGCACCCGCTCCATCTTCGGTTTCTGCCCTCACAGCCGCCATGCCACCCAAGGCCAGCAAAGGCAAGGGAAAGGAGACGAAAGCCGATGTCCCGAAGAGCGAGCTGGTGAAGATGCGGAAGAAGTACGTCATCTTCGCCCCGACGCTTGACGCAAAAGCTCTGAAGAACCGGTACCAGTGCATGTGGGCGAGGGAGACGAAGGCTCACCCTGTGACTCGCGTGGTTCCAGGTTCTTGTTCCAAAAGCGGACCAGACAGATATCCCTTCTTCATCACTTATTTCTATTGCGGGCTCTGTCCTCCATTCTCTGATTTCTTCAATGATATTATGTACACATACGGCTTTCATCTTCTTGATTTCACGCCGAATGCCGTAATGTGTATGTCCTTCTTTGCCCATCTTTGCGTAAACTTTGCCGGAGTAGTTCCCAACACTGCCCTCTTCCGCCATTACTTTATTCCTCGCATCCAAAAAGGGGAGGCCCTTTCCGGTTCTATCGCCTGGATCCCAAGGGCTTGGAACAAGGAAATATACCCAGATGGGGTTTACCGCGAGAAGTGGGATGAATGGCGGTCTGAGTGGTGCTGGATCAAGGAGAGAGATCCCCATCCATTCTGTTTGCCACGACAGCAGAAGGCGGTCCGCGGCAATGACTGGAGTGATTTCGTCGCGGAAGACGAGAGGCTCATGATCACCACCACCAGAATCCTTCATCTGAAAGCTGCCGGGCTCACAATGGAGATGATTGGCTTCGATTTCCTTCGCCGCCGCATCGCCCCTTTGCAAAACAAGGGAAGACCAGCTTGGGAGTATCAAAACGCAGCGGACATCATGAGGCTGCGCCCCGGGCTAAACAATAACTTGACTGCCATGCAGCTTGGCGCTCTCCGCCACAAGCTATTCCAACACGAGGACAAACATCGGTTGCCGGCAAGAATTGTCCCTTTGTGCAACAACTCCGCCCTGGGGTCGATCATCGCCACAACGCCAATGTTCAACGCCCATGGTCTTGACACGACTTGGGCCGAGCCATCCGAGGAAGAAGCACAAAAGTTATTCGACAACTTGTCGGAGAGGGCCATCCGGGAAGAGACGAACCTCATTCGTGCCACCACTGATGAAGAAGTGGCGTATATTGCCACTAGGGTGGAAGAGGCGAATCTCGCCGCGGAACCAAGGCTACCGGGGAACAGAGCAGCGCCGCCGCTGAGAGCTTGTCCGACGAAGATGCAGTCGAAGAAGAGCTGCAGGAGGAGCCCCCAGCTCTGAAGAAGACAAAGCGTGTTCTTCGAAAGGCCGCTTCTGGCATCCCGGCAAGCCAACCCTCTTCGAGCGGCGAGGCTCCCGGCAAGAAGGCGGCCGGCAAGCCTGCCCCGTTGCAAGGAGTTCGACAGCAACCTGCGCGGCATGCGAGACACACACCTGCGGCAACTACTGGGGCGGCAGGGGCGTCTCACACAACCGCACCGGAGGCTGAGGTGGCAAAACCACGCCAACCCCCTGCACTTGCTACAGCCAAGCGACCCAGGACCCCTCCTTCACCTCCCCATACGGACACTGCAACGGAGGTCAACTTCGACATCTCCGGCTTCAGCCCGGAATGAGAAGAGGAAGAGTAAGTATCCTGTCACAGCCTTTATCTCCTAAATTTTGGATTAATCTCATAGCCTTGTTTTGTCTTGTCTCCGCAGCGATGCAGAAACCTTGGCAGAAAGGATGGCGAAGAGGGCGAAGACTTCCACGGGCGACGAGCCTCCGGCAGGTTTTACAAGTGCGCCAGAAACTATCGTCATCAACCCGGAGCTTAGCCCTCGATGCAGCCCCCAGCACAGCCCCCAGCGTGAGTTCATTACTCATTTTCCGCTGGCGGGTGCTGAGGTTTCTATTCTTGCCACTGATATCTTTGGGCTTGCAGGAGAAGAACGGCAACAGGGAGAGTTATTGGAAGACGCCCCCGTCGTGCCACCTTCGTCGACCACGCCGCCCACAAGCGCATCCCCGGCAAGAGTTCCTACCAACGAGCCTATCTTGGTTGAGGAGGAGCCGGCAAGCATGGGCACCGGCAACCTTTCCCCGGCAACCAAGGTTGCCGGGAGGGGCAAGGCCACCTCTCAACAGCTCGATGCAGGTAACTGATTGCCTCAGAGCGCTTGCTATCCTTTCCTTTACCTCTCTTTCTTTTGTCTTCTTGAACTTCGATCTTGATCTCATTTTGTTTCCCTCTTTCATCCTTTAGAATTCCCTGTGATGGAACACATGGACGTCGATGCTGTTATCGAGGAGACTGCCAGGGATGCTGCCTCCGAAGCTGACAAGATCACTGCTAGCGAGGCTGCCAAGGATGCCACCGTCAAGGCCGGCGGTACCTTTGCCGACGAGGCCGCCAAGGCTGCACAGGAGGAACCCGCCAAGGAATCTGTTGAAAGGGCCGGCAAGGAGGTTGGTGACCGTACTGACAGCATTCTTGCCGTAGGAGTGCCAGGCGCTACGTCGGCCATGGAGCCCCCAGCTGCCGGTGAGGCGGTTGCTGAGGATCAACCGTCAACATCCGAAGTCCCTTCATCAAGCAAATATCTCAAAGTTGGCGAGAACCTGTTCGTCAACTTGCCGGGGACGGCAAGCATTGGGGTACCGACCAAAGGGGAAGCTTTTGATGAAGAAATCATCACTGCTGCCGGGCTCGAGATCGTCAACGAACCAAGTGCTAGCGGCAGCAAATCTGAGGAATATCAGCTCCTTCAGGCCATGGGCGATAACTTCCACAAGCTCCAAGCGCTCCACCGTGCTCGAAAGGAGAAGGTAGACTCTAGAGCTGCAGTTGTTGAAGCAGCTGTGGCAGATTTTCAAAAGCGTGTTGAACAAATGCAAATCTGGTACGCCGAGGCCTTTCAGGAGTTGACTGCCAACCGGGAACAAGTGAGCCAAAGCTGGACGGAGCTCCTCTTGAGACAATCTGACATAGAGAAGGCGCAAGAGGAAGCTGCGCAAAGAGTTGCCGCTGAAGATGCTCTCCTGATGGAGCGTCGCATTGGGCTTGACGCTCATGAGGAAGATCTTGCCGCACGCGAGCAGGAGCTCACCGCCAAGCTTTGCAGCAAAGATGAAGAAATCGAGAAGCTTGTCGCACAGCGGACCCAGGAGCTGGAGCAGAAGCACAAAGAGGTGCTCGAAGCTCTAACTGTAGATCACGCCGGCAAGCTCAAGGAAGCCGTTGATGCTGCCAAGGCTGCAGAGGCCGCCAAGAACGAGCTGAGCGACAAAGTGAAGAAGCTTGAGGTGGATCTTGAAGAACATAGCAAGGAGCTCTCGACGCTTAAAGGTAACAGGGAGAAAACTCTCCACAGCCTGGCGGAGATGCAAGTTGCCATATCCGACAAGACCAAGCAGCTCTCTTCAGCCAACGATATCATTGCCGATCTGAGGCTGAAGCTGACCACGCTGGAAAAGTCTCTTGAGGACGGCAAGGCCCGCGAGAAGGCTCTGAGCAAAGATCTCCAAGATGAGAGGAACTTGCTTAAGAGCGCTGCCGCCGCCCAAATTGACTATGAGAAGGGGGTGAAAATCTAGACTGAACGCCTTGTCAACACTGCGGAGAAGCTCACAGCACAGCTGTCAACCATGGGCCTGCCAAACTTCAAGTATTCTTCTGAAGAAAGGGTATCTCTGAGCGCCAGGTTGACCATGTTCTTTGAAAGAATCATCGATGCTCTGAAGCTACTCCAGTCCAACCGAGCGACCCAACTAGCTGATGAATCCCGCAAGCTTTGCCGAGCCATCCTCCGCAAGGTGCTCATCAAGGTGGTGCACAAGAACCCTGGCGTCGACCTCACCAATGTGCTTGATCGTTTGCCGAAGGATGCAGATCTCAAGGCACTTGAGGAGCTTGTCGCGCCCATCCTTGAGAAAGTAGATTCAATCAAGAGGGTCGAAGGCCAGCGCAGGGACTAGCTGCCTCATTTTCCCTTGTCGCCACCTTTCCATGCCAAAGACAATTAAATCTTAAGTTAGAACTGTGGCAACTTATTGATGTAATATAACTTGCTTATGTTTGGGTACATGCATGCTATTTCCCTTGTCTGATTTCTTTCTGTATGGAGCACACCCTACGCTTATTGAAAGCTTGCCGGCGCGCGACCTACCGTGAGCGCTGGGTGCGGGACTTCAGCAGCCTGCTGGAGGTGCAGCGGCCGGCAAGACACCTTGGCGTTCTCAGTGCAGTCGCTTAAACTGTTGAGCGGACTCGAAACAAAATAAGGGCGCAACCGATTATGACAAGGGTTCCTTCGCGTGCAGGTTTCCATACAAAGACCAAAATCATCTAAGGAAAATAACTTCATAATAAAAGAAACTTGCTCAAAGTTTTGTAACTTAGCTTTCTGTCGCCGTACTTCTTTCGGTAAGATGTCAATTCTGAACGTCGCCCACTGGTATCCATATCTTCCTTTCCCCCTGGCAAACGTGCGCGCGAGGAAACCTTCTATCTTTTGAGAAAAAGAAAGAAGAGAAAATAGAAATATGGAACCTTGGTGGTTCATTAATGCTTACTGGGAACAAGTGTCATACAATATCTCAGACAAGCATGTATATATATATAAACATGGAAATCGATAAGAAAATGTACAAAACTTAATCTTATTCATCTACGCACAGGGTCTGCGCATGGCTTTGTACAAAGGATTACATGCCTTACCGGCAAGACTTGTACAAAAGGTGGTTGCCGGGGGCCCCCGGCAACCGTGCCTCACGGGTAAAACTTGCGAAGATGCTCGATATTCCAGGAGTTGCTCACTTGAATGCCATCCTCGGTCTCCAGGCGGACAGCGCCAGGCCTGGTGACTCATACTACCCGATAAGGGCCTTCCCACTTCGGCGTCAACTTGTTTGAATTCTTGGCGGACTGAATCCGTCGAAGAACAAGGTCGCCTTCCTCAAGGCTTCGGGCATGAACTTTGCGGCTATGGTAGCGGCACAAAGCTTGCTGGTAGCAAGCGGCTCGCACAGCAGCCTGAAGACGATCCTCCTCAAGGAGCACAGCGTCATCTTGCCGCAACTGCTCTTGCTCAAGCTCATCATAAGCGAGCACTCGAGGTGACCCGTATATGAGTTCCATGGGGAGAACTGCTTCCGCTCCGTAGACTAGAGCGAAGGGCGTCTGGCCAGTGGCTCGATTCGGTGTCGTTCTGATTGACCAAAGAACCGCCGGCAACTCATCAATTCAGCGCCTTCCGCGCTTTTCCAGCTTGTCAAAAGTTCTGGTCCCGAGACCGCGCAGTACTTCAGCATTATCCCTCTCTGCTTGGCCATTGCTTCTCGGATGAGCAACAGAGGCAAAACAAATTTTGCCGCCAAGGTCTTGGATGTACTGCATGAAGGTGCGACTCATGAATTGCGTGCCGTTGTCGGTGATGATCCTGTTGGGCACACCGAAACGGCAAACTATTCCCTTAAAGAACTTGATTGCTGATTATGCTATCACCTTTCTCACTGCTTCCACTTCCGGCCACTTTGTGAACTTGTTGATCGCAACACACAAGTACTCAAAGCCCCCGGCAGCACGGGGAAAGGGGCCCAGTATGTCAAAGCCCTAGACCGAAAATGGCCAGGAGAGAGGGATTGTCTGAAGAGCTTGAGCTGGCTGATGTGATCTCTTCGAATGAAACTGGCACGCTTCACACTTGGTTACTAGTGCAGTTGCATCCTGGAGAGCAGTGGGCCAAAAGAAACCTTGTCGGAATGCTTTTCCGACAAGTGCTTTTGATCCTATGTGAGATCCACATATGCCTCCATGTATCTCTGCCAACAGCTCTAGTCCGTCCTCCTGAGGAATACACTTCAATTTCACACCGTTCGGTCTCTTTCTGTACAGAACGTCATCGACGAACTGGTACATAGTAGACTGACGGGCTACTATTCCGCTTCTTCCTGCTCCTCGGGGAGTTCTCCTGTCTGAAGGAAATGGACAATGTGCTGTGCCCATGCTGGAGCCTCGGGCTCAACAACTAGGACTAAAGGCATCTCTTCCGCCGGGGGAACATTTGTCTTGACGGCGAAAGCCTGAGGCTCCGCCGGAGTCTGTCGTCCCCCGGCAGGCTTGTCGCTGATCCCGGCAAGTTCCTTGCCGGCGGCTCCAGGGAGCTCTGCCGGAAAGTACTGTCCCGAATTCAACTGTCTTCTCTTTCCTTGCCTCATTGATGGTGCCACAGATGGTTGAGTCAAATGGAGCACAAAAGTTCCTGGTTCCATAGGCAACTTGAGGGCAGCGCGCTTTGACAGGTCATCAGCAATACTGTTCTCGGCACGAGGAATGTGCTTCATTTGCAGACCATCAAAGCGCTCTTCCATTTTTCTCACTTCATCCACATAAGCTTGCATCAATGGACTTTGGTAATTTTTGTTAACTTGCCTGACAACAAGCTGCGAATCGCCTCTGATGATGAGCTTCTTGATACCAAGGTCTGCCGCGATCCTGAGACCGGCAAGCAGCCCTTCGTACTCCGCAGTGTTGTTCGTCGAACTCTCCTGGGGGAAATGCATTTGGATTACATACTTGAGGTGCTCTCCGGTGGGCGCGACAAGCAGCACGCCAGCACCGGCGCCTTGCAGCGAGAAAGCCCCATCAAAGTACATAACCCATTCTCGATCAGTTTCCTTGCCGGGGAGAGTCGTTTCTTGAATTTCCTCGTCTGGTGTCGGGGTCCATTCCACAATGAACTCCGCCAAGGCTCTGCTCTGAATTGTTGAAGTACTTTCAAACTTGAGACCAAAGCTTGACAATTCCAACGGCCACTCCACGATCCTGCCGGTTGCCTCTGGATTTCGCAAAATCCCCTGCAATAGAAAGCGAGTGACGATGGTAATTTCATGTGCTTGAAAATAATGGCGTAGCTTCCTCGAGGCCATAAGAAGGCCGAAGAGCAACTTCTGCACACGAGGGTATCTTGACCTAGCTACTTGCAAAAGGGAGCTAACAAAATAAACTGGGCGCTGCACCATCTTTTTCTTTTGCACTGGTTCTTCTGACTACGCAGATCCTGTCTTGTCGGCACCAGTCCTTGCCGGGGATGATCCCGGCGCGTCACTTGGCGGTCCTGCCGCTGGCGTTGCCTCCTCATTAGCTTCTCTCTGCGCCACTAACGCAGCACTAACCACTTGATTTGTCGCTGCCAGGTATAGCGACAACGGCTCTTGTGGCCTAGGCGCGACTAGCGTCGGCGGAGAAGAGAGGTATCTCTTCAAATCTTGTAGCGCAGCCTCCGCTTCCGGAGTCCATTTCATTGGACCCGCCTTCTTCAAAATTTTGAAAAAGGGCAGGGCGCGCTCAGTAGATTTGGAGATAAACCTGCTTAAGGCAGCAACGCAGCCGGCAAGACGACGTACATCCTTGACGCGTCTTGGTGCCTCAATCTGCTCAATAGCTTTGATCTTGTTGGGGTTTGCCTCGATCCCTCGCTGAGACACAAAGAACCCGAGAAGCTTGCCGGAAGGAACGCCAAACACGCACTTCTCAGGATTGAGCTTTAAATTGATCTTGCATAGATTTGTAAATGTTTCTTCTAGATCTTGTATGAGCGTCGCTTTGTCCTTGGTTTTGACCACTATGTCATCCTTGTATGCTTCCATGTTTCTATGCAGCTGAGGCTCAAAACCAATTTGGACCGCTCTCGCAAATGTAGAACCAGCACTTTTCAACCTGAAAGGCATTCGTATAAAACAATACGTACCACATGGGGTGATAAATGCGGTCTTTTCTTCATCTTCTTTTGCCATGAAGATCTGATGATACCCTGAGTAGGCATCAAGGAACGACAGTAGATCACAACCAGCAGTGGAGTCCACAATTTGGTCGATGCGCGGCAAGGGGAAAGGATCTTTTGGACAGGCTCTATTGATATCTGTATAATCAATACACAGCCTCCATTTTTCGTTCGCCTTGAGCACTACAACTGGATTGGCTAACCACGTTGGGTGAAGCACCCCCTTGACCAAACGTGCCGCTTCTAACTTCCTGATCTCTTCGGCAATAAATTCTTGCCTCTCTAAGGCTTGCTTTCTCACCCTCTGCTTGACGGGCCATGCGTGAGGACAGACAGCAAGGTGGTGCTCAATTACCTCCCTGGGAACACCGGGGATGTCAGATGGTCGCCATGCAAACACATCGACATTCGCCCGCAGGAAGGCAATGAGCGCGCTTTCCTATTTGTCATCAAGGGTGGAACTTATGGTGAAAGTTCCTCCCGTTCCATCCTCTTTGACGGGCACTTACTTGGTCTCCGGTGGAGCAGCCTTGGATTTCTTGTTCTTGTCGGTGGAACTTCCTGGTACATCCTCAACGGGAGCGCAGCACTCCGAGGAGGTGCGCTTGCCGGAGTTTGCGCCAAGGTTCCTGCCGGTCTTCTTCTCCCCCCCGAGAGTTCCAACGGCAGGAGCAGATGCCTTGACGGCAAGTGCTGCGACTGCTTCCCGGTAGAGTTGGTCGGCGCAGATGAGCGCATCCTTTTTGTCAGAGTGAACAGTGATGACGCTCAACGGCCCGGGCATTTTCAGCACATTATATGCATAGTGTGATGCCGCCATGAACTTGGCCAGCGCTGGGCGGCCGAGGATCCCATTGTATGACATGGGGATCTTGGCGACATTGAACACCACCTTCTCCGTCCTGTAGTTGAGCTGGCTACCAAATGTTACTGGTAGCGTTATCTTGCCTTTTGGCTGGGTCCTCCCTGGATTGATCCCTTGAAACGTGCCCGTTTCCTCGAGATCTTCATCAGGAATTTGCACCTTCCTGAGCACGTCTGGTGAAATTAGGTTCAGTCCGGCCCCACCGTCAACTAGCATTTTTGTCACCTTGAGGTTGCAGATTGTCAGTGAAACCAACAATGGCAAGCACCCGACCGCAGTTGTGCGATCAGGGTGATCCTCGGCGTAAAAAATGATAGGCGCGTTGGACCACTTCAGGGGTTTACGTGCATCAAACAATGGCTCCGTTGCATTAACCTCACGCACCCACTGTTTGAGTCGATGGTGGGAAGAATGCAACGAGGCGCCTCCGTCAATACACATGGCCTCTGTAGCTTTCTGAAATTCGTGCTCACTGGACTCATCATCTTCTTCATCATCATCATCATCCTCTTCCTTGTCACGGCCTCGAGCGGGCCTTTCCTTCTGTTGCTTGGCTTTGCCGCGGCGACCCCCCGGCCACCGCGCTTCTTGTCGGACCCCTCAGCACTATCTTGGGCCTTCTCCTTGTCTCGCCTCTCATACTCAGCTCTCTGCTTCTCGACAAGCTGTTCAACTTGCCGACAATTTTGGAGATCATGTCCCTTGGTGCGATGGATCTTGCAATACTGTTTGCCGGAGCCTTCCGGCTTGTCGACAGCCGCCAAGGCCTGATAGGAGGCGCACCTGGCAACTTCCTTGCCGGGATCGCCAACTTTGGCCTTCTTGGCGGTGCCAGGGTTGCTGGATCCCTCGACAGCAAGCACGGCCTTGCCTTTACGCTTCTTGTTTCGCCGCCGGCCCTTCTTTGTCGGGGCGGCAGCATCTTCACCTTCAGAGTCGCCCCCTGTGCCAACATCCTTGTCGGGAAGTCTCCTTCCCTCTTCAGCCCGAGCACATTTATCAGCCAGAGCATAAAGCTCGGCGATATCCCTGATCTTGTTCATCGCCATCTCTTCCCGCATCTTGCGGTTACGCACATTCTGACGAAACGCACCGATAACGGCGGCAGGATGAACATCCGGGATGCTGTATTGCACACGGCTGAACCTTTGGATATACTTGCGCAGAGGCTCGCCCTCCTTCTGGGGGATGAGATGCAAATCACTTTCCTGGCCAGGAGTTTGATGGCCTCCAACAAAAGCGCCAACAAACTGGTGGCATAGATCTGACCAAGAAGAAATGGAATTCTCCAGCAGATGCATCAACCACGACCTGACGTTGGGTTTGAGCACCAACGGGAAGTAGTTGGCAAGTATCTTGTCGTCTCGGGCCCCGGCAGCCTGCACCGTAATGGTGTAGATGCTCAGGAACTCCGACGGGTGGGTCTTGCCATCATATTTCTCCGGGACCTCTGGTTTGAAGGTTCGGGAATTGGGCCACTGGACACACCGCAGCTCACGGGTAAACGCTGGACAACCTACCTCATAAGGCAAGTCACCTGTGTACCCTGGCGCAGGCTTGTCGATAGCAGGTCCTGCGCATTTATCAGATTGATGGCGCGCCTCCCGTCGCTGCTCGATGGTAGTTCGAGCGTCCTCTTTGCTTCGTTTCCGAAGAACTTGACGCTGATCGCGGCGCATCCGCGGATCGGACGACGCCGTGGAATCATCATCACGGCCATCGGTCCGCCGGGTCACCGATCGCCGCTGCTATCGTGGAGGGGAGTGCACTGTGGTCGCTCCACCTCCAGTCTTCTCTCCATCGGCTCGCGCCGGATCGATGGACCGCTGCCGCGAGGGCCCTGCCTGCTGCGGCCCATCCTTGTTGACGAAGCCGATGAGGCTCTGGATGGTAGATCGCCACTCCTCCATCTTCTCCGGAGCAGGAGGAAAATCGAGGAGCAGCTGCGCATGTGCCAAAGCTTCCGCTGGTGTAGGCGGCGGCGACAGGTGCGAGGTACGTGAGGTGCTCTGACTCCTAACAATGTTAGAAGGAGCACCTTCACGATCGCGCGACCGCGTGCCTCTTCCACAGGCAGTTTGGTGTGCATACTGGGCCTGCGCACCTTGGAACCGATGCGCAGAAGTCCTTTCATGGGGGCGTCCTGAACCACCAGCGCCATGGCAGTGCTCGTCGCACGCAACCTGTGAGGGCCGAGACGCTTACGCTGGCGCGGGGGTCCTAGGAGGCATCCTCCGATCTCTGGAGTTCGCTGCGCCGCCCGTAAGCAGCACAACCCCATCTCTGGATCCAGCGGCGTGCAGGTTGCCGTCGCTGCTACGAACGACGCCGCTCACCTGGCTTGGATCATCAGAACGCCGTGGAGGCTCTAAACCTCTACCTTCTGCATCCACGCCATCACCTGTACGCGAGGGCACGGGCAAAACGGACGTAGATGGTAGCACTGTTGCAACACTCTTCTTCTTGGGTGGCATGGTAATAAAGATGATGAAGAAACTGAGGCACCGATCACTGGATCAGGTTTGCGCAACCTTTCTCCCCCTACCTGGCGCGCCAAAGATGTCAGCGTACGACACCTATGGGATCGCGGGGATCCCTTTTTCGGTTCGGCAAGGGGAGAGGTATGCACAAAGAGCAGAACCAATGATCGACGCGAGGGGATTTTTACCCAGGTTCGGGCCGCTAATCAGCGTAAAACCCTACTCCTGCCTTGATTTATTATTAGTATTTTCGTCCCAGTTCTTGGAGCGCTTGTGATGAACATTGTGTTCGTGCAGCAGCTACACATGCAGAATGGGCCGGAAGTGTTCTCTCTAGTGTCCGTCCCCTGTAGCAGTTGCCTTGGGCCTCCTTTTATATGCTCAAAGGGGTCACCACAGTGGCAAAATGTACATACATTGAGGTGTAAAGTAGCTACAGGGTTATCATACCTAACCACTGACGATTTAGGACAAATGCATTTAATGCACCGTGAGGTGTCCGTTTAGGTGTCCTCATTTTCTTGGGGATGGAAAAAGGGGCCATCCCATCAGCACCGCTTAAGCTCTCCTCCACTGGTGCCTTGCCACGCATCCAGAGAAGGGCCCAGAATGCCAGGCTGGTTGCTGTGCTGAAGCGGTGGCACAGTGGCAGAACCTTGCCGGGCGCAAAATCTTGCCGGGCTTTGCAAGCCACCCCGGCAAGATCTTGCCGGGGGCGTAGTCTTCGGTCTTCAGCTCTTCTTATCTCCTGATCCTCTGATTCTTGGTTCGAGTGTCCCTTTGACAACCTTGAACCAATCTCCAGCTGTTTCCCCGACAAGCCTTGCCGCAGGCTTGGCTACAACTGCCCGTGCACAAGTATGGGGGTACTAAAGGCCCCATATTTATTACACCGATACCCCCCTTGATAGTACGGCAATCGATCCTATAACCCGGTCTCCCAACTACCACCATGTGACCGGTAAAATAGAAAACCTATCAAGGGCAAACCTTTACCTTGCACAAAGTCCACTTGAGCTAGATGATGAAGATCTTGACTTCCTCAAGTTGGAACACCTTTCTTGATTGCGTTGGCTCGGTGAATACTAGTAGATTGCTCCCCCATACTCCACTATGGGTGAGCCACTCTTCGGCACATCTTCACAAGTCCATTGACACCACAATGGACGACAAGCTTCAAGCACTTGATCTCTTCGTGATGCTCCACTTGAACTTGCACACCGCAATCTTGATGACTATCACCACTTGATGTCATCCTCCATGGGTTGTATAATATCTTCCTCTTGACGCAAGTCCATGGAAAGATACCTAACCCCAAATAGAACTCTCACGTAGACCATGGGTTAGTACACAAAGCGTAATGGATAATGCTTACCATACCATGGGATCACTTGATCCCTCTCGGTACATCTTCTACACTTTGTGACTTGATCAACTTGATTCACTCTTGACATAGTCTTGATCAACCTTGAATCTTTCCAACTCTCTTCATTTGGATGATGTCTTGAGGGTAAACATGAATGATCACACAATCTTCTTCTTCAAGACATGCTTGCAATAAGCTCAACACTCACATGACCAATCTTTGGATAATTCCTTAATAGCACCTTGGTCAACTCAAACTCTCCTTGAAACCAACAAATGGACTCCAAGAAAAGCCTATGGACAAATCCTTCAAATATAACTCAAGGCAACCATTAGTCCATAGAGATTGTCATCAATTACCAAAACCAAACATGGGGGCACCGCATGTTCTTTCACACTCTTTTCCTCGGACCATGTAATTCCGAAGATTAGCCATGAGACTAAGTGTCGGCGTGGAAGCACGATCACCTATGGGACATGGATGCCCCTTTGTGGTTCGGCAAGGGGACGGTCACATTGCACAAAGAGCAGAAACGACAGGGGCAGCGTGATGATGGATGACTCTCTTTTACCCAGGTTTGGGCCGCTTTGCAGCGTAAAACCCTACTCCTGCTATGGTGGATTGATACGGAGGAACACGAAGACACGACCAGCTCCAGCCTGACAAGGTTGCCTCGGGGTGAGCAGGGCGCGCGTACAAGTGTTGGGGGATCAAGGTTTTGAACCCTTTGCTAGGTTGCCTCGGGCCTCCTTTTATAGGTTAAGGGGTGACCACAGTGGCAAAACAGTCATTTCAGGGTGATTAGATAGCTAACAGTGCTATCATGCCTAACTCTGGCAGTTAGGACAAAGTGCATTAAATGCACTGTTAGGTGTCAAGCTGGTGTTGAAGCCCGGCAAGCCTGCCGCGTCGCTTATTTGCCTTCTTATTAGCATGACAAGCCATCTGGATGGGTGTCAATAAAGTTAATCTCCTCTTCGCCATGCTTCCACATTCCTGACAGGATCCACCTAGCCACTTTGGAGTTTGACACCGCACTGATTAGTGACTTGTGTGCGATGAGGTTGAGCGGTGGCGTCCTAGCGGGGACCTGCGGGTTTATAGAGCTTGGCGGGTCTTGAGCTTGGCGGCCCCAGAAGCCTTGCCGGGGCAAACTGAACTTGGCCTTCAGAGGTGGTCTCAACCAGGCCGGACTCTCCAGCCCGGCAAGGGAGGCCTCGTTGAAGTGCCTTCTTGTTGACTTGATCTTCTTGAGCTCGACGCGCTTGGCAAGGTTAATTCGCTCGGGAGGCCATGCAAGTCTGTGCAGCAGTCAAGGGGAAACAAATACCCCTATTTGTGTACACCGACAGTAGCCCCCGGGCCTGAGCCATACGCATCGCATGCGTCATTGGGTTAGGCCCAGACAGTGCACACACATGCGGCAAAAATCCGCTGTCCACGCATTAATGATTTTACTGCCCTATCAATTGCACGTCCATCCCACACAGTTACTGCAGGTCGTGGAATCATGGGTTTGTGGCAGATTACTGGGTAGTGTGCCTGTAAAAGGCGGTTTTGTAGGGGGAATAGTGGAGAGCCAGCCCCCCCTCGCATGGTCCCAATAAAACAGGGGAGACGCGAAGGAGCGCTGCTCATTCACATCCTTCTCCCCTCCCGCTTCATCTTCTTCCTTGCGACGAAAACCGCTTCCGCCGCCACCATCCCTCTCCATTCCACACCAGACCTCTCCCTTCCCTCTGCTTAAGTAAATGGGGCACAAGAAGAGCACCGTAAAGGGCAAACAGACGGCCTGGCCCGAGGATCTGAAAGCAGAGGAAAAGAAGAAAGAGGCGGAGGAGTTGGTGCAGCGGCGGCAGGAGAACGTGGTCTTCTCACCGTCAGACTTAGATGGCAATACCCTGATCCAAAGGTATGCCTATATGTGGGGGAGGAAGACCAAAGGCCATGGGGAACCAGTTGTTCTTCCTGATGGGTCCAAGATTCCGTCGGACTCCTATCCTTTTTTCTGTGCCTACTTTTACTGCGGGCTTTCTCCCCCTTTCTCTGATTTCTTCAGCGCCATGATGTATGCCTTTGGGTTTCACTTGCTGGATTTTACGCCCAATGCGATGACAAGCATGGCGGTGTTTGTTCATTTCTGCGAGAACTTTGTGGGAGTCGCCCCCAATGTAGATTTATTCCGCCACTTCTATATCCCCCGCATTGAGGACAAATCCCTTTCGGGGAATATATCATGTATTCCGCGGGGGAGGAGAGAAGATTGGGATCATCTTGGCGGGCAATTGCACAGAAAATGGGAGGAATGGAGGGGTGATTGGTGCTGGATCAAGGACCCAGAGGCTCCTTTGCTCTGCTTGCCATGGACTAAATGTGTGGTGTGCGGCAAGGATTGGAGCAACCCGGGCGCCACTGACGAGAACCTCCGCCCAGCGCTGAACATAATCATCCGCCTCAAGGCTGTCGGGCTCACCATTGAGCATGTGGGAGCCGACTTCCTCCGGCGCCGCATTGCACCGCTGCAGCGAAGGGATCGCTTCACTTGGGAGTATAAGAATGCCGCAGACTAGAAGCAGCTTTACCCTGGTGTTGCCAACAATCTGACGGTCATGAGCCATGCCTGGTTGTGCGAGCAACTCTTCCACAAGGCCGACACCTTCCACTTGCCGGCAAGGATTGTTCCGTTGCACATCAACTTTGCATTGGACCAGATCCTCAAGTGGATGCAAGACTGCAATGCCAATGGAGTCAAGGCGGACTGGCCACTGCCCAGCTTGGAGGATGAGATGGATTGGGCCTCTGGCTTAGAAGAGAGAGCCACCAGGAAGGAAACGGATTTCACCAAGGGTACTACTGAAGAAGAACAAGAGTACATACTCAGCAGGCTTGCAGAAGCCCAAAGGATTAAGGCTGCTGGGGGAGCCGGCGATGATGATGATGTGAATTCCTCAGATGAGGAGCGTGTTGATGAAGAGATTGCCGAGCTTGAGGCGTTAGGGGCCGCGGTTGCCGAGACAGAAGTTGTCGGGCAGAGATTGCCAGGTCAGAGGGGGCCGAAGCGCCTGAAGAGGAGGAAGGACTTGAGGCGGGCCCTCAGGCCCTCGAGCAGAAGCGCCGGCTTCGCAAAAGAGGCAGCCGAGAGCCGGTGGTCGCGTCTTCGTCACGGGCTGGGCCCAAGGTGAAGAAGACGACCGCCAAGAGCACCAAAGAGAATACCACCCGCCGTCATTCAGCTTGTCTCACTCGAGCCCCAACACTGCCTCCCCAACAGCGGGTTGTGAAGGGTGTTGACCCCACACCTCCATCAAGCCCGGTACCGGCAGCGAGCAGGACCCCACCGCCACTCAAGAGGGCCAGGGAATCACCCACGCCTCTGATATACAAGATGGATGCCATGCTCGATGACTCAGAGTGAGGAAGAACCTTGCTTTCTTAATTCCAATTGCTTTTTTGCTTTCATTTGATTATCAGCTGATCATGTGCTACTGGTCTTGACAGGGACGAGGAGGAGACCCTTCCGCAACAGGCCAAGCGGGCCAAATTGACAGTGGAGCTGGGCTCGACGCCAAGCATTGAGCCGGCGAAAGATGCCATGGACGATGCCGTACCCAGCCCCGGGCTAGTCCTTTGCGCGAAGGCATGGGGCAGACCTTGTTCGCCAGCGGGCACGCTGAAGCTCCACTCCTGTCGCCCACCAAGGAGACTGTCGGAGGCCACCAAGGTGAAACCCGGCAGCCAGCGGCGACCACTCCAGCTACTCCCACAAGCAATATCCAAGGAGGGGGATCATCGCCAAGGGTTTCCACCACTGGGTCCGTTTGTGCCGAGACCACCCCTGCAGAGGAAGTGGATGCGAGTCTCCCGCCAGTAACAAACACTGCCGGGGAAGGAGAAGTTTCTTCTCACCAATCGCCAGCAGGTAAATTGTTTGCCCTTGAACCTTCACCTAAAACCCTTTTTTTCGTTTCCTTGATTCTTGGGTTGAGCTTCTGAATCTCATATCCTTCTTGTCTCCTATTTCCTTTGCAGCCCCTCATTCTTGAAGAGAAAGAACTTTTGGAAGAGGTGGCTGACATAGGGAAGGATGCCCCTGCGGAGGCCCTCAAGATTGCCACTGACGAGGGGCACACAGAAGCCCCCAGGGATACCCACGAAGCCCCGGAGGGAACAGAGGAAATCCCCGGCAACATTTCTGGCCCCATCATGGAAGTTGAAGAGAAGGCACCTCTCCAAAGTGATGCGTCAAATGTGAGAGTGACTTTCCTGGCAAACAGCTTGGCGATGATAATAGCTCACCCTGACCCGGCAGCCCCCGGTTCATCGGCACTCGCCAGGGCAAACTTTGATGAAGAGATTAACCGCATCCTGGCCCCCTTGACCCAGAAGACCAAAGAAGTTGATGACTCCACTGATCATTCCAAAGACTTGGCTTTTCTGGAGACAGTGGCTGCTGGGCTCAAAGAAGCGCAAGAGAGGTATGGCCAGAGGTGGCAAGTAGTCCAACAAGAGCACAGGGCCCAGGACGTGGCCATCTGGCAACTGAAGGGCAAGGCAGAAGAGTTGCGCACTTGGTATAACGACCGGTCCTGCGAACTCAGAGACCAGGAGGAGAAAATGGCTATTGCTGCAGAAAGGGCTAGAGCTTGTGAAGGCAGGCTGACGGAGCGTGAGGTAGAGCTCAACGCCAAAGCCAAGGATCTTGCCGCCCATGAGCAAGCTCTGGCTGACACCCTTCGCAGCAAGGATAATGAGCTGGAAAGCCTTGTTCAGCAGCGGGTCAAGGATCTGGAGGACAGCCACAAGAAAGCCATCAACTCGCAGACTCAGGACACGGCAGTCAAGCTCAAGGAGGTTGCTGGTAACCTTGCCACAGCTTCCGAAGCCAAAACAACGCTTGAAACCCAAGTGGGAAAGCTGGAGGAAGAACTTGCCGGGAGCAAGAAGGAGATTGAGGCCCTTTGGGAAGAAGCGTGGAAGGCAGCCATCACACTTGAGGTGTTGCGATCACAGCTTGCCACCAAGGACCAGGGTCTGATTACTGCTTGCAGTACCATTGAAGATTTGAACACCAAGCTCACCACCCTGGAGAAGGGTCTTGAGCGGGCCAAGGCCCGGGAGAGGGCCTTGGCAGAAGAAGTCAATACTGCAGGAACTCTCCGAAAGGACGCAAAGCTCAGACTCAAGCACCAGATCGATCTGTACGATCTTTGGTCGAAGAGCCTAGTAAATATAGCTGAACGCATCTCCTCCCAGGTTGCCAACATGAACATGAGGAGCTGGATCTTCTCCGTCAGCGAGCATGAAGCCCCAAGTGTCAAGCTGACACACTTCTTTGAGGGTCTCATTTATGGACTGAAGACGTATGAGGATGACAGATCCACCTGCTTCGCCAGTGAGTCCCGAAAATTTGCTCGGGATGCCATCTTCACCATCCTGGTCAACTTTGCACAGCGTCATCCTGATGTCGATCTCTCCGACGCCTTCAAGAAGCTGCTAGCCGGGACGGACACCTCTGCTGCTGCACAAGTTGTCGGGCCTCTGGCCGACAAGGTTCTTCGAGTGCCCCGAGTCCAAGGAGGCCGTCGGGAATAATTACTCTTGCTTCGTTTGCCGCAACGCTGCCAAACAAAAAGACACATTTTGGGCCTTATGTTAGGCCTTGCTACTTCCTGGGATGTAATAGTACTCTTAATTAGTTTGTATGAACTGATGCTATCCTTTAAGTTTATCTTGCCCCTCGTTCTTGTATGACTATGAATCCTACACATGCTGGGAGCTTGCCGGGGCGGGCTTTAGCTATGCTGCTGTGGGGGCAGGCCCTCTAGCATTTTGCAAGTGTAGTCTCCACCGGCAAGTTACCCTTCGACGTTATTGATGCGGCTACCTGGACTGTTAAGCGTACTCGAAATAGACAAGGATGCAAGAGATCACGGAAGAGTCCCTTCGCATTATGGATATCTCATACAAGCGCTGGGGTTTAAACTAAAGGAGTCGCATAAGGTAAATAAAAGAGTTCAAAACCAAAAAGGTTTCACAACTTATCTTTTCTTTATCTTGTAATTGCCACTATCGCGGGGACGTGAACCATTCCTTCCCATCGAAGTCTCGCACACACAGAGGTTAGTGCTCAATCTTCGTGCAATATGATCACAGTGTACCGCGACGTGTGGCGAGACTTGCCGGGTTGAGATGGATATGTCTTGCCGCGATTCTCCTCTGCAACAGTGCTGCTCTGCAGATTTAGGCGGAGACCCGATGGATTTGCCGTGGCCTGCGGCTTAGCTGGACGTTCATCTTCGCAAGGTGGACGCCCACGCCGATGGGTGGGGCTTATCGACAATCTGGTCATCCACCTCTGCATTACTGTTGTGGTGCTCCACGCTGGGAGGAAGCCACGGCGGGAGTGTCAATCGCACTATGGTGATTGCCCCGTCCGTGGCAGCAATTCCGTTCATCGTGGCCGCGGCGCCTACGGTGCCTGCAGCTGCGGACGAAGGGACCTTCAAAGCTAGGAACGGCGCCTCCGTTCCATTCTTCTTCATGGGATCGAAAGGTAATGCAGAAGGATGATGAAGATCGATGCGCTGGCTGTTGCTTCGGGTTCGCACAAGTGACGCCCCCTACCTGGAGCACCAAAGATGTCGGCGTGGAAGCACGATCACCTATGGGACATGGATGCCCCTTTGTGGTTCGGCAAGGGGGCAGTCACATTGCACAAAGAGCAGAAATGCCAGGGGCAGCGCGATGATGGACGACTCTCTTTTACCCAAGTTCGGGCCGCTTTGCAGCGTAAAACCCTACTCCTGCTATGGTGGATTGATATGGAGGAACACGAAGACACGACTAGCTCCAGCCTGGCAAGGTTGCCTCGGGGTGAGCAGGGCGCGCGTACAAGTGTTGGGGGGTCAAGGTTTTGAACCCTTTGCTAGGTTGCCTCGGGCCTCCTTTTATAGGTTAAGGGGCGATCACAGTGGCAAAACAGTCATTTCAGGGTGATTAGATAGCTAACAGTGCTATCATGCCTAACTCTGGCAGTTAGGACAAAGTGCATTAAATGCAGTGTTCGGTGTCAAGCTGGTGTTGAAGCCCGACAAGCCTGCCGCGTCGCTTATCTGCCTTCTTATTATTAGCGTGACGCGCCATCTGGATGGGTGTCAATAAAGTTAATCTCCTCTTCGCCATGCTTCCACGTGCCTGACAGGATCCACCTAGCCACTTGGGAGCTCGACACCGCACTGATTAGTGACTTGTGTGCGATGAGGTGGAGCGGTGGCATCCTGGCGGGGACCTGCGGGTTTATAGAGCTTGGCGGCCCTGGAAGCCTTGCTGGGGCAAACTATACTTGGCCTTCAGAGGTGGTCTCAACCAGGCCGGACTCTCCAGCCTGGCAAGGGAGGCCTCGTTGAAGTGCCTTCTTGTTGACTTGATCTTCTTGAGCTCGACGCTCCTGGCAAGGTTAATTCGCTCGGGAGGCCATGCAAGTCTGTGCACTAGTCAAGGGGAAACAAATAGCCCTATTTGTGTACACCGACACTAAGATTTCTCATAGTCTTCTCATATTCGATGTTGAATTCTTCGTCTTCATCATAATAACCATGCTCAATATCATCATCATCATGCATATGATCATCACCTAGGTCAAGTGATTTGTTAGATTTATGATCATGATAATGAGCAAGTTTGTGAATTCTAATAGTTTCCATGATAATGTTGCTAATAGTTCCAACATCAGCCTTAGCATGCATAAGATCACAAAGCTCAAACAGACATTCATCAAATTTAGGATCACTAGGCTTCATCTTATGAAAGGCAATGGAATTATGAAGAATTTCATTGAGATTCTTTAATGAGTAATTTGGATAGCGTTTTTCAAGGTCACTCCACATAGTATAAGCACACTCAAAGGTTTGCATGCAAGTAAGCACATTTCTAGGTAAACCTCTAATGATAAGATCAACGGTTCTAAGATTACGAAGCATGTCAATTTGCTCTTCATGAGTGGGTTGCAAAGGATCAATAGGAGGCACATAAGGGCTTTAAACATATGGATAATTAGTTTTATGCCCCTAGTTGTGTCCCACTTGGTTGTTTTACCCCTAATTTCCAAAAGCCATCGATTCTGTCCAAGTCACTTCGCTCCTCTTATGCTTTTGCCCTTTGACCGTTTTACCGGCACTTTGAAAACTTCATAACAAATTCATACTAAATCAAAAAAAATGCAAATAAGATACCAAAATGTTCGAAAAAACATCACCGATATGTCAATGTCATTTGCATTCATGACAAAAGTGTTGGAAAGTGCCCATCCGAGTTTTAGCTCTTATGATACCACCATGAACAATAAAATCTAAAAAAAATAAAAATAAAATTGGTGGCAAAGAATGACAAATGTTTTAAGTGCTTGCCAAGTTTCATCAGGGAATGACATTCATGGAAGTCATGGAAAAAACAATCAGCACTACCAAATAGATTTTTTTGCCACGACTTCCATGAATGTCATTCCCTGATGAAACTTGGCAAGCACTTAAAACATTTTTCATTCTTTGCCACCAATTGTTTTAGATTTTTTTTCCAGATTTTATTGTTCATGGTGGTACTATAAGAGCTAAAACTCGGATGGACACTTTCCAACACTTTTGTCATGAATGCAAATGCCATTGACATATAGTTGATGTTTTTCCGAACATTTTGGTATCTTATTTGCGTTTTTCTGATTTAGTATGAATTTATTATGAAGTTTTCAAAGTGACAGTCAAATGGTCAAAGGGCAAAAGCATAAGAGGAGCAAAGTGACTTGGACAGAACCGATGTCTTTTGGAAATTAGGGGTAAGACAGCCGAGTGGGACACAACTAGGGGCATAAAACTAATTATCCCTTGAACATACTTACTCAAATCAAATTCATCAAAGATAGCAAGGATTTCAGTTTTGCAAGAGTTATAGTATTCTCCATCAAGAATGGGCACTCTACTCTAAGACTCCCCAAAGTAGACTCATCCATCTTCCTTCAAAGGTGATGAAACCAAAGCAATGGAGACCAATGCTCTGATACCAATTGTAGGATCGAAGAAGATAGGTCTAGAGGGGGGGGGGGTGAATAGACACTTAACCAACCAAAGGTGCAGTTTCTAGTTTTCTTTAAACTTAGGCAGATTTTGGCACAAGTTAAGACAACACCAAGACTTTCTACACATGCATATCTAGAGATAGAGTAGCGGAAATAGTAAATCATGCAATTGTGCGAAAATTAAGGGGTAGAGTTGAAAGATCAAACACAATGAAGACACAATGATTTTTGGCATGGTTCCGATAGGTGGTGCTATCGTACGTTCACGTTGATGGAGACTTCAACCCATGAAGGGTAACGGTTGCGCGAGTCCACGGAGGGCTCCACCCACGAAGGGTCCACAAAGAAGCAACCTTGTCTATTCCACCATGGCTTCTATCCATGAAGGACTAGCCTCACTCGGGTAGATCTTCACAAAGTAGGTGATCTCCTTGCCCTTACAAACTCCTTGGTTCAACTCCACATGATCTTGGAGGCTCCCAAGTGACACCTAACCAATCTAGGAGACACCACTCTCCAAAAGGTAATATATGTTGTGTTGGTGATGAACTTCTTGCTCTTGTGCTTCAAATGATAGTCTCCTCAACACTCAATCTCTCTCACACATATTTGGCTTGGGTAGAAGGATTGGAGAGGAAAGCAACTTGAAGAGGCTAGAAATCAAGGTTCAAATGGTAGGAATGGAATCTCTTGATCTCAACACATGAGTAGGTGGTTCTCTCTCACAAAATGAATGGTGGAAGTTGTGTTCTATTCTGATGGCTCTCTCTTGAGAGTAAGTGGTGGTGGAGGGGTATAAATAGGTAGCACCAAAATCCAACCGTTACAAGTCTTTGACCCAACTCGGTGGCACCGATATGAAAATCTCGGGTGAGACCGACTAGTGCAAAAGACTTGACCGTTAGTGTTTTCGGTGAGACTAATTATACCATCTCAACGAGACCGAAGTGCAATGGCTAGGGTAGATCCACGTCTCGGTAATTTCGATCATTTTGTCTCGGTGATTCCAAAATGAAACGGCTTTATCACAGAAACTTGGCAAGGCCTTCTCGGTGGGACCGAGAACCAATTCGGTCAGACCAAAATGTTAGGGTTTTGGCTGTGGCAATAGAATGATCATCTCGATGGGTTCAGAGTAGATGGTATTGGTGGGACCGAAATGATGACTTAGGGTTTGGACAAATGTGATTGAGGGAAAGTGATTGAGGGTTTTTGGAGCAATATCACTGAGCACTTTGAGCAACAACCTCATCAACAATACCACATCCCCTTTTAATAGTTTTGGCTTTCCTAAGGGACTCAATGTGATCTTGGATCACTAAACCAAAAATGTAGAGTGCTAAGGCAGCCAATCCTTGTTCTTCACATTTTGGAGGGGTCCACATCCTCATGTCCTTGCCATGCCGCCGTTGGACTTATCTGAAAGATTCTAGGTAAAACTATTAGTCCAATAATATGTATGTTGACATTAATTACCAAAACCACCAAGGGAGAAAATGTGCTTGCACGAGGTGAGGTTAACAAGGGAGTCCTTCTTCATGCTACCCCAGACCCTGTAGTGGCCACAAATTTCAACAAGCTTCTGGCAGGCCAATCCCGAAACCTCGAGCGCTTTTACATCATTGGTGATGTCCACCGTAGCGAACTTGTAGTTGGGGCTGTTGACAAACCTGGCAAAAAACTCATAAGGCTTTGTGGCCAGGCAGTAGTGGTAGATGAGGACGTAATGATGCTTGCACAACTGGGCGACGACAACCTTCTGATCTTTCCCTGGATGACCACCGGTGTACTGGAGCTCAATGCCGACCACTGTTTACTTGTCATCCTCAGCAAGTAGCTGCTCCATGATGTTGATGGAGTCCTCCACGACTGCCGGGTAAATGGTGTACACCACCGAGAGGTCCTTCTCCCTCACGTGGGTGTCCACACGATGCACGTGAACTCCATTGGAGCGTCGCTAGATATCCTCTTTTTATGTGTCGTCGTGGGTGTGCTTGTTGTGTTGTGGGGCACGATCTAAAGGTTGAAGAGACTAAGGTCATAATGGCCGCAAGAATTAATGGTGAAGCTGGACGGCCTGGAGTATCGGCACGCCCGGATGGCAGTTTTTGCAGCGCGTAACTCCATCGTGCCGCACGTAACTGCATCCTGGTGACGCGCGCGGCGCAACCGCATGCATATGGCCCCCCCAACATGATCGTGTGCCGGCCCCAACCACTGGCAGAGCACGCGCGAAGGACGTGAGAGCAGAGCGCACGGAGGGACGTGAGCAGAGCGCTTCACGACTACCTCAACGGCGAGCAGAGCGCGCAAAGGGACGCGAGAGTAGAGTGTGCGGAGGGACATGAGTAGAGTGCATCGCGACCACCTCAACGGTGAGCAGAGTGACGCGAGCAGAGCGCGCCGTGGCTAGCTCAATGGCGAGCAACTATATCCATATAGCAGTTGAGCTCGCAGGGAATAGCCATCCACAAGCCGGCGGAGGCATATACCAGCTCGTACCTACCAACACAGATGCCTAGTGCTGAAATTAATGGCGTTATACACGTGTCCCGTGATCCACGCCAATGCTTCCCGCCTCTTCCCTCATCGGTTTCCTGCCACCAACTAGTGGCTAGCTCCATATGACCCAGCCGGCAACACACTGTAGTGACACTATGCGTAGATCTAGTCCACACCCATCTACCATTAATTATTCCAAGCATGCCAAGCAAGCAAAGCTTCAACGTCGACCCCTTCATGGATTACATCTTCAACAAGGAGAATGAGCTAGAGCAGGTCGGAGAGCAAGTGCTTCGTCGGCCGGTGCAGGCGCCATGGCCCATCGGCATCGATATCGCTGTGTCATTCCTTGGGCGCACAATGGACATATTTCAGAGGAAGTGTGAAAGCGGTTTGCCATTCACCGCGCAAAAGATCCAGAGTTGCTAGGCGGCATGGTCAACGACCTATCCAAAGAGCCGCCATCACCAGTGCTCATCGAGAGCCTATGCCCCGCTAGGAATGGGCAGAGGTCCTCTACGATTCAGTGTTGAGACAGCCTGTCCACCGCCTCATCATTGCCACTGCCGGCCATGTCAACCTTGATCCCGATGATGTGATGGCCAGGCTCGAGTGCCTCCTTGGCGGAGTTGATGCCCCGATGAAGTAGAACAATGCAAACGTGATATCTTGAGGATGCAGGTGATGGATGGAATTTGCTACCAGTGGAGAGACAAGGAGATGGAGTGGTTCCACGGGCGTGTCATGCGCGTGATTGCACGCTCTCAAGCTCTACTGGAAGAGGCCCAGTAGCCCCAAGAGCCTCCCAGCTCCAGCAGCTCTGCAGGCGGAGACGGGTATTGTGGATGTCGGCGTCGAGCCGGTGATTTATGGGACAAGGCTGCCCCTTTGCTGGTTTGGCTGCGGGTCAATTGGCGCGAAGAGCAAGCACAACAAGAGGCGCCATGGTTTTACCTAGGTTCGGGCCGTTGAGAAGCATAAAACCCTACTCCTGCTTTGGTGTATTGGGTGAATGTGGAAGAAAGTACACAGAGCACCCTCCCCAGGCAAATCGCTAGGAAAGGGTAGCTGCATGAATACCTATGCGTGTGAGTTACCAGGGTTCAATCCCTATAAAGGTTGCCATGGCCCTCCTTTTATAGCTCAAGGGGTTACCACAGTGTCAAAAAGGTCATTACAGGGTGATTAGATTGATACAAAACTATCATACCTAACTCTACTAGTTAGGACAAAAGTGCATTAAATGCACTGCTAGGTGTCGTGTGGAGGAAGAATCCCGGCAAGGTTGATGCGCTGCTTATCCAACTACCTCTTATTAGCTTGACACACCATTAGGACGGGTGTCAATAAAGGTAATCCTCCCTCCTAGCAAGCTGACACATATGGGATGCCTCCACCTAATCGCCTGCGGGCTCGACATCTCACTAATCAGCGACCAGCTGGCCAGAGAGGCGGAGCACTGGCGTTTGGCGGGAAGTCCGTGCTCGAGGGGCTTGCCGACTCGCTTTTGCCGGGTCTGGTTGCTTCGGTTGTGAATCTCGTGGATTGCTCCAAGCCTTGGTCTTCTTGATGCTCCTTGATCTCACGAAGAGCGGCTTCTCTGGTCTGGTTGTGTTATGAAGCTTGATACTTGCTGGGAGAGCTGCAATACGTCTGTGCATAAGTCAGGGCAGCAAACGCCCATGTTTGTTGCACCGACAGGAGCCCCCGGGCCTAGATCACATGTGCCGCCGGGCATCGTTGGGCTAGGCCCAACAATGCATAGACGCGCACATCGATCTTGCCAGGAATAGGCACTGCGTCTTGGAATCTTCTTTGCTTCTTCATTAATCTGGGTTTAGGTCCGCCCCCAGCTTCACCCTGATATCTTCAGCATTTGGACAATGCAGGCCGTTCATGTCATAAACCAGGGGCGTACGCGCACGCGGGATGCCGTTATGGTGCCCGCGCGTGATTTGGGGTAACTACCATTTCTACCACCACTTCCCCCTTTATCACAGCCTTCCCCCCTTCCCCATGATGCGGATTGGGTGCGGGGCGTGGGATTGGTGCAGAAGGGCGGTCGTGGTGGTAGTGCTTTGATCAGAGGAGCCAGGACGCCGGATTGGCAAAGCTGGGCGGTCGATGGAACAAGGCGCCAGCCAAGGATGCAAGGGGTTGGATTGGTGGAGCGGGGCGGTTGCCCTAGGGTAGTGGAGAGCCAGCCTCCATGCTCCCCGTTATAAAAGAGGGGGTGCGAGGGCAGCGATGCTCATCCACCTTCCTCCTCTCCTTTTCCTTGCTTCTGCTTCCACTATGGCAAGGGGAAGAGCCCGGGGTCGAGCTTCGGTCACGGCGGCGAGAGCTTCTCCTCGACATCATGCTTCTGCTTCGACTGCGGCCGCAGAGGCCGGTGCCAGCACACGAGGCGGGACCGCAGGGCAAGGTCGGGGTCGACGCAGCGCCCGCGGCCGAGGTGGACGGGGCGGCGCGCTCGTTGTTTCTCCTCCAACCGCCCCGCCCCCGGCAGAGGGCCATATAGGGGACACGACGCTCGAGTTCATCGTTGAGCTGTGTGATCCTCCCTGTAGTCGCCTGCGGCTCCCTTGCCCCTACGCCAGGGTGATGGAGGTCGATCAGCCGCTCGGGCTATGGATACGCGCGAGCAACTGCTGTAACGGTGCTGTGTGGGTGAACGTCGAGTTCCCCGCACCTCGCGTCATGCTCCTTAGGCGCGGGTGGAAAACCTTCGCCCGCGCTCACTATATTGCGGAGGGGCACATCCTCCGCTTCAAGTTGGTGGAGTCCGACATGCTTTCCATTAAGATCTTCGGGCCTTCAGGCGCTCGTCTTGGGTGCTGTGTAGAAAGCTTGAGTGACGACGAAAGCTACTCCTCGAGCAACAGTGACGAGGAGGACGCAGGCGGTGAAGATGGCAATGGCGAGTCTCCGGTCGTCAAGTCTGAAGACAGCGACTCGGACTCCAGCTGAACGCCGGTAGCACCTTCATCACCAGCTGAGCACCGGTAGCACCATCATCTGGAGCTGGACCCCGGCAGTGCGATTTGCAGGGGTGACTCGCCTAGCCGCTCTCTCCGTCCCTGGCTTCATCTTCCCTATCGGGGAGGCGCTCTCCCGATCTTGTCGGGCTGCGTCCCTCTGGTCCTGGCGGGGGTGACCAGAGCTCTGCCCAGGTGCTCCTTTTGCGCTCCTTGCACTCGATGTAAACCCTAGGAGGAGAGGGACAAGAAAGGCATTACAGAGCACTTTTCTTTTTTTGACAATAAATGTAAGCATTTGCCATGTCTGAATCAAATATAAACATTCCTCATCCATACTTGCACTTGAATGACTAAAACTTGTTGTCTCACGTAATTTTTAGAAAGAAACTTGTCGGATACACATACTTGCCTTAGACATCTTGAAGGACTAGCCCCCAGCAGTCTTTTGCGAGTAATATATCCGGCAAAACCTCTTGCCGGTCTCAAACACAGCTACTACTAACCCTTGTCGAGCAGACTTGGGGCAAGTTTTGGAGCGCGAATGGAGGCTGGCCTCTTGCCGGTTTTAAACGCAACTGCAACTAACCCTGCCGAGCGGACCCGAGGCAAGGATAGGAGCGTGAATGAAAGAAGCAGCAAGGTCCCATCGCGTGCAAGTTTCTCATACGTAGATGCAATATGGAATGACGAGAAGTTTCAAATGAAACAAACTTTCGACTTATCTTTCTTTGCTGTACTTCTTATCGCTTGGATAAGGAGAGGCTGCCACAGGTCCAAGTGAGCGAGCACGCTTCCATCCTTCCCCCGGGAAAGTTGCTCGCGAGGAACTCTTCTGTCTTTGATAGAAAAAGAAAGAAGAGAAAAGATAGCATGGGGCCCTTGGCGGCATGTTAATCATCTTATCTAAACAAGTGTAATCACACAAAAATCATGTTATCGCATATAGATAAACATGTTGGGGAACATTGCATGGAAAACAAAAAAAATTCTACGCACACGCAAAATCTATCCATGGAGATGCATAGCTACGAGAGGGGAGAGTATGTCTACATACCCTCGTAGACCATTTAGCAGAAGCATTTATCAATGCGGTTGATGTAGTCATACACCTTCACGATCCGCCCGATAAAGTACCGAACGTACGGCACCTCCGCGTTCAGCACATGTTTAGCTCAATGACGTCCTCGCCTTCTTGATCCAGCAAGACGGGCGAAGTAGTAGATGAGTTCCGGTAGCACGACGGCGTGGTGACAGTTGTGATGCAACTATCTCCCCAGGGCTTCGCCGAGCACTACAAAAATATGACCGAGGATGAACTAGAGGGAGAGGGGCGCCGCACACGGCTAGGGAATCGTGGTGTAAGTTGCCCCTCTCCCTCCACACATATATATAGGTGGGAGGGAGGAGGGGAGCCATCCTAGGGCAACCCCAAGGGGGCCGGCGGCCACCCTTGGCCCTTGCCCTGGCCGCGCCCCCTTCTTTCTTGGGTGCGCGGGGGGAAGGCAGGACGGGGTGGCGCCCCCCCTTTCCTTTCTCTCATGTGGAGGGAAGGCAGGAGGGGCTAGCCCTCCTCCCTTTCCTTCCCTAGGGCCGGCAGCCTAGAGGTGGGGTGCGCCAGCCCCTTGTGGGCTAGTGTGCTCCCCTCTTTTGGCCCATATGGCCCAATAACCTCCCGGGGCTTCCCGGAACCCCTTCCGGTGAACCGATGACTACCCGATACATTCCGAAACCTTTCTGGTGACCAAATAGCATCGTCCTATATATCAATCTTTACCTCTGGACCATTCCGGAGCTCCTCGTCATGTCCGTGATCTCATACGGGACTCCGAACAACATTCGGTCATCAACTCACATAACTCATATAATACTATATCGTCAACGAACGTTAAGTGTGCGGACCCTACGGGTTCGAGAATGATGTAGACATGACCAAGACACCTCTCCGGTCAATAACCAATAGCGGAACCTGGATGCCCATATTGGTTCCTACATATTGTACGAAGATCTTATCGGTCGAACCTTTATGACAACATACGTAATTCCCTTTATCTGTCGGAATGTTACTTGCCCGAGATTCAATCATCGGTATCTTCATACCTAGTTCAATCTCGTTACCGGCAAGTCTCTTTACTCATTCCGTAATACATCTTCTCGCAATACCAACAGAGCTCAAACATGTTCAGAAGCTGGCAGGATGCGTGGCAGCCTTGAGCCGCTTCATATCCCGCCTCGGAGAAAAAGCATTACCACTCTACAAGCTGCTCAAAAAGACCAAGAATTTCCAATGGACAGACGAAGCAACTGCGATGCTCGAGGAGATTAAAACACTCCTAGCCAGCAACCCTATCTTAACCGCACCAATTGTTGGCGAGCCCATGTTGCTATATGTCTCAGCCACCAATCAGGTGGTTAGTGCGGTGCTTGCGGTGGAAAGGGAATCCAAGGGCCATAAATTTCAAGTGCAGAAGCCAGTCTATTATGTGTCTAAAGTGGTAACACCATGTAAAACACGGTACCCGCACTATCAAAAGATAGCTTACACAGTCTTCATGGCGTCCCGAAAGCTTCGACACTACTTTCAAGAATGTTCAGTCACAGTGGCATTGGAGGTCCCCTTGAACAATATAATCAATAACAGAGATGCCACGGGCCGCATCGCCAAGTGGGCCATCGAGCTCCTCCCATTTGAGATAACATACAAACCACACCGAGCCATTAAATCTCAGGTGCTGGCCGATTTTATTGCCGAATGGACCGAAGCTGAACTACCCCGGGAATACAGTACATATTCACACGGGACAATGTATTTCGACGGCTCAAAGATGTTAGCCGAACTGGGGGCTGGGGTCATCTTAACCTCCCTCACAGGTGACACTATTCGGTACGTCTTACAGATAATGTACAAGGACTCCAACAATGCAGCCGAATACGAAGCGCTACTACATGGCCTTCGTATGGCTACAACAATGTGATTGCAGCGCCTCGAGGTAAGGGGAGATTCAAACCTAGCGATCTCTCAAGTCAACGGCAAATTCGACGCCAAGGACCCCAAGATGGCGGCTTACAGGCAGTCCTCCGGATATCGGCCCGATTCGAGGGCCTATAATTTCACCATGTCTCTAGAGACAGCAATCAAGTAGCCGACGTCCTCCCCGCATGGGTGCCAAGCGCGACCCTGTTCCCAAAAACACCTTCCTTGAGCGGCTCTTTAAGCCCTCTGTGGTGTGGCAGGACGATGTCGCCAGCGCATTAACACATGAGCCCGCTAACAACGCCTCACCGGACAACGCGCCAGACAACCATATCATCAGCGGCTCCGCACTCGAGGAAACACCCTCCGCCCATGAAGTCATGGCCGTAATCCCAACCTGGACAGAACCCCTGCTAGCCTATCTCACACAAAAGCAGCTTTCGGAGGACCAAACCGAAGTGTGGCGTATAGTTTGGCGCTCTAAAGCATACAAGGTCCATGAAGGCGATATCTATAAAAAGAGTACCATAAGAGTTTTACAAAGATGCATCTCCAAGGAGGAGGGGCAGCAGCTCTTGGCAAAGATACACGCAGGCATGGGCGGACACCACGCGGCAGCTCAGGCTTTGGTCAGTAAAGCTTTCCGAGCAGGTTTTTTCTGGCCTACCGCCTGCGAATATGCCCGAACATTAGTCCAGCACTGCGTCGGATGTCAGTTGTTCGCAAATCAAAGCCATATGCCCCCCACAGCCCTTCGGACGATACCGATAACTTGGCCTTTCGCAGTCTGGGGTCTCGACATGGTCGGGCCACTCAAAGGGGGGACAAACAAAAAGAAGTACCTATTGGTCATGGTCGACAAATTTGCCAAGTGGATTGAGGCAAGACCCGTCACTTCGGCAGAATCCGGACCAGTCGTCGACTTCCTATCCGATGTCGTACACCGTTACGGTGTCCCCCACAGCATAATTACCGATAATGGTACCAACTTCACCGCCCAGGAGGTCAAAGACTAGTGCGGCAAAATGGGCATCAAGCTCGATTACGCCTCGGTGTACCACCCACAGACCAACGGGCAGGTCGAACGGGCCAATGGACTCATTATGAGCGGCATTAAGCCTCGCCTAGTTCGATACCTTGAACAATCTGACTGCCATTGGGTTGAGGAACTTGATTCCGTACTATGGGGGCTGCGCACCACCCCTAATCGGTCAACCGGATACACACCATTTTTTATGGTATATGGTGTGGAAGCAGTTCTCCCAAGCGACCTCATCCATGACGCGCCTAGAGTGCGCATGTACGAAGAAAAGGAAGCCGAGCTCGATCGGCAGGACGATCTAGATGCACTGGAAGAAGATCGAGACATAGCTCGGGCTCGGTCCGCGTTCTATCAATAGCAAGCACGACATTACCACAACCACGAAGCGTGGGCAAAGACATACAACGTGGGAGACCTTGTCCTCCGACTCCCCAAAAAACAGAAGAATAAACTATCACCTAAATGGGAGGGACCGTACATCATCGATGAAGTACTTGTAGGAGGAGCGTATCGTCTTCGCCGCCTGTCTGACAACGGCCTCGAGCCGAACCCGTGGAACGCAGCAAGGTTGCGGCGTTTTTACGCCTGAGTCCGACGTCAATTTTCGCCTTGTTTTTCTTTTTACCTTTTTCTCTCTTTCGTCGTGGTGCTAGTTTGGTTAAATCGAACCTCACCAGGCCCCTACTATATACCATTAAATGTAATACCCAGCTTTGCTTGGGGGCTCCCTTAGACGAGCCGCATAAATGCATACACCACATTCGTTATGATTGCATCCTTCTCATACATGTTAAGCCAACATATGCACTTGTTTGACTTAATATCTTTGCCATGCCGGGTTGCCTGGCTCCTGTGATTACCCCTACGTTCCCGATTGTTCGGCTAGGGAGTAAAGGGAGCACCTCTGCGATTGTTACGACCGGGTCACCCGGGACCATACCTCAGATGACATAAGCCGAAAGCTAGCGTTCTTACAGAATATAATAAGTCAGCCTAAGGGAAGTGAATATAGCCTCGAGCTTACCACCAACGTTCTTTTTTAAAGCCATTGGTGTCTGTTGATCTTACGTATCCGGATTATTATTTTACCTGAAGAAAGGAACCCTTGGAGGAACTATTTTCATCAGAAGATGTTTCTTACGTCAAATAGTAATATAACATAGCTCTCAGCACATGTTTTGTCTATTTAAGCCAGATGGCCGGATTGCCTTATTCCCGAAGTTTTGTTTCGTTTTCACGGCACAAAGTACGGAACACTTCTTGATCTATGATTGAGGAGGTAGAAGCCGATGGCCGGCTAAGACAACATTCTTTCAAAAATAAATAAGAACGCGGATTGAGCACGGTCAGTGTAAAGTACATGGATACATAGAATTGACAAAATTACTCCTTCTCGACATTGTCTATCAATTGCTCTAAAGCACTGTCCTTTTGAGAATAGCGAGCGGCTTGCATCATGTCATTGTACACCGAGCTCAGCTGTATCTCCTGACCGTCCGGACCCACGGGTCCAACCTGGGCCATATGCACCGGGTCCAGCTTAGTGAAGCGGGTCTTTACCATAGCCCACGCTTCACACGCTCCTTCTCGATAGGCCGAGATCTTCCATAATTAAAACCTCCGCCGAGCCCCTTTAAAGACACTGGTTAGATCATACATACTCTCTAGAGGCGCATCTGACGGCCATAACGCCTTCGTCATGCTCTTCAGGGCTTTCCGGGCCTTCTCGTAAGTCTTCGACAATTCCTTTAATAGGTTCCCTTCATAAGTGCCTACTTCCTCGGGTCGCCTAGTCAGGAGACCTAACAAACAGGTGTTGCACATCGTCATTAACACATCAATGACACAGACCAACAGCGCGGTGCGATCAGCGCTTACCGTATATGCCACCTTTTAGCTTTTGGCTTTCCCCCAAAGCTTGTACTAGCTGAGTCTTTAAACTCTCAATTTCCTTGGCTTGCCATTTATTCTCCGCCTTGAGCCCATTTTTCTCCTCATAACTCCACGACAACACACGTTTACCAGCCTCAAGCTCTTTGCGCAACTCGTTCGCGGCCTTCGTGGCTGCATGACGAAAACAGTGTGAACACATAAAATACACCATATACCCTTCCCCGAGTTGGGAAGCAGTTCTTCTCACTTACCGGACTTATCGCTGCTGGCTTCTCGAGCCGCATCCAGTTCGGCCTTGGTGTCGACCAACTATTTCCGGCTAGCCTCAAGCTCTTCGGCCAGCTTTTTGCTATGCTCTCTTGCGGCCTACAAAATTACATCATTAGAAATCCTTAACTTGGCCGTCCCGCCCGAATTAAGGCTTGGGGGCTAGTTAGTTAGGGAACTTGCTCTCAAGCTATATACCTGCACCTTGGCGGCAAATAGACCGGCAATCCCATCAAGACCTGTCCGGGCCATTCCAAGGTACGCATCTACCGAATTAAAAGCATTAAACTCCTGTTCGGTAAAGGCGGTCTGGCGCAAAGTCTCCCTCTGGCGGCGATGGTTCATTACACTCTCGACTTCGAAATTAGTGACCAAAACATCATCAGAGTCTGCCGGAGGCACGCCAGCCGCCGCCTATTCGGAGGGGGCTCTGGCCTGTGCCGAAGACTGGGGACCGGAATTGCGGTTCGGCACATCCGGGAAATCTTCGGATTGATGTAGAGACACACGCCTTCTGCAAAGTTGAGCGGGCATTAATAAACAAATGACAAAGGTGATCCTCACTGCAATTCTAAGACGCGTTACCTCTGGGCAGAAGGGGAAGGTGCGTCCGCCTCGGTGGAAGCTTTATGTAAGTGCATCTTGTGCCCCTTAGTGATTTTGGTGTATTGAAGACTTATAGGTTAAGGGACTAATGTGTTTATGAGTGTCCATAGGTCTATAAGTCTATGAGGAGTTTGATATTTACGAAGAAAGTCGACCCCTAAAAATGAATGTCTTCAGTTGAAGACTTTGGTTTTCTTGAAGATTTTGAAAATGAGGAAATTGGTGTGACCTTGAAGACTTGATATTGATGCGAGGATTATGAAGCGTGAAGACTTTTGTTTTCATAGTTTTGTTTTCCCTTTCTTGAGTCATAGGAAACACCATACTGTTAAAGGGGGTCGAGGTAAAACTAAGGAAAAGTTTCCAAGTGATGCTCAACTCAAATCCTACACCTACCCAATCCTTTCGAGTGAAGCCATTGGAAATCTCATACAGTTCAGTCAAGTTTTTCAGTGACAGAGACAAAGTTCTTCTGTTCTCTGAGAAATTTGTTCTGACTGAGGAGTTAGGAATTCGCCAGTGCGGATTGCCTACAAGTGAGGAACATGATAGCCCTGAGGATTTTGAGAGCTCAAACTTCCGACCGTTGTTGTGCTATGCGCCAGCTGTCCAAAATATCCTATCCACCTAACGGTCATATCATTGAAGGGCATTTATGTCTTATCATGTCGGGCTGCTCCCCGGCTATAAATAGCTGCCCCCTTCAACCACTAGCTGGTTGGCTGCTTCAAGAGAAACTGACACTTGTCATTTAGAGCATCCCATCCTCTGAGGACTTTGAGAGAAAATCATCAAGTGAGGAAAAACCCAAACCCAACACCTAAAACCCAAAGTGATTGAGCATCATTGAAGACATTGTTCCTGTGTGGAACCGACGCTTGTTACCTTTGAGGACCGTGCATCCTCCAGATGGTTAGGCGTCATGGTCTAGAGCATCCAAGAGGAATTGTGGATCACTGAGTGACCAAGTCTGTGAAGGTTTGGAAGTCACCTGTGAAGACTTACCATGAGTGATTGGGCGAGGTCTGTGTGACCTTGGCTCAAGGAGAATACAGTGAGGACTGTGTGTCCTCAGGTTTAAATACCTAGCCGCTCCAACCAGACGTACAACTGTCACAGCAGTTGGAACTGGTCTACCAAATCACTGTCTTCACCAAGCCTTTCATTTCCTCGCATACTTGCTGTGTAGTTGATCGTTACTGTTTGAAGACTTTGACTGAAGACTTTCTCAACTTCCTCAATCCTATTTCTTCAGTCACTTTGTCTTCAGCCTGCTTATCCTGTTTACACGCTACCTGTGCTCTGTTTTGTTTCATTTCATCATGATGACTATGCTACTGCTTTATTATGCATGTACCTGAGTACTTTTTCTGCTGCTTGTAGTTCATTGCTTAGGAAATTCCTCAAGTAGTATTTCCTCGGCGATGAATTCATAAAAATTGCCTATTCACCGCCCCCTCTAGTCAATATAATGCACTTTCACTTTCCGTTTTGATCTCCCGTCAAGGGTGGAAGCTGGCGCGGTCTGCGCTCCTCCCGAGGCATTTTTACGCGTAGTACGGTGACCCTTGGGAGCATAAGTCCCACGGGGGGGGGGGGGTAGCGTGAGACGAGCTCCCTGTTCGGGAGGGGGTCTTCTTTTCACTTACTGTGGAAGAAGGAAGAACCCTGGGGTGATCGGCTATCATGGCCACCCTGACGCCGTCAAGGCCCTCCTGATAGAACACCCCGTCTTCAAATTCGATCGATGTCTCTGGGTCGTCATGATACCCTGGATCGCCTTCGCGAGAATGATTCTCTGGTTGAGGACGAGGGCAACTGATGGACACAACTTGACGCCTCCATCCCTGTTCAAGTGGCGATCAGTGAGAATTCGATGATATGTGGGCTCAAAATAATGGATCGTGGCTTACCCAGTCTGTCGGATTGTATTCGGAGTAGCCTTCCTGAATACTCATGCGAGCAAACTCTGCTTCGTCCCCCTTGAAGAGGTCGTCAGTATTTTAGCCAAGGCCGCCTTATTGTCTGGCCCTTGCCGCTGGTGATGTGTCACATCGTTGGTCCCATTATAGCACCATAAGGGGTGACCCCGCTATTGGAGGGGTTGCATGCATAGGGTAATGGCGATGGCCATAACTTCGACCATGGCCAACTTGCTGCTGGTCAGCAGCCTAATCTTGGCTGATAGGGCCCGCACTTCTTCGCTGTCCTTTTGGGAAGGACCCTTGGGCCGCCAATTGTACCGCTTTATAGGTAGGTCATTCGAATATTCTGGTAGCCCTTGCCGAATTGGATCGGTAAGGGGAACGTCTTCGATGTAAAACCACTCTGAAGTCCATCCTTCGGGATCTTTCTATGGGGTCCCGATTGGGTACCCCGTCCCAGCTATTCGCCATACCTCAGCACCTCCTACCTCAAATATAGACCCCCCCGGAGGTGAGGGACAAGACAAAAGTACTTCCTCCACAAGTCAAAGTGGGGCTCGCAACATAGAAATATCTCGCACAAGGCCACGAAGACAGAAATGTGCAATATGGACCCTGGGGTGAGGTTGTGGAGCTGGATCCCATAGAACTCTAGTAGACCCCGTAGAAAGGGATGGATAGGGAAACCCAAACCTCTTAGAAGGAAGGGTATGAGACATACTCTCTCCTCCTTGCTTGGGGCGGGGGAGTTCTCGGCAAGGGCGCGACCATCGATGGAGATGAGACCGGCGCGGACTAGGACCAGATCGGCCAAAGGGAGGAAGCGCTGTGTCTGCAAGTGACTTAGCTGGATGCGCGAGACTGAACAACTTGACCAATCGCCTGGGAGCGGGCCATGAGGGCACAAGGATGAACCTAGGATGTCGGCCATGGCGTCGGAAGATTGCCTCGATAATGTTCTTGGAGGAAGGGGGAGGATAACTGTTCTCAACACCTTTGGATCTATAAATAGGCGTCTTATCATGAAGCCGAAAGGACGGGTGCGTGGAACGGCAGCATTGGGCAGTGCGCTCTCTAAAAACCATGTAAGGTCCTTACCCCGAGGAACTGTACTGAACTTCGATGGTCCCACCTTAGTTTTGAGATGTATTCGGATCTTAGAATCCTGAGACTGTCCGGGCCTGAGTATATTTGATTGGGTTCTGGATCATATTCGGCGGAATTTGCACGGCTTCAAATGGAATGGAGGAACTCGTCTCGCAAGCCGGTGATGTGAAGATTCCAGAAGATGATCCTCAGTGTTGGAGGCAAGTTTGGGGGCTACTGAGGGAGTCGTGGACTAAGGGGTCCCCGGGGCGATGGCCCATTGTATATGGGCCGGACTGGTGGAGCCATGTGGTGACCGGAGACCTGTGAAGCCATGGTGTGCCCTCCAAGTCAAGGGTGGACGAGATCTCTTTCCCTCTTGTTGTAATCTATCTTCGGTAACCCTAACCCTATCGGTGTCTATATAAAATGAGGGTTGTAGTCATTAGGGGGAGAGCTATCTTCATCCCCCCGTAGCCTAGGGTTTAGCTCATACTGATCTGGAGGTAGATCTACTCTGTAAACCATGTTATACAATCAATACGATCAAGCAGGATGTAGGGTATTACCTCTTCGAGAGGGCCCGAACCTGGGTAAACACTGTGTTCGTCGTCCCTTGTTACCCATCGATCCTAGATCCACAGCTCGGGACCCCCTACCCCGAGGTCTGCCGGTTTTGCCACCGACACCCGCCCCGCGAGGAAACGACACCAAGGCCCCCTGAGGAGCGGCCTCCCGAGGTTGTGTCCCGAGGAGCGGAGATCTCTATGCAAGCCTCCTGCCTCACGAGGCGCGTGATGACATGATCCATGATGACCAAGGCCAGGAAGGCGCCAGCGGGTGCAGGAGAGGACAGTTTCCTCTTTGGTGCTAAGGAGGCAAGGATGTACGCGGGTTCTCAAGGAATCCCCCAAAGGTTTCCATTCTGGTGCAACAAGACCAAGGCTGCTGGCTCGGCAGGACGGAGGTCATCGCCGAGCCCACCACGGCATCATGACCAGAAGCTTTATAGACGAAGACCATCTTTAGTCAGGATAGGGTGTACTCCTGTCCCCCGTCAAATTGGCCATTGTGGTATCCCTTCTCGCCTAAGCTATGAGGGAAGAGGACCAAGGCCACTATAAATATAGACTAGTCTCCACCGTAGAGGGTGATCCGCATCCCCGATCCGATCCGATCCAATCCTTCGGCCATTGAGCTCACCCGAGGCAGCTCACACTTGTACTAGTTCATCCTCATCCTCCTCGTGAGGCAATCCACCACAAAGCAGGAGTAGGGTTTTACACCGCAAGGTGGCCCGAACCTGGGTAAACCACCGTGTCCACTTCTTCTTCTCACTCGCACGAACTCGTCGGAGCCAAGCCGTGGGGCGATGAGCAGTGAGCTGCGGCTAGGCAAGATCCTTCGCACATGCCCCAGAGTTCGAACATTATTTGGGTCTGCGGAGCCCCGATACCGACATTTGGCGCGCCAGGTAGGGGCATGTCGAAGTTCTCCCTTCTACTTCGCTCCGTCCCTGCTCTGCCGCTTCCATGGCCGACGCCCGCTGAGTTCGCGCCGAGCACCGGGTCGCCCGCATCGCTCAGACAGCGCCGGTGGGTCGCGGTGCCCCACGCCGCTCTGCTTCCCCGCAGCTAACGTTGACACCGACCCCGCTGCTCATGAGCAGCATGACTCTTTGCTGCCATCCTCCGTGCAGCGTGACAGCCGCACCACCATGCCTTCCCTCACTCCCGCCACGACATCATCTACCCACGCTCGTTGCGGGCCGACGAACGCGCAGGCTGCGCTTCTCATTGCGCATGAGCTGTTGCGCCACCACCCTGCCAACGAGGGCTACGATGCCTGGCTTGGTCGCATCAGCAAGCTTGTCAACACCGCCGGCGAGGCCCCGGCGCCTTCCCACTCGCTCCGTCCCCCGCTGTTTCATGCGGGCGATGTGGCGCATGGCACGCCACCGCCTCCCCCTCTGCACAGCGCTGACGCCAAGCTGAGGCGCGAGACGCATCCGCGCGGAGCACCGGCGCCGGCCAGGGACGAGGCCAGCTGCCAGGTCATGCAGCAGCTGCAGTACGACGCGTGTGCACTCCCCGCGCCGCCGCGTCAGCACCAAGACCGAGCCGCTGCGGAGGCTGCCACGCGTGGGCATCAAGACCGGGCCCCCCTCGCACGGACCACGCCCGTGAGCATGGCGGGTTGCCGTGCCTTCACTCATGAGCTGCGCCGAGTTGTCTGGCCGGTCAAGTTCAAGCCGGACCTGCCCCCACGCTACGATGGCGTCCCTGACCCTGCAGAGTTCCTCCAGCTCTACTCGCTAAGCATCGAGGCGGCCAATGGCGACAACAAGGTCATGGCGAACTGGTTCCCCATGGTTCTCAAAGATGGCACGCGCTCCTGGCTCATGCACCTCCTGGAGGGGTCGATCTCCTCTTGGGATGAGCTTCGCGAGCGGTTCATCGCCAACTTCCAAGGAACCCGTGACCGCGCCCTCACTGTCAATGACCTACGGAGCGTGAAGCAGCAGCCGGGTGAGACCCTCCACAAGTACATTCAGTGCTTCACTAATGTTCGCCTCAAGATCCCGAATGCCTCGGACGAAGCCATCATCTCAGCATTCACCGAGGGCGTCACGGACGTCAAGATGAGCGAGGAGCTCGCCATCCATGATGACCTGTGCATGGCGCTGGAGATGTTCAACTTGGCGGACAGATGCGCTAGGGCGGAAGAAGGCCGCCTCTCCCTCCTCAAGCACCCAGATGTCGACCCTGAAGACAAGAAGGCCATGGCCAAGGAAGCGAAGTAAAAGGGCCCCACCATGCTGGCAACAGAGCCTGAGCTGAAGCGTGGCCGTGATCGTGACGAGCCCCCCAAGGACGCTTGCCCATTCTACGTCTTCCACAACATGCACACCCACAACACCGACGACTGCCAGGAGCTCAGAGCGCTCTGAGACGAGCGCCTGGGCCGCCGCCCCGAGCGTGGTGACCGCAACTTCGGCCATGGAGGAGGCCGTGGCGGAGGCCGCTGGGACAACCGCAATCCCCATCAGGGCTAGCGTGACCAGCCTCGGGACGGCCCTTGGCGCGATCAGCCTCACGACGGCCCTTTGCGCGATCAGCCTCGCGAGGCCTGTCCTCAGGGCAACACCGGTCTCTCTCCGCTGCCGCCACAGCCAAGGAGGAACGACGACAACCGTCATGACGATGGGGCTAGGGGCTACCAGGAGCCTCGCGCGATCGCCTGCATCCTCGGCGGAGCTCATGCGCCCACCTCAAACCGCATCTTCAAACAGTTCTCTCGTGAGGTGAATGCAGCCCTCCCGAAGCTCGAAGCTACGCGTCCCCTCAGGTGGTCGTAGTACGCCATCACTTTCGACTCCAAGGACCACCTCAGGTGCGCAGCCACGGTCGGCGCGCTCCCCATGCTGTGCATGCCCACCATCAGCAATGTCTCTGTCACCAAGACTCTCATAGACGGTGGCGCTGGCCTCAACGTGCTCTCCGTCGAGACCTTCGAGATGCTTCAGGTGCCCTATGACCAACTCATGCCCACCAGGCCATTCTCCGGGGTGACTGACGGCTCCACCACTCCCCTGGGCCAGGTGTGCCTTCCCGTCCCCTTCGGTAAGCGCGGCAACTACCACACCGAGCTCATCGACTTCGACATGGCCCACATCGGCCTCCCGTACAACGCAATCTTGGGGTACCCGGCGCTCACCAAGTTCATGGCGGCTACTCATCATGGCTACAACGTCCTCAAGATGCCTGGGTGCAGTGGCATCATCACGGTCGCCTGTGACGAGAAGGACGCGGTCGGCTCCCTTGAGCACACCTACCACGTCGCAGCCGCTGAAAACTCGGACAGCGAGGGCGACATCATGCCTCCCGAGGCCACCTCTGCGAAGAAGAAGCAGCTCCTCCCACTACAAAAAAAAACACTTCTGTGATGATACGTGTTTGTCACAGTAGGTCACATTTTCTGTCATGCATGTACATCCATGACGATTTTATGATAGAATCAAGATAGTCATACCTGTGCTGTCGTAGAAGTGTTCCATGACAATACCAAAATTATCATCACGGAAGTGTCCACTTCCATGACGATAAATGGCGTGTCATGGAAGTGTTTTCGTCAAGGGTAACCGACACGTGGCATCCACCGTAACGGGTCGCCATTAAGCTACCGGGTTCCGGTTTGGATCCGATAACCCGTTAACAGCCCTGACTAATGGGGATTTTCCACATGTAAAATTCTCATTCGCCGGAGGATCCACGCGTCAGCTCCTTGTTGGCACAGATGTCAACCGTCCACTGGACAGGAGTCGCCAATGAAACGTTGACACGTGGGATGGCCCAATAGAGGCCCATATAGGTTTAAAAGCTGGCCCAGGAAAAGGCCCACAAGATTTCATCAGATCTAATGAGCCAGCCCATTCATTTTCTGGACCAAATTATGGCCCACATCAGATACGGCCCGTTAATTGCCTGCAATATTCTGGGCCAATTTATGGCCCATATCAGATCCGGCCTGTTAACATCCTGCAATAGTTTGGGACAAATTATGGCCCATAACATATACGACCCTTTAACAGCTACTGTGCCTTTGGGCCAATTGGGGGCCTGGTTTGCTATTCGGCCTGTTAATGGCCCGTTTAACAGTTCAGCCCGATATTAGTTTTAGCCTGTCAGCGGCCCTGTGTACATATGGGCCTCTTTTGTCCCAGTTTCACTTTCGGCCATTTAAAGGCCCGAGCTGCATCTGGGCCTAATTCTGGTTCGTAGTGACTTTTAGCCTCTTAATGACCCATAGTCTTCGTGGATACATTTTAGCCCAAACTGCCTATCGGCCCTTAAAAGGCCCTCGATAGTGTTGGGCCTAATTTTGGCCCGTTATGCAACCGGCCTACTTCCAGCCCGTCCTGAAATTGGGCCCACCAAGGCCCAACAATATTTCAGCCTGTTAATGGCCCGTCATATCACTTGACAATTAATGGGCCGATGTATATTCCAACCTGCTGTCGGCCCGTGATTTGTTTGACACAATTCAGGCTCAATCTACATCTCAGCCTGTTAAAAGCCCATTTTATTTTCTAGCCCAATTAAGGCAAGCGCTTTACTCGGCCTTTCATAGCCTGAAACTAATAGAGGGCCAGATTAAGTCTAGGCCTACTAAAGGGCCAAGATGATTGTAGGCCCACGGTTCGGCCCATTCATAGTGATTGGCGGCCGACCAGTTTTAGTACCGATTTTTTTATATAAACCTAACATATTGGCTAATTGCGCTCCGATTGAAGATTACGACCTTTTCTCAGAGTGACGACAGCACATACAGCAAATAAATTACAGCATCGTGACGAAGAATAAACCTAGACTATACAACAAAGAAATTACAGCATATTACATCCCCTGGGCATCAAAGTTCGTCGCCAGTGATAATAAAGGGCAACCAGAGAGCAGATTCCATACAATGGGCAGGTCGCCACCAGTGGAAGTAAACACGTCGACAAAATAATAGACAGAACCGACAGCACTTCAACACAGTTCAAGAAAGGTTAGCCCTGCCCAGGAGCTGCAGCGCAAGCAGCTTAGCAACCTTATGAGACTGCGCTTGTTTGACGCTTATATCCACCAACTCAAGCTGCATAGCATCAATAGACATCCTGTACTTATGGTTAATCTTGCATAGAGATTGGAGTTCCAGTCGGATTTGAGCAGAAGCATGTCTTTCTGCTTGAATTTCAGACTGAAGAAGTCGAACAGATTCAGGCGGCGACTTCATCGACCTTGTGTCACTGCTATTAGTGAGTAAGTTCGACACTACATCAAGACATGACTTTGGAGTTGTATCGCTATCCTCAAGATGTGTTGCCTTCTTCTCTGGAATATATGTTGGAGGGACAAGCAATGGGTTCGTCTCACTATCATTGTGGCAGTTCTTCCTAGCATCAGTAATGTCACCCTGAAAGAGAAACAAGTAGGTAGATAATAGGTTTTGCACGTATTAGCATCAGTGCTGTCAATTCATCTCATTTCGTAGTCAGAAATAAACGGACACTGTTTAAAATAGCATTAATATAATAGGCATTGTTCATAGTTAAGACAACGGGAAATGGCATTGTGCAGGAGCGGCCAGCTTCACCACACCACTGGATTACAGATCAAGAACACAAGCATACATGTAGTGCTGAACAACGTATAAGCATGAATGCTGAGTGTACTGTCAATTTATACCATTTCAGATTGGTAAATAAAGAGACATGATTTAAATAACATTAACATAATATGGCATTGTTCATAGTTAAGACATAGCAGGATATGACATTGTGCTGGAGTTGGTAGTTTCACCACACCACTGGATTACAGATCAAGAACACAAGCATACATGCAGTGCTAAAGAAGATAACTTGCTATGTTTAGTTTAATTTACATGGTATGAATAAGGAACTAGGTTGTGCAACTAAAAACTGAAATTGAGAAGGACAAACTTATGTATATGTACTTCTTCGTAATAAACATTGAACATGCAATTTGATGCAGACGACAAAAATAAATAGCATTTGTAGTCATAGCTATCCAAATATACACAACAAAGTTTGAAGCCTTGAGGAGGACAAACTTACTTTAGTAGTGAAGACCGGCTCTATAAAGCCCTTGTCCATATTGATGGGGGGGGGGGGGAATTCAAGAACTTTACCACAGACTCTTCTTCAAGTGCATTGCCTTTATTCTAAATTTTGTTAATAGTAAATATAGATGTGATAATATAGGAACAAATGGCGATTATTAAAGCTAAGATGTAGACTATAAATGTAAGTACAACATACATGCAAAAGGCACTGACAAGAGCAATGCAGAGCTAAACTTCTTCAGTAGCATTGGTTTTATTCAATATTTTGGCAATAGTAAATATAGATGTGATGTGTAGAAAATGGAGGGCAAGGGAATAAGCTGCAAAGTGTACATGAACAACTAGCTGACAATATAAGTACAGTGATGAAGGACAACAGATACTTACAAGAACAATGCAGAGCAAAACTTCTTCATAAGCATTGGGTTTATTCTACATTAATGTAAGCATTAATATAGATCTGATAATTTGGAGCGAACAGTGGATAAGCAAGCTATAATGTACAATGATGTCACATAATCCACCTGGTATGAATGTAAGTACAACGATAGGACAACATGTACTAACAAGAGCAAAACAACGAGCAGCATAGTTGCGATATCCTAGGTTTTGCGGCACTGGTTCTATCACTAATATAAGTGGGGTGCCATCTGATTTCTCCGGTACCACCACCTTTTTCAAGGACTTTGCTTGTACTCCCTCAGGTTCTGTAATCACCCTCTTCCTTTTGGATGTCTGAAACACAAGAACAATATTTGAATGAAAAAACATGGTACTCCCTCCGTCCAAAAAAGCTTGTCCCAAGCTTGTGCATTGAATGAATGTATCTAGCACTAAATTGGTGCTAGATACATCCATTTGAGGGACAAGCTTTTTCGGACGGAGGGAGTATGACGACAAATGGAATAGGTATTGATAATGGATGGGCATGGCATCTTCACATATATCATGAGTAAACTAAGCAGATGGCGGTGCAACGAAATAGAAGAAATGCAAGACACCTTATTCAAGATACGTGCAACCAACAAAACCTTGCCAAATTAGAGCATGCACCTTATTGGGTGAACAGGATAGGCCATATGCCTTTGACTCCTTGAGCTCAGAATAGCCATTAGGATCATATGCTGAATACGAATCTGTAGGTCGGGAGCATGTGGGTTTCATTGCATCCAGAATGGACCTCAATCCCTTGATGCCAAGTTTGTTACCCATTGAACTGTTCCGCAATATTCTTCTGATGTGCGCATTATTATATTCATTGTGATTACGTACAATATCTAAGAAGCATGAAAACATAAATAGTAGTGAGATTATCTTTGTAATGAAGAGGGTATTCTAATATAATAGGGGCTCCCTGTAAACCCTTGTGTGCTATCAGTGGATTCTGATGAGAGAGCCCATGTGTGCTGTAATATGGTGCATAGATTAATATAATTTGGCACAACTATAGAAAAAATAGGCTCCCTGTTGGGAGCTCCATATGTAAGGATAGTTGGCAGATGATAGCTTCATAATATACTGTATAGAAAGTTTATTGACAAACCATGATAACGAGAGCGCACAACCACTAGGCAGATTGTAGTGTAGATAAAAGGGGTACACCATAACAATCATAAATAAATCGGGAAAGCAAAACTGGCTGGAAAATATGGGGTTGTATTACCGCTACTAATATAAAGCCTATCGATCACCTACAGGCCAGCTCTATTCATCTGAAGGCGCACTGCTATTACTATCAGTCTAGTGTATCAAAGACCGCACATCTCCCACCATTTCCTGGATATTATGGTAGACCAACTCGAAATGCTGAAATCATGTAGCACAAGCGGCCCAATAGAGCTGTCGACTGCAGATGTCCCTGCTCCCCTTCCTGACAAGGAACATATTGTACTTACTAAAGAAGAACAGAAGAGGAACATGTTAAAGAATAGAATGGGAAGCATATTATTGAGATTCTGCTTCTTTCTCTACAATGTTGGTTGCCCACCCCTGATGAATCAGAGCGCCCAAATAAATGCCATTCCATGATGTCTCTCTATATGTGGCCACATGCATTTGGAAACTCAAGTGGGAGCACTAGCTGACCAATTAAATGTGTGTCTGTTAACTAATGTCAGTATCATATCACATTCATATTTGAAGAAGTAAGCTTTGGACATATGATTCGTGTGTTGTTTAGCTTCAAGAGTGGACTGCTACTAGTACGACACAAATCACCTACACAAATCATAGTGTAGATATAATGGGAAAACCCTAAGCATCATGAGTAAAATTAGGAAAGTGGAACTTGCTGGAAAATATGTGCTAGTATTGCCGGAATGACCAGAAAGGCTTCGGATACCAGCTCTCTACAACTGAAGGCGCAGTACTGTTACTATCAGTCTAACTCTCAAAGGCGACACAGCTCCCAGCATTTACTGGATATTATGGCAGACCAACACGAAGAGTTGAAAGCGTCCATGACAAGCGACCGAATAGACCTGTACACTGCAAATGTCCCTGCTCCTCTTCACTACAAGGAACATATTGTACTACTATTATACTCCCTCTGTTCCTAAATGCAAGTCTTTGTAGAGATTCCACTATGGATCACATACAGATGTATATAGGTACATTTTAGAGTGTAGATTCACTCATTTTGTTCCGTATGTAGTCCATGGAGGAATCTCTACAAAGACTTATATTTAGGAACGGAGGGAGTACTTATTAAAGAAGAACAGAAGAGGAGCATGCTAAAGACAAGCAAGCAAATTTTGGATAATAAAATGTTCGTTTCCCACACATGATGAACCAGAGTGCATAAAGAATGCAACTCCCTGCCGTCCATCGATATGTGGCGCACATGCTTTTCGAAAAGTAAAGTAGGAACATTAGCTGACCAATTAAACATTCTCTGTTTTGGTACAACATGTCAGCATCATATCAGATTCATATTTGAGAAACTAAGTTTGGAATTATGAGTGGCATGTTGTTTTGCTTGATGGGTTGAGGAGCACTGCTTGCACGTCTTGAAGCACCTACGATGATGGTACTGAATATATGGGAATGTCTTGACGCAAGTCGCCTGACTTTCGTCATTTGGGTTAGTCGACCATTTCAGGCGGTTGGATGAAGATCCTACGTCTCCTAACCCTTCGTCTTCCTCACCTCTTATTCTTCCCCTACAGACCACCGCACGGGCCGTCGGCCGAACCACCGGCCCCCGCCCTCCCCTGAACCGCCCACCACCTCCGGTCTTCCGGCGGCCCCGGCCATCCCTCTAGCAAACCCCACCCCCACCCGCCCACCCGTGTCGAGTTTTGCCTCCGGCGAGGCCCCACCATAGCCCGACGATCGCCCCCCACAACCACTGTCCCCACCCGAAACCCTAAGATAGATAATGGGGCAGCCCTCCGGCAAGCCCCTTCCCTCCGGCGAACTCCGGCGAACTCCCAAAAATGGACTGACCCCAAATTGAAATTCATTCGACTGTCATTTAAGCTAATGTGAAATATAAAAGGGGAAAACCATAAGCATTGCGAGTATAGTGGTGAGCGTGCCATGGCGGATCTGAAGGTGCAAACCGGATAAAGGCAACTTCACAACCAATGTTTGGTTTCAACTAACAAGGAAGATTCTAAGTGATGGACAAGAAATCACAGTAAAGCAGTGGCGATCTATTTTCTTGCTGAGATAAGTAACTTGAGCAGATACGAAAGAGTACCGCCTCTGGTGTGGCGCCGTGTAAGCATCTGCTGAGACATTGAGGGTGCTGCAGCAGCGATGGCCGTCGGCAGTGTGGAAGTAGATCTAGGAGGGCAGACGGTGGCGGCGAGGGAAATATCTCGGCGCGGTGGACGAGAGGGTCGTACGAGCGGCCTCGGCAAGCTGGACGATGGCGCGGATGAAGCGAGAGGACGCGATGCAAGGATCCTGGTCCGAAGCCGTGGATGAGAGAGGTCGATCTCTTGTAATGGGTGACGACGTCGCGGTATCAGCTCCGGCATGGTGGAGGAGGATGGCGGTGGATGGGGTGGCGGGCAGAGGAAACTAGGGTGGAGAGGGTGTTTTTGCGCCCACGGAGTACGAATGGGGAAATGGATGGAGAGAGGTAGGGGGAACCATGTCTTCAGGACGCGCTTGTCTCAAATGCGAGGAAATTTACAAACTTAGCCCCCATTTATATTTTCCTACATCACAGCAATATTGGTCGGTTGGGAATAGGACGGTAATCTCGCATACACCGAATATTTGCCGACGGAGATTTCGGCTGAGGAGAGTTTGTTTTGGTGCCCACCCTGTATGAATCCTGGGGAGGTGAGAGGCGATTTCGGCCGAGGAGAAACTATGTTTTGGCCTCCGCCGTGTATGAATCCGGGTGAGAGGCGGTTATGTCACGTTTGAGTGAAATTACAAGCCTGCCCCTATAGAAATCGAGCCGACTGGTTTTGCGTGTCAGGGAAGGCAGTAATTTCCATCTCCCCGGTTTTCGTTTCGGGCGGTTACTGCGAGTTACGCCGCTTCGTTCAATTTTTTGGAGAAAAAGATTGCACGTTTACCGTGCCAACTCAATTTGAATCCATTTTGTATTCTTTTTTTTTGGGTAGGATCCATTTTGTATTCCAATACAAAGCTATATACATCATTTTTTTATGTATACTTTCAAAAGCACAACACCCTTTATACATAAATATGATTTACAAATGGCATGATCTCAGATTCATAAGGCTGAATCCATCTTAATTTGACTTTCCAAATATTTGAAACCACTTTATGTCGAAATCCAATGTATGCATTCCTCGCTAACTGTCTCCAATTAATGTGTGTTTCATGTGGTTTTTTTACTTCTCAAACACGCAACATATATATAGTGTAATCCCATTTAGACATTAATTGCATATAAACCATGCATTGTCTCTAATTAAAAGATCTATGGATCACTAATATTGATAAACTAAATAACATTACGCGTGTCCCCAAATTCAAATGAATATGCATGTTTGATAGACCAATTTTCGTTATGATATTTATCGATGTCCTAATCTCTAGTTTAAATATTTGAATCCCCTTTAATCCAGATATTCGTCTCATATAGCTATCACTCATGCTTATATCTCTCTCTAGACCTATAAGCCTTCACCGTCTCACGGGTATCTCTCGTGCCACTTGTATGTCGACAACAGTCTTTTATCTTCGTAACACACTGACGGTACTCTCTCCCTCGACCTTCACTCTATCTCTCTCGAAGTATATCTCGCTCAGTACTATGTGTCTCTAACTATGATTCTCCCTGTGAAATCTCTTTCTCTCACACAAATACAAACTTCATCTGTTGGGGTCTCATTTCTCTCTACTATTCCCATGTTTGCCGCTCACACATAGATGTCTCGCTCTCCCTATTTCTCAGTAGATACGAATCTCCCTCTTGAATATCTCTCTCACACAAACACAAACTCCGTCTTGTAGGGTCTCATATCTCTCTACCATTCCCTTTGTATGCCGCTCAGACACCCTCTCTCCCTAGCGATATCTTGCGTTCCCTGATAAGTCTCTCTAGCTACAACTCTCCTTGTGAAATATCTTTCTCTCTCGCAAACACAAAACTCCATCTCTCGGGATCTCATTTCTCTCTGATATTCGTTTGTATGTCACTCACATGCACCCTCTCTCTATCTCTCTCCCACCCACACACATAACTCAGCCTTCTGATCCACTTGACTATTATCTCCAACACACACACTAGCCGATCTCCTTATAGCTAGCATCTCTATCTTTCTATTTATGTGTTTCTCCACCAACCTTCTTTCTCGCCCGCACTCTTGCTTCCTATCACGCACACTATATCTGTTTCTCTCTACATGCATTCATGCACCCTCTTTTTATTTTTCTCTCTCACACACATAACTCACCCCTCTAAACCACTCGACTGTTAACTCTAACACACAAACTAGCCGATCTCCCTCTAGCTAGCATCTCTATCCCTCTATCTATTTGTTTCTCCATCAACCTTTCTTTCTCGCACGCACTCTTGCTTCCTATCATGCACACTATATGTGTTTCTCTATACATGCATCTATAGGTCGATCTCTTTTGCACACACGTTGTGTCTCGCTCTCTCTCCTCGCCATAGATGTATGCTCCAGCCCACACCACTCTCTCTTAAAGAAAAAAACACACATGCTCAATCATCGGGCCTTCTTCCCTCCACTCTCACATGCATGCATACTGTGATACTCATACCGATCCATCTCTCCCATCCCGTTGATCTCATGACTTATGTCTCCTTTCTATTATCTCGATCATGCGCGCACACACATAAACACACACACATCCCACGTATGTATAGCTCTCGCACATGCACGTTCAAAGGTCTCACATGTCTCCATACGTAGTTAATTACCCTCAACCCTCACCCCACATCGAATCTTTCTCTTCTTGTGTGCACATGAATTCCGTCTGGATGGGTCTCTTCTCTAAAACACACACTCACACTTAACTATCTCCTTCTAGATACCCTCTCTCCCACTCGTTCCCTCTATCCCAGAAACCAATAAGACTATCCCTTTGTTTAATTCCGGCCTACATGCACCATCGATAGTAGTTTTTCTCAGTGTCTCTCGAACAAACACGTTATCTCGATGTCCACTCCTCTCATGTGCACACTTCTTCTCTTCCCTCTTTACGGGCCTCTTCTCTCTCGTACCCCCCCTCGTTGGAGGCCTCTGCCATAAACATCACCTCTCTACGATGAAGCCACACACACTTAATTACTTTCCCTACCAAAGACTCAGTTTCACACACACACTATAATACTCCATTTCACACACACATACTCTAGCTGGAGCATTTGTTCCTACGACCCTTCATCCAACCTTACCCTTATGATAATCAATCACCTTAATTTACTTATATAACATCGACAAATTCCACTTTATTTTAGTAGTTAGCAAACTTCTCATAATTATATAACGCAAATTACGAGCAGCAAGTGACTTTTTTTACACAACCACATTAATATGGCCACGTAAACGGTAAATCACAAGCTAAAGTGTAGTAACCATTATACTTATATCCCGATGCAAAAGGTGGAGTACATGTCCGACGAGTAGAGGTGCACACACACACTCTGTCTCTCAGAATCTCTCACACATACCAGTTACATGACGCCCCCTAAACAGACCCGTATGTGTACAATTTGTGCACCCGCGAGTACACGTAATGGAGCGCATTTATTTAAGCCTGACGGCGAACCCAAATAGTAGTCGCATTCATTCCCCTCCGGCCGCCTCTTCTCCGGTCGCCGTCGCCCGATAGCCATGGCCCGGCCAAAGGTAACGACATACGCCATGCCCCTGCCAGAGCGGCGCTTTGATCTGCTTTCAGAGATCTGGAGTCGGCACGAAGCCCGGATCGCAGCCGCCCTGCCTCCGGAATCTAGACTAGCCGGAGCCAAAGGAGGAGGCGATGGAAGCGGAGCAGCACGCGGATCCGGAGGAGGAGAACAACGACGAGGGCGACGCGGAGCCGGAACAGGAGGACGATGACGCGGGCGAAGCGGAGCCGGAGGAGGAGGAGGACGACGCGAGCGAGGCGGAGCCGAAGGAGGAGGACGTTGCAGGGGCTACGGAACAGCAGGCCATCCTCGAGTCCATCCAGTCGGAGGCTGAGGTGGAGGCCAACCGCCGCTTCCACCGCCAGCGGGAGTGGGGGATCAACGAGATGTTCGCTAAACTGGAGGAGGAGCTAGAGTTGCAGCATGCGGCCACCTACCCATCTCCGACGACGAGTAGTGTGGTCTAGCTTAGGTTATGTACTGAGTACTAGTTCTACTATTGCATGGTATGTATGGATTTGAGATATCTAGTACTACTCCTCAATGTAAACTGCTTTTAAGATGAATGGATGAAAGCTTGGCGAGCGCCTTTTGTTTGTTAAAAAACATAATTCTAATACTCCCTCATTTCTTATTTATAGGGCTCATCTAAAAAAATAGATTTCCATTATACTCAGACTTAAAGGGCTTTGAGTCTCATGCTACATTTATTTCATAGAGATAAGAGAAAGGAAATTTTAGTGGTCATGCATGCATCTTTTGTGCTACTCGGTAGTACTACTATATTAGGGTTGACCGGTCGCTTCCCGCGGACGTGCCCGGGCGGTGGAAGAGGAAGGAGAAGGGAAGCGGGCTGTCGAGTAGTACGCCAGTTGCAGCACGAGCTCCAAGGAAAGTTCGTGCCAAACAATGCATAGTACGCCAGCGGAGTGACATGGCTAGAACATGCAGGCTGTAGTTCGACAGCCTACCGCTCCGCCTCGCATGGTGTTTGGTCACGCAAGATTTGCATGCATGCATATCATGCACGTAGTTGTCGAAATCGTGCTCGAAAAAGGGCGACGAGGTCCGCTAGTCCGCGTTGGTCCATGCGCCTGGAAAACAAACTAATCCCAGTCGCTGTAAATGTCGTGCGTGCTTTAATTCCGGGCTAGTGGATGGACGTGAGCGTGCCGTACAACGAACCGCTCGCCAGCTCCCTAATCTCAAATATAAACTGCACTAGTGCGCGCCCACAGAACATCCTTTCTGAAGGGACAAAGTCGTGCAGTTACCATCTCCTCTTGTGTAAACCAGCTCCCCAAGGGACAAGGCAGTTCGTCGCCAAGCTTTCTGATTGGCCGCCACCCCAGCCACACGGATCGCGCGCGTGCACCATGATCGAACGGCATTCCACGTCCCTATCATCACACCCGTGTAGCTGTAGCTGGGATTTGATGTTTCTGCGCTACTACCTCCATCCTGGTTTATTGGTCCCTTCACATTTTGTGCTAAATTTTGAATTTTATTTATCTAACAAAATGTTGATGCATGTAACTACAAATAATATCACTAGAAACTATATTTAAATACGAATCCAACGATATAATTTTTGGTGACATGCATTATTATTTTCTTAGTTCAATCTATGGTCAAAGTTTGGCACAAAATACTAAGGGGGCCAATAAATAAGGATGATGGTAGTAAATTTCTACAAAATGCACATAATGGCTTAAATATGCTAAATGAATCCGGAAAGTGCCAAAATCTTCAAGTCATCAAGTCAAGAAACAAAAATCTTCAAGTCATCAAGTCAAGTTAACAAAATCTTCAATTCATCGGACTAAGGAACCATCATGACTTCGTTGAATCCACTTCTTCAAGAAAACTTATTGTACCAGCATTACTTCTACCACACGCGAAGACTGGACGACACTGTAGCTAGTCATATCACTCAAAACCCACTAGGCCAACTAGCCCGCCTAACGCGCGGAAAGCCCCGCCCTCGTCATTTTTTTCTGGATTTCTATCGATCGATCACACGAACAAGCGAAAGAAAAGGGTAGAAAATGTTACACTTTGCAAGTTGAAAAGGAAAAGGCGGCACACTTAAAGCACGCCTGTCGCGTTCGCGTCGCACCCTCGACAGTCGGTCTGGCACGCCGCTCACCAAAAGGGATACGCGTTGTCTTGCATTTTCACTGACATGTGGGACTGCAATTGAATAAACCGACGATAGCCAAAATCTGATCGCCTCTTCGGGAGGTTCAACTGTTTGTACTTCTGTGAACCTTGCACTTGGCTCTTCGCCTCTTCGAAAGGTCCAACAATGATGATACTACAGTACAATATGCTTCTGGCAATCTGACACCAAATGAACTGCTGCACGTCCACCACGAGGGCGAGGGAGAGGGAGAGGGCGCTGTAGTCAAAACCCTCTCCTCGTCCTGCAAGCCACCGCACGCGTGGGCGAGGGAGAGGGCGTAGGCATACGTAGTAAACAAGCTTCTCCTCGTCCTATGAGCCATCGCGCGTGGGCGAGGGAGAGGGCGTAGTAAGCAAGTTTCTCCTCGTTCTGCGAGTTGACGGGACACATCAAATTAGTATCAGTCCATACTACGTCCTTTCCGGTTAAGATGGCTTAATTTGAAACGAGAAAAATACACTGACGGTCAACGTATATAAAATACGCTCATTACGGTCACTACATAGTTTTGCGGTGATTATACAGTCACTAGCTCATTGTAGAGCACCGTATTGCACCCTGCTAACCGGCCACATAGTCGACGTGGCACTTTGTTGACTGGTTAAATTGACACCTGGTTTCTGGGTCCCACCTGTCAGTTGGCAGAGCAAAGAAATCAGTTAAACAAAACTTTACGCAGGCGCAACAGGAGTCCAACCCTTGCGCGCAAACCACTCTGGCTGTGTATGTGAGTGCATGCACGTGTACTCCCTCGATCCGTGAAAACTATACATCTAGCATTACAATTTTTTCCAACAAAGAGTGTACATCTACACTTTCAATGCACTTAGCATTTAATCTAATCGGTATTGATTGACTAATGTACCAACTTGTGCTCTAGCTATAGGCTGCATGTCTATCCTTAATTACAGCATGCAACAATCTTCATTTAATCTTCTTCTCTCAATGGTCGCATGCACACACAAGTCTGCTAGTTTTGGGCGTTAATTATGCCATGGAGTTTCGGTTCCTCTTGGTCAATGTGTAAATCTCTATATGTACAGTCTTTCACGGACGGAGGGAGTTGTGCATATGGAGGCCAAGTTCACTGGGCTGCCGTGTTTCACACTCCTCCTCAATAGTGGAGACAATAGCTTTCATAAAAAATATAAACAAATGAATACTTTAAAAGAGCACTGACATTATACCACCCGTTTTCCTTGATCGTCCACGATATCGGAAAGAATACTTTCATTCGCCAACATGTGGGACGTCGATCATCCTGGTCCACTTGCGATGCACCAAAATTAGAGTGCATCACACATTAATGCAGGGGACACTCACCCCGGTCGTAGCGTCTCAGTAATAAATGACTAATGAGCCGTCAAATCATAGGCCGAACCTTTCCCACCGTAAGTTGCTCGGACGAAGGAACCATCATGGCTTCGTAGAATCCGCTTCTTCTAGAAAACTTACTGTACCAGCAATACTGCTACCACACGTGAAGACTGGACGCCACTGTAGCACGCCATATCACTCAAATCCACTAGGCCAAACTAGCCGCCAAAATCTAAGATTTGTACCTCTCTGTACTGCTATGATTTTGTAGACGACTAGGAAGAAATGGAGGGACTTTCTCTCTCTCTAGATCTCTCTCCATCCCACAACCCCTTTCTAGCACACGTACACACTCTCTGTAGCCACTCCGAAAGTACGATGTAACTACACATTCACGCGTCCAGGAAAAAATTACACATTCACGCATGTTACAAACACGTGCCAATTTTGTTCCGAATGCTGACTATTAATGTGAAAGTATGCGTGCACCAACTCTTTGAGTTTCATGTGAATAAATGTATAATTGTGGCCTATTGTCTGATAGAATTTTAGGAGTTTGGGCTATTGGCCGATCGACGACCAGACCTATAAGCGTACCACAAGCTCATCAGCCCCAACGTTTCTTTTTGGTGAGTGTTTGCAAGTACTATAGCTCGCAGAGTACCTAGCCTACTAACACAACGTGAAATCAATCGAGGTTGGACACCAAGAATCATAAAACTATTTTTTCATCAAACAAGTCCTGCTTATATGATAAACAGTTCAAACTTACATCTAACCACTCATGCCATATATTACATCAAAAGCTGGCGAGGATATATCTGTCTCCATAACTCGGACAGCATTCGCATGATTCACTATCAAACAAAAGTAGCAAGTACCGCCAACACAAGATAGTGCACTAGCCCTAAGATGGTTTGATAACACGCATTGTTCTGGCAATTAAATACAATGCAAACTACGTTGAAAGATTAGCGCGACCAACTATTTCTTGTCATCGATCTCTGGGGCAATGTCCACAGGACGGAGAGCGGCATGGGAATCGATCTCTGGGGTGATGTCCACAGGACGGAGAGCGGCATGGGAATCGATCTCTGGGGCGAAGTCCACAGGACGGACAACTCATGGGAATCGATCTCTGGGGCGATGTCCACAGGAGGGACCGCGACATCAGAGTCATCAAGGACGTCCACCGGCACCTGCACAACCCTAACATATTAGCAAGCACCTTGCAAATAATCAAAAACCACAACTATGCTAAGCCATTTTTTTTACCTCGTGCAGCTCACCGGGGGATCCCATTGATGACGGGAAAATGGCGGGCGTGAGACACGCGTCCATGTCATTGATACAGAGTGAAATTTAAATGCATAAAATAAAAATAGAATCAAACATTGCAGGTACTTTATTTCCAGAACTCTTACATTTACATAAAAATTCTGTTAATTACATCTCCGAAGAGAAAACCCCTGATTAAGAATTCCAACATTTCTATTACATAGGATTACATCACATGCCTATTACAATATGCTACAATAATAAAAAAAAAGAATCATCCTCGCGGTCGACACTGAACTCCGGCCTAGGGGAACTTGAAGTTTATACACGTAGGCTTTCTTCAATGACATTATGTTTGATATTATGTCATATGTTTCTCTACCACACAACACATTTTGTTCGTGCTCAACTTCATTTATGTTATGGTGTAAATGAAGGTTGATTTTGGCCAGGCCTGGTTTGGCCCCATGTTTTGATGCATAGGATGTATGCATATATTTTCAATATTTGTAACTCATATCATGGAATTCATATAGGAGAACCCATGCTTAGAGCACAATTTTGTTTTGTTTGGTTGATGGTTTATGCCGTGGAATTCATTTGAAAGAACCCACGCCATAATACAATTTTTATTATGCCATGGGATTTATGAAAGAACCCATGTCATAGGGTAGTTTGCATTTTGTTTACTTTATGACTTATGCCACGGAATTCATCAAGGAACACATGTCATAGCATAGTTTGTGTTTTCTTACTTTATGGTTTATGCCATGGAATTCGTATGGACGAACCCATTGCATACTTTGCATTTTTTCTTTGTTTTATGTCCTATGCCACAGAATTCATTTGAGAAGAACCCATGACACATCATAATTTGCATGCATTTTTCTTTGTATGGATCACTCCATGGAATTCATGTGCGAGAACCCATATCATGTCATAGTTTGTACTTTTAGTCATTTTATGCATCGTGCCATGGAATTCACGAGAAAGAACCCATGCACGAAATGTGCCTTGTGAATATTTTAGAATTTTGTTGTGGCTCATGTCATGGAATTCACATGAAAGAACTCATGCTTAGAGCATTTTATATGTCCCCCAGACACGATATGTCCGCGTGAAGAAAAAATGGGGACAATATTATATGAAAAATATGCAGATCCTTGATTTCATGTAGTATGTAAATTCCTCGATCCGAACCAAAAAGGGCGAACCTAAGGGCATGATTTAATGAAGTGCATATTCCTTGATCCGAACCAAAAAGGCCGGACCTAAGGGCATGATTTAATGAAGTGCATATTCCTTGATCCGAACCAAAAAAGGCCGAACTTAAGGGTGTGATTTAATGAAGTGCATATTCCTTGATCCGAACCAAAAAGGCCGAACCTAAGGGTGTAATTTCATGATGTGCACATTCCTTGATCCGAACCAAAAAGGCCGAACCTAAGGATGTAATTTCATGATGTGCATATTACTTGATCCGAACCAAAAGGCCGAACCTAAGGTGTGATTTCATGCATATGTATTCCTTGATCCGAACCAAAATGGCCGAAACTAAGGAGTGATTTCATGCATATGTATTCCTTGATCCGAACCAAAATGGCCGAAACTAAGGACAATATTTCATGGGTGAGGGAGAAAGGGAACCTTGATCTGAACCAATATGGCCGAAACTAAGGACAAGAATTCACGAGTAAGGGAGAGATTTCCTTGATCCGAACCAAACAGCCGAAACTAAGGACAAGAATTCATGGATGAGAAGAGAGGGCTCCTTGATCCGAACCAAACAGCCGAAACTAAGGGCGTGAGGGCAGCATCATATCTCACCTTCTCACCTCCTTGGAGCAAACCAAGGTTCCTCCCCTTGCTTCTCCTTTTCTCCCTATGTGCTTTTTGTGTAGTATGGTGTGTAGTAGGAGTAGAATGTTGCTACTAGAGGAGAGGAAGACTAGCGAACCAGAGTAAAATGAGCCCCCCCTCCTGTACGCATGGGAGCCAGCTATTTATAGGGACGAAGCGTGCAGCGCTGCGGCTGGAGGTGTGTGCGCCCACGTCCACGTCCACTGATCGTGGGATCGTGGGATGGTGGGAGCGTGCTGGCTCCTTTCTCTTCTTTTTTCTATTTGTTTAATCGCTAATTGACTGGCAACGTCTAATTACCCATGGGTCCTGGGCACTAACCCATTTACTTCTGTGCGTGATTGGCAGATGGATGTGGCTACACATGCACATGTACGTAGCCATTTTCAAAGTGGGCTAGGCCTGATTAATTCTAATGATCCATTAAGGCTAATTTTCTTAACGTGCATGAGACAGAGATATGAGAATACATTCTTTCATTGATAAATCTACGACGATGCGTGACACATTTTTATTCAAGCATTGCACCAATATTTCATTAGATGTCGTAGAATGATATGCTCACATTTATTCTGTGGAATAATATTTTGGCGACATTGGCGCCTGTCATGATAATTTGATTTTATGTTAAAATTAGAATTCCGCCGCCGGTGATGGCGTATATGCAGGCGAGCCATGTGTCCTCTATATTTTCATTAGGACAAAACTTGATGAGCATTTATTTGTTTCATCACATAATTATTGGCTCTTTTCAATGTCCGTAGTATCACCATTCAGCAATATATCATACCATTATTTTCATCAGCCCTTGCTTTGAACGACCGAATATTTTTAAATTGCCCCTTTCATTATTAAACGGATTTTTGTTTCTTTCTTTTTCTTTCGCGGCGATCGACCCTATTATTGGCTTTCTCTATCGAATTATATGTTGTGTGTATCCGTTAAGATACAACGATATTTTGATGGAGGAACATACTGCACGATGCTTTGACAATATTGGCGTCGTCTTTGACCGTGAGATTTTAGATCAGTATCCGTCGGCGACGATGCGCGTACATACATGACAAATTTATTTTTTTTGCCATATTTTATAATTGTCGGTTTAATGTCTGCATTATCAACGTTTGAATATATAATATGCCTATTTTTGTCGGTCGTCGATTTGAGCGGTTGATTATATTTTTTAATTGATTCTTTTCATTATAAAACAGATTTTTGCTGTTTTGCATTTATATTTTATGTGGTTTATGCATTTTATTTTATCTTGGTCAAAATCCATGTCAACACCCATCCCTCCGGGGGCCATCTTCTCGAAGGGGGCCATCGCCTTGCCAGGGAAATACTGCTTCTCAACGGCGACTATCTCCTCAAACCCGGCCTTGAGCCTCTCATAGGTGGCCATTAGAGTTTCTGGGGTTGGCACGATGGGGCCGTTGCTGTTCTTCCAGCTTTCTTTGTTCAGGAGTTCATCCGCCAACGTCATCAACTCTTTGGCCAGTGCTTGTTTCTTGGAGTTCTTCGTCTCCATGGGTTGGCCCGCCAACATCGCCAACTTGTTGGCCGGTGCTCGCTTCCTGGAGATCTCTGTCTCGAGTGGGTTGTCTGCCGGCAACTCTTTGCCTAGTGCTCCAGGATCCATCAATAAACTGACAAACAAAAAGCAATCGAAAGGAAACCACAATCGCAATGAAAACGGGGAAAGAATAGGCAGTGAGAATCGATCGGTGCTTTGCAAAAAGAATATTCTTGGAATGAAAATAGAGTAGCATCACTGATTCGCCCACCTTTCCTTCGTCGGTACAGAAGAAAAATGGCAGAAGTGAGTAGCCTGGAGTGAGGTTTTCTTCAAGAAAGGGGAGAAAGGGCTTGAACGAGCGTTCTAGTGAAATGATGGTTGCTTCGTCCCGTCCAACTTCGAGGCCACTTTACCACTGCTGGTAAAGGTCTGGGTTTTGTGATATGACGGGTCATGACGGCACACCGGGGTGACTGGTGAGTCTTGACTGCAGCACTTCGCTGTGATTTGGTGGATGACACGCGGGCCTGGATGCTTGATGTCCCGCAGGTCCGTGAAACAATGTAAGAGCTAGTATAATAGAGCCTAGTCAGCTAGCTATAAGTGCGACCTGGCACACCGTTAGGGCTGGACCAAAAGCTCATAGCTCGCGAGCTTAATGAGCCCTCGATAATTCGGCTTGTTATGCTCGTGGGTCGCTTCTTAATGAACAAAACCAATCATTAGTTTCTTAACGAGCTTAACGAACGAGCTAACAAGTTTCACACTAAGTTCGTTAGTAACAACACAACACATGTTTCATCTTACGTGAGAAAATTGTTAACGAGCGCTCACGGGCTTAACGAGCTTGAAACGAACCGAGCCGAGCAGGGTTTTTTGCTCGTTAATCTTTTCAAGCTTAACGAGCCGAGCCTTAACGAGCACGAGCTTAATGAGTCGAGCAGTTCGTTAATCCACCCCTGCACACCGCTTGGAATAAGCGGGTAGCTATCTCAAAAAACAATCAACAAGTAAAAAAAAAATACGACGACCTGGAACGTACACAATTTTAAACGATTGTTTTGATGGAGTGAAAAAAGAAAACTACCCCACTATACATATATATATAGACAAGAGCCTCTGCGCTTGCTTGCTAGGGTTGCTCTATTCACACACTCTCATCCTCTCCAGACCTAAACAAGATAGCCGTGTTAACAATGTCTTTCTATCCTCACCGCTGGTTACAGATCCGGACGTATCCCCTCCGCCGGTGAAGGGGAGGAGGGGCAGCGTTTAGGTAGTCATCGACAGCGAGGGAGGAGACCCACTGCCGGCCGCACCGTTATCTCTGGCCAAGCGCCGGCACGGGAGGTCCTCCGATCCCTTCTTCGCTGTCCTAGTGTGGGTGGATCCGGCCTCCCGCCGCCCACCTATCCACACCCCGACGACCTTCAAGTATATCTTCCTTCGAAACCGGTCTAGCTCTACTTCCCCAACTCGCTACGTCACTGCATGTGCATCATTTTCTACCTCTCAGCCCCCTCGTAGCTAGGCTCGTTCGGATGGTCCAATGCCACCTAATTTTTTTCTATTGTTAGAGGTAAAGCTACTTCATGGAGTCGAATCTTGTACTTGGTTCAAACAGGGAATAAAGGGGGAAAAGTTAGTATGTACATCAGACTTGGTACAAACAGGAAAGAAAGGGGTGAAAGTAATACAGACTGGCCATCCAACCGGTTTCTTGGTTGAAAAGGGAAATATAGGGGAAACGCTGTACACAGTGGTATGACCAGGACTAGATTTGCTATCCACACATATAAATAGGTGGCTAAAGTGAACAAAAATGGGACCAACCCAGATATGTTGCTTAGATGTTTGTTTCTCGGGGCAACAAACTCTGAATCGCCACTTTATGCCCCGGTTTAGGTACACGGTGCTGGACTACTGGTGCACCCACTGTCCCATGCCCTTATAGCAAATATTTAGCTGTTCTTAATCTAACGTGCCTGGTAAAATGAAGCCATGCCACTGTTATAAGTCATGAGAAGTTTAACCAAATGGTTTTGCCAGTAATTGTTTGAGACTCTGACTGTTTCCTCTGTAGCTTTTTGTGCAAATAGGGATATCCATTTCACCTTGTTGCTTTTGCGACCTTTTGGTGCACTGCACAAAACACTTCTTAAAAGAAGTTATTTTTGTGCAGTTTAACTGGAATGTCACACCGGAACCGTTGGTTCATTTCGGTGGAACTGCACAAAGGGAGATCTGTGTTCCAATCTTCATCCTCCATGTTGGCACCATAACCTTCCTTTAGGTAAGAATGATATTTAATGCATGTGTTCACCTCTATTTTGCAACTGCCATGAGAAAATAATGCTATTGTTTACTAGTACATTTGTACTCCCTCACTGACAAAACCAAATCTGAAATACAAGGCCAATCATGTACTTGGTTTCACCAATTGGTGAGGAGAAAGAGAAATAGAGCATGAAGAGGAAGAAGAAGAAGAAGAAGAAGAAGAAGAAGAAGAAGAAGAAGAAGAAGAAGGAAATGAAGATCACACGATGGTACTATCCTATGTTATCCTAACATGTTGCTAGTGGTATTGTATTGCTGTGTTGCTACTAGTATTAATTTGCTTGAACAAATGCACTTGTAGTACGTAGCAGAGTAGTACTTGGCTTGACAACACATCATTCTAATTAACTGGATTCTGGATGCATGTATGACCCAGCTCTACATGATCAACAGTGCCAAGGTGATCTTCCTGAAGCCGAGGCCTCAGTCGAGGCCATTCAAGGGCTCCGGCAACGTCTCCCTTACATGTGAGGCGATCCTCCAGGAGCCCTTCCACTTTTGCTGTCTCTCCTACAAGGTCACTTAATCAATTAGGAGTACTTAAGCAGCACTAATTAATCACTGCCTAATTTTCCTATCAGAGTTAAACAAATCTTTAGTAGCACCCTGTGCTAAATCATGTACGTGTGTATGTGTGTCTGTGGTGGTGGACCATGTGGTGGAGCAGAGAGGGGATCTTGGTAGTGTCATGAGATAATAATGCTATTGTTTTGCATGTCAATTTATTGCCACTGGTTCAATGAGGCAATGTTTTGCTTCTGTATTGTCATCATGAATTTGATGCTAATGTTAAAGTAATATGCTAATGTCTTTCTATCCTTTCTCACTAAGCTAATGAAGGTTTCACCTTGCTCCTACTTGTGCAAACAGGGATCATGTTGTGCCAATCGTACATTTTAGTGGAACTGCACAAGAGAATACAATGAACTGTATCCCAGCCAGTGCTTTAACTCTGCTGAAAGTTCTTGATAATCTTTCGATATAATCTCACCATTGGTAAACAAGAGTGATGTCAACCATACATTTGAAGTGCACAAAAATATATACTATTGAATGATTCCAGTGAGTGATTTATCATCTCTTCTGGGACTACTTGAATAAGCTTCTTGCTCAGGTTGGTACCGGCCTAAGGCCTTCATCCATGTTAGTTTGCTGTCATCTCTATTTGTATCGTGCTACTGTGTTGCTACTGTCATGAGAAACTCCTTTATCTTTGCACGTTAAAGTTTTGCAACCTATGATACATGGCAATGCTTTGAGTGTTGAGCTAATTGGCACTGATTAAATAAACTAATACATTTCTTTAAGCAAGACTACTATGTTGCTAACTTTACCCATTACGATAATGAGCGTGCTTCTATTTGTTAGTGTATGTTTCATCAACTAGTCCCACTATTACAGTAATCTCACTCTCAATATATGTGCCAATAGGGATGCTCGATTTTGGTGGAACTGCACAAAAACTTTGGGTGCTTCATTGCCTTGACTGCATCCTTCCTTTCCTTTCAGTCGCTTATCTCGGCTTCCAGTCAAAGGAAATACTAATTGATATGCTTCCTCACATAGGTTGGTACCGGTCTTTATCCTGATTATTGTGCTTGTCATCTGTATTGGTAATTTGGTATTATGCTACTGTTGGCCGATTTCATAAAGGAGTAACTTGGAGCCTGAACTCGTAGGCAAATCATTACATTGGGCGATTTCAGTAGAACTGCACAAAAAGATCAGATGGACAGATACTTATGCTGCTGCTATGTACTCCAAATTTCACTCAGGAAAGCATCGATGTTGACAAGAAGAAGTGCCAGAGTGAATGCCAACAATATTGGTTGGCGCATAGCCCAGAAAAATGCAGTCCAGTCTTTGGTCCCAATTTGTGCCTTTTGGTTATCGCCACGTATGCTGGTAGCAAACTGTATGGCATGGAGTCTAAAGATTCCAGACAAGTTGGTTGACGCGTATATTCATCTGGTACTTAATCAGTCTGCACGCCAGGGATGCTCCATTTTAGTTGAACTGCACAAAAATTTTGGGTGGTTCATTTTATCGACCGCCTCCTTTCTTGTCTGCAATGTACAATTTTGGCGAGCTATAGGACCAAGATGAGCCAGTAAACTAGTTGGATGAAAGTAGTGGCCAAGTTGCTCAAACCTCCCTCGGCATCGAGGCCACGATCTCGAGGATAAACCTACAAGCAAAGTTCAGATTGTTTGTGCTGCCTCTTATGTACTCGAAAGTTTGCTCGTACAAGCATTAATTTTAGCAAGAAGTACCACCGAGTGAACACAATTTACTAGTCTATACCCTAGGTAATTAAAGTTTGTCCATGGATGATATTGGTTGTGACCTCTCAATCATTTGGATGCATAAACATGCTGAACATGTGTATATCTGAATCTTTTTTTGAATGTTAGCTATGTATATTGTCTTGTGATCTATCAATCATTTGGATACATAGACATGCTGAACTTGTGTATATATGAATCTTTTCAGTTGTTGATTGTGAATGTTGGCTATGAATATGAACGTGTCCTCTTAACTTGAGTTTGATACGAATGTTTACCTTTTCTGTTGTACTTGTGTGTGAACTTGTTAGAATGTCTAATGTGGGATTGTGACGTGTGAGTGTCAATGGCACACCTTCTTCCTGAGAAGAATTGCACCTGCTTGTTAGGGTAGCAACGACGCATCAACTCTTTTTTATCTTTTTGCTCTGTCTTCCCCCTCCCCCGCTCAACCCCTACTGTAATGTTTTCGGCCTCAAAACAAACATAGTACTACGTTGTTTTTGGGCCCTGATGAAAAATCAAGTGTTGCTTTCTGTAGGTTGGCCCGCCCAGCAAATGGGCTGCTGGTCCACCACGGACTGGGAGGCTAAAAATACAAGTTGTATGGTGCAAAGCCAAGTAAAAAAAACACCATCGAGAGACATCCACTTAAAAAATCGTGTCTGATGTGCTTCTTCAGTCGCGCCGCCGGCCCCCTCTTTAATCCAGTTCGCTCCATTCCCCAGCCGCCAGCATGGGAGGAAGTTTATTTCCCCCTCGCGCTGCCGGGGGATTGAAGAAGCGCGGCATCGAATCCAACACCGGCGATGGCTGCTTGTCCAAGTAATTTTCAGATAAGAAACTGCATGTTTGAGAGGCAGAGCATTTAAATCAACACGCATTTTTCAAACATGGATAACAGAATGTTGGAAATTTTATTCATGGTAAAAAAATGGAACTAACAACAAGTTAACATCATGCTGATCAACATTCATGTATGGCACATCTTCATATGATGCAAAGTCAAAAAGATATGCTATTTTCAAAATGCCAAGACAATGTTGAGTGTGCGAAAAACTGGGTAAACTAGGGACGAAATTTTGGCAAGTGTTAGATATTTTTTAACTGCACCAGTTGGAATTGAAACCAGGTAGTACAGCTTTTGGGTGAGAGGGCTGCAGCCACTGGGCTACTGCGGTATGTTCGAAAGAATGAATGCGTCTTCCCCGGCTCCGGTTTTTTCCAATCCGTGTGCGCTCGCCGCGGCGCTGCCGTATGCCATTGTCAACATGCTCAACAAACAAGAGGAATCCGGAGAGGACTGTACGCCAAGAGGCTGATAGTGGGGACCCATCAGGTCCAAGGCCGTACGCAAGCAAGTACCTCATTGGAAAAAAAGCTTCCTCCTAATTGTATACTGACGTTGGGGCCCTCGGGTTTGTCAACCTAGTCAATAAACAAAATAAATTTCCAACGATGACTATCATCGGGGAGCTTTTTTTAGGGGTATCGGGGATCTAGCTGGTATCATTTTTTCAGAGGGCGAACAAGTATCAGTTAGGCCTAGGTTTTGTTTTTTAACATGCGTAGCCCACGACATACCGACACAGTCGTTTCAACTTATTTTTTTGAGGTCCATCATGTACGTACCGGACTATGGGCCTCCAACGTAGGTTTTACTTTTTCTTAAACATCGGCAGCCCAATGTATTTTTTAATAAAATGCAGTGTCCAATTTATGTTTTCCCTTCTAACCACATTATATATATATATTATTACTATTATCGTATATTTAATAGAAACTTATATATACATTATAAAAACATCCCACGTCTTATTAACTTATAAAAATAAATATTTAACAGAAGTTGGCAAGGAAAATCCTGGTTGTTTTTTACTCTCACGCAAGGAAAATCCTCGTTGTTTTTTACTCTCACGCAAGGAAAATCCTGGTGATTGTGTACAAAAGCTTGCGAAGATTTTAAGGACCAATGTAATAATAACGCGCTCATTTTTCTTTTGTGCAATAACTCACTAATTTGTTAATTTTATATATAATAAAATGTGTAGCTTCAGTTTATTTTTTGATATTAATTGCTTCTTCTAACCCAACCTTAAATATAGAACAAGCCCAGCTAATTTATGAATTTCAAGAAAGTGCAAATGGGCTGTGATTTCTTAGAAAAAAATTAAATAGACCGCATTGACTCTAAATTATTTGTTCACCCAGCCCAGCAAATGGACTGTAAATTCTAGAAAACATGGGTTAAATATATGCTACATTTTTGCAGGCTGACATGTGGGCCAATAGGTCGGAGCCTACGCAAGGCGTTGCCAACTTAGTCAACAAATGATTCTGACATCCACAACCATTGGATTTATATCCAACGGCCGGCATGCACCTTCAATCTCTCATCTTCTTCCTCCAGCGTCGCCGGAACCGCCTACTCCCGCCTCCGGCGGCTAGCGGCTTTGCTTAGCACGCATCGCTACGAAGCGCTACCCCACCGCCGGCCAGGCTATCCCTCCACCCCTCCACACCTCCTGTTATTCTCCATCGACTCCAGCCCCACGCCGCACCAGAACCAGTTATAACCCTCGTACTCCCCTTAGCGTGGGCATCCACCGGTTTGGCTTCGCCGGCTCTGGGTCATTCCCTTCCTAGGCCTCGTCGTCGTCCACCGCGTTGGTGCTCTCGGCGTGGCGTGGTCAACATGGTCAACAAACGACAGCCATCGAAAGAGGGATGTAAGTGGACAGGCTGACAGTACGGACCCACACAAGCAAGTGCCTCCTTATTACGCGAAAAAATGATTGCTCCTGCTGACAGCTGGGACCCACCGGGAAAATCTTCGCACGGAAGGAAGTGCTTCCTTATTATGCGAAAAAAACTATTCTCCTGATGACAGCTGAGACCCGGCAGATTTGGTGGCTGACTTGTGGGCCTACTAAGCTGACGCGTTCGCATGGATTTGTCAACTTAGTCAACAAATGATTCTAGCAGCTGGACCGTTGGATGTTAATCCAACAGCCATGCTGCTTCTTCAACCTCTGATCTTTTTGCTCCAGCCGCCCAAACCAGCGCCGGCGGGACCGCCTGCTCCTGCCTCCCGTGTGCGGCAGTGCTGCCGCGCAGGCCTCACCACCCTACCCTAACCCCATCGTCGGCTAGGCCTTCCCTCTACTCACCCACACCCCGTGTTATTCTCCGGCGACGGCAGCCTCACATCGCAGCGGAACCAGTGAACTCTCGTACTCCCCTCCGCGTGGGCATCCACTACCTCATCTTCCTCAGCTCCGCATTGTTCCCTTAGCAGGCCTCGCCATCGTCCACCGCCTTGGTGCTCTCGGCACGGCGTGGTCAACGTTATCAAGGAACGACAGCCATCGGAAGACAACTGTACATGGTGAGGCTGACAGCTGGACCCACCAGCTACATCTTCGCACGCAAAGAAGTGTCTTCTTATTACGCACAAAAAAATGATTCCTCCCCCTGACAATTGGGACGCACCACATATATATTCACACGCAAGAGAGTGCCTCCTTATGCTCCCTGATAGCTGGGACGCACCCGGTCGAACCGTACGTAGGGTTGTCTGTCTGGTCGCGAACGTGTATGTATATACTGGTCGATCGGTCTCTCTACAAGGATGAACCATGGCCGAGTAAGTAGCGGCACGTGTCGTAGTAGAGCCCCCGACGTAGCAGTTCAGGCAGTCCCGGCTAAATCGTGTACACGTACGTACAACCACATGGCAAAAAATACGGCCACATACGTACATATGGGCGGGGTCTCGAACGCATACTCACGCATACGTACAGCCAGGGCTCGTGTACATGGAGAGGCAATAGACGGCAGCAACGGTGTCCTGTTCATCGGAAGCCAACCGGCTGGGTTGGAACGGAGAAACTGCGTCGTGTTCATCGGGAGGCAACGAAATGCGTCGTGTTCATCGGGAGCCAACCGGCTTGGACGGAACAGCCGAAACGAGGCCTGGCATACCGCAGAATGGAGGAAACGGACTTGTGTTCGAGCTCCTATATGGTCGAAATGGGTGCTGTTGATCGAGAGGGGTGTGGCGTACCGCAAAACAGAGGAAATAGACTTGTGTTGGAGCGCCTACGGTCGAAACGGGGTCCTGTTCATCGGAAGGGGTGTGGCGTACCGCAAAATGGGACTACACGGGCTACTGTTCATCCACCGTCTACTGCCTCGCTCTAGCCTCCACTGGCTACTGTTCATCCACCGTCGACTTCCTCCGGCCTCCACCTGCTACTGTTCATCCACCGCGTCTTCCTCCTGCCTCCACCAGCTACTATTCATCCACGGGCTACTGTTCATCCGGCCTCCACCGGCTACTGTTCAACCAGCCCTCCATGGGGTTCTGTTCATCCACCTCCAACCGGCTCGGGTGTGTGTGGCGGCTTCCTCGATCGGGTTCCTGTTCATCCAGCGGTAACGGCCTACTACTACGTACCATGGGGTCCTGTTCATCCAACCTCCACTAGGATTTGTTCATCCACCCCCCCAACAACGGTCACTGTTCATCAAGAGGCAGCAGGTTCGATCGGCTTCAGTTAGCAGCATACAGTAGCAAAGGAATCGCTCGGGTTCAGTTAACTGCCAAGGGATCGATCGCTCGGCTTCAGTAACGTAGCTAGTGCAATCGCTCGGGTTCAGTAAGCGAATGCCTCGCTCGGGTTCAGTTAGAGCCCAACGCCTCGCACACACGCACGTACGTGTACGAGAGAAACATGCAAACCTCCGTGCATCGCTCGGCCCCGACCACCCACCGTAACCGGGAACTCCCCGAAATTTTCCTCGCCCTCGCTTCTACCACGATTTTTTCCGTCATGAACGGCCCAAAGAATGTCATGCAGGTGCGTCCCCGACCCGCCCACGACGAAAAGCCCATTTTCTGTCATGATTTTTTGTCATAGAAGTAGGAGCCCACCACATCTATGATGATACGTGGTTTTGTCACAATTATCGTCATAGAAGTGTCATAAGCATGACATAATTTTTTTTCATTCGAGCCAAAATGTCACGGATGTGTATTTTTTTTGTAGTGTCCCCAAGAGCCGTCCGGAGGCCAAGAAATCCACTGGCGACGCCTCAGGCTCCGCTCCTGTCACTGGGGCGCCCCTCCCTTCTGCATAGGAAGGCGTGCCCGACGCCTCCCTCAGAACAGGCTCGGGGGCTTCCATCTGGAGGGCCTCTGACCTGACCAATGCGACGAGGGAGGCACTCGGACACCACTTGGAGGCGTGCCTTGGTGCGCGCCCCCACCACCAAGGAGCACGGCGCGAGGCGCCAGGAGCACGAGAGTTGATCATCAAGGCGATCGAGGAGCTTCAGGAAGCGCAAGCCATGCGCGGCGAGTGTCACCCCGCACAACCCACCGGTGCAGCTGCTGCCCCCGACGCGGGTGGCGAGCTGCGCGTCTGCGTCAACATCCCGGGCCTCAACAGGGCCGCTTCGCAGGACCTCTTCTGGCTATCGCGCGTCAGCCGAAGTGGGGGCTACCCCTGTAACTACGTCCGCATGCCGTTCGGCCTGCTGAACATTGGTGCCTCGTACCAGCGTCTAGTGTGGCGTGCTATGGCGTCTCATGAGGCTCGGCGCTCAGCGGTCGCGTCTCAGGAGGTCCCGGACCCTCGCGAGCCCCCTGGGCCTCGCGAGCCTCTCAAGCCTCTGGAGCCGCCCGGCTCGTGAGGAGCAACCTCCACGGCACACTTCATCAACTACCCCGATGCTTCTCCAGCATCATTGCCAGGTGAATTTTTGTTTGGTCAATTGGGGGCGCCCCTCGGGCTGCATTATCCTTAGGCTACATGGCATGTCCTGGCAGCTGTATTGTTTTGCGCATGTATCAGAACTGGCCTTGCCTTCGATAAAATTTCCTTGATATTTCAACCTGCGTGCCCGGTGCTTCGTCACCATGAATGTCGTCGCGCCCTCGCAATCCCGCCCACGACCGCCTCATGATTAAGGGCTGGCACGGCGTCTGTGCTCGGGTCTGTCCCTGCAGCGTTGTTAAATCCAAGCGATCGAGCTCTGTCTCACGGCCCAGCTCCCGTGCACGTCACCTCCCGGGGTCCTTGGTGCCTTGTCCTCACATGAGCTAATCACGAGTGGGTGAGTAAGGGCGCGCGGCCCGGTTCGTACAACCGCAATCTGGTGCTTCGCCATTGCGGGAGCCGCGCGCCGGGTGTTCTTCCTTGGGTTATTGCATGAGAAGTCTCGGCACGGTGTCTGTGCTCGGGTCCTCCCTACAGCATTGATAAAAACCAAGCGACCAAGCTCTGTCTGGTGGGCTGGCCCCGTCCACGTCACCTCCTATGGGTCCTTGGTGTCCGGCCTTCTCATGCGTTGACCTTCGGAAGTTCGCTCGGCGCAGGTTGCCCCCATCACACAGGTTTCATAAGCGCGCTCCGCGCCCAAAATTCAGGCGCAACCCGCCTAGAGGTAGGACCTCTTGAGCCCCGCGCTGGTTCATGAGTGCCCAGATACACCTGTCGGATCCAGGGCTCTGCATACCCAAAGAAGGTTCGAACTCTGGGGCGTGTGCGAAGAACTCAACCAATCCTGCCAACCAAACGCGCCGCCCTACAACCTAGCTCGAAGAACAGGGAAGAAGATGGACACGGTAGTTTACCCAGGTTCGGGCCACCTTGCGGTGTAATACCCTACTCCTGCTTTGTGATGGATTAGTCTCACAAGGGGCTGAGGATGAACTAGTACAGTGGATGAACAAGCTCGCGAGGCTTGCTCTGGTGAGAGTGAGTTGTTCCCGGTCCGATTGGATCTTTTCTTTTATGGTGGTGGCTAACCTATATATGGTGGCCTCGGTCTTCTTCCCCGAAAACGAAGGCGGGAAGGGATTCCACAATGGCCAATTTAAAACGGGACAAGTAGTACATCTTATTCTGACAAAAGGTGGTCTTCACCTGCAAAGCTTCTGGCCGTGACGCTACGGTGGGCTCGATGATGACATCCGTCCTACCGTCCTGACGGTCTTAATCTCGTTGCACGGGAATGGAAACCTTTGGGTGCACAGAACGATCGTGGAGCATAACCCGCCGCCAGACAACCTTGGGTAGAGCCGGCACACTCATTGTTTTGTGAATCAAAGATTGTGACTAACTTTGGAGCTGGCATATACGGCATCCGAGTTTGAGAGAACTAGGGTTGGAGCATTCTATGAGCCGCCGTCGATGTGACCTGGTGATCCATTAATCCGAAGCAAGATCGCTTTTTCTTCTGCGCGGTCAGACATTATCGAGACCGACAAGTATTTCTTCTGCTGATTCAATTCGTACACGGTGGCGGAGGTCAGCCCCGACTCGATTTCCTATGCAATCAAACCGCCAGGATTACCAGCGCTGCGTCTCGGTCAGGAGGATCAAGTTGCCAAATCACCGAGACAGTCCATATCTACTGCCGTGCACTGTTTCGCTGGTTTCAAACCCCGAGGCATCAACTCATAAGCTGCTGGTGCTACTCCCTTTGGGTAAAGGCCGAAGATAATTTCATCAACCACAAGTACTACTTGGTGCTCACGTGAGGGCAAATTTGACAATTTTGACCTCTGGACGAAATCAATTCACATAATGAACTGCCCGTGAAACTATTTCACTCCCCTGACCCTTTTGTGTAGCGTCCGCCACGCCGGCGCCACACCCTACGGTGCAGCGCCTAGGTCGGGGGCGTTGCACGCCTGTCCACCGTGGCAGCCCCTGGGCCCGCATCCAGCAGTGCAGTGCCTCCGAGCTAGGCGCCACACATGTAAAGTGCAGCGCCTAAGATCTAGGCGCCACACATTTGAAGTGCAGCGCCTAGCGCGTAGGCGTTGCACTGTGACTTATCCAGTCACTTGGCTGGCCCCCCCTCCCCCACTCCCCCCACACCACACACTCTCCCACTCTCTCCCCAAGCTTTGCCCCCTCTCCCACTCTCTCTCCCTCTCCCAAATCTTGCAAATTTGAAGAATTTGTCCGTGGATTTCGAAGTCAAACCCTTCCTCAAGGTAATCTTCTCCGATCCCCTTGTTTAGATCCAAGTAATGTTATGAAATTGCTCATTTGTTGCTAGTTTGGGGAAACCCTAGTTTTGTTTGGATCTAGAGATTTGCATGGAGATGTGAGATGTTTGTTTGCCAATTTCCTATGATTAGGCTTTGTTAGTATGCTAGGGTTATTCTTATGGGTGTTCTTATGTTGGTGCTAGGGTTAGGTTTAGGGCTAGGGTTATGGTTAGGGTTAGGGTTGTTGTTTGATATATATATTAAGGTTTGTATTCCGTGTTAATCCTTGGATTAGTACTCATGGAAGCAATGTGACCTTGTGTTGTTTGAATGCTTATAGGGATGAGAAGAACATGTGTGTTTGTTCATCATGGGGACAAAGACGCCTTTTTGAAAGGCAATATAGAACCGGACCCGGATGAGCTTGACATGGTGTTTGATAGTAGTCCTAGCTATGCGGAGCTCTTGCAACAAGTGAGGAAAGATTTGAATTGGATGGACCCTAGTGATATCGTTGAGTTGGAGGGAAGGCATAATGTTGGTTTTGGAATGCACATCCGTTGGAAGACAATGCGTGTCAACTCGGAGCATCGTTGGGTTGCATACAAGGAGACGGTGGCCGAATCACTAGACAAGGCTCTTGAGTTATTTGCAACGAAGAAGGTTGATTCAAGTTTGCATTTGGACTTGAACCGGAACCCCTCCCCTTTGGTTGCTAGTAGCCCCCCACCCTTGAAGCGAGATGAAATTGTTGAACCTCTTTTGACCCAAGAAGTGAGGCCAACATTGAGCCCGTTTACAAACAACCAAGATGAAGCTTTGCAAGAGGACAATGATGAGTATGCGGACGATGACAATGAAGTTGATCTCCATGACAACAATGTGGGTGATCTCGACAAATATCATTTGCAAGAGACAATGGACCATTCCATCCCTTTTTCCTGTGCATATGCATCGGACTCGGATGACGATGGTCCCGATGAACAAGTTGATGCGGAGGGGTTCACGGTGAAGGAGGCCGAAGCTTTGGAGAAGGTATTCGGTCGGGATCATCGGACTACATTGTTCAAGGATGTTAGTCTCGCGGATGAAGCCGTGGTAGATGGTGGCCAATGTGTATGTCTTGGGGTTAGGCCAAGCTCTCACCGTGATTTGGGAGACGACAAGAACCGGATTGCTAAAGGTTCTAAGTTCGAAACCTTGTTGGAATTGAAGATGTGGCTCGACAACTACTCGGTTACGCATTATCGTCCACACAAGGTGGTGAACTCGGACGTCAATGTGCGCTACACGGTTGCATGTGCATGTGAAGATGAAATATGTCCGTGGATTGTGCGTGCAAGACCATGGAAAGGAGGTCCAACTTGGCATGTAGTGAGTTGTGTGCCAACTCACATGTGCCAAGGCAAAAGGGTGGATGGCAAGATTGTGTCCCAAGACCATAAACAACTCACGTCCGAGTTCATCGCTTACAGGCTCTCCAACTCAATATCCACACTTCCAACAATGAGCGTCCAACATGTCATTGACCTTGTGAAAGCCATCTTTCATTACAAGGTGAAATACGGCAAGGCATGGAAGGCGAAGCAAGCCGCATTTAAGATGTTGTATGGTACTTGGGAGGAAGCATACAACCGAATCCCTAGGTTGTTGTTAGCCATGGCCGCGACAAACCCGGGCATGGTTCATGTGGTCGAGCCTCATGGGGAAAAACAACGGTTCATGACGGAAGGAAAGTCCGAGTATTTGGCCGTGCATTTTGGGCGTTCGAGCAATGCGTGAGGGCTTTCGAACATTGTAGGTCGGTCATCGCCATTGATGGCACGTTCTTGACCGGACAATACAAGGGCACCTTGTTGGTTGCGATAGCAAGTGATGCCAATAACCAGGTGTTGCCATTGGCATTTGCTTTGGTTGAGGTGGAGAACAATGACAACTGGGAGTGGTTTTTGCGTCTTTTGAGGACGAAGGTGTTACCCGCTCAGAGGGAAATTTGTGTCATATCAGATCGGCATCAAGGAATTCTTAACGCAGTGGAGATTCATATTCCCGGGCATGCTCCGTTGCACCATCGATGGTGCATGAGGCACTTTTGTTCGAACTTCTATAGGGCATGTGGCCTTAAGGAGTTGGCCGATGATCTTCAAGATTGTTGTCTCGCTTTCTCCGACAAGCGGTTCTCCACTTTGTTGAACAAATTGCTAGCACACAAAAAACTTGATCCCGGGGGTCAAGACTTTCTCAATAGGCACATTCAATACTGGAACAAGTGGGCACGTGCTTTTGATGAAGATGGCCGGAGATACGGTCAAATGACAAGCAATATGGCCGAATACTTCAATAGGGTGCTCAAAGGTGCACGTGGATTACCCGTGACGGCAATAGTTCAATACACATTTGACAAGATGAATGCGTACTTTGTAAAGTACTCGATGAAAACGGATGCACAGATAGCGGGTGAGAACCCGCGCAAGTACAAGTACAAGTTCCCACCCAAGGTTGATGAATGGTTGGTATTTCAATCACGGAAGGCGGACTCAGAAGAAGCTATATTATATGACAACGAAGAGTGGAAGTACGAAGTGAAAGAGCCAGGAGGAACCACAAACGATGGCCGGCAACATGGAGGTCGGGCTTTCAAGGTGTCATTAACACAATGTGATTGCACTTGCGGGAGGCCATTGTTGCTTCATCTCCCATGCTCACACTTGTATACCGCCGGTCGCATTAGGAATGTGGACATCAATCACCCACGCACCATGAGGGAGTCGGAGTTCTCAATCATGACGGTCAAGAAAACATGGGCTCCCCGCTTTCACCCGTACTTTGACCAATCACAATGGCCGGAGTATCATGGAGTTCAACTATGGCCGGATCCGGAGTTGAAGGTTGTTAAACGGGGTAGACGTAAGACAAAGCGTCTTAGAAGCGACATGGACGGATGGGGCCATGGCGGCCGCCGCGAAGCGGGCAACGACCAATTCCAAGAGCCTCGTGAGAGCTCCCGTTGTGGGGAGTGCAAAGGTCATGGCCACAACAAAAGAAAATGTACGAAACCAAGGAAAAGGTCCAAGAAAAATGATGCAAGCACAAGCCAACAAGGAGCTACACAAGGGAGTCAACCAAGTGGTAGCCAACAAGTGCCAAGCCAACCAAGAGGTAGCCAACAAGTGTGAAGGCAACCACGTGGTACCCAACAAGTGCCAAGGCAACCAAGTGGTAGCCAACCTAGTGGTAGCCAACAAGTGCTAAGCCAACCAAGTGGTAGCCAACCTAGTGGTAGCCAACAAGTGCCAAGGCAACCAAGTGGTAGCCAACAAGTGCCAAGCCAACCAAGTGTTAGCCAAAGAGGATCTAGGCAACAAAGAGGTCAGCAACTAGGACTTACAAGAGGCCGTGGTGGTGGTAGAGCTCTTGGTGGTGGTCTAGGCCTTGGTGATGGTCTTGGCCTTGGTGGTGGACTTGGCCGTGGTGATGGACAAGGGCAAGTTCGTTATAGAGGAATGTTTGGATACCTCGATGGACAATTTCCGTATGTTCCTCACTAACTATAATGTTTCATATGTTCTTGTTTTTCATATGTTCTTATTTTTCATATGTTCTTGTTTTACATGTGCTTCTATTTGTTCTTATTGTCTTTACTAACCATTATGTTTCACTCATTGTAGGTATGGCGGCTTCCCAACCCAACAAACCAACAATGAAGGAGGATGGCGAAGATGAGATGGCGGGATGGTGGGAGAAGGCTGCGAAGAAGCTTAGAGAGGAGGATGCAGCCAAGCTAAAGAAGAAGAAGGAAGAGGAGCTTGAGGAGAAGAGGAAGGAAAGAGAGAGAGCGTCAAATGTGATGCGTGCTAGGGAGCAAGCGTTGGTGAGGAAATGTGAGGAGGCACAGAAGAAGCGTCAAAAGTATTTTGAAGAAAGAACCATGAAGCTTTGGGCAATTGCAGCTGAAAAAAGAGAGAGGGAGAATTAGATATTCATGGAGAGGGTAGTTAAGGAGGCTCACCTCATAAGGAAAAGGGAGGAGGAAGAGGAAGAAGAGAGGAAGAAGAAGAAGGGAAAGGGGCCTTGCTCTACGCAATAGAGCTATGTCATCCTCTTCGATTTGGTTGTGAACTACTATGTGTCATGAACTACTATGTCTCCTCCTCGATTTGGTTGTGAACTACTATGTGTCGTGAACTACTATGTCTCCTCCTCGATTTGGTTGTAAGAACTACTATGTGTCGTGAACTACTATGTCTCCTCCTTGATTTGGTTGTAAGAACTACTATGTGTCGTGAAGTACTATGTGTTACGAACTACTATGTGTCGTGAAGTACTTTGTGCATATGTTGTCTTCACAGTTGTTTGCTTGCTATGTATCAATCCTACTTCACATCACCTTACTATGTCTGCATATGCTAAAAAATTCACTAAGTCCAAGTGCAACGCCTAGCTCATGGGCGTTGCACTGTACAGTGTGGTGCCTCCAATCAAGGCGCTGCACAAGTCTGTAGCTATCCAGAGAGCAACAGAAGGCAGGGCAAGTTATAGACCTGTGTGGTGCCTAGCGTGGAGGCGCCACACTGTATAGTGCAACGCCCACGGGCTAGGCGCTGCAATGTACAATGCGGCGCCTCCAAGCTAGGCGCCACACAAGTCTGTAGCTATCCAGAGAGCAACAGAACGGAGGGCAAGTTACAGACCTGTGTGGCGCCTCGAAGCTAGGCGCCACACAGGTCTGTAGCTATCCAGAGAGCAACAGAACGTAGGGCAAGTTACAGACCAGTGTGGCGCCTAGCGTGGAGGCGCCACACTGTATAGTGCAACGCCCACTCGCTAGGCGCTGCACTGTACAGTGTGGCACCTCGAAGCTAGGCGCCACACAGGTCTGTAGCTATCCAGAGAGCAACAAAACGTAGGGCAAGTTACAGACCTGTGTGGCGCCTAGCGTGGAGGCGCCACACTGTATAGTGCAATGCCCACGATCTAGGCGCTGCACTGTACAGTGTGGCGCCTCTAATCTAGGCGCCACGCAAGTCTGTAGGTATCCAGAGAGCAACAGAAGGCTTGCCTCCAGTTTGGGCCAAAAAATTCGCTAAGTGTTTGTGTGACGCCTAGATGGGAGGCGCCACACTGTACAGTGCAACGCCCAAGCTCTGGGCGCTACACGGTAGAGTGTGGCGCCTCCCAGCTAGGCGCCACACAAACACTTAGTGTTTTTTTGTCATTCAGACTGGGTCATTTTCAGGCACAGTTCAACATTTCGTATAATAAACAGTAAGGATCAAAAAGTGTTCAACAAAGACAGCATTTCCTAGAATGACCATCACAAGAAGTTCAACATTACTAACACAACTCCAAGTTCAACGACATAACAAGTTCCACATTACTAAGAGCTACCACAACTTCAAGTTTAACATAGAGCTACCACCACTCCAAGTTAAACGACATAACAAGTTCCACATTACTAAGAGCTACCACCACTCTAAGTTCAACATTATAAATAGAGGATGATGACTAGTGCCTTCCGCGCTTGCTGGCTCCTCCCCCCCTCTTGATGCTTATCTTCTTCACCTTCCTAGGAAGAGGAACCCGCTCCGGCTCCGGCTCCGGTTCCTCCACGTCATCCAAATAGTCATCCAAAGCCGCCATCCGCGAGGTGCCGACCGTCCTTTTGCCTCTTTGGGTGAAGTCTTCAGGTGTGTACTTCTTGAATCCCTTCCTAGGCTTTAACTCGTATGCAGACCGAACCTGGTACGTCCCCAAGGTCATATCATCAGCAACCTATGCATCAACAAAAGATATGGAAAGACCGTGTGTGAGGATATAGTTAGCAATGCATCAACAATTGGATATATGCTCATGCCATACCTCTTGGGTGACCACACCCACATCCTCATCCTCCAAAGGATCACCATGGCCCTGGCCCGAAGTGGGATCTGATAGTGTCACCGACCTAGACCGTTCTGGTGATACATACTCGGGGTCACGACAACCGAAAAGGTTTGATAGCCGCCTTAACTTTTGGCCCTGGCGCTGCAACATGTACAAGTGAATGAGACATGGAACGTAGCAACACATGTTAAGTGCTAGTTTGAAAGAGATGTGAACCTTAATGAATGCTCGAAGTGCACCTTCCCCATCGCTTTTGCCAGCCGGGGTTGTTTCCAGAACAGTCTCGGTCTCATCAGCTGCTTTCTTGATCTGGGCACGCTATGAACAGAAACGGTATCAAAGTGTTAGGCAAGCGAAGATGTGAATAGTGCGAATGGAAAAGCAAAAAGGGCAAATACCACAAAGTTCATCATTGGAGCTGAAGGGATCACTGAGTTGCCTTTCCTGACTAATGTGTTGTACTGGTGCTGGGCTACCTCATCAAACAAGGTGGGTTCTTCCAAAATCTCCTCAGCATACGCCGGCTTGCATACCTCCACACGGGTACTTGCAAGAAACCATGTGAGATAGTTGTTGAACGCGACCGGGCAGTGCTCACGAAGCTGGGCTCGTTTTCCAGCCCTAGCTTGCTCCACACAAAGCGCGAACTGCACAACATACTTCCTGTGATGCTTGGCCCAATCCTTGATCTTCCGCTGCTTTTTCCTATCCAACCTGCAAGTTACAAACAGAATATTAGCATCATCGAAACCGCCGAGAAGCTGCTAAGGGCTCAAGGTTAATTATATCTTACGCGTGTAGCAACTTGTCTGTGTCCTCCCACTCCGGCGGGTGTGGCTGGAACAAACCAAACTGGCGGAACACCCGATGTGGCAGGTGAAACTCAACCGCCCAGTTGCATATCAGTGGGCACCGCATATGCCAGAGATCCCTATCCCTAGTGCACATCAGATTCAGCCTGAACTCTATAGGGTTACCAAAACTCTCTCCTTGTCCATACGGCTCCCATTCCACCTGCAAAATGGGATAGAATGCAAAATAGATATTGAGTTACGATACAAGCATGATAATCACTTATGCAATGTCGATTCACCTGCTCAGGCGTGATCGCGTCCAGCTCGCTCTTGTACAACTTGTACATGACCGAGGGATCATCCGTCGTCTCATTTAACACATCCCACTTGTGAGCCCAAGTGGGGAGCCGTAGTGGGTCGTCTTTGTCGTCCCAATCCTCGTACTTCACGGTCTTCGGTCGTCTAACCGGCAAACGCTCCCAGCTCCATATGGAAAGTGCGAGCAGACAACCACCAATACCACCAGATTGCCTACAACATGCTTCGTCCAACTGCACATAAAAGAGAACATGGTTGAATTAACAGCAAGAGCGCATTGATAATGTATCAATGAAGTGAAAAGGAAACAACTTCATACCTGTCGATACAAGTAAGCCAGTGTCGCCGAACCCCAACTCCATTTGCTATCGAAGACGGTCAACGCCTTCAGCCACATCCATGGAGCATTCTTGCCTGTGCCATCAGCAAACATAGTCCTAGATATCACGTACCACATGTAGACACGAGCATATGTCTTGACCGTGTCCTCATTAGCATCCTCAGGGCAAGTACTAAAGTGCGATGTAATCCACGTGAAAGGAGCACCGGCTGCGACTCTTTCCTTCTTCTTGTCTTCTGCTTCTGGTTCCACAGGCTCCGGAGGAACCATACCGATAAGGGCATGCATCTGCGCGCGCCACCCATCAGAATCGGTGTTCATACATAAAGGGTTCCCATAGATAGGAAGACCGGTGATCATAGCAATATCCTGGAGGGTCACGGTCATCTCCCTGGTCCGAAGATGGAAAGTGTGTGTCTCCGGCCTCCAAAGATCAATAAGCGCGGTGAGTGCTGCAGCATTGTTGGGTGGCGTCGACCGGCTGACCAACTGAATGAAAGGGAGAAGTCCTGTCTCCCTTACATACGGTGTGTACCGCTCATCATAGCGCATCCATCCAAGGGTGACCCCGTGAGACCGAAGCTTCAGAGGTGCAAGCTCCTACAAACAAACAAATCATAACATTACATATGGGGCATTTGTGTTTGAAATAAATACGAAATTCATAACACCGGCCACTTTCATTATTACCCGCTGCTCTACCGACATAGCGTACGACCGGTGTTGTTTGTCCCAGTGATCATCGAGAAGCCAAACCATCCTAACAATTTCAACAAAGCATTCTTGTCAACACGATTATCTTTTCAATTCAAAAAAACTAAAGTAGGCCTACTAGATGCAAAATTCAAAGCATATGTATCCAAAGCATTCTTCTCAATACGAGTATAATTTCAGTACAAATAAACTAAACTAGGCCTACTTCATACAAATAACTTTTCCATAGAAATAACATGTCAATCTATGTATCCAACCATATCTTTTCAATAAAATAAACTAAACTAGGGTTCCACAAATCAAACAAACAAGGGTTGTAATACATGCAAAATTCTAATACATGCAAGATTCAAATCTAATCAAATCAAACAAGGATTCCCCAAATCTTCAAAATACCATATTTTCTATGGATAGAAAGAAGGGGATCGGAGGAGAGTACCTTCTAGAATGGATTGGTGAAGAAATGCAGGAGAGGGGATTGAGAGGGGGAGAGGAGGAAGCCGCCGGCGCGCCTGTTCTGTAACTCCCCCTGGAACGAATGGGTGGGGTGGGGGGAGGGGGAGCGGGCGGCTGGCATCTAAGTCACAGTGCAGCGCCTAAGGTCTAGGCGCTGCACATTACATGTGTGGCGCCTAGATCATAGGCGTTGCACTGCTGGGTGCGGGGCCAGGGCTGTCACGGTGGACTGGAGTGCAACGCCCCAGAGGTAGGCGCTGCACCGTAGGGTGTGACGTCGGCGTGACGGGCGCTACACAAAAGGGTCAGAGAAGTGAAATAGTTTCACGGACAGTTCATTCTGTGAATTGATTTCGTCCCGCCTCACGTGAGCTCTCAAAAGACAATTAGTACTCCCTTATATAGTGTGCATTGTTTCATGCACATATACCACACTCGTCTTGGCTCCAGCTCATGTGCGTGTGGGTGTACTCTGTGGTCAATGGAAAGTCAAACTAGCACGCCACCGCAGGTCCAACTGGCCACCGTCGGATAAATTGCACCAGTCGCTGCAGTAGCGACGACAATGCCTGATGCCCCACAACAGCGGACCTACGGCACGGGAGTGAGAATCAGTGGCGACAGGATCCGCGGCTGCCCTTGTTCGCCTCCGAGCCGCTGCTCCACCTCCGCCATAGCACTCCTCGCCGGCCTGCAACGACTGGAGCTGCGCGCTGAGCCACCGCTCCGGCCAAAACCGAAGCAAACCCAATCATCAAATATTACTTTCCACTAGTACTCCTTGTCATCATGTAGAGGCTACAGGGCTACTTTTCTTTCTTCAATTGTTATGCCCTGTGGTGCTATTCGAGCAAGTCTCTCTGTACAACCTGAAGGAAAAGATCCCCGACGAAGAATACGTCTGCTGCTTGGAGGAGGCTGAGATGGTGAGGCTCCACTTGCGCCGGCTGCCTCACACCGTGCCTCCGCCTCTCCTGCAGCCCGGCGCCCCTGAGTCGCCGCTTCTACCACGGCCGATCGCCTTGCTCCGCTTCGCGCCGGGCGTCCGCAAAGTCACCGTCGCCTCCGTATCGAGCCGCCCTGGCCACAGCTCCAAGTCAAGATACCTCCGCTGACAAGCCGCCGTGGGCTCTCGCCTTGCCGCGGGCCTTCGCATCAGCAGCCGCGTCGGGCCGCCAAGTCGCCGGTGTTGCGGCCTCGTCCGGCCTTCTGAGCCGCCCGTGGACGGCATCTCTCTAACTCGCCGCCGGTTTCTGCTGTGCCTTGCGAGGACCTCAGCCGCCAGCCGCCGCTATGCGCTCCGGGCTGCCCCGGCCTCCGCTGCTGCTCCGGGCCGCCGGTGAGCCGCCCTGGCCTTTCCACTTCTCCTTGCGGGCACGTGCCCCCTGCCATGGCCTTGAGTTGCCTCCACCTAGTCAAAATTGCTGAGCGCCGCCTCACCGAGCGCCGCATCCTTCGTCGCCGGCAACCACCGCCCTGGCTGGCCTCAATCTGCCTGGAGCCGCCCTGCCCAAGAGCCGGCCCGCATCCGCCGTGACCCGCCCCGTCATGGGCCTCCTCACCAATCGCCGCGTCAAGTCACTGCACCCCTGAGTCGCCAAGCGGCCTCACCTTTGCCTCTGAAGCTGCGCCGAGCCGCCGCACCCCTGAGTCGACGGAGGACTGCCTCAACACGCCTGCGAGCCCGCCGTCGAGTGACGAACCGCTGTGGCCCTCGTCGCTGAGCCGCCATGCTATCTCGTGCTGTCCTCGAGCTGCTGCGGTCACGCCTCTTCTGTCGCTTCGCGCCGTCTTTGAGTCGCCGCGCCCGCGGGTTGCGTCTGCCTTGCTGCCTGGCCGTCGCTCCTCCGCGCGCTGCCTGGTGTGACGCCCGGATATTAACCCTCTACTAATGATGCCATATCATCTCGGTTACTATTGTTAATCTCGCGTTAGTTCAAAATCGATTCGAAATTCAAATTCAAAATAAGGCAAACAACAACAGTTTTCAAATACTGAAACTAAAATGTCCTGGATGTGCCAAATAATTCATAAGTAGATATGGTGAAGAAACCACATTGTTATAAAATGCTTAAATGCTCTAAAATAAATAAAACAGCAGCAAAATAATTGATTAAATGCCTTTTTGTATTTTATAAAATAATAAACTATTTATTTAGTTGCCCAAAATTAGTGGGGCAGTAGCATAATTACTAATACTAAATTAGGAGCAATTTTTGTATTTTTATAAAACTAAAATTATATAAAACAGTATAGGAAAAATAAACAAAAGACAAAAATAAATAAAAACAAAGACTAAAAAAAAAAGGAGAAGCACCCCACCAGTCCAACTGGCCCAGTTGGCCAACCGGCCCACCTGGCCCAGCCGGCCTCCCCCCACTGCCCCCGCTACTAATTCCCCCCACCGAAATCAAACCCTAGCCCATCCCACTCGCCCGCCAGTTCTCTCTCGACTCTCGTTTCCCTCCCCCCTCGCTGGATCTGGATCGGGAGGGCCCGATCCTATCGCCGCCGCCGCCGCCCGGGACCGCCGTCGACGTTGCTTCCTCGCCTCCTCCCCGCGTAGCTTCATCGAGCCTCGCCGAACTGAACCTCTACAACGGCCGTGAGCTTTCCCCCGTCATTCCCTCTCCCTCCCACCGGACCCGCTCGTGCGCCGGCGTCGTCCTTCGCCGCGCCCAGCGCATGCTCGCCGTGCCCGCTGACCTTGACGTGCTGCTGCCGTTCCTCGCGACGCCCGCTTCCCCCGCTCCCGCTCAGAAACCGCGCCTGCCCTCGCTCGCTACAGCCCCGCGCCCTGCTGCTACTTTCGCCGCTCGCCGCTGCCTGCTACCCGCGCCGTTGCTCCCGCTGCAGGCCGCGCCCGTCCCCATCGCAGCTCGCCTCCCGCCTCTACTCACCGGACCCGCCGGCCACGCCCGCTCGCCTCCTGCGCTCGCCCGCTCCCCCCTGCCGCGCCCTGGCTGGCAGCTCCGGCTGCGCGCTTGGCGCGTCCGCCCGCGACCACGCCGGCGTGCGCGCTCGTCCCTGCTCCCCTTCCCCGCGGCTGCTGCAGCCCGCTGTGGTGGCCGCCGGGCCGCACCTGTCCCGGCTGCCGCCGCACCGCACCGGCCTCTGCTGCCGCGCGCTAGCGCCCCTGCAAGGCCACGGCCTCGCCTTGCCCCCAGGTCGGGCTCGGTCTTCGCCCGGGCGACGCCAGCGCCCGGGTCCAGTCGCCCGTACGGCTACGCCCGTTCCTGGCGCCCGCTAAGGCCCCCAGGCCTATGACAGCCGGGGCCCATACCCCAGAACGTTAAAAAAAAGAAGAATAAAATTTAAAATCAATTAATTAATTAACCTAATTAATCCTGTTAATTAACCTAATCACTTAGTTAAACTAACTAACTCTGTTTAGTTAATCAGAGGCAATGACAAATGGGACCCACACGTCAGTTTGATTGGTCCACGGTCAGAGTTGACCGCTGACATCATGCTGACATCATGCTGACATCATGCTGACATCATAATTGCATTTCCTAATTTAATTAATTCTGTTAATTCTAAAAATGAATTAATACTTTGAAAAATAATATAAAATAAATCGTAACTCGGATGAAAATACCTTGTACATGAAAGTTGCTCAGAACGACGAGACGAATACGGATACGCTCTCCGTTCGTCTGCCTCACACCCCTAGCATAACGAATATGCAACCGTCCCCCTCCGGTTCGACTGTTCGAAAACGTAAAACACCGGGAATACTTTCCCGGATGTTTCCCCCCTTCGCTAGTAGTACCTAGTATCGCGTTAGGGCATACCTAGCGCCGCTTATTGTTCTGTCATGCATCTGTTTGCATTGTATTCATTGTTTCTTCCCCCTCTTCTCTCCGGTAGACTACGAGACTGACGCCGCTGCTACCCCGATCGACTACGGTGTTGACGACCCCACCTTCTCAACAGAGCTTCCAGGCAAGCCAACCCCCCTTGTTCATCCCGATATCGCCTACTCTTTCCATCTACTGCTTGCATTAGAGTAGCGTTACTGTTTCATCGGTTTGATCCTATACTGCTGCATAGCCTATCCTTGTTGCTACTGTTGTTGATACCTTACCTGCTATCCTAAATGCTTAGTATAGGATGCTAGTTTATCATCACTGGCCTTACACTCTTGTCCGTCTGCCATGCTATACTACTGGGCCGTGATCACTTCGGGAGGTGATCACGGGTACATATACTACATACTTTTACATTACTTATGTTACTGTTCGGAGATGGGGGCTGAAGGGGCAGGTGTTCCACCCAGGTAGTGGTGGGCCTGGGTTCCCGACAGCCCCATGATGGTTAGTTTGTGGCGGAGCGACAGGGCAGGTTGAGACAACCTAGGAGACAGGTGGGCCTGGTCCCTGGTCGGCGTCCGCGGTTACTTCAAAATAACACGCTTAACGAGATCTTGGTATTTGATCTGAGTCTGGCTACAAGCCTATACGCACTAACCAACTACGCGGGAACAGTTATAGGCTCTCGACGTCGTGGTATCAGCCGAAGCCTTCTTGACGTCAGCGGTTGAGCGGCGCGCGCCGGATTGGACTGGAATGCCTGCTCTTGTATTAGGGAGGCTAGGTCTGCTTCCGGCCGCCCTCGCAACGTGCAGGAGTGCAATGGGCGATGGGCCCAGACCCCTACGCGCTTAGGATTTAGACTGGCGTGCTGACCTCTCTATTGAGCCTAGGTAGGGCTGCGACGTGTTGATCTTCCGAGGCCGGGCATGATCCAGGAAAGTGTGTCCGGCCAGAGGGATCGAGCATGTTGGGTAATGTGGTGCACCCCTGCAGGGAAGTTTATCTATTCGAATAGACGTGTCCCTCGGTAAAAGGATGACCCAGAGTTGTACTTCGACCTTATGACAACTAGAACCGGATACTTAATAAAACACACCCTTTCAAGTGCTAGATACAACTCGGTGATCGCTCTCTCACCGAGCGACGAGAAGAGGGTCGCCGGGTAGGATTATGCTATACGATGATACTTGGTGAACTTACCAGCTACTCTCTTCTATATGCTTCAAGATGGAGGCTGCCAGAAGCGTAGTCTTCGATAGGACTGGCCATCCCCCTCTTATTCTGGCATTCTGCAGTTCAGTCCACAGATACTACCCTTTTCATTGATACCAATGCATATGTAATGTAGATACTTGTTTGCGAGTACTTTGGATGAGTACTCATGGTTGCTTTGCTCCCTCTTTTCCGCCTTTTCTATTCTTCTCGGATGTCGCAACCAGATGTTGGAGCCCAGGAGCCAGACGCCACCTTCGACGACTCCTACTACACCGAGGGTGCCTACTACTATGTGCAGGCCACCGACAACGACCAGGAGTAGTTAGGAGGATCCCAGGCAGGAGACATGCGCCTCTTTCGATCTGTATCCCAGTTTGTGCTAGCCATCTTATGGCACCTTGTTTAACTTGATGTCTGTACTCAGATATTGTTGCTTTCGCTGACTCTTTTATGATCGAGCACTTTTATTCGAGCCCCGAGGCCCCTGGCTTGTAATATGACGTTTGTATGACTTATTTGTTTTTAGAGTTGTGTTGTGATATCTTCCCGTGAGTCCCTGATCTTGATCGTACACATTTGCTTGTATGATTAGTGTACAATTGAATCAGGGGCGTCACAAGTTGGTATCAGAGCCGACTGCCTGTAGGAATCCCTTTCCACACTCCTTGGCCGAAGTCGAGTCTAGTCATTGCAAATCTTTTACTAACATGGCTGTGTGGCTTACGGGCCCACGTCGCCATTGGGTGGTATTAGGATCTTTTACTCCTCGACCTATACTCTAGGACTCTGATCTCTCTTCTATTCGGGTTAAAAATGAATTTACTAACTCTAACATTAGGATCTCGTGATCACATCCACCCGGAGAGCCCCTTATCACAGATGATCGCCTGCTGCCCCAGAAGGTTCCGAAGATACTCTGCGATGTTATCTCGAGACTTTGTGCCATCGCTATTGCAACTCCCTTCCATTGATAAACCACTATGGATAACCACGTGCACTTGCCATTCATACAATCATTCCCCGTTGATCTTGTTATTACAAGATACCCCAAAATTTTCTCTATTGTTCCGAAAATGCTTTGTGCCTACTGCCTTGTAGTTCTTGCCACATGAATACCCCCTATGGATAATTCCTCGCACTTACAAAAGTATCCGTTCTTTTCCCATTGTTCATATGATTCACAAGATACGTTGAAGTACTATATGATCTTTTAGTAATCCTCTGCCCGCTATTGCTCTGCAGATACTTGCTTGCTTGCATTATGGTTAATTCCATATTTCTAGTAATCTCCGTTGACATCCTCTGTCACTATCATTTCAAGTCCCTTGATTCATTATGTTGCGAATGCTCGCAATCCTCAATCAGATCCTAGAATTCATCCTTCCGACTCAGACGTCATTTTAAACATGAGTTGGATCTCGACCAATCAAATTGCCCTCGATTGTACCCCTAAGCCTACTCAATTTATCCATCCTTAATCAGAGCGTTTTCTTCTGATCCCTTGATTTGGAAATCACAATTCCTTTGCATTTGAGCTTTGAACTAGTCAGTTGTTTCTGTAATCCAAGGCCTTTGCATTGTTTCTTCCTCTAATTGTGTCGGTGCTCACATCAGCTCCGTTATGGACCGTCAGGTCCTTTGTTGAATTATTATCCGACAGTGTCCTTCGTATACAAAAACCTCGAGCAGTTCTTTCCCTGATACATAATGCCATTGGTAAATCCTATTCTCTGATTTGGCCAACCATGCTCTGCTTTCGAGCTGGTGATATTTACTCTTGAAGCTTGTGGTATATGTTTCTAAGATGCCCTGATGGGTTGAACCTATACCTTCCTTAATCTGTGTGAACCCAAAAGTCTTCACGGGTCATACTCCTCTGGTAATTCACCAGGTAGGTTTTCACACTCAAATCATTTTTAATAGAGCAGTGAATGAACGGTCATGCATTGGATAAGTGGGAGTCGACCTTGAACTTTGTGTTCATGCCCATGGACACGATGTAGATCTTATCATGGAAGCTTCTCTTCAATTAAATATTCCCTTGGTATAAGTTCATCTGATATCTGGGATCTGGTCTTTTGCAATCGTGCTTCTGGCCATATTGATATTCCTTGATTCCTTTTCTCAGACAAGTTAAACCACGTGTCCTCTGCAGATCAATGCACCCGTCCAACCTCTATTATGATCTACCTTCGAGTATTACCCTGTGTTATGTCGATAATATCACAAAACCATATTACTTCTTATGAGTTCTTCTTCAAGTATTATTTCTCACCGATTCCAATTTTCCCCGGATTCTGAGTTGTTAGACACTCAAGGACACCAATAAGCGAATCAATTCCGCACTCCGATTCAATAACTCTAAGTAATCTTCGTTGCTTATGAGTTTATTAATCCTTCAAGTCATTCTTAGCCTGATCGGCTATATCATTATCGTGCAACTTTTTAACTGTGCTACCTGGTCCTTCTTCCCGGAGCACAATTTTCGACGATGAGCTAAGCTTACGTCGACTTTCCTCGTCATATCATTTCGCCTTGAACAACAAGCTTGAATCCGAGTTTGTGACGTACCTGTGGTTCCAATAACCTTTCGCTTCATCATTTCTTTGACTTGATGTCATCACCGATCGATTACACCTTCATGAAATCTCTCGACAGTTGTGTCGTGATCATCATCAACATTCTGAGCTCTTCCAGGATATTAATTGAATTCATGATGGGAAATACCATGCTTGCCCCCTCGATGATTTGTGTTAACATCGACAACATTCTTACTTTCCCTCCAACACAAAACTTGTTCATGTTTTGTGTTGTACCTTGATTTCCTTGCTATCTAGCTTAGGTTATGTTATACCTTGTAGTATTACTGTCTTCTATATCAAGAATGTTGTGAGGATTGCTCCACCTCTTAAGAATTCTTGGTATAGTGATACTTCTCACCGTCAACATTCTTTCTTGGTTCCCGTGTTGATTCTAGCCGGGATACCAACAGGCGAACGGTGCTGTTTGGATTCTGTACTTCTAGCAACCCTATTGCTTTGAAGTTAATAATCGATAGTTCATTCTTAGACTATTAGTTATTGAATCACCATTCTAGCATTGATCATGCTACCTAAGCCCATATCTCGCGTGCACCTTTCAACCAATGTTTAATTGTGTATGTTTTCCTCGAGCATACAACAATATATCATTTGATCTGACAAATGGTATCTCCTTATTCTCATAATTGTGGGAATCCGTCTTTTTGGAAATCTCGATCAATTGTCGCTGAGTCCATCAGCCACCTCTTCATCCTCTCCTTGGTTTAATGATGAACTCTTGTTTCGAAACTTGCTTCCATAGTTCATTTCCCGAGAATCTTACAGTGTCATCTCGTCAATTTGTGTTGCACCTTTTCTTCTCAGGCATCCTGAGTCTAAGGTATCCTGACACCAATCGGATCTGAATCTCGGTCAGATATGATGGTCGGAACATATTTCCAAGAGTTATAACATTGGTCCTTATATGACCCTGTAAGGTGATGTCATGCCTAGCACACCTGGACGGAGGACCTATTGTTATAGTTTCCTTTTTAGCAAGGTTAGCCATTCTTCCATGAGGAAATAGTAATACTTATTCTATAAGTTGTCCCTGATGGATCCTTGGTGTATCCAAAGTCCGACCTTTGCTTGAAGACCATGTCGGTGCTATCTCTAAGCATGTCTGAGGTACTCCGATTATCAATAAAAAACATTTGAAGCACAATGCTAAATTTTGTTTATCAATTATCCAACACCGTTGTATGGGTAATGTCATGAAATTTCTCTCCCCTTACCTAAAGGGTTTTCTACATTATATCATGTCATGGATATCATGCTTTGCTTGTCCTTGGGAAGGATATACCCCTAAAATATGTGTTTAAACACATTTTCCTTTTCATTGTTCTGTTTAATCTGATAATCACATTTTCCTTTCCATTGTCTTGTTTAACCTTTCTCGTGGTTTATATGATCTAAGCAGTAAGAATTCGCTGCTTATGTAAACACCCGGGTGTACAACCTTGTCAGTAAGACTGTGTTACTATTGTTGATGACATTTTGGTAACCACCGATGGACGAGAACTTTGCCTATTGGTCTGCCTCGTTTCAACGAGCAGGAAAATGGTTCTCTTCGTCCCTTGCCCTTGGTACCAACGATGCTGCCAACATAACCGACTGGTTATTCTCTGACATGCCTTGCTATCATGACCGTGCAAGATGTCAACGCCCTTCCTTCTTTTAACCCACATGGTGGGACCATAACCCATAGTTCCACAGGATCGAAACCTGACTCTCTTATACACCCCTGTTTCCAAAGTTATTCCTCATGCTTGGCTTCGTATGTAGATCACGAGCCACCTTGCTAGAGATGATCTATTCTGGTTTCAGCCGCAATACTTAATCTCGTTGCTCTGGACCCCTTTCACACCTTGTTTCAGGCATCGAACGATTGCCTACCCGCTCGAAACTTCTGATGGTACCTTCCTACTTTGCTCTTGATCTTCTCTTAAGTTTCTGTTTGAGAGTTACTTTCCGCCACCTTTCCCGATGTTAGCTACCAGATAGTCAGCCTTACAGAGGTCCGTTCTCCCGGAATACCCCCATTATTCTTTCGTAAGTATGATGGGACTCCCAAATAAAGGATGACGACTTCATCATGATGACCTGAAGCAGAGAAATGAAGACACCGACGTAATGGATCGACCTCTTCGAGAAGAGCAACCAAGACTGACAACACTCGCTAGAATTTCGTGTCCAGAACCTTGCCCGTTCCCCTTTACTCTGCCTCTTAAATCTCAGGAATAGATTTCTTGCAGTGGAGGAGAATTGTGACGCCCTGATAACTAAGCTACAGTAACCCTCTACTAATGATGCCATGTCACCTCGGTCACTGTTGTTGATCTCGCGTTAGTTCAAAACCGATTCGAAATTCAAATTCAAAATAAGGCAAACAACAACAGTTTTCAAATATTGAAACTAAAATGTCCTGGATGTGCCAAATAATTCATAAGTAGATATGGTGAAGAAACCACATTGTTATAAAATGCTTTAAAAAAAATAAAACAGCAGCAAAACGATTGATTAAATGCCTTTTTGTATTTTATAAAATAATAAACTATTTATTTAGTTGCCCAAAATTAGTGGAGCGGTAGCATAATTACTAATACTAAATTAGGAGCAACTTTTGTATTTTTATAAAACTAAAATTATATAAAACAGTATAGGAAAAATAAACAAAAGACAAAAATAAATAAAAACAAAGACTAAAACAAATCAAAAAGGAGAAGCACCCCACCAGTCCAACTGGCCCAGGTGGCCAACCGGCCCACTTGTCCCAGCCGGCCTCCCCCACTGCCCCCGCTACTAATTCCCCCCACCGAATCGAACCCTGCCCACTCCCCACTCGCCCCCACGTCTCTCTCTCTCTCTCTCTCTCTCTCTCTCTCTCTCGTTTCCCTCCCCCCTCGCTAGATCTGGATCGGGAGGGCCCGATCCCGTCGCCGACGCCGCCGCCCGGTGCCTCCCGGGACCGCCGTCGACGTTGCTTCCTCGCCTCCTCCCCGCGTAGCTTCATCGAGCCTCGATGAACTGAACCTCTACAACGCCCGTGAGCTTTCCCCCGTCATTCCCTCTCCCTCCCACCGGACCAGCTCGTGCGCCGGCGCCGTCCTTCACCGCGCCCAGCGCGTGCTCGCCGCGCCCGCTGACCTTGCCGTGTCGCTGCCGTTCCTCGCGACGCCCGCTTCCCCCGCTCCAACTCGGCGACCGTGCCTGCCCTCACTTCCTACAGCCCCGCGCCTGCTGCTACTTTCGCCGCTCGCCACTGCCTGCTACCCGCGCCGTTGCTCCCGCTTCAGGCCGCGCCCGTCCCCATCGCAGCTCGCCTCCCGCCTCTGCTCACCGGACCCACTGGCCACACCCGCTCGCCTCCTGCGCTCGCCCGCTCCCCCTGCCGCGCCCTGGCTGGTTGCTCCGGCCGCGCGCTTGGCACGTCCGCCAGCGACCACGCCGGCGTGCGCGCTCGCCGCTGCTCCCCTTCCTCGCGGCTGTGCAGCCTGTTGTGGTGGCCGCTGGGCCGCACCACACCGGCCTCTGCTGCCGTGAGCCAGCGCCCCCGCAAGGCCACGGCCTCGCCTTACCCCCAGGTCGGGCTCGGTCTTCGCCCGAGCGACGCCAGCGCTCGGGTCCAGTCGCCCGTACGGCCGCGCCTGTTCCTGGCGCCCGCTAAGGCCCCCAGGCCTATGACAGCCGGGGCCCACACCCCAGAACATTAAAAAAAAGAAGAATAAAATTTAAAATTAATTAATTAACCTAATTAATCCTGTTAATTAACCTAATAACTTAGTTAAGCTAATCAACTCTGTTTAGTTAATCAGAGGCAATGACAAATGGGACCCACGCATCAGTTTGACTGGTCAATGGTCAGAGTTAACCGCTGATGTCATGCTGACATCACGCTGACATCATAATTGCATTTCCTAATTTAATTAATTCTGTTAATTCTAAAAATGAATTAATACTTTGAAAAATAATATAAAATAAACCGTAACTCGGATGAAAATACCTTGTACATGAAAGTTGCTCAGAACGACGAGACGAATACGGATACGCTCTCCGTTCGTGTGCCACACACCCCTAGCATAGCGAACATGCAACCGTCCCCCTTCGGTTCGACTGTCCGAAAACGTAAAACACCGGGAATACTTTCCCGGATGTTTCCCCCCTTCGCTAGTAGTACCTAGTATCACGTTAGGGCATACCTAGCGCCGCTTATTGTTCTGTCATGCATCTGTTTGCATTATATTCATTGTTTCTTCCCCCTCTTCTCTCCGGTAGACTACGAGACTGACGCCGCTGCTACCCCGATCGACTACGGTGTTGACGACCCCACCTTCTCAACAGAGCTTCCAGGCAAGCCAACCCCCCTTGTTCATCCCGATATCGCCTACTCTTTCCATCTACTGCTTGCATTAGAGTAGCGTTACTGTTTCATTGGTTTGATCCTATACTGCTGCATAGCCTATCCTTGTTGCTACTGTTGTTGATACCTTACCTGCTATCCTAAATGCTTAGTATAGGATGCTAGTTTATCATCAGTGGCCTTACACTCTTGTCCGTCTGCCATGCTATACTACTGGGCCGTGATCACTTCGGGAGGTGATCACGGGTACATATACTACATACTTTTACATTACTTATGTTACTGTTTGGAGATGGGGGCTGAAGGGGCAGGTGGTTCCACCCAGGTAGTGGTGGGCCTGGGTTCCCGACAGCCCCCTGATGGTTAGTTTGTGGCGAAGCGACAGGGCAGGTTGAGACAACCTAGGAGACAGGTGGGCCTGGTCCCTGGTCGGCGTCCGCGGTTACTTCAAAGTAACATGCTTAACGAGATCTTGGTATTTGATCTGAGTCTGGCTACAAGCCTATACGCACTAACCAACTACGCGGGAATAGTTATAGGCTCTCGACGTCGTGGTATCAGCCGAAGCCTTCTTGACGTCAGCGGTTGAGCGGCGCGCGCCGGATTGGACTGGAATGCCTGCTCTTGTATTAGGGAGGCTAGGTCTGCTTCCGGCCGCCCTCGCAACGTGCAGGAGTGCAATGGGCGATGGGCCCAAACCCCTGCGCGCTTAGGATTTAGACCAGCGTGCTGACCTCTCTGTTGAGCCTAGGTAGGGCTGCGATGTGTTGATCTTCCGAGGCCGGGCATGACCCAGGAAAGTGTGTCCGGCCAGAGGGATCGAGCGTGTTGGGTAATGTGGTGCACCCCTACAGGGAAGTTTATCTATTCGAATAGTCGTGTCCCTCGTTAAAAGGACGACCCGGAGTTGTACTTCGACCTTATGACAACCAGAACCGGATACTTAATAAAACACACCCTTTCAAGTGCCAGATACAACCTGGTGATCGCTCTTTCACAGGGCGATGAGGTGAGGATCGCCGGGTAGGATTATGCTATACGATGATACTTGGTGAACTTACCAGCTACTCTATTCTATATGCTTCAAGATGGAGGCTGCCAGAAGCGTAGTCTTTGATAGGACTAGCTATCCCCCTCTTATTCTGGCATTCTGCAGTTCAGTCCACAGATACTACTCTTTTCATTGATACCAATGCATATGTAGTGTAGATCCTTGCTTGCGAGTACTTTGGATGAGTACTCACGGTTGCTTTGCTCCCTCTTTTCCCCTTTTCTATTCTTCTCGGATGTCGCAACCAGATGTTGGATCCCAGTAGCCAGACGCCACCTTCGCTGACTCCTACTACACCGAGGGTGCCTACTACTACGTGCAGGCCGCCGCCGACGACCAGGAGTAGTTAGGAGGATCCCAGGCAGGAGGCCTGTGCCTCTTTCGATCTGTATCCCAGTTTGTTCTAGCCATCTTATGGCACCTTGTTTAACTTGATGTCTGTACTCAGATATTGTTTCTTCCGCTGACTCGTTTATGATCGAGTACTTATATTCGAGCCCTCGAGGCCCCTGGTTTTTAATATGATGTTTGTATGACTTATTTGTTTTTAGAGTTGTGTTGTGATATCTTCCCGTGAGTCCCTGATCTTGATCGTACTCGTTTGCGTGTATGATTAGTGTACGATTGAATCGGGGGCGTCACACCTGGTCTTCGCCTCGAGCAGTGGTGTGAGCCACCTGACGCGCCAAGCCGCCGTCATCGACCCGCCTCGCCTCGGGCCTCTTCAGCTGCGCCGCGGCCCGCCTCCGTCATTGCGCCTCGTTGAGCCGCCTGGCCGGGTCATCTTGGCCTCGCCTTCAACCTCCTCGAGTTGCCCTGCAAGCCGCACCCTCAAGTCGCCGCCGCCACCTTGGGCTGCTCCTGCCGACGCCGAGCCGCCTCCACTGTGGCTGGCCCCGGGTCACCGCCGCTTTCGCCCGTTGCGCCAAGCCGCCTCGGGTCGACTTCGCTGACCCGCCCCACCGGAGCTCACGCTTGCGACCCTGAGCCACCGGACCTCGCCTCAGATCCCGCCTTGGGCTGCCTGATGCATGCGAGCCGCCAACTGTTGCGGCCCACCTGCAACTCGCTGACCGCCGTCAAGTTGCATGGCCGGCCCGTTTCTGCCGCAGGGCTGCTGCCGTGCTCGCCACCCGTGGCCTCATTCTGAGCCACCGTGTTTCCACTAGCTGTGGTTGATGCCCTTTTGCAAGGGCAGGGGAGAGTGGCAAATTGCCATTGCAAGTACTGGAAGTTGTTCACGGAACAGATCATCTATCGTCCGGACAAATCAGGTGAATTCTGTCCAGTCAATTTTTATTGATATGTTTTTATTCTTTAAAGAACAAGTACTCTGGCTTGCGATATTTTTTTATGCAGGACAATTGTTCACTACAAGAGCGATGGTCGTGTCATGGATATATAGCTCGCACCACCATTATCATGCGCTAGCATCTGACCATGCCATAATGCTCAACGAATGCATGTGCAAGCCGCGGCCTCTGCGGCCCAGTCTACATCAACACGACGCGGCTGACTCGCCTGTCCGCGCGGTTTATCGCGCCTGCGATTGACTCGCCCGTCTGCACCAGCTTACAACACCGCGGCCGACTCATTTGTCCATGCCCGCGGCCCACTCGCCCGCGTCCGTGCCGCCTCTGATGCTGCAGTCGTCTTTACCGTCCGTCTCCCGCGGTCTGGTCTACATCAACACACCAGGCCGCACCTGTGTGCACAAGCTGTTTAATGAGCGCACGCAAGTCGCCGCTCTTGCAGCCCGGTCTACTCCAATAACTCTGAAGCAAAAAATGATTTGTTATCAGCCTCTGCCTGCACCGGATGGCTCAATGGACAGGCACGCAAGTCACTGCCATTGTGGTTTGGTTAACTTCAACAACCAGTCGGGATGAACTATCGGCCGAGTTACTGACGTAACTCATACGGGATCATTTATAACCCGCCACGGTCAACCTCAACCTTCCGTGGATTCACATCGTGTTATCAACATCAATGATATACAGTGAGTGTTGCGAAGATCATCAACTCACCACTTTGCCTCTAGCTTCAACACATTCCAAGCATTCTATTGTTCAACTTTATGCCGGTTTATATCACGGTCAAGTATGAAGAATCTCAAGCCAACTCCTTGAGTCTCCTTAAGACTCGGGGGCTACACAGACATGACTCGGCAGAATTGGCCTTTGTCATAAAATCAAGAACCCCGATCATTAAAGGGAAGACACCCGGTACTGGAGACTACTGCCACATTGGGGAAAATTTAAAGGTCGTCAAAAAATTTCTGGCTTAAAAATTGCTGAGTAACCAGAAAGTCCCGGCTCAAAAAGAAAGATTCCGGGTTATCAGAAAAGATTCTGGTTTAAAATCCGGCTCAAGGGAAATCTGTCTCTCACAAAGTTTTGAGCTCTCAATATCCGGCTCAACATCCAGTTCAGGAGGAGGCCATCTCTCGCAAGTTCGAGTTCTCAGAAAAATTAAAGGTTGCCAAAGAGAACTTTGCTGCCATGATGCGCGGTTCAAACATGGGTATCCTGCCTTATGGGATTATCATATTATGTTCAATTTAACAAAGCCGGCATCCCTGAAATTCGGGGCCTCTGTCGTTTCATCTACGTGCATATGAGTCTTTGTTAATTGATCATAAGGTCACTTGGGGGCTTCCGACCCACCGGGTTTAGCTTTCATACCCTCTTGACCGGCATGAAACGCCATATTATGGGTTAAACCTGCCTGTTTGCAACTTGCTACTCCGCCAGGTGACCCGCTGAACTCTTGACAGTCAATCTTTTTTAAGACCCTGAACTCGTCAAGGTTAAAACGGCATTTTTGTGTCACGTGAGAGCCGGCTTACAGTGAGCTAGGATAAACTCACCTGTTTGTTTATTGCTACTCCACTATATGGCCCGTCATACTCTTAACGATCAATCTTTTTAAGACCCTGAACTTGTTAAGGTTAAAACGATGGATTTATGTCATGGGAGGCTGGCTTACATGGTAAAAACGACTATGTGGCCTTGAAAGCAAACATGAGGTCTGTGAGCCAACTTTTTTTGGTCGTGCCTTAAAAGCCGGCTTAACAAATATTTGAGATTTGCATGTTCTCTGTTTTGGTCTTTTCAGACTTTTTATGCTTTCAATTTTTTTGCTTTTACGCAAATTATGAATCCCCGAGTCATACTAGCTCCAGGTTATCTTGCTCATATTTGAGTCTTTGGGTTATCACCCGTCCTGGCTTTTGACTTTAAGTCGCCAGTATGATTTTGGCTATAAGTCGCCATCATAATATTTTCAATGATTGTTTATGACCATGAGTCTCTGGGTTATAACCCACCCTGGATTCGAGCCTTAAAAGCTGGTCTTTTTGTCGAGTCTTCAAAGCCGACATTTTTATATTCTGTTATCATACACATACATCATCATACATGACATCATGCATTGCATCATCATTGCATCATCATACCATGCATCATATATGCATGGATATCCTGGTTTATATTGCAGGAACCAGTTTTCAAACAGAGTTATATTATTCAAATCTTAAATAGCCAACATGGCTGGATTTTTGTTATGGTTATCATAACTAGTATTGGATGATTGAGGTTTTCAAAGCCCCTTCAGAGTGATAGCTATTATTCCTTCATCCAAAAATACCAGCTCACAGTAGAGAGCATGGTTCATTATTGATATGCAAGGCTTTCAGCAACATCATCTGGACAATGGATATGGTTTTATTTTACAATGGAAGGAATAGTCTTGAGTCGCTGCAGGCATATGACCTGGCACTTGGGGGCTACATTATTCAAATCAAGATTACATCAAGTATGCAAGTCCCATGTCGCTGCAAGCATGCACCATGGCACTTGGCGGCTAATGCAAGTTGCTTTTTAAATCATCACATTGTCAACAGACTCGGTTGTCTCAGGAAGATGAGCCGGCCTTCTATCTTTTTCTAAGTCCCAACCCAATATTGTCTTACTGAGCCGGCCCTTGGGGGCTACACATTGCTCCTCAAGTCTATATGATCAGATCTACAAAAGGCCCTGCCCATTATTGCATAATGACCCGGCCCTTGGGGGCTACATTGGTTGAAGTTTTATGAGCATAAGGCAATTACAAGTCCCAGGTTGCTACAGGCAAGACAACCCGGTACTTGGGGGCTACATAGGTGGAACATTCAATTTATGACTGGTGACACAGACGAACAATCCGGATTTTCCAGAGTTGTAATTTTTATATTGAAGCAAGTCTTAAAGCTATCACTATGTTCCCCTCTTAAGACTTGGGGGCTACAGGTAATATGGATATGAGGAAGGTATGCCTTCAAATTATCAGTTATGAGTGAACTAGGTCTCATATGTTTTGATGAAGAAGTTTGCAAAGGTTATCTCCTCTGGGCTATTTAGACAACTTAACATCATATGGATTTTTCATCGAAGTCTGAAGTATTGAAAGTTGGCACAACATCAGACGAATTTATCAAGCCAAGGCAGTTGAAGATAATAAGGGTTATTTTTTCTCCAAGGAGCCAGCGTTAGTGTATTGATATGACAGAGATCCATAATTTTTAGGAGCTGGTCAACTGTTCTTTTTTGAGCGAGCCGGTCCATTTACATATTCTTATTTTAAGAGTCTAGCATGAATAAATTCAAAACTAAACTGGGGGCTAATGTTGGGGATATTCCCCACGACCAAGACCCGGCTCATAAGGATAAGCCACCCTAAGGCTTAAGTCATTTCTGAGTTTAAGTCGCCCTGATGTTAAGTCATCTCTGGATTTAAGCAGCCCTGTTAAGTCATCTCAGAGCCAAACCCGGTAGGTGTGACCCGGCAAGTGAGACCCGGCAGATTGTAAGCCGGCAGATTGTGACCCGGCAGATTGTAAGCCGGCAGATTGTAAGCCGGCAGAATGTGACCCGGCAGATTGTAACCCGGCAGACAGTTATGACCCGGCAGACAATTATGACTCGGCAGACAGTCATGACCCGGCAGATAGTTATGACCCGGAAGACAGTTATAACCTGACAGACAGATTATGACCTGGCAGATGCATGGAGTCACGGAGATGAGTCTCAGAGATGAGTCGCCTGGGGTTAAGAAGCCCAAGACGATAAGAAGCCCACGGAGAGAAGCCCAACACGTTAAGAAGCCCAAGACGTTAAGAAGCCCACGGTGATAAGTCAGAATAGGTTAAGTCTTAATCTGACTTGGACTCTACATGTAAGCCGCTCCTTCAACTTATATAAGGAGGGGCAGGTCACCCCAAGAGGGTCAAGTTTCTAGACGTCTCAATAGACAGGTCTTAGACAGGCAAGTCTTAGACAAGATCAAAGTAGATGCTCTCGAGATAGAGGTAGCGAAACACCGCCCTTGTAACCGAGATCGTCATCATTATCAATATCAATCAAGCAGGATGTAGGCTTTTACCTCCACCGTGAGGGGCCAAACCTGGGTAAAATCTCGCGTCTCTCATCCTGCTCAACCCCTCTCAAGCTACCAGTTAGATGTGTTGGCCTCACGACTAAGTCCTCACACTAGGACATCTTGCCGTGACAAAACCACGACAGTTTCCGCTGTGACCGCGTCCCTGTAGAGTTTGTCCATACAAATGATGACATCTTTCTTGTCGGAGTTGACGGAGATGACACCCATGGGCCCTGGCATCTTCAATGTGTTGTAAGCATAGTGTGATGCTGCCATGAATTTGGCCAAGGCTGGGCGACCACGAATTCCATTAAATGGCAAGGGGATCTTAACAACGTCAAACACAACCTTCTCTGTTCTGTAATTTAGTTCCCTGCCAAACATCACCGGTAGTGTGATCTTTCCCTTAGGTCTGCTCCTTCCTGGGTTGATTCCTTGGAACGTCCCCATTTTCTGGAGCTCTTCCTCAGGGATTTGCAGCCTCTCGATCACCTCACTGGAGATCAGGTTCAAGCCGGCCCCACCATCAAATAATATTTTCGTGACCTTGAGGTTGCGTATCATTAGTGAGACCAACAATGGCAAGCACCCGACCACGGTTGTGCGATCAGGGTGATCCTCAGCATCGAAAATAATAGGCGTGTGAGACCACTTGAGGGGCTTTTGTGCATCCACTGTCCGCTTCGCCGCATTGACTTCATGTGCCCACTGCTTGAGTTGGCGGTGAGTGGAGTGCAAAGATGCACCTCCATCAATGCACATGGCCTCTGTTGCCTTCTGGAATTTGTGCTCGCTAGACTCTTTGTCATCCTCCTCATCACTTCCTTCATCTTCCTCTTTTTTTCTCTACCTCTGGCGGGCTTTTCTTTCTTCTGGCCAGCGTTGCCGCGGTGTCTGCCTCAGCCACCGCGACCCTTCTTGCCGGACCCACCAGTACTGTCCTGGTCCTTCTCCTTGTCCCGCTTCTCATTCCCAGCTTTCTGTTTCTCAACCAGCTGCTTGACCTAACGGCACTCCTGGAGGTCATGGCCCTTGGTACGGTGGATCTTGCAGTACGGCCCGTCGGACTTGCCAGCTTTCTCTCCCGCCGCGGCAACCTGGCAATCAGCATATGCAGCTGCTTCCTTGCCGGTATTCTTTGTTCTGGGTTTCTTGGCGGGGATAGAATTGCCGGATCCTTCTACAGCCATAACTGACTTGCCTTTGCGCTTTCTGTTGCGCCTTTGGCCTTTCTTCCTTGGGGCGGTTGTGTCGTCATCGTCGGAATCGAATTCGGTGGCATCATCTTCCCCGGGAAGTCTTCTCCCTTCTTCGGCATGCGCACACTTGTCCGCCAACGTACAAAGTTCATTGACAGTCTTTGGCAGGCAGATACGCATCTTCTCCCGCATCTTGCGATTTCACACATTCGTGTGGAATACAACAATCATGGCTGCGGGGTGGATATCCGGTATGCTGCAGTGCACACGGCTGAATCTCTAGATGTACTTGCGCAGGTTTTCTCCTTCCTTCTACGGGATCACTTGCAAGTCGTTGGGCAACCCTAGACCTTTCTGTCCCCCGATAAAAGCACCAACAAACTCATTACAAAGATCTGACCACAAGGAAATGGAGTTTTCCGGCAAGTTCATTAGCCAAGACCTCACGTTGGGCTTGAGCACCAACGGGAAGTAGTTGGCTAGGATTTTCTCATCCCTTCCCCCGGCAGCTTGCACAACAATTGTATAAATGCCCAAGAACTCTGCCGGGTTTTGATTGCCGTCATAGTTTTCTGGCACCTCAGGCTTGAACGCGCAGACGGACAGCCAGCGGACTTGCCGCAACTCACGTGAGAAGGTGGGGCACCCGACCTCTCAAGGTAAGTACCCACCAACAACGGGCGCTGGCTCATCGACGACTGGACCGTTGCACTCGTCTGATTAATGGCGCGCCTCCCAGCACCGTTGGATGGTGGTGTCGAGCGTCTTCCGCTCGTCTATCCAGCAACACTTGCCTCTGGTCTCGCTGCGCCTACGGGTCTGAGGAAGCCATCGATGCGTTGTCAGGCTGTGCATCTCGCTGGGCCCACTGCGAGTGCTAGTGCTGCCAGTGAGATTGTTGCCGAGGAGGTGATTGAACCGTGTGTGCACCGCCTGCCACACAGCCTTCAGTTTGAGGCACAGGCGCAGTTGGCGGACGCCGTGAAGGCTCCGCCAGCTGGAACCTGTTCACATCAGCAAACTCGATGAAACTTCGGATGGTGGCTCTCCACTCATCCATCTTGTGAGCTACTGGAGGAAAATCCAGCAACATCTATGCTCGCACCATCGCCTCCGTCGTCGTTGAAAGCATATTGGAACGCGAAGAGAGTGATGTCGCTTGACTTCTGGCAGAGAGTAGCGACCCGATCCCAATGGATCAAAGTCTCCGTGCTTAAGTGTCATCCCTGGATCGGTATGCTGACACACACAGTACTCGAGGATTTATAACAGAGTTCAATCACACACTTATTACATCGAAAATCCTCATAGAGAGTATTTATTACAATAATATGGCTGAAGGCCATCTAAATAAAATAACTGCGGAAGCTTCGAAGGTAAATGAGTCCATCAACTCCAACGGCATAGCTGAGTGCATGACAACGACCTATCGCACCTAACTCTTCGTCTGAAAACTCTGCAACATGATACGTTGCAGCCGTGTAGGTCAGCACATGGAATATACTGGCAAGATAACACTATAGAGCAATGAAGAATAATAGCTATCGCTACATGCAAAATATGGCTGGTGGAGGCTCTAAGTTTGGTTTTGCATAAAGCTAGTTTTTCCCTACAACAAAGGAATAAATTTTATTTACTACCAAGTTTATGCCATTAATGAGAAGGTTCCTCCAACTCATTCCCAAAATTACCAAGTAACATATATTAACCCAACAATTTCTTTAAATAGAGTGATGAGATCAACAAAATATTCACTTCTAGATACTCAAGATGTCCATAACCGGGGACACGACTAATCATGATTAGTTTATACACTCTGCAGAGGTTTGCGCACTTTTCCCCACAAGACTCGACCGCATCCATGATCGGAAGATCGAGACATAGTCTTTCTGAAGCATTAACTCTTTACTCTGGGTAGACAGTACCACCTACTTTCCCCTACATCTGCTAGCCTACCACTGAAAGAGGTCACACAACATACTCAACTTTGCCAGAGCCCATAATGGCTTGTGGCTACACACGGAAGTTTCTAGCATGAATAATCTTATGATCCCTTTGAGCCTGGGTGGCAAACCATAGGATGATCACACGGGTACTCCGGGATATCCTAGGACAACACTGGATTCTCCAGGTGCCCGCAACCAATCCACCCAGATGTGTATTAAAGTAGCCATCTTAAGTTTCCCTTAGTTAAAAACTCTCACATCTTGCATGAATCTCACATACCAATCCACGTCTACGAGCGTAGCAAAGTAGTATGAGCATAACGTAATGATACCCGGGGTTTGATAAATGACAATAGGTTCCTACCTCATCAACTACTTCCCACACCCACATGTAATCAAAACCTACTCATGCAATGTTTGAGGGTTGAAACTAATGCATAAAAACTGGGTAATAAAGGGATATGATCAAAGTGTTACTTGCCTTGCTGACGATCTGAAAACCCTAGTGATTCGTAGTAGCAAGCCTCGCACTCCGGGAACTCTATCGTAGACAAACAATATCATACATAAGCACTCAAGCATAATTTGCACAGGTAAAACCAAATAAAAGATCTAAACAGAAAGTTCAAGCGAAGAGCTTCGATTTGCAAAAAAGAATCAATCAAATCGGAATTACAAAACTCAAACTACGATCAAAAAAAGTTTAAATTCAAATATGTTTGAAACCAAATTGTAAATTTTCAAAAACATGCTCAAGTTGATTATCTGGACAGAGGGATCGAGATGAAGATTTTGGCATTGGTTTCACTGGATTTGGATAAACGAGCAAAAAGTTGCGAGGTTTTGAAGATCAGGGACTAATCTGTAAGAAAACTATTCATGGATAGGTCCCTGGCCGAAAATAAAACAGAAAAGAAAAATCTATCGGACGAACGTCCGCTAACAGAGACTAACGAACGAATTTGTTCGTTAACAGATCTAAACTGGCGAGCGTTCGGTAAGAAGATCGAACCGAAAAAATAAACGAAACGAACCGAAACAAAAACCGAACCCTAAAAGAAAACCGGAAAAAAACTGGGTCGGGCGGCGGTTTATACCGGTTAGGGAGGGTTCGGCCGGCGGCGTCGGGAATGACGGCGGCGCGGGTTCCGGCGAGGCGAGGCTTCGGCGAGGCGAGGCTCCGGCGGGGCGCGGCACGGCGGCGGCGGCAGCGGCGGCGCGGTGCGGTGACGGGAGTGTGGTGACGGCGGCGCTTGAGACGAGGAGGAGAGGGGGCCGGGACGGCGGTATTTAAAGAGGGGGAGGGGGCAGCGGCTTCTTGGGGGAGGGGCAAGGCGAGGCGGGGCGGAGTCGGACTCCTGCCGGAGTCCGGCGGCGGCGCGGCTCCGAGCGGGACTTGTCCCGAGCGCGGGCGAGGCGGGTGGCGCAGCTTGGCCGGCTGGGCTGGGCTCGGCCCAGTTCGGTCGGCCGAATTTTTTTTTCCAGAGAAAGAAAAATACGAAAAACTATAATAAATATATTTTAAAAAAAATTCCAGAAAAACCCACATAGCTATATGGCCTTATTAATGACCTAGTGAGCATTTTTCTGGACCTAAATGCCTAAAATAAAAACAAACATTTTAGTACTAATAAAATAAATATTTTTGCAAATAAAAATCCAATAAATTTATTTTTACTCAAAATTCAATTTCCAACATTTTTATTCTGTATTGAAGAAGTCATATTATCTTCTCTCATTATTTTTAAAATAATTGGAAAAGAATTTTTGAAAAAAACAATTTGATCGAATTTTCCAGGTTTTGACAAATCAAAATGGATTTTTGTGAAACCACCAACTCTCTCAAATTGGTCCTTGAGTTGCTTAAAGTTTCTTGGATCAACTTTCCAACAAATTCAAATTCAAAAAAGCTCAAATGATGAATGCAAATGAATGATCTATATGTTAACATCCAAATTGAAAATTGGGATGTTACAAGCCAGCCGGAGCGTTGTTGCATTCTTGTCGCCGCGCCATGGGGGCGATAGCGAGTTGGCGTGGTGGAAGTGACGCCCAAGGGTCTTGAGCTTGGCCGACGGGCGATTTGCCATGCGGGCATTGCTATGGAGGCACAACAACACCGCTTGGCGTCACATCGTGCTCATCTTGCGACCGGCATAGCGTGTATCTTGAGGTCGCTCCCCTGATCGCCGCCGGTGCTGCCGCAGTGGGAGGGTCGCGGTTCGCGCCCAATCGAACGGGGTCGCTCTGGTGGCTGCATTCGCGGGCACGAGGAGGAGGTGGGGGTAGAGTACCCGTGTCGCCCGCGCCATGAATGTCGTTTTTGCCTGAGCGTTCAGGTAAGCATCTGCCTCCAGCATCCCCACTGCCTGCTCCCGTCATGGCGGGCACGGTGACCGTGCCGCCTATGCCGGTCATGCCTATCGCGGTGTTCACTCCATCCGCGGTGGCGACGCCGCCTGCGCCACCCACAGATAAAGGCGATTGGTGCTGGGACGTAGAAGGCATGGCAGCCATGGAGCCCTTCTTCTTGGGCGCCATGGGTGGTGATGATGATGATGAACTCGAAGGAATCGACGTGCCGCCTGCTTCCTTGGTTCTCGCCAACGAAGGCCCCTACCTGGCCCGCCAAAGATGTCGGCGTGGAGCCAGTGATCTATGGGGCAGGACTGCCCCTTTGCTGGTTCGGCTGGGGGTCAATTGGTGCGAAGAGCAAGCACACCAAGAGGCGCCATGGTTTACCTAGGTTCGGGCCGCTGAGAAGCGTAAAACCCAACTCCTGCTTTGGTGTATTGGGTGAATGTGGAAGAAAGTACATGGAGCACTCTCCCCCGGCAAGTCGCCAGGAGAGGGCAGCTGCACGAATACCTATGTGTGTGAGTTACCAGGGTTCGAACCCCTATAAAGGTTGCACTGGCCCTCCTTTTATTGCTCAAGGGGTTACCACAGTGGCAAAAAGGTCATTACAGGGTGATTAGACTGATACAGAACTATCATACATAACTCTGCTAGTTAGGACAAAAGTGCATTAAATGCACTGCTAGGTGTCGTGTGGAGGAAGAACCCCGACAAGGTTGATGCACCGCTTATCCAACTACCTCTTATTAGCTTGACACACCATTAGGACGGGTGTCAATAAAGGTAATCCTCCCTCCTAGCAAGCTGACACGTATGGGCTGCCTCCACCTAATCGCATGTAGGCTCGACACCTCACTGATCAGCGACCAGCTGGCCAGAGTTTAGCGCCGGCGTTTTGCGGGAAGTCCATGCTTGAGGGGCTTGCCGGGCCGTGACTTGCCGGCTCGCTTTTGCCTGGCCTGGTTGCTTCTGTTGTGAATCTCGTGGCTTGCTCCAAGCCTTGGTCTTCTTTGATGCGCTCCTTGATCTCACGAAGAGCGGCTTCTCTGGTCTGGTTGTGTTATGAAGCTTGATACTTGCTGGGAAAGCTGCAACACGTCTGTGCATAAGTCAGGGCAGCAAATGCCCATGTTTGTTGCATCGACAGTGGCCGAGGGTCCGGACACTTGGAATGAACGACCGCAACGGTGCTATGTTAATCATGGAGTCTGAGAAGACCGTCGGCGGAAGGCCGCTAGTGCAGCATTTTAGCCCATATTTTATTATAATTGTATGGAAATGTCTCATATCAACATTTTAAGTCACTAATCATATGTAGGTCGTGTGTGTTTTGGGCCTTGCCGCATGTGGTATTTTAAATTATCCTGAATATGTAAGACAATTATTAACCGTTGTGTTGTAAATTTGCCTCAACGGCGAGCAGGGCACGCGGAGGGATGCCAGAGCAGACCGCATCACGGCCGCCTCAACGCCGAGCAGAGTGCGTGGGGGACGTGAGTAGAGGGCGCCACGACCGCCTCAATAGCACATCCATCGGACATGATGATGATATCTGGATCGTGTGTGATAGTCGGAAGACACGTACACATCCGAGAACGCGGGCCAACATACGCCCTCCGGGAACCGTTTCGGGCTTTGAAACCATCAATAAATTTTGAGCTTGTTTCCCGTCACATTCCAAATTACCACGCAATAAGTGATTGCAAATCTGTTCACACCGATCAAACCTAAACGTGTTCCCACTTAGCACTGGGCTATAAAAGCTACCCACTCAAAAATTACTACACATTCCTCTCTCATCACCAAAAAAGGTCTTTCCTGTTAAGTCGTTCCTTGCGTCTGCCATGGCCGGTAGGGGGAGTTCTGGGTCGAGATATAACCATGGAGCAAATACCAAGGCCACGGAAGCACTAGAGAGGTCCCGCCACAACATGACAACCGTAGCAGAGATGTCCTGCCGCGCCGCGGAGCCCTCGAACGAGCTCTCACGGGCAGGCTAGGCCTCTCACAAGCACACTGCTACTTGTGAGCTGCGTTGGGATTTCCTCGAAGAGGAGAGGATGATGAAGTACAATAGAGATAAGTATTTTCCTTAGTTAAGAACCAAGGTTATCAATCCAGTAGGAGAACCATGCGAAACCTCGTTAACAACACCTACACATAAAAGAGCAAATACTTGCCCCCAACGCAATCAAGGGGGTTGTCAATCCCCTTGGCGTTTATTTGCAAGGACCAAATCTGATAGTTATAGATACATAAATAAAACACAAAATAAAAGAACGGTAAATAAATTGCAACAAGGTATTTTTGGATTTAATATATGATAAAGGTAGACCCAGGGGCCATAGTTTTCACTAGAGGCTTCTCTCTCGGACAAAAAGCATACGGTGGGTAAACAAATTACTATTGGGCAATCAATAGAAAAACGCATAGTTATGACGATATTCAAGGCAATGATCATGTATATAGGCATCACGTCCGAGACAAGTAGACTGAGTCTTGCCTACATCTACTACTATTACTCCACCCATCGACCGCTCTCCAACATGCATCTAGAGTATTAAGTTTATGAAAAATGGAGTAACGCCAGCAGGATGACATGATGTAGACAAAGTAAATCCAGTCAATATGAATAAACCCCATCATTTTCCCCTTAATGGCAACAATACAAATACGTGTCATGTTCCTTTGTGCAGCTGGGATTGAGCACCCAAGATTGAACCCATTACAAAAGGCACGTCTCCCATTGCAAGATAAATCAATCTAGTTCGCCAAACCAAATGAATAGATTAGAGAGAAATACAAAGCTATAATAATCATGCATAAAAGAATTCAGAGAATTCTCAATTAATATTCATGAATAATCTAATGATAAAACCACAATTCATAGGATCCCAACAAACACACCGTAAAAGAAGATTACATCGAATAGATCTCCAAGAACATCGACGAGATCATTGCATTGAAGATCAAAGAGAGAGAAGAAGCCATCTACCTACTCGCTATGGACCCGTAGGTCTATGGTAAACCACTCGCACATCATCGGAAGGGCAGCAAGGTTGATGTAGAAGCCCTCCCTGGGTGATTCCCCCTCCGACAGAGTACCGGAAAAGACCTCTAGATGGGGTCGTAGAAGAATAGAAACTTGCGGCGGAGAAAAAAGTATTTTGAGGGGCTCTCTGTTGGTTTCCCGATTTTAGAGAATTTATAGAGGTGGAATTAGGTCAGACGGAGCCATGTGGGGCCCACAAGGCATCATGGTACGCCCTGATGCCTTGCCATCTCCTTGTTTGCCTTCTGGCCTCCTCCTGAAACTTCTAGGGTCTCTCTTGTCCACAAAAAAATCATCAAAAAGTTCCGTAGCATTTGGATTTCGTTTGGCATTGATTTCCTAGAAAACCAAAAATAGGCAAAAATAACAACTGGCACTTGGCACTAGGTTAATAGGTTAGTCCCAAAAAATGATATATATAATTGCATATAAACAATCCAACATTGATACTATAATAGCATGGAACAATCAGAAATTATAGATACGTTGGAGACGTATCAAGCATCCCCAAGCACAATTCCTGCTCGTCCTCGAGTAGGTAAATGATAAAACAGATTTTTTTATGTGGAATGCTACCTAACATGTTCATCATGTAATCTTTCTTTTATGGTATGAACATTTAGATCTGAATGATTCAAAGCAATAGTCTATAATCTGACATAAAGACATCAATACTCAAGCATACCAACAAACAATCATGCCTTTCAAAATAAAAATGCTAAGGAATGCTATCCCTACAAAATCATATAGCCCTTTCATGCTCCATGTTCTTAACACAAAGTATATATCACGCACTACCCCGGTTTCAGCCAAGCAATTGGTTTATACTTTTTAACGCGCTTCAGCTTTTTCAACCCCCACGCAATACATGAGCGCAAGCCATGGATATAGCACTACGGGTGGAATAGAGTATGGTGGTAGAGATAATATGAAGAAGACAAAAAAGGAGAAAGTCTCACATTGACGAGGCTAATCAATGGGCTATGGAGATGCCCATTAATTGATGTCAATGCAAGGAGTAGGGATTGCCATGCAACGGATGCACTAAGAGCTATAAGTGTATGAAAGCTCAAAATGAAAACTAAGTGGGCGTGCATCCAACTTGCTTGATCTAGAAGACCTCGGGCATTTGAGGAAGCCCATCATCGGAATATACAAGCCAAGTTATATAATGAAAAAATCCCACTAGTTATATGAAAGTGACTAAATAGGGGACTCTCTATATGAAAAACATGGTGCTACTTTGAAGCACAAGTGTGAAAAAAGATAGTAACATTGCCCCTTCTCTCTTTTTCTCTCATTTTTATTCTTTTGGTGGGCTCTTTTTTGGCTCTTTTATTTATTTATTTCCTCACTGGGACAATGCTCTAATAATGAATAATGATGATCATCACACTTCTATTTACTTACAACTCAAAATTACAACTAGATACTAGAACAAAATAAGACTCTATATGAATGCCTCTGTTATTGTACCAGGATGTGCAATGATCTGGCGTAACATGTATAAAAAACGGTGAACCGTGGCTGAGCCACAAATACTATGCCAACTATATGATCATGCAAAGCTATATGACAATGATGATGTGTGTCATAATAAAGGAACGATGGAAATTGCATGGCAATATATCTCGGAATGGCTATGAAAATGCCATAATAGGCAGGTATGGTGGATGTTTTGAGGAAGATATAAGGAGGTTTATGTGTGATAGAGCATATCATATCACGGGGTTTGGATGCACCAGTGAAGTTTGTACCACATCTCAAGGTGAAAAAGGGCATTGCATGGTACCGAAGAGGCTAGCAAATGGCAGAAAGGTGAGAGTGTGTATAATCCATCGACTCACATTAGTCATAAAAAACTCACATACTTATTGCGAATGTCTATTAGCCCTCAAAGCAAAGTACTACTACGCATGCCCCTAGGGGGGAGGTTGGTAGGAGTTAACCATCGCGCGCCCTCGACCTTCATGCGAAGGAAGACACTCAATAATAAATCGTGCTCCAACTTCTTAGCCTAACGGGAGACTATACATGCATGATTCGGGAATCAGAAACCTTAACACAAATATTCTTACTAAACCACAATCATTTACTAGTACCTCCCACATATTACCATCTATATATCGCAAAACTATTGCAAGGAATCAAACTTATCATATTCAGTGATCTACATGAAAGTTTTTATTATATCCCTCTTGAATACCTATCATATTAGGACCAATTTCATAACACATGCAAATTTCCATTACTATTATCAAACTCTCAAAATGATATAAGTGAATTATGAGAGTATAACTATTTCTTTAAAATATAACCACCGTTGTGCTCTAAAAGATATAAGTGAAGTACTAGAGCAGCTACCTAGCTAAAAAGATATAAGTGAAGCAGAAAGAGTATTCTAACAAATCATGAATAAATGTGTCTCTCTCTCAAAAGGTGTGTTCAGCAAAGATGATTGTGGAAAACTAAAAAGCAAAGAAAGCAAAGACTCATATAAGACACGACGCTCCAAGGAAAACTCATATCATGTGATGAATAAAAATATAGCTCCAAGTAATTTACCAATGGTTGGTAGAAGAAAGTGGGGATGCCATCTAGGGCATCGCCAAGCTTAGAGTCTTGGGTGTCCTTGAATATTACCTTGGGGTGCCTTGGGCATCCCCAAGCTTAGGGTCTTGCCACTCACTATTCCTTCATCCATCATGATCTCACTTAAAACTTGAAAACATCAGCACAAAAAACTCAACAGAAAACTCGTGAGATCCGTTAGTATAACAAGCCACTCATAAACTTTAGGTACTGTTGTAAACCCATTCATATTTTATTATTGCATGATACCTATTGTATTCTAACTTCACCATGACTTATACCCCCCGATACAATCCATAGATTCATTAAAACAAGCAAACAATGTAACAAAAACAGAATCTGTCAAAAACAAAATAGTTCGTAATGATCTGGACAAATGCAATACTTACGTAACTCCAAAATTATGAAAAAATAGGATAACATGGGAAATTTGTATATAAATCATGTATAAAAACTTCAGAAATTTATCATGTTCCAGTGGATTTAAACAATTCTGCTAATGGGCTCAAAAGTTTCTGTTTTTTCACAGAATCAAATCAACTATCAACCAAATCATCCCAAAGGCTTTACTTGGCACACATACTAATTTAGAGACAAAAAACACAACCATAACAGTAGCATAATTGTGTGAACACTAAAAAATATAAATGATAACTATTGGGTTGTCTCCCAACAAGCTCTTGCTTTATAGCCATTAAGATAGGCTTGAGATTATATTAATGCTCACATGACAGACAAGAACTAAAGCACAAAGAGGGCATCATAATACATGTCACAAACACATTTAAGTCTAACATACTTCCTATGCATAGGCATTTTATAAGCAAAGAAATTATCGAGACAAGCAACATCTAGCATATGCAAGGAAGAAGAAAGAAACAAAAGCAATCTCAACATGAAGAGAGGTAATTTAGTAACATGAAAATTTCTACAACCATATTTTCATCTCTCATAATAATAAAAAGTAGGATGAATCTAATTCAATAATATAGCTATCATATAAATTTCTCTCTCTATGATCCAGATACATAAAGTTTTTATACTCTTCCAAAATAGTGGGATTAACATCAACTAAAGTCACGACCTCTCCAAACCCACTTTTATCAAAAAATTCTTAAGATTGAACACTCTACAAATATGTGGGATTCTTTTTACCTAAAGTTGACACTCTTGCAAACCCACTTTCAATATTATTGCAAACATTATTATCAATAACATATTCATCATGAGGCTTAAATAAATTTTCAAGATCATAAGAAGCATCACCCCAATCATGATCATTGCAATACATAGTGGACATAACCAAATTATCATCCCCAAGCTTGTAGCTTTGCATATCATTAGCACAATTGACATTAATAGAATTTATAGTGACATCATTGCAATCATGCTTTTCATTCAAGGAGCTGTCATGAATCACTTTATAAATTTCTTCTTTTAACACTCCATCACAATTTTTAGATTCATGATTTTCAAGCAAAACTTCATAGAGGTAATCAAGTGCACTCAACTCACTAGCAATTGGTTCGTCATAATTGGATCTTTTGAAAAGATTAGCAAGTGGATGAGGATCCATAGTTTTCTTAAATTTTTGCTTTCATTTTCTGTTTTTGAGTGTTGACAAGAAGGCAATAAAAGCAATCAAAATAAAATATTTTTGTGTTTTCGTAAAAATATTTTAGAAGTGGGGGAGATGAAAATGAGAGGCAAATGGAAAATGAAAGTAACACAAGTATATGGTAGTTTATGCCAAGGTACTTGATAGGTTTTTGTGATGTCTCCCTGGAATCGGTGCCAGAAATTCTACCTGCTACTTGTGAGCTGCGTTGGGATTTCCTCGAAGAGGTGAGGATGATGCAGTACAGTAGAGATAAGTATTTCCCTTAGTTAAGAACCAAGGTTATCAATCTAGTAGGAGAATCACACAAAACCTTGTTAACAGCACCTACACACAAAATAGCAAATACTTGCACCCAATGTGTCAAGGGGGTTGTCAATCCCCTTGACGGTTATTTGTAAGGACCAAATCTGATAGTGATAGATACATAAATAAAACACAAAATAAAAATAATGGTAAATAAATTGTAGCAGGATATTTTTGGATTTAGTATACGATAAAGGTAGACCCAGGGGGCATAGTTTTCACTAGAGGCTTCTCTCTCGAACAAAAAGCATATAGTGGGAAACAAATTACTGTTGGGCAATTGATAGAAAAGCACATAGTTATGACAATATTCAAGGCAATGATCATGTATATAGGCATCACGTCCAAGACAAGTAGACCGACTCCTGCCTGCATCTACTACTATTACTCCACCCATCAACCGCTATCCAGCATGCATCTAGAGTATTAAGTTTATGAAAACGGAGTAACGCCTTACGCAAGATGACATGATGTAGACAAAGTAAATCCAATCAATATGAATAAACCCCACCGTTTCCCCCTTAATGGGAACAATACAAATATGTGTCATGTCCCCTTCTGTCACTGGGATTGAGCACTGCAAGATTGGACCCATTACAAAGCACCTCTCCCATTGCAAGATAAATCAATCTAGCTGGCCAACCAAACGGATAGATCGGAGAGAAATACAAAGCTATAATAATCATGCATAAAAGAATTCAAAGAAGACTCAATTAATATTCATGAATAATATGATCATAAACCCACAATTCATCGGATCCAAACAAACACACCACAAAAGAAGATTACATCGAATAGATCACGAAGAACATCGAGGAGATCAATGTATTGAAGATCAAAGAGAGAAGAAGCCATCTAGCTACTTGCTATGGACCCGTAGGTCTATGGTAAACTACTCACACATCATCGGAAGAGCAGCAAGGTTGATCTAGAAGCCCTCCGTGATCGATTCCCCTACGGCAGAATACCGGAAAAGGCCTCCAGATGGTATCGCGGAAGAATAGAAACTTGCGGTGGCGGAAAAAGTTTTTTGGGTGGCTCTCTGTTGTTTCCTAATTTTACAGAATTTATAGAGGTGGAATTAGGTCAGACGGAGCCACATGGGGCCCACAGGGCATCAGAGCATGCCTACGCCCCTGGACGCGCCCTGTTGCCTTGTTGTCTCCTCGTTTGCCTTGTGTACTCCTCCCAAAGCTTCTAGGGTCTCTCTTGTCCAAAAAAAACCATCAAAAAATTTCATAGCATTTGGACTTCGTTTCATATTGATTTCCTGGAAAACGAAAAACAGGCAAAAAACAGCAATTGGCACTTGGCACTAGGTCAATAGGTTAGTCCCAAAAAAGATGTATAATTGCACATAATTGCATATAAAATATCCATGATTGATACTATAATAGCAAGGAGACGTATCACGGGAAGCTCCTCCATCGACCTCTGCCTCTATAAATACTCTAAAATCCCAAAAACCCTAGGGAGTTGATGAAACACTTATCCAGCCGCCTCAAGTTCCAGAACCACGAGATCCAATCTAGAGGCCTTTTCCGGCACTCTGCCGGAGGGGGCAAAGATCACGGAGGGGTTCTTCGTCATCCTTCTTGCCCCTCCGATGATGCGTGAGTAGTTTACCACAGACCTACGAGTCCATAGCTAGTAGCTAGATGGCTTCTTCTCTCTTTTTGATCTTTAATACAATGTTCTCCTCGGTGTTCTTGGAGATCTATTTGATGTAACTCCTTTTTGCGGTGTGTTTGTTGGGATCCGATGAATTGTGGTTTATGATCAGTTCTATCCATGAATATTATTTGAGTCTTTGCTGAACTCTTATATGCATGATTATTATAGCCTCATATTTCTTCTCTGAAATTTTGGTTTGGTTTGGCCAACTAGATTGATTTTTCTTGCCATGGGAAGAGGTGCTTTGTGATGGGTTTGATCTTGCAGTGCTCAATCTCAGTGACATAAAGAGACATGACACGCATGTATCGTTGCTATTAAGGGTAACAAGATGTGGTTTATTCCTACATGAATAGATCTTGTCGACATCATGTCATTGTTCTTATTGCATTACTCCATTTTTCCATGAACTTAATACACTAGATGCATGCTGGATAGCGGTCGATGTGTGGAGTAATAGTAGTAGATGCAGGCATGAGTCGGTCTTCTAATCTTGGACGTGATGCCTATATACATGATCATTGCCTTGGATATCGTCATGATTATTCGCTTTTCTATCAATTGCCCAACAGTAATTTGTTTACCCACTGTATGCTATTTTCTCGAGAGAAGCCTCTAGTGAAAACTACAGCCCCGGGTCTATTTCCTACCATATTAAATCTAAAATACCTTGATGCACTTTTTATTTATTTATTTTATTTTGTGTTTTAGTTAGATCTATTTATCAAATCTCATACAATTAAATCTATCTCAATACCGAGGAGGGATTGACAACCCCTCTTACGCGTTGGGTTGCAAGTATTTGTTGTTTGTGTGCAGGTGCTGTTTACATAGTGTTGCTTGGTTCTCCTACTAGATTGATAACCTTGGTTTCATAACTAAGGGAAATACTTACCTTTGCTGTGCTGCATCATCCTCTCCTCTTCGGGGAAATACCAACGCAGATACAAGCAATCAGGAAGAATTTTTGGCGCCGTTGCCGGGGAGACATCATCAACATCTATCAAGTACCTACGCATAAACTCTCATCTCCTTGCAATTACTTTATTTTCCATTTGCCTCTCATTTTCATCCCCCCCCCACTTCTACGAAGTTTTTGCAAAAATACAAAAACATTTTTCGTTTGCCTTTTTGTTGTTCGATCTTTTGTTTGCTCGTGATCTTGTTTGCATAGTCACGATGTCTCAAGAAAATACCAAATTGTGTGATTTTTCCAATACTAATAATAATGATTTTATTAGCACTCCTATTGCTCCTCCCGCCGCTAGTGCGGAGTCTTATGATATTAATGCCGCTTTGTTGAATCTTGTTATGAAAGAGGAATTTTCCGGTAATCCAAATGAGGATGTCGCGTCCCATCTAAACACTTTCGTAGAATTGTGTGGTATGCAAAAGAAAAAAGATGTGGACAATGATATTGTGAAACTAAAATTATTTCCTTTCTCTTTGGGTGCAAAAATTTGGTTTTCATCTTTGCCACAAAATAGTATTGATTCTTGGGATAAGTGCAAAGATGCTTTTATTACTAAGTATTTTCCTCCCGCAAAAATTATTTCCCTTAGAAATAAAATCATGAATTTTAAGTAACATGAGCATGAACATGTTGCACAATCTTGTGAAAGGATGAAATTAATGCAAATAAGTTGTCCTACTCATGGTTTAAATCTATGGATGATTATACAAAAAATTTATGCGGGATTGAACTTTGTTTCTAGAAATCTTTTAGATTCCGCCGCGGGCGGTACTTTTATGGATATTACTTTGGGTGTGTAAGTGCATCTAGTGCCACCCCTAGTTAGTTTTGGAGTATTGACGACAAACATGGTTGAGGGACTAATGTGTTTGTGAGAATTGTAGGATAACACAGGTAGAATTCCCTCATTGATTCGGTTTACCTACCAGAGATGACCCCTAAAAATGTATGAAGACATTGAAGACAATGGTGGTTCATGAAGACATTCACGTTGAAGATAATGATGTGTGAAGACATCCACTTGAAGACAATGGAGTGTGAATACATAGTTTCTTTCGTAGTTTCATTTTCTTCTTTCTTGAGTCATAGGAACCACCGAACTGTTAAGTGGGGTCCAGGTGAACAAAGTCAGAAGACTGACGTGATGCTCAACCAATATCCTATGTCTTCGAGTGAAGACAATGAGAGTAAATCTTATCTAGAGTTGGATGAGTCAGCTTTGCTTGTAGCCCAAGTCAAGCTGTTGCATGTGTTTGAAATCCGACCATTGGACACGTGTCGGTTCCTTAGTGACCAAGGGTCATTTCGGACATATCATGTTGGGTTGCCTCCTGGCTATAAATAGCCCACCCCCTACACCATAAATTGGTGGCTGCTCAGAGTTAGTGCACGGCTTTTGTCGTTTGAGAGCAACCCACCTCCGAAGCCTTTGAGGGAGAACCCTTGCAAGGACAAAGCCTAAAACACCCAGAGCCAAAGAGTGTTAGGCATCACTGAAGTCCTTCTGTCCGCGTGATCTGAAGACTTATTACACTTGAAGACTGTGTATCTTCTAGTTGGTTAGGCGTCGCGTTCTGAGGATCCAAGAGTCATTGTGGATCGCCGGTGAACGAAGTTTGTGAAGGTTTGGAGGTCTACCTTGAAGACTTACCAGAGTGATTGGGCGAGGACTAAGTGTCCTTACCTCAAGGGGAATAAGGTGAAGAAGAGGTCTTCTGAGTTGAATCTCAGCCTCCCTAACCAGACGTACAATTATCACAGCAACTGGAACTGGTCTACCAAATCCTTTTCTTCACCAAGCAACTGGTTCTATCACTTCACCCTTACTTACTGTTTAGCTTCGTGAAGTCATTGCCTGTTTGCCCTGTTTGGCTTCACTGTGTGAAGACATTCTCTCTGATTGCATAATTGGCTTCATAATGTCTTGCTATTCTGATCCACTCTACCTAGCTGCTATTTGTCTTCGTGTTTACTTTGTACTGTTTACTAGACTATGGCTTGGTTAGTGTAGTTTATCTTCCACTGCATACTTTATAGGCTGTATTTGGTTGTCTGTGTTTGAAGACATTGCCTGTCTTGAAGACTTTCATAAAAATCGCCTATTCACCCCCCTCTAGTCGATAACTAGCACATTCAATTGGTATCAGAGCAAGGTGCTCCCTTGTTCTGTGTGATTCGGTTTAACCACCTGGAGTTTTAGCTATGTCGACTGCAGGGATAATCAAAGTCTCCGCTGCGTGCCCCATCTTCGATGGCACTGATTACCCCTACTGGAAGAATAAGATGCGCATGCATCTTGAAGCTATTGACAACGACCTCTGGTATGTCGTCAAGACTGGTGTTCCCAAAGTAAGTGAAGGCGTCACCGCTGCAGATGTAAAGAGGTTCGCGCAACTGGACTCAGCCGCCAAGAACATCATCTGTGGTCATCTGACCAAAGTGCAGTATAGCCGTGTGAGTGCTCTGGAATCTGCGAAGCTAGTCTCGGACTGGCTGTCCAAGGTCAACGAAGGCATCTCAACTCAAAGAGATTCAAGAATCGATGTGCTTCGCAATCTCTTGAACCAATTCAAGAGGAATGACAATGAGAATGTCCATCTCACTTTCGACTGCCTCACTAATATCACAAATGAGCTCCATGCTCTTGGCGCCACTGAAATCACCAAGCATGAAGTCGTGAAGAAGCTACTAAGATCACTTGACAGCTCATTTGACACTCTAGCATTGATGATCCAAGAACGCCCTGACTTCAAAGATCTCGATCCGTCTGACATACTTGAGAGGCTCAACACCCATGAATTCCAGCTATCTGAGAAGAGAGATATCTATGGTCCTAACTATGGTCGATCTCATGCCTTGAAGGAAAAGGCTGAATCCTCATCTGAAGAATCTTACTACAGTTCTGATGATCCTGAAGACATTGGCAAAGAGCTAGCAATGCTTGTGAGAAAGTTCCAAAAGTTCTCCAAGAAGAATTGCTTCGGAAAGTTTTCAAGATCCAGCTCCAAGAATGATGAGGTTTCCTCTCGTGACTACAAGAAGAGAACATGCCACAAATGCAAGAAGCCAGTCCACTATATATCTGAATGTCCTCAATGGGACAAGGAAGCAAAGAAAAAGAAGAAGAGCAAGGAATATGACTCTGATGACAAGAAGAAGAAATCCTCAAAGTCTTCTTCAAAGTCTTGATCCTACAAGAAGAGCTCGTCTGGCAAGGCTCGTGCGTTCATTGGCAAGGAGATGGATTCGGTGGAGGAGTCTGCTTCTGAGGAGGTGGAGGTGGAGTCTGAGGAGGAGTCTGATTCAGGCGTGGCAAGCCTGGCTCTAGCTTCGGCATTCGTCGCCAAGTCCATCTTCAACCCTAAAGACAATGGTCACGACGCGGATACCGAAGCCAATGATGACGATGATTCTGCTCCCACCTAGTGCTTCATGGCAAGAGGTGCTAAGGTAAACTCATGCGATGCTTACTTTCAGACCTCCAGTGAAGATGACTCTGATTGTGAATCCAAACCCAGCTATAAGACTCTTGCTAAAATTGCAACTGAACAACAAACAGCCATGGAAAAGATTCAAAAATTGCTAGACAAAAGCGATGACCTATTGGACGAGGAAATGAATCGAACCCAGTCCTTAATCGAAGACATGAAAAATCTTCGCGTTAAGTACGAGGAACTTGAAAGTCGTCATGAAACCCTCTCAGCTACTCATGAGAAGCTTTCCTATGATTATCTTCAAAGGAAGCAAGATCTAGAGAAACTGAGAGCGTCTCATGAAGATCTTCAAAAGGAAAATGATTCACTACTCGCTCAACAGATCAGTTCCGCTTAGGAAGATTTTGTGCCACCTCTATTAAAATGCCTTGAGCGTGACAATGTTGTCTCTATTGCTGAATGTTCTACTGCTTCTGAAGTTGCAATATCTTCAACTGCTGATGTGGTAACTAACCCCTCTAATGAGGATGCCACTACTATTGCTGATGAGAATGCCAGGTTGAAGACATTGCTTGAAATGGGCATGTACAAAAGCCTCAAAGGGCATTAGACACTATGTGATGTCCTCGAGAAACAGATTCTGAACCGAAACCCTAGGAAAGAGGGTGTTTGTTTTGAGAGGAAAAATGAACATTGATGGTTCTTACTAGAAGCCTGAGCAGTACCCCAAAACCACATGTGTTGCTGCAAAGGGTCCTTCAGTGGATCCATCCACCTTGTCTGGCTTCACTTGTGCTAACCCTATTTTTATTGATGAGTCATTTGACTCAAACTATAAACTGTTCAAGAATCAGAATGGTGAAGTGTTTGCCAGGTTTATTAGAACTATATGCAGGAATGGGTCACCTATGAAGAAGATCTGGGTTCCTAAAAGTCAGCTTGTGAACCTTCCCATGTATGTCATCATGACACCACCAGGGAAGAAGACAAACCCCAGACCAAAGGCTTCATACAGACTGAGGACCTCACATGGTCACCCTAACACCAATGTTTTGCTAGGAAACTATCATCGAACTCATGAATATGAGCGTGTTTCATCAAACCGCTATGTTCACAAATCAAAGAATTTTTCTGCATATTCTTTTGAGTACTATTCACCTCCTGCAAAAGTATTTGCTAGGGCTCCAAAGCCAAAGTTCTCAGATGCTGCACTTAGACTCATTGCTTCTAAGCCACCCCTTAAGATGTCGGTGGTTAAGAAGAATTAACTTCTCTTGCAGGGAAAGGTCTCCAGCCAGAAATAATTGACTTCTGAAGACAATGCTAGGGACCTAAAACATCTTGTGGGATGCAAGATAAAATGCCAAAATGGTCTTACCATTTATTTTGTCCCTAGATTTCTTGATGAACATCCCATCTTACCATCCAAGAATCTTAATTTTGATAGTATGCTTGTTCGCCAAATGTTTATGCTTCACAATACTCTTGGTGAAGCCTATCCTACTAACTGCACTGTAGGGTACAACTCCGAAAGCTACTGAATGGATTATGGACAGTGGATGCACTAACCACATGACTGGTGATCGAAGTCTTCTCATGGATTCAACTCTTCGTCCATCTACTAAAAGCCATATCACATTCGCTGACACCAGTAAAAGCAAGGTATTGGGCCTAGGTAGAGTTGCTATCTCAAAGGATCAACACATGGATAAAGTGATGCTTGTTGAATCCCTTGGATACAACTTAATGTCTCTCTCAATGCTTTGTGATCTTAACATGATTGTGATATTTGGAAAATACCATTGCCTTGTGCTTATGGATTCTGACAAATCTCTAGTCTTCGAAGGTTATCAAAGAGGTGATCTGTATATGGTAGATTTCTCCACAGGATCACAGCTTGCCATGTGTCTTCTAGCAAAAGCTTTAGAGTGTTGGCTTTGGCATCGAAGGCTAGGACATGCGGGCATGAGGAACTTGCACACTCTCATGAAGAAGAAGCACATTATTGGCATCGAGGGCGTCAAGTTCAAGAAGGACCATCTATGTGGTGCTTGTGAAGCTGGGAAGATGACTAGGGCAAAACATCCCTCGAAGACAATCATGACGACTTCACGTCCCTTCGAGCTACTACACATGGACTTATTTGGCCCTACTCACTACTCTACCCTTACTACCACTACACACCTTTATGGCTTCGTGATTGTTGATGATTATTCTAGAAATACTTGGGTGCACATAATTCTCTATAAGACTGAAGTGTAGGATGTCTTCAGACGATTTGCCAATCGCGCCATGACCAACTATGGCATCAAGATCAAGCACATCAGGAATAACAATGGCACAAAATTCAAGAATACTGGCCTCGACACTTATCTTGATACACTGGGCATCACTCATGAGCTCTCAGCTCCATACACACCTCAGCAGAATGGCGTCGTGGAGCGCAAGAACATGACACTTATTGAGATGGCTCATACGATGCTTGATGAGTACAAGACTCCAAGAAAGTTCTGGCCTGAAGCTATTGATATTGCATGCCATATCATCAATAGAGTTTATCTTCATAAATTCTTTAAGAAGACATCTTATGAACTGCTCACTAGTAAGAAGCCAAAAGTAAGCTATTTCAAAGTCTTCGATGCTAGGTGCTGGATCAAGGATCTGCATCACACATTCAAATTTGCACCGAAAGCACATGAAGGTTTTATGCTTGGTTACAGAAAGGATTCGCACACCTACAAAGTCTTCAACCTCGTTCACTATAAAGTGGTTGAAACTGTAGATGTGTGGTTCGATGAGACTAACGGCTCGCAAAGAGAGCACCTGCCAAATGTGCTAGGTGAAGCTTCTCCTAGTGAATCTATCAAGCTAATGGGAACTGGAGAAATCATACCCACCGAGGAATAGGCTGAAAAGGAAATTGTCATTCTAGCTCCTACTCAACGTGAAGACAATGTTGAGCCTGAAGACAATGCTGAAGGCGAAGACAATGACCAGCAACACCAAAGTCTTCGCCCTGTTAATCCTCGCGTGGCCAATGAAGTTCAGATTGAGAAGATTCTTGATAGTATCAATGCACCTGTTCCACTTACTCGATCAAGAGCTACGCAATTAGCAAACTTCTGTGGGCACTTTACATTCATCTCCATATCTGAACCCAAGAAAGTTGATAAAGCTTTCATGGAACCTGAATAGATTCAAGCTATGCAAGAAGAGCTTCAACAATTTGAGCTCAACAATGTCTGGGAGCTAGTCAAGCGTCCTGATCCTCGTAAGCACAACATCATTGGCACCAAATGAATCTATCGCAACAAGCAATATGAACATGGTCAAGTTGTCAGAAACAAAGCTCGTCTCATTGCTCAAGGTTACACGCAAGTAGAGGAAATTGACTTCGATGAAACCTTTGCACCTGTGGCTAGGCTTGAAGCCATTTGCATACTGCTAGCCTACGCTAATCACAACAACATCCTCCTGTACCAAATGGATGTGAAGAGTGCCTTCCTCAATGGCAAGATTGAAGAAGAAGTATATGTAGCTCAACCACCTAGTTTTGAAGATCCAAAGCATCCTGATATGGTCTATAAGCTCAACAAGGCACTGTATGGCCTCAAACAAGCACCTCATGCTTGGTATGACACACTCAAAGACTTCCTGAAGAGCAAAGGCTTCAAACCTGGTTCTCTAGATCCCACTCTCTCCACGAAGACATATGATGGAGAACTGTTTGTATGCCAAATCTATGTGGATGACATTATCTTCGGCTGCACTAACAAAAGATACATCAATGAGTTTGGGCATATGATGCAAGAGCAATATCAGATGTCCATGATGGGGAAGCTGAAATTCTTCCTTGGTCTTCAAATCCGTCAATAGAGAAATAGCATCTTCATATCACAAGAAAAATACCTCAAAGATTGCCTGAAGAAGTTTGGAATGCAAGACTGCAAAGGGTAAACGACGCCAATGCCAACCAAAGGTCAATTGGGCCCTGATGACAATGGTAAAGAGTTCGATCAAAAGGTATACCACTCCATGATTGGTTCTTTATTGTACTTATGTGCATCTAGGCCAGATATAATGCTTAGCATTTGCATGTGTGCCTGATTCCAAGCGGCACCAAAGGAGTCGCATCACCTCGCGGTGAAGTGAATACTTTGATATTTGGCTCACACTCCAACGCTAGGATTATGGTATCCAAAGGGCTCAGAGTTTGATCTAGTTGGATTCTCAGATGCTGATTATGCTGGTGACAAGGTTGATCGCAAGTCTACATCAGGCATTTGTCATTTTCTTGGTCGATCTCTTGTCTGTTGGTCTTCAAAGAAGCAGAACTGTGTGTCGCTCTCCACTACTGAATCTGAATACATTGCTACTGGATCTTGTTGCGCCCAGCTTCTCTGGATGAAGCAAACCCTCAAGGACTATGGCATCAACAAGAAGAAGGTGCCCCTCTACTATGACAATGAAAGCACCATCAAGATTGCACACAATCCAGGTCAGCACTCGAAGACAAAGCACATTCAGATCCGTCATCACTTTCTCAGAGACCATGTGTCACTACTAGGAGAAGGCCTACTAGTGGCGCACCAGTTTTGCCTACTAATGGCGCACTACTGGTGCGCCACTATTACCACGCCACTAGTATTTTTGACTAATGGCGCACCTGTGGTGCGCCATTAGTATAGCCCACGGTGCGCCATTAGTATGCCTCCCAGGGGGCCATATTTACCTAGGTGCTTTGGCATACTAATGGCGCACTGTGGTGTGATGCGCCATTAGTATCCTTTGGCATACTAATGGCGCACTGTGGGGAGATGCGCCATTAGTATCCTTTGGCATACTAATGGCGCACTTTCTGGTGATGCGCCATTAGTATGAATATTAGGTTTTTTTTTACTTTTCTGATTTTTGCACAGGTTACAAAATGTATTATTGGACAGAATATAGACAACACCACACAGCAACAGCAGATTCATTGAATACAATAGAAGATTAGTCTCTGAATACAATTCATCATATTAGTCTCCGAATTCAAAAGACCGAACAAAGATAGAACATTACAAGTCTCGAGACCGCGAGTAGCGAGTTTGTCTTCACATTACATGTCGATATCGATCATCTAAACTATCATCACATATGCGGTCATCACGATGAGCATCATCGCGATGAAACTGGTCTTCATCCGGTTCCTCCAATGCTCCCTCCTCTCTCCCGCTAGATAGCGGGCGTATCTAGATTCCGCCTCCGCCCTAGTGGTGTACCCTTTGTAACTGTTACCGCTGAAACGGTGAACCTGTCTCCGACACTCCTCCCAGTCGTCGTAGACTCCGGGAACCTTACCCTTGTACACGACATACGACGACATCTCTATGCACAAGCCAAACAACAGACAATACATAAGCAATATATAAGTATGCAACAAAAGGATCGAAAGAGAAAAGCAACACATTAATAGCATGATTCATGGTCCTACTAATAAATAGCATCGATTAAATATAAGTTGAACGACTGTCCAAACTAATCGATATCGATATTTGAACTACATACCATCAATACTTTGGACGACTCGACTCAGGGACCGGAGCGTGGATGAAGCCGCCGTCTACCGACATGGTCATGAATGTGCGGTAGTCATCAGCCTGCATTTTTAGGATTGTTTCTATATCACTGTTGGATGGTTGTTCTTTGAGGTAGAACTGCCCCGAGGTACGAAGGACATCTTCAGAGATGATTTCCGCCAACTCTGACTGGATGCGAAAGAATTCTAGTCTGATGTCCTCGTCCTGGATTTCCGACAAGCGTGCGGCCCATTCTTTGAGATTGTTTGGTAGCATTAGGTGATTATGGTTCCGTACGATCGTCCGCATGTGATGGAGGGCGTAGTAGGCATCCTTCTGACTGCCAGTCGGCTGCTTGACGCAGGGGAACGTCGTTACGTGGGTGAACACGTGCTTGCCGTACCTACGCATTGGCCTCTTGAAGGTGCCTCCAGATTTGGCGTAGCCGGGGAGAGCATCATCGAGGACTTTCTTTATATTTGTGTAGTCTTTCTTTGACTCACGCTCCGAGTCAAAATACGTGGCCATGGAATGTTTCGGGCTGAAGAGGATGAGTGTGCAATGTGTGTCACTACACAAAACACGGAATGTTAGAAAAAAAAGACCCATCATATGTTACGGGGCGGTGAGTTGATGACTTACTCGGAAAAATAAGTCATGAGGAAGTTATCCTTATCTGGGTTCGCCAGAATGACGCCTTCGAGGTATGAACTCGCGATTTGCCGGTCCCCAGCATTGCACAAGTTCTTGGCACGCATGTAGAAGGGGTCGACTATCACGATGTCCGGGGTCTGGTCTCTAATGATCTGCATCTCCATACTCAGCGAAAAGAGCTGAATGAAGGTGTAGTGCAGCGGATAAAGGTTAAACATAGCGAAGATGTCATCAAACCGCAGGATGATCATACGCCCGATGGTGCTATCAACAAAGCCCCTGCCCTCTGGCACCTTGGCCACGAAAACCGGGTATGCCACATCTTTCTCGGAGAGACGCCGCTTCTCCATATAAAGAACACAGTCATGAAGACTGCACATAGAACCGGTTGCAGCTTTGAGCATATTACCCGGTAGCATCGGCCTACCCGCCACATGCACCCTCCTCTCGATATCCTTAGGTATCGGTGGCCCGTCCTGAGCACGGATCGTACTCGGTGCCGGCTGGCTCGCACCCTTGTTAGATTTTCTTTTCCGTCCCTTCTTCTGCTTCTTCTCCTATACTGGGATCGCGTTCTCCTCACAGACCACCTTCTTGAGTGTGTTTGGGCTGATAATATTTCGCACATCGGCTGTTTGAGTCTCGGTGAAGGCGGCAGCTGGAGGCGTCTCCTGAGAACTGAACGCCAGACAACGCCTGTTGGAATTGGGTTTCTCCGCGATACCAGCTAGATCGCGATCATCTCTTGCAGGGTTGGGTTCTTGAGAAGTAGGAGGCTCGAATATTTCGTCACCGTACCCATGCTCATTGATGTACTGATCGATGTTGGAAAACGTACCGTTGTCGTCGTCGTGCGGCTCCTGTGCCATATGCATCTCCGGATCAGCTGACGGCGGTAGCGTTGCGGCGGTCTTGCCATGGCTTGGCGCCGGCACAACTGGCGGTGTTGTCTTTGGGGTGGTGTCCCCCGCCCCCAAACGAATCTGGCTCTATAGCCAAAGCAGGGGCCAGCTTAGGCAGGCGCTGAGGGTCATCACATCATCTTCGTCGGCCCCGGCGGGTCGAATCGGAGGTAACAACTCGTCGCAGCCTGCCAGCACCCGAACCAGTTGAACCCTATACACGGTGGGTGGCATCGGATTACCGTGGAACACGGGGTTGCCCGGTTGAACGATTTTGCCCTTGGCGACATCGACCAACTCGTTGTTCACGAAGTGCAGGAGAGTGCACGGAACGTCGGCGGCGCCCTGCGAAAACATGTAGGGCGTCAGGGATGCCCAGTCAAAGGCAAGGAGATGAAGTCCTCGGCCGAGAGGCTTAATTAGTTACCGTGATGATGGCGTCGAGCTCGGCTAATGTCGAGGCACCGCCAACGGCGGGCGTGCAATTGACGGAGGGGCCGCTTGCTGCCGAGGTGCCGGCCGGCGTACACCCGGGTGCATTAAGCTCCAATGCCCGTGCTGGCGTCGGAGACACCAATACCGGCTCCGCCGGAGACACCAATGGCGCCGCCTGCGCGTTGTGCGAGTTGCTGGCCGTGAAGCTGGGAATCGGGGGCGGCCCCTGTTGGCCGCCCGCAATCCACGTCGTCAGCCCATGAATCAAGGTAGGCATAATGCCGGTGAGCGTCGATCCCAGTTGTTGTTGCACTTGCTCTTGGACAATCTCCGGAATCCGCGCCACTTGTGCCTTGAGTTCTTGAACCTCGCGCGACTGGCTTTCCGAGCTGGTCTTTCTCTCCTTTCGCCCACCATCGTTATAGTATGACGACCATTTTGTGGACAAGCCTTTGCCGGCCACACGACCAGCTGACGACGGCTTACTGAGCTTATCCTTGTTTTTCATTATGTTCAACGCCCTATTTAGAGTGCTGTCCCAAGGGGTGCTCTGAGACGACCCCGCGCTACTGCTTTCAGTCTCCTGCGCCAGAACAAGCTCAAGCACCCTGGTCTTCGGATCCGTGGTAAGCTCCTTTGTTTCCGGGTCCTCCTTGTACCGGGCCCTGACATAGTTCCTGGTCTGCTTGTCATGGTATTTCTCGAAGCGGGGCGGTAGGCCTTGCTCGGCACGCTCCGCGTCCTCCTTGTCCCATATAGGCTCCGCCACTCTGTAACCGCCGGGACCGAGTTTGTGTTCCCCTAAGTTCAACTCCCGCATTTCTTTCCCCCACTGACTTGATTCGGAGGTTGCGCTGCTCTGGCACTTGATCTTGAACTCCTTGTAGTCATCTTCGCTGATCGAAGGATTTTTCGCCTTGATCTTCTCATAACTATCACCTTTGTCAATCATTCTCTTCACCGCGCTTCTCCAAGTAGACATGGCCGTGCTCATCCTCGTGAGGGCGGCACTGTTCACTTTATTCCCTGAGAGGCGTGTGTTTTCAAATTCAGCGGGGAACTTGTATCGTTCGTGCAGCTTCGTGAAGAGGAGGTTGCGCAAATTCCCTCGGTCCTTATGCCTTAGGTTCTCGGTGTTGATCGAGACGGTGCTCCGGAGAATGCACCCGAGCTGAACCGAGTACCCCTTGACTATTTGTTTGGGCTCCGTTGGATGCCCGTCGGAGTCCACTTGAGTAAATTCCTCCTTGACGGTGCGGAGCACGTTCGGGCGCCGGTCCTTCCGTTGCCTCTTCGGTTGGCTGCCATCTGTGCGTGCGCTGGCATCATCAGTGGTGGCATCCTCGGCGGCACCATCAGTGGTGTCATCCCCGACGCCACTAGGGGTTGTGTAGTCAGGATCGGTGTCTTCCGCGGCGTCCTCATAGCGGTGAGGTTGTTCCTCCATCTCCTGGGACAGCTCCTAGAATTGCTTGCCACCCGAACTGCCGGCCTCATCGTTGTGGGCCATGTTTCGCTCTAAATAGGAAAAAAAGTTTGGTCAAAAAGTTGGTTATTGTCAAGGAACAAGATCATGGTCTCATCATTTAGGGTTTGTCGACACCGAGGCATCCTAAAAGCTAAGCTTTTATCATTTAGGGTTTGTCGACGCCGAGGCACCCTAAAAGCCTAAGCTTTCATCATTTAGGTTCTTATCGACACCGAGGCACCCTAAAAGCTAAGCTGGGAAGGAGAATTCTAAGTTGGGCCTAATCACTTGGCTCTATTGCCACCTATGGTTTAATGCAGCAAGAATGGCGGGGCAGTTGATCCTACTTAATTAAGTACTAAGATACCCCGGCCCATGCATTAGTCGCAAGTACCCCATATGTCCTATTTTTAGCAAAGTCATGCTAAAATTCACGGAAAATTTCAGCATGACCTTTGCTGAAAATAGGACATATGGAGTACCCGAATTTGCCAGAACGGAAGTTAATCGACATTCCGGCAAACTCAAGGGCCTCTCGGGGTACCTGCAAAATCATCACGACACGATGGTCGGAGACAAAACCCAGCAAACTAGCACCACAATGTGCCTCTACTTTTCATATGGATGAAAAGGCCACAGACCATATGGTCCTCTGCTTTCATATGGACAAAAATTATTATTTTCATTGATACATAATACAGTATTAAGTAGTTTACAAACCAACACAAGGGGGATATTCATTCACATTGTTTGCCTTACCTACCGCTAAGGACACGCACATTCACTACACTCTCTACTTTATCTCCTGCACAAATAAGTATCTAACACTTATCTATAGTACAAAGCCAGGATACCTGTCAGTTTTTGTTCATAGGTTTCGTATACATCAATTTGACTCAAAACTTGTTACACCATAATTACCAACTACTGCCTGCCGATATGTTCCATATATATCTACCTCATTGCACCCACTGTAGATGTAGCACTTGTAGACTGTTAAGCCAGTAATAGCAGGAGCTTATTTTAGCTGGTCATCGCTTACTACATGAGTACCTTTTCAGTTTGGACAGAGTACGCGCTCACCTAGTTTTAAGATTCAGTGTTTCCTCTTCAGCTTGGTACGAGATTCAGACAAGATAAAACTCAGCTGCAAATGTTTTCTCCTGAAATACAAGACAGTAAACAGACATATCAACCACCATCAAGTTTTTTGAGCCTACAGAAAATATGGATCCTAAAGAGGACTGAGACAAAACAGAAGAGATGAAACATCTAGACCTGCTGTCCTTCATTTGAATTTAACGCCGTAAAAAATAATCTCAAGCTCCTAAGATCCCAACTGTAATGGTTTATTAGGATCACAAGGGGAATGCATGTGAATTAATGCCAAAAATGCTTGGGCTTACGACAGTAGCATGTTTTTTCCGACCTTAGGCCTCACGCCCCCATTTCACTCCTCTCACAGTAGTACTAACAATTTTACCAAGACGGACAGAGCACTTAAACGAGCCAAAACAACTGAGAAGAAAAGGACTAACAAAGCATAGGAGATCTGATCTACTACCATCTAGCCATCAAACCATCAAACACCCAGCATCATGAGAATTTTGTTGCAAAAAGAAAAGAAATGAAACAGCTTAAGTAACCTGATTGATATGCTTGAGATTTGGCAACAGGGTCTTTGACAGTGGACAGTAAGAGCAATTCCTTCGCTTCTTCTTTCTGTAGGCGAAAAAGGACCAACCAACAGCATAGAAAGGTAAGAAAATGTCCAGTTAGTTATGTAGAGTAGGAAAAGAACCATTTGGGAGTCACATTAAAAGAGGAATTTCTGAATCCTAATGATGCCGCTGCTACAAACTTCAGTCCATTCAGATAAGCAAGACTGAAGGTAGCCTGATTATATTATACAGACTAAATCGACAACACACATCAACGTTGAAGTGACATGGTTTCATTGTTTCTCTCCTTTTTCTTTTTCTAGATTGAACAACCAAAGCTATCATATTGATAAACCATTGTGCTGCTGCCGCACAAATTAACATCTTTGTTTTTTTGTCCATCTACAATGCAATGCAATGGTACGATATTACTTCATCAATTACGAATGGTATTACTTGAACAAAAACAACTCAGCATGCAGCACATCATCTATCAAGCAGTACATACGAGAAACATTTGGATCTATCAACAAAAACAACTCAGCATGCACATCATCTATCAAGCAGTACATACGAGGAACATTTGGATTTACTGGTAATCAAGTTACCTCTGATTTTGGAGAGAAAATCAAAGTGAAGAGGGAGATGTAGCCCCTGACTTAAACCTTCCCGTTTCCCTTTCAGCTCCTGTATGAAAAACAAATCAAACATCAGCGCACACACACCACACAAAAGTTCACACCAGCAGCAGCACCTACACCCCCAGCAACACGCCCAGCTGCTCCTGTACGCAAGCACACACCACACACACGTTCATACCAGCAGCAGCAGCTCCTGTACGCAAGCACGCCCGCACAATTTGCCAGCTTCCTGCATCTGCTGCCCGCGCGCGAGGCGTGTCTGCTGCCACACTGCCCTTGCCTCTATCTCCCGCGCCGCCCCTGCATCTACCTCCCGCGCCACGCCCAGCTGCCGCTGCCGCCGCTGCAGCTGCACCCATCACCGGTTCCCGCCGCCGTCGCACCCATCTGTGGCTGCCTGCGCCGCGGAAATCTCGAACGGGAGACAAAGGATAGGAAGGAGACAGGGCCGATGCACTGACCTTGAGATCCGCCGGCCGCCTCTTCGATTTGCAGCCGCCGGCACCGACAGGAGACGAGAGATTCGAGAGATTCGACGGGAGACGAGAGCCTCGCGTGGGCGGCTGCGGCGCAGTGGGTCGGGGCAGCGGCGGCGGCGGCGTAGTGGGTCGGGCGGTGGAGAAGAATGCGAGGGGGGAGTGGATCTGGCGAGGGAGGGACGAAGGGATCGGGGGGGGGGGAAAGAGAACTAATGGCGCACCCCCGGGCGGTGCGCCATTAGAATGTTTTTTTATAGCAATGGCGCATCACTGGGACGGTGCGCCATAAGTAATCTTTTTTTTAGATAGCAATGGCGCACCAGACAGAGGTGCGCCATAAGTAATCTTTTTTTTTAGATAGCAATGGCGCACCAGCCAGCGGTGCGCCATAAGTAATTTATTATTATTATTATTTTTTGTTGCATCTAATATTTTTTTAGAAAATGAATATGAAACAGTAATAAATTTTTATAAAAACAGTAATAATTTTTAGTTGCATTCATTTGTGACGGTGGAGTGGGGGAGGGTGCGGGGGTCGTCGGCGGTGGTGGAGCGGGGGAGGGTGCGGGGGGTGCTCGGCGGCGAGGGGGGATAGCGATCGAGATGGAGGGGGATCGAGATCGAGTGTCCTCATGAATATTCAATATTTTTTCATGAATTCAAAAAGTGCCCATGAAATTTAAAAATATTCATGAGTTCAAAAAGTGCCCATGAAATTTTAAAATATTCATGAGTTCAAAAAGTGCCCATGAAATACAATCGAGAAATGAAGGCTAGCTACAATTTAAATACAATCGATCTTAGCTAGCTAGCTATCTTTTCACAATGTTCTTGCCCTTCTTTTTCGCAAATGGAGTTCTTCTGTGGAACGGACGTCCTTTAGGACGCTCTTGGCCCATCTGACACGGAACATCGGGACCTTCTCTCCAGCGTAGCTCAGCTCCCAGATCTCCTCGATCCTTCCGTAGTATCTGTCCTTGTCGTTATCGGTGTAGGATTCCATTGTTACCCCGGAGTTCTGATAACCATCGCTCTTCATGTCCTTGTCCTCGGTGTAGAATGTGTAGCCGTTGATATCATATGCCTCATAGGTCATCAGGTTGTGCTCGGCGCCCTGTGACAAGGCGAATATGAGTTGTTCTTCCGCGGAAGAATCCTCATGTAAAGGGTACGACAGAAGCTTCTGCTTGAACCAACGCGTGAAACATGAGTTGTGCTCTTTGATTATATCTCCGTCCGTCCTCTGTTGGCCTCGGTCATTGTACGTCTTCTCAATAAAGGTTTTGTGCTCTACCACCCAAGGATCGACCACGTCTATGTGTTGTAGCGCGACTAGGTTTGCTCTTTCAAAGTCGGCGAGTCGACCCTCGAAGTCGACATGCATTTCGCGGCGACCCTCACTGTGACCCCATCCAGCGAGCCTGCCGAGGTGCCTGTTGACGGGCAGACCAACGGGGTTCTCGATGCCTAGATAATTCGTGCAGTAGGAGATGCACTCTTCGGTCAGAAAGCCCCTGGCTATGCTTCCCTCTGGACGTGACATGTTGCGAACGTATCCTTTGATGACACCATTCATCCTTTCGAACGGCATCATGCTGTGCAGGAACGTCGGCCTGAGTTGGATGATATCCTCCACGATATGGACCAGCAGATGCACCATAACGTCGAAGAATGCGGGCGGGAAGTACATCTCAAGCTCGCATAGTATCACCATGATCTCTTCCTGTAGCCTTCTGAGTTGCCTCACGCCAACCGACTTCCGAGAGATGACGTCAAAAAAGTTGCATAGGCCAAATAGCATTTCACGGACGTGCGCATCCATGATCCCACGGATTGCAACTGGAAGTATCTGCGTCATCAGCACGTGACAGTCGTGAGACTTCATCCCGCTGAACTTCTGCTTCGCTGGGTCTAGGTATCTGCTTATCTTCCCAGCGTAACCGTAAGGAAGTTTTACTCCTACGAGGCAGGTGAAAAACTGTTCGATCTCCTCATGACTTAGAGTGAAGCACGCGGGAGGGTAGTCATTTCCTGTCTTCTTGGCCTTTTTGCCTTTGCGACGACTTTCTGTGTCCTGCTTCGCCTCATCATCATCATCACTAGCGTGAAGCTCCTCCCTGATGCCCATTGATTTCAAGTCTGCCCTTGCTTTCGGCCCATCTTTGGTCCTCTCTGGCATGTTGAGCAGGCTACCAAGCAGACTCTCGCACACGTTCTTCGTGATATGCATGACATCAAGGTTGTGAGGCACACGGTGGATCTTCCAGTACGGCAAGTCCCAGAAAACAGACCTCGTTTTCCATACCTTCAGCAGCGGCTCTGGCGCCTTTCGCTTCTTTCCCGGCTCTGGCGCCTTTTGCTTCTTTCCCGGCAGTGGGCAATCTTTCCAATTTTTCAACAGCTCGTCTATTTCCTCGCCGCTCCTCGTACGCGGGCGTCTTCGGGGTTCGGTTTCACCATCGAACAGATCCTTGCGTTTTCTCCACGGGTCATCGTCGCGAAGCCACCTTCGATGTCCCATGAACACGGTTTTCGAAGACCTGGGATCTCTATCTAGCTGGCGATACGTTGTGTCATCCATGCACCTGACGCATCCAGAAAATCCGTGGACCACCTGCCGCGCGAGATATCCGTAACCGAGATAGTCGTGCACCGTCGTGAGCAGTGCGGCTCTCATAGGGAAATATTCTTTCTCTACGGCGTCCCATGTATTGGCTGGCATTTTCCACAGCGTGTCTAGCTCCTCTTTCAGCAGCCCCAGATACAGATTGATGTCGTTCCCTAGTTGTTTTGGCCCTTCAATTAGCATACTCATGTGAATGTACTTCCTCTTCATGCACAACCAGGGGGGAAGGTTGTACATCCACACAAACACATGCCAGGTGCTATGTGTGCTTCTCTGGCTGCCAAACGGATTGACTCCATCGGTGCTCGCGCCCAGCACGATGTTCCTTGGATCGTTCCCAAATTCTGGGTCTTCGAAGTTCAACGCTTGCCACTGGCTCGCATCCTTAGGGTGACTCAGCATCTTGTCTTTTTTATTTATCTCCGGATCATTTGCGTCATCTTCTCGCTTCTTCTCCTCCCTATCCGCGTGCCAACGCAGGAGCTTTGCTACCTTAGGGTCCACGAAATACCGCTACAGACGAGGAGTGATCGGAAAGTACCACACCACTTTTCGAGGAGCTTTCTTCCTCTTCTTGTATCGAGTGACACCGCACACCGGACATATGGTAGACTCCGCGTGCTCGTCCCGATAAATGATGCAATTGTTCATGCACACATGGTATTTCACGTGCGGTAAATCCAGAGGACACACGATTTTCTTCGCCTCCTCGAAACTGGTCGGGCACTTGTTCCCCTTGGGAAGACGTTCGTGCCAGAATGACATGTTCTCGTCGAAGCATGCATCGGTCATTTTGTGTTTTACCTTCATCTCCAGAGCCATGAGCGTTACTTTCAGGCGGGTATCCTCGGGCCTGCATCCTTCATACAATGGAGTAACTGCGTCTATCTCCAGTTGATCCAGCTTGGCTTTCTCTTGGGCGGCAGCTCTTGCGTTATCCGTCTGCTTGAGAAGTAGCTCTTGAATATGAGGGTCCTGCACCCAACCCATCGATGGTCCATCGTCGTCTGCTCCGCCGGCATCTTCATCTTCATGATCATGCCCTTCGTCTGCTCCGGCATCTTCCTCATCATCATGTCCTGCATCTTCTACATGATGACTGTGTACAGCATCACCGTCGTGATCATGTCCTGGAGATTCTTCATCTTCTCGCCCGCCCGAGCCGCGGTGGTTGTCTTGCTGCCCTTCCTCATTTCTTGCCCGGCCCCCATGGACGACTTCGTAGTCATCTTCATCACCTTGCCACCGATAGCCATTCATGAAACCACGCAAGAGCAGGTGGTCCCGCACCTGCCCGGAATCCAGGTCCGCAATAAGGCTCTTCAGCTTGCATCTTCGACACGGACATCTTATCTCCGTCTCGTTCTTTTGAAGCATCTCGGCCTTCGCGGAGCTCAAAAACCTATTCACGATGCCTTCGGTCATCGTGCGGACCATGGTCGCCTGCGGGGTAGAGCAAAACGATATTTTAGAACCAAGAAAAAATTTGGCATGACTTTCCCTAAAAATAGGACCAAAAAGAATGCATAGTGCCAAAATTCTCGCCGAAACGGAAATGAATCAACATTCCGGCAAAATATTGGCAACTATCGCATTTCAAATACCGGTACCTGCAAACACAAACATATATGCAACACCACAAACATATGCAACACCACGAACATACATAGATCTAGCTAGGCCATAAGAAGTGCATGTGCACGTTGTTGGAGGGAGAACAACATAAAGATAGCTTCCCCCCTTACTTACCTATCAAAAAAAGGTAATTTAACAACTTAATTTGGATGAATCTATGGTGGAAATGAGGTGACAAGGAGGAGGCAGCCGAGACAAGCTTGGAGAAGGAGGTGGAGAGAATGAAGTGGGGAAAGTGAGTGGGTAGGTGTGGATGTCCAAAATATCTTGTTGGTCCCAGGTTACTAATGGCGCACCACCTGTAAATGCGCCATTAGTAACCCTGGTTACTAATGGCGCATTTATAGGTGGTGCGCCATTAGTAGTTTTGCAAAAAACAAAAATAAAAAAATATATATACTAATGGCGCACCGTGGCATAGTGCGCCATTACTAGTTTAAACTAGTAATGGCGCACTATTCCACGGTGTGCCATTAGTAGTTTTGCAAAAAAAAAGAATAAAAAAAAACTACAGTAGTGGCGCACTGTGTGGCTGGTGCGCCATTACTAGTTAGCACTAGTAATGGCACACTGTACCTGGATGCGCCATTAGTATGTTTGGAAAAAAACAAAAAAAAATTGTTACTAGTGGCGCACCATGTTCCTGATGCGCCATTAGTGTGTTCCACACTAATGGCGCACCTGCACATGGTGCGCCACTGCTATATAGTAGTGGCGCACCACATGTCAGGTGCGCCATTAGTATCCATTTCATCTATAGCCCTTTTCCTAGTAGTGTGTTGAAGGAAGACATCGATATCATTCACGTCAACACTGAAGAGTAGTTGGCAGATATCTTCACAAAGCCCTTGGATGAGAAACGGTTTTGCAAGCTGCAGTGTGAGCTAAATATCTTAGAATCCTCAAATGTCCTGTGAATGGACACACATCCTAACGCTTATGCATATTGATGACTTAGGTGCACAACACACAAAGTAATGTATGTCTTCAACTCATGAAGACATACACTCTAAGTGTGAATACATTAATGTGGAAATTGACTTCGGAGCGCCACGATAATTCTGCGCCATGTCTGGGTCTAATACTTACTATATGGTGGGTAACGCCACCACCAAATTTTCTTGAAGATTTTTGTTTGGCGTCATGTTGCATTAACTTCAGAGTTGGTTTGTCTTCAACATTGTTTTGTCTTCATGATTTATCTTCACAATGCTGTTTTGGTCTTCATTGTCTATCAATATATATATATATATATATATATATATATATATATATATATATATATATATATATATATATATATATATATATATGTTCTGTCCTCTACAACATTCACTTATAGTTATGTCTTCAAGTTACATTTTTTTTCTCGCACTAAGTGAATGTGATCGGACCCTAACCCCATCTGTGCTTATCTCTCCAACTCTCTCTATGTCTTCATATGCATTCAATTGACACGTGTCGATTATCTTCGCTGTGTCCTTATCAGTCGAAGATATAGAGACAAACATTTAAAACGGGTTTAATATCCTTATCCTGTTTGCATGAACCCGGAGAGGCCGGAATGACCACCCGACAAACCAGGCATGCGTGGGGTCGTGGCACAACATTTGAGTTGTTGCATGCATGCCACGTGTCCCTCAGATGTGAACCGCCAGGGGTAGCTGAGTAAATTCACTCAGCCGTCATCTTCCTTATAAATACTTAGCCCCCCTGCGGTCATTATTTCCTACTCCTCTCGCTGCCTCGCTCAAACCCTAGCACCGTCGCTAGCATCCATCATCGCCGGAGACGAAGCGCTTCACTTCCGCGAGTTCCCTATTGTCGTCGTCACGCCGGCCATGGACATCTCCCCCCTGCCACTGCCGTAGGAGTCTTCCGCCGCCAAGTTAGGGCGCGAGAGATTGGACTGCTCGGCCTCCTTCCACAACTCGTCTTGCAGTTCGTGTCTGTTCTTGAGCGGTAACTAAAAGTCTATTTTTACCGCATGTTTGATACGTCAAAACTTTCTATATCTTCAGAAAGCTGTTTCTTCACTTCCAAATCTGGATCTTTCATATTCTGCATCTCATAACTTGCAAGTACTTTCACTTATGCTTCACAACTAGTTAGATTCCTCACTTGTACTTATTCTTGGATTCGTACAAATCTGGAAGCAACTTTCATCGACAAGTGAATGTCTTCACGCTATGAGGTCAATGTCTTCAAACTGATTTATCTTCAAAATCCTCTGAGAATGCATATGACCTCTTCCCCTTCCCTCGCATCTCTAATGCTGTCACAGGTACATCACTACTGCAGGATGCTGCTAACACGACACTACGATCAGAGACCCTTTGACGAAATTGTGTGCGATGCATTAATCGCAAACGGGGATGTAAAAAACTGTTAAAAAAGATGCAAAATGTTTGCGATGGCGGAGACATCAAACACGGTTCAAATTTTAGTTACGTGTGCGATGTGGGGCATACGGTTGATCCATACAAACTATTTGCGATTAGACAGAACAACAGAAACGGGCAGCCATATCAATGTGTGTGCGATATACGGCATACAGTTCGCTCCAATGAACCATTTTCTATTAGGGAATGCAACAGAAACGGTTAGCCAGATCAAGGTGTGTGTGATATATGGCATACGATTCACTCGGACGAACTATTTTCGATTAGGGAAGAGAACATAAACGGTTCAACTTAACAAGATGTGTGTGATATGCGGCATACAGTTCACATAGATGAACTGTTTGCGATGAGCCAAAAGAACACAAATGATTCGTGTAAACAAGATGTGTGTGATACGCAGCAAACAGCCCACTCGGATGAACTATTTGCGACGAGAAATTATAACACAGACGCTTACTATAGTTAGTTCATGTGCGATTCTGTTTGTACAAAAAACTTTGAAAATGCAAACTAGTTACTTGCGGTGGCTAGGAGTATCGCACACGATGCATCTACGAGTACTCGTGTGCGATGATTAGTAAGTTACACATATGTTTCCTTATGTTAACACGTGTGTGATAAATAACACGTGGCACCGCATACGGTATTCGGGTTGTGTGTGTGCTCCACTTAGTCTTCCCGCGCTCCAGCGAATGCTTCCCGTGCTCCACATGGGTGAATTGTAAATTCCACGCCTCTTCCCTCATCGGTTTCCTGCCACTAGCTAATGTCTTGCTGCATATAACCCAGGCAGCAATGCACCATCGTGACACTGTGCGCATATCTAGTCCTCACCCTACCCATCTACCATTAGTTATTTGTAGCATGCCAGGCAACGACCAAAGCTTTGATGTTAACCCCTATCTGCATTACATCTTCGGCAAGGAGAACGAGCCGGAGCAGGTCGGGGAGCAAGAGCTTCATTGGCCGGTGCAGGCACCATGGCCCATCGGCAGCGATATCGGCGTGACAGTCCTTGGGCGCACAATCGACATATTGCAGAGGAGGTGTGATGAGCAGTTTGCCATCCACCGTGCAAAAGATCCAGAGCTGCTTGGCGGCATGATCGACGACCCACCCTAAGAGCCGCCGTAAATTTGCCTCAACGGCGAGCAGAGCGCGCGTAGGGACGCCAGAGCAGAGCGCGCCGTGGCCGCCTCAATGGCGAGCAAAATGCGCGGACGGATGGACCCGAGCAGAGTGCGCCGCGGCCTCCTCAACGGCGAGCAACCATGTGGTCAACCTTCTGGCACCCCGTGGGAGGCACGACGGCACATTCATCGGACACGATGGTGATATCTTAACCGCGTGTGATAGTGGGCAGACACATACACATACATCCGAGAACACGGGCCCATGTTTTGGGCTTCCAATGCGTGGCATACGGTTGATCCATAAGAACTGTTTGCGATGAGCCAGAACAACAGAAACGGGCTTTGTAGGCCCAGAACCGTCAATAAATTTTGACCTTGTTTCTCGTCACATTGCAGATTACAACGCAATAAGTAATTGCAAATCTGTTCACACCGATCAAACTAATAAGTGTTCACACTTAGCACCGGGCTATAAAAACTACCCACTCAAAAATTACTTCACAGTTCCTCTCCTCATCACCCACAAAATTGGTCTTTCCTGTCAAGTCGTTCCGCCATGACTGGTAGGAGGAGTTTCGGGTGGACATATAACCAGGCAGCAAAGACCAAGGCCGCAGAAGCACTAGAGAGGTCCCGCCGCCAAGCGGCAGCCACATCAAAGATATCCCGGCGTGCCGCGGAGCCCTCGAACGAGCTCTCACGGGCACGCGAGGGCTCTCACAAGCGCACTCGCCGTGTCGGCGATCGCGATGAGCTGGCGTTGCTACAGTCCTTGGCCGGCGATGATGACATTCTCGCTGGCCTCATTAAGCAGCAGGAGCTGGTTGACGGCTTGATGAAGCTGCTCGAGAACAGCGATGCCTTGGTTGAGAAGGCGACCGGCCTCGTCGAGCAACTGATGGATGACAATGCGAGCCCCTCAAGGCGCTCGCCGAGAAGGAGGAGGAGGCTGCCGGCTGGAAGATGCTGCATGAGCAGAGCAGTGCCTCGGGGATGACGCTGACAACGGTCGTCGAGGAACTGATGGGTGACTTGAGAAGCTCCGGATCGAGCGCGAGCAGGAGGTGGAGGAATCCGAGGCTACTTTCAAGCAAAGTCGTGAGGAATTGAAGAAGGAGTTGGAGGATGTCATCGCCCGGCGATCCATCGAGGAGTAGAGACAGTAGCGACCCAGATCGTTGTCTGCGATTTCCTTCTTCTCTTGCCCCCGTGTCTTCCGGGCTTTGCCGCATGTGGCATTTTAAATTATCCGAAATATGTAAGACAATTATTATCCACGCCATTGTAAATTTGTCGTTGTATTATCCGTTGCCATTTTATTTGTCATCGTATTATCCGTTGCCCTATGTGGCATTTTAAATTAGGCCGGAATACGAGTTGAAAACATGAACAAAGCAAATGCTAACGTTGAGCGGGGCCATGGGATCACAAGCAAACACCCTCCGTCCAGGTTCTTTAATTAACCGCATGTTAAACAGCGGCTCTGGCGCCATTAATGGAGAAGTTGTGAGCGAGGCGGGCGGCTGGTGGATGGAGGTCAAAGAGCTCGCTTCCCGGTGAGCATGGGCGGCCTTGCTGCTCGCACGTGTCCCGTCAAGCCTGCGAGGTGGACAGGATGCACGCGTCCCTTCGAGCCTGCACGATGGACTGCTCGCATGCGTCCCATCAAGCCTGCATGATGGAATTCTCGCGCTCATCGCGTCTAATCAAACAGCTGCACGCACGCCACCGAGTATGGTTAAATTTTGGCACAAAATACAAAGATGACCAATGAACGAGGACGGAGGTAGTACTATCCCATAAGAAAAGAGGGACGCGTGGCAGCACTTAAATGGTTACGGGAACACACGGTTCATATAATACAACCGTTTGCGATAATAACGTGTCAGCTATTTGTTTCAAAAAAACTTCGTTGGCTATTAATGTGTGCGCCTTGTCTCAAACTGGACGATTTTTTTACCACGGCATATATGTGCCATGTCGTGAAACCATGCCAAGTTTCATGTTTTTTGGGTGAGTTTTTGATTTACTGGGATTTAAAAACCGAGATTCTCAATGTTTCAGGACGACAAGAAGTTTGCACTTCATTTCCATTCCTTCAATTAGACCTAAACATGCACCCAATGACACATGTATGATTTTCCACCCATTTTGCTTCACTGGAGCATGTGCTTATAGTTCAAATTTGAATTATGGACTACATTAAATGCCTAGAAAACTCAATTAATATATAAAATGGCCAAATGAACCCTGAACAGTTTCAAATTTCAACACGACACTCCTGTTATTCTATGTTACCTGTAGAAAACAAAGCTCAAGGCGAGAAGAGGCAGCGATTATCGTTTCGCCCACAAGAGGGGCATGTTTCCCTACCGAAACCATGAGGGTTGCGAGAAGCTTCGGTTTGTAAGAGGCTTGTAATATAGCTTGGCCCAAATTGGACAATTATTTTACCATGACATATATGTGCCATGTAGTGACACCATGCCAAGTTTCATGATTTCCTGGTGAGTTTTGGATTTACAGAGATTTAAAAACCGAGATTCGTGATGTTTGTGGCCGAGCCAGGATGCCGAGACGGTTGAATTCATCCCCAGTCCTTCCATGGGACCTAAACATGCACCCCAAGGACACATGTACATTTTTTTCTAGCCATTTTGGTGCACTGGAGCATGTATTTGTAGTTTGGATTTCAATTGTGGACATTAAATGCCTAGAAAACTCAATTAATGAATAAAAAAGGTCAAACGAACCCTGAATAATTTCAAAGTTCAGCGCGAATCTCCCGTTGTTCCATGTTGCGTGTAGAAGAAAATACAAGGCTAGAAGAGGGAGCGATTATCGTTTCGCCCACAAGGGGACATGTTTCTCTATCGAAACCACGAGGGTTCTTGCGACAGGCTCCGGTTTGTAAGAGGTTTGTAATAAAGCTTGGCCCAAATTGGACAATGTTTTTACCACGACATATATGTGCCATGACGTGACACCATGCCAACTTTCATGACTTTCTGGTGAGTTTTGGATTTATGGGGATTTAAAAACCAAGATTCCAAATGTTTGAGGACGAGCCAGGACGCTAGTACGGTTGTAATTCATTCCCATTCCTGGCATGCGACCTAAACATGCACCCAAGGACACATGTATAATTTTTCTAGCCATTTTGGTGAACTGGAGCATGTATTTGTAGTTCAGATTTGAATTATGGACATTAAATGCCTAGGAAACTCAATTAGTGTATAAAAAGGCCAAATGAACCCTGAATAAGTTTAAATTTCAGCACGGATATCTTGTCGTTCCATGTTGCCTGTAGAAGAAAATACAAGGTGAAAAGAGGCAGTGATTATCGTTTCGCCCACAAGGGGGACACGTTTCCCTATCGGAACCACGACACTTCTTTGAGAGAAGCTCCGGTTTGTAAGAGGCTTGTAATAAAACTTGCGCCAAAATGTACAAAAAAAATTCCTCGACATATATGTGCCATGTCGTGACACCATGCCAAGTTTCATGATTTTTGGGTGAGTTTTGGATTTACGGGGATTTAAAAACCGAGATTCTTCTCATGAAATGTTTTCAAATAGCACACAGTTCACTCACGAAAGCCGTGTGCCTACCAAACCGTGGCCGATGCCCCCCTGCTGCACGCGCGATTTGAGTCATGCGTTCTGATTGGCTAGAACCCAAACCCCACGGATCATACGTCTGCACCATTGGATGCTCCCAGATCGAATGTCAATCCTCATTCCTTTCCACAGCACATGCAGTATATGGGTAAGCACTATGCGCATGCGTCGTGCTAGCTCACGCTTCCTTCTCTACTAGGTTTTCTATATTAATGTTGTTATATATCCAAACATGCTACCGTTTCCCGCCACTCCTCTCATCGGTTTCCCGCCTCTTCTCCCATCGTTTTCACGCTGCCAGTGTCAGTGCTCATTGAAGGCTAGGCGGTGACACACCGGCCATGTAAATATCGCACACAGCTTCTAAAAGCACAAATGTGTGTGATAGGAGGGAGTAGGTCCCATAGGGTGACCAGCGTGAAACGCCTTAAAGGCAAGGAGGCAATTCCTATCAGCAAGGGGCGGCTTCCCATCCGCTAGCCTAGCCGAATAGAACATAGAAGTTAAGCATGCTCGGGCTAGAGTAGTCTAAGGATGGGTGACCCGGTGGGAAGTTGCATATCTCAAGCTTCATTTAAACGCTATGACACGGTCATTATAGAGATAAATGTCTCTGTAGTGACCTGTCATGGCGATTATATAAACCTTGGGATACTTGTTTTGTTAATTTGTAGACTATGTTTTTATTGGTTATTTTTTGTTCTAAAAAATCAAAGAATGATTGACTCTATAGTGACCTGTCATGGCGATTATATAAACCATGGGATCCTTGTTTTTCTAATTTGCAGACTATGTTTTTATTGGTTATTTTTTGTTCTCAAAAATCAAAGAATGATTGACATCTGTAGGCCCACACAAATTATCCCTTTGACTCAATGAACGAGAAGGGTTTACTCTTTGCTCTGTGTGCTATGTTAGAGCAAATCAAGTTTAGGCACATGCGTTGGACGGCACCCGGCCCCTAACCCCCCCCCCCCATCCGTCTCGAAGTTGCATTCCCAACATCGTACGTCTTTAACCTGGCTGCGGGGGGTACGATGTTCAGTTTGTAATGTTACGGATGTAGTTGGTGCCCCATCGAACTTGTGCTTTCGGGATTTGAATAAATCACACACCAAACCCATACATTTTTTTAGGTCACATGCGGGGTATAGGGGGTTGGGTGTTCTGATCGAGCATGTCTCCCTTGTGCGGTTTATAGATGCCACACATATCTGTGGGCTCCCTGAGGTATATATATTATCCCTGACCGATAACAAGGGGGGCCCACACAATCTATCCCTTTGACCCAACATACGAGAAGGGTTTGACCATGATGGTTTCCTATTGCTATGTGTGCCATGTTAGACCAAATAAAGTTTGAGCGTATGCGTTGGACGACACCCCCCCCCCCCGCCGCTGCCTCGAAGTTAGGAAACTGACATCGTACGTATTGAACCAGGCTTGGGGTCGGGTACGGTGTTCGGTTTGTAATATAGTTGGTGGCCCATCAAAGTTGTGCATTCGGAATTTAAACACATCACACACCACCGTACCCATACATATTTTCGGGCCGCATGTAGTGTATACGAGGTCTTCTGATCAACCACGTCTTCCTTGTGCGGTTTTTTGTGACGACTTGCATATCTGTGGGCTCCCCGAGTGTATATATAGCATCCCTTTGACCGATAATGAGGGGTATGTGTTGGCCATGAATGGATTCCTCCTAGTTCGTGTTAGGGCCGGTCACCGTCACATGTCATTCAACCAAAGCTCGAACTCATGCATTGTCAGGATTCCCTCCCACATGCTCGGATTGCTGGGTTCAACATACACCGTACCCTGTGTATCTCATCCTTCACTACCTAGCATTCATGGTTGTTGTCTGTATCGAGAGGCAGGCACCACATCTAAATTGTACATTATTCTATATTGAAAACACACATCACCCCTTCCAACGTACATCATTTTGGGCCGCATGCAAGAGGTGCTAGTTTTGTGGTCCCTCTCGTGCATTTTTTTATGATGGTTCAATCTATTGGTCCCTCTCGTGCATTTTTTGTGGTCCCACAGTTGTCGTTTGACCAAATGATAGATTCACTGGTCCGTCTTATGGTAGGTCATGGCGACATGCATGTATGACCAAAGTATCATTACGTGCATCCGCCCTGCTGACACGAAGTGGGAGGTGGGTCAAGCACCCTAGCTTGCTACGACATTATGTCATTATAGATATATCCAAGGGTGCTTTCGGGTTTGCGAGGCAGGTGCCACCAAAGTTGTGCATTGTGTATTTAAAGTTTTAAACATCACACCGTATATTCCTACATATATTTGGCCACTTCCAGGTGGTTCTTGACTTCTGGCCCCTCTCATCGATCTTCGACGACGCGCCCAACCGTGGGCCCGCACGATCAAAGTTGTGCATTGGAATTTTGAACATCACAGACCACCATTTTAACTCATATATATTTGGGCCACATGCTGGTGTGGCTATCTTCTGACCCTCTCTAACTTTTTTTTTGCTGCAAAGACTCTGATGATGCTCAATGGACACGGGTATAATGTCTTAACCGTGTGCGATGCAAGTGCGCTGTGAATCACCACGACTGTGCAAGCGCGAGCAAAGGTGGAGGTACTGGCTGAACCGTGTGCGATGCAAATGCACTGTAAAATCACCACGACTGCGCAAGCGCGAGCAAAGGTGGAGGTAATGGCTTAACCATGCGCGATGCAAGTGCACTGTAAAATCACCACTTGCGCAAGCTAAAGGTGGGTAGTTTATTTAGATTGAATTCCACGTCTGCGTCTGAAAATTAGGATGAACCGTGTGCGATAGACCAGCTAGCTAGAAATCTAAAAACAAACTACCCGCCTTGAGCGTTGCAAAAATCGGTGGTCCCGCCACTTTTCCTTATTATCATACACGCATATTCTTATTGGACCGTGCGCGATCATGGGTACTCCCGCCCCGCATCAATTCCTTTACGCAAATTTTAGTAGCCACCGTACTTCAACCGTCGCCCACACTCCTCCAGCACCGACCTTATAGTAAAATTGCAGTAGCTGAGGCATTTGAACCGTCACCCTCCCTCGTCCACCACCATCTCCACCCACTATTACTAAAATTTTCAGTAGCCGCGGCGTATCCTCAAACACCACCCCCCTCCACAGTCCCCCACCCGCCCCCCCCCTCAAACCCTAGCTCGCCACCGCCGCCAACCCCTGCCGGTCTGCCCGTTCCTCCTAGCTTAGATAATAAAGTTCAGGTTACCCAGCGATTCCCATACCGTTTCCCCACTCCCCTGAGTTTTTAGATGAGGCATGCGGTGTCCCTCCCCGCCAGATCCACATCCCCTGCTCCAGAATGTCGCAGCCTAAGCTCGACCATGTATCCCGGGGAGCCTGACGAGCGTTCGACCAAGAAGAGGTTTATAATGGCCTCTCCGGCGGACGTTGGCGAGGTGGCCGCCGTTCACCCCGACCTGTCGATCCCGGAGCAACACGTCGTCGCGGAAGCCGGCGAAGACGTTGACTACGTTGCCATGCCGAAGGCTTCATGTCAGCAGGCTAGCGTATTACTATATCTCAGGAAAGCTGGCTACGACATCAAGCTTGTCGACAGCGATGGCTTCACGCGAGCCATGTCACAGGTTAAGTGGTCCATCCCCAACCCCTCTGGTTCAACCGCCGTCGATTTCTTCGACGGCCCTGCCGCTGATATCCTCCACCACGCGGTCAAGGATTTGTGATACTTGTATGCCATCGAGCCCATTTTTTCATTTCTGAAGGACACGTTCTACGGCGGCGGCTTGGGATCCTCAATTGCCAAGTCATATCTCATCGACCACGACCATGAGGAGGGTACCCAGAAAGGTTCTTCCAAGGTGAAACAACCCATCTGTGACATCAGAGAGTGCACCATGGGTCTGTGCTCTTCCAACTGGAAGGATCCCGTCCATGACATGTGAGGCAACATCCTATCAGCAAATCTTACCTTTTCTAGCTTGCCAACCCATACCCTTTGTTGTAGTAGCATTTGCCGTGTGGTGTTTTAACTGTGCTATGTTTAATTATTTCAGTTATGCAAAAATGTATTGTTCAATAGGGCTATGTGTTGTTTAAGTATGAATTGTCCACTTCAGTTTCATGAATGGCTATATTTGGTTGTTTATAGTTAGTAGATGCTTTGTTTATCTGTATTTGGTTGTTAGGTTGGTTGCTGTGAGCATTTTTTCAGTTATCGAGCAGATGCCTTGTTTATATGTATTTGGTTCTTAGGTTGGTTGCACTGAGCATTTGTCCAGTTATCAAGCAGATGCCTTGTTTATCTGTATTTGGTTGTTAGGTTGGTTGCAGTGAGCATTTGCCTAGTTTTCAAACAGATGCCTTGTTTATCTGTATTTGCTTGTTACGTTGGTTGCAGTGAGCATTTGTCCAGTTTTCAAACATATGCCCTATTTATCTGTATTTGCTTGTTAGGTTGGTTGCAGTGAGACTTTGTCCAGCTTTCAATGGCTATATTTGGTTGTTATACTGATCATTTATGCCTTGTTTATGTCAGTCATTCACAATGTGATGTTCATTATGTGCAACTTGGAACTGTGCCGCTCGACTGCATCAATACCAGTTTGAACGGCTATATTTGGTTCCAGTTAGGCCTGGTGTAGTTTACACATGCCCTTTATTTCAGTTTTACACATTTATCCAGTGTGATGTTTAAGCATGAGCTACGTTCTATTCATTTTCAACAATACTAGTTTGAATTGCAATATTTGATGGCTGTTATGCCTCTTGTCGGTAACATTGCCTTCCATTTTTATATCTACTGTAACAGCATGCTGAAACCAACACATTCAAGCTATCATTTGGAGATGATGTTATTTACCTTTGCTATATTTGTTTGATGTTAAGGTTGTTGTACTTATCATGCCTTTCCACTACTTATGCAGGACAACAACGGGAGTGGCCACCATTTTCCGTCGAGATTAGTTTCATCCCTCGGCTTGTACTCCCCCGGTCGTTCCATAATGTAGTGCATATAGATCCAGGCCTGGACACTTGTTAGCTTCTAATATTGACTTGTTGCTTGTAGGTACATATGCCCTTGGCAAGGATCCACGCATCAACCCTTTTTGTGTATGGGGCAATGAGATATTCATGAACAAGCATCAAGTGAGGAAACTGATAAGGATTATTAGCAAAAAGATACGAATGGTGGCAAGCAAATTATTTGTTTATGCTCTATAAGATGGTAACTACAAACTCTACAGCCTTCTCTTTTTACTGCCCATAATGAGTTGTTAGACAACAATGTCTGAATCTTTTTCGTTCGCAGTGGTTCCCGAAGCAGTTCACTCAAGATTACCTCGCAAAGTACATGATTGGTGGACACACAATGAAGGTTAAAGTATTTCATCCAGACTACAATGAGCATCGAGAAGTCCTAATGAAAACAGTGAAGGATGGACGGGCAGCCATCACAAGGGGTTGGCTAGAGTCCTGCGCGCATTACGCATGGAGAGGGCACAATATGGGCATTCCGCTTCACCTTCTCCAGCAACCAGAATGTATTTCACCTTTCTCTTTACAGTCTTTAGTACAATTGTGGTTCATCATTCTTTACTTGGTGCTTCTGTAGTTCTTCTGTATATGTACCTGTGCATCGAATTATGCATTTATGGTTGAACCTATATTTGTAATAAACATGGTTGGATATGAAATAAGTGATTGCTTACTTTCAAATTCAAAACATGTGATTTTTAAATTAGGGATTAATTAGGGATTACACTGCACACGGTTTGCGAAAGCGAAACATCTGCGATAGACGTGGAGATCAGACACGTTTCTAGGATCCACTACGTGTGCGATCAATCTCTACTGCACACACGATCAGCCAAGAAAAAACATGTGCGATTAACAACAGCATCGCACACAGTTCTTTCTTATTAAATGTTTGCGATAGTCACCTTATCACACACGCTTCGCAATTATGGGCTGTTTGTGATGTTGTGCGCATCACAAACATTTGGTCATAGAAGAATGCGTGCGATAGGTCTATCATCCAACGCGGGTACGATGGATGAATCGTGTGGGATGTATTCAAGCTTCGCATAAAGTTTTATAGCGACAACCGTGTGCGCTCTTACATCGAATCGCATACAGTCGAGGAAAAGTAAATGTGTGTGATTGTCTGCTTCTATAATCGTGAACCATTTGTGATGGGTCACGCATCGTAAACGTAGCACCACAGAATACCGACTGGGAAGGCAATCCGAGCACAAACGAGTTGCAAGGATGGAGCGTTTCGGATACTCGACATATCAGAAATAGTTTAGTAGGGACAACTGTATGCATCAAGGCTCCCTATCCCGGACGATTTCTGGGTCGTGTGGGAAGGACCCCCCCCTATCGCAGTCACTCACTTGGCGACGGTTCGAAACGCCGTCGCGAAAAGGGGTTAAAAACCATTTGTATAGCACCTCGCTGTACCAGTGCATGTCCGTGGGAGAGTCTCTTGGTTCTCATAGTCAGCATTTATTTGCACAATTTTTACAGCATCATATTGAATCACCTGAAGCTAGTTCATGTCTGTCAAGCAGAGCGAAGCCTAACACCGTTGTTAAGACTTTTAGTCTCCAATGTATCTATAATTTTTTATTGTTCCATGCTGTTATATTATCAATCTTGGATGTTTGATATTCATTTACTAGCAACTTTATATCATTTTTTGGGACTAACCTATTAACATTGTGCCCAGTGCCAGTTGATGTTTTTTGCTTGTTTTTTACTTTGCAGAATATCAATACCAAATGAAATCCAAATGCAACGAAACTTTTTGGAGATTTTTTCTAGACAGAAGACACCTAGGGAGCCAAAGGAGCACGTGGGAGGAGGCCCATGGGGCCCACTAGGCACCAGGGCGCACGAGAGGCCCCAGGCTCACCCTGGTGGCTAGTGGAGCCCATGGGAAGCTTCTACACCAACCACCGCCTCTATAAATAATCTAAAATCCCAAAAACCCTAGGGGAGTCGACAAAACACTTTTCCAGCCGCCGCAAGTTCCAGAACCACGAGATCCAATCTAGAGGTCTTTTCTGGCACTCTGCCAGAGGGGGCAACGATCACGGAGGGGTTCTTCATCATCCTTGTTGCCCCTCCGATGAAGCGTGAGTAGTTTACCACAAACCTACGGGTCCATAGCTACTAGCTAGATGGCTTCTTCTCTCTTTTTGATCTTCAATACAATGTTCTCCTCGATGTTCTTGGATATCTATTTGATGTTACTCCGTTTTGTGGTGTGTTTGTTGCGATCCGATGAATTGTGGGTTTATGATCAGTTCTATCCATGAATATTATTTGAGTCTTTGCTGAACTCTTATATGCATGATTGATATAGCCTCGTATTTCTTCTCTGAAATTTTGGTTTGGTTTGGCCAACTAGATTGATTTTTCTTGCCATGGGAAGAGGTGCTTTGTGATGGGTTTGATCTTGCGGGGTTCAATATCAGTGACAGAAAGAGACATGACATGCATGTATCGTTGCTATTAAGGGTAATAAGATGGGGTTTATTCCTACATGAATAGATCTTGTCTACATCATGTCATCGTTCTTATTGCATTACTCTGTTTTTTCATGAACTTAATACACTAGATGCATGCTGGATAGCGGTCGATGTGTGGAGTAATAGTAGTAGATGCAGGCAGGAGGCGGTCTACTAATATTGGACGTGATACCTATATAGATGATTATTGCCTTGGATATCTTCATGATTATTCGCTTTTCTATCAATTGCCCAACAATAATTTGTTTACCCACCGTATGCTATTTTCTCGAGAGAAGCCTCTAGTGAAAAATATGGCCCCTGGGTCTATTTCCTACCATATTAAATGTAAAATACTTTGCTGCACTTTTTCTTTATTTATCTTATTTTGTGTTTTAGTTAGATATATTTATCATATCTCATACAATTTAATCTATCTCAATACCGAGGAGGAATTGGCAACCCCTCTTACCCGTTGGGTTGCAAGTATTTGTTGTTTGTGTGCAGGTGTTGTTTACATACTGTTGCTTGGTTCTCCTACTAGATTGATAACCTTGGTTTCATAACTGAGGGAAATACTTACCTTTGTTGTGATGCATCATCCTCTCCTCTTCGGGGAAATACTAACAAAGATACAAGCAATCAGATGACATTCTCGCTGGCCTAATTAAGCAGCAGGAGTTGGTCGACGGCTTGGTGAAG